>CM054178.1:57022334-57667334 GCA_028829895.1 Sinotaia quadrata | reverse complement strand
TTCAAGGGCACATTTATCATCGAGGAAGGTGATTTATTTTCCGTTCTGTCGGTTGAATGTTGGTGGTTATTTAAGGTTATCCGTTTCGTGTTCTTTTTTGTTGTTTTTTTTTATTTAACTCATCCATCTTTTGACTTCAAAACCTCTTAGTATGATAAAGATCTTTGTCTATTACCAGCAAGTTTGGAAACAATATTTGTGAACTCATTATATAATTATCATTACAGTGTACAGATTAGAGTGTACACATTACAATGTACAGATTAGAGCTTACTAAATGAAATGTTCACTCTTGTTCCCGGCGCCATTATTGGGCGTGAAATGAGGATACAGCGAACGTCCTACCTACACCTTATTGTGAGAAATTGCTGGGGTTTCTTTTTTTTTAATTGCAATTTTAATTTTCTGTATCCATAGACAATATTTATTTTTAAAGTGTTTATTTTCTAGATGATATTTAAGTGCTTAAGTCTTCAAACGCTTTTAAGTGCCTTATATTATAATATTTTTGTTTTTCATTGCATGTATTTCGTCTTCCTCAAAACGCAAGCAATTAAATAAATACAAATAAAGAAATGACTTGAAATTTGCAAACGCTAACTTTTTATTCCACAAGTTTATCATTCATAAACAAACTGAAGAAATATTTAAATATGACCTCTCCTAAATTACGTTTCTTTTTTACTGCAATCACCACCACGCTTGTTACCCTTGCTTCACATATCAAATGATTGCATTGGCTTTATTTTTAATTTGGTTTTTAATTTTAGACATATCTTTTGAACATTGTTTGTCATAATTATCAACAAAAAAAGTGTAGGATGCTTTCCTCATTCGTATAAATGATGGACAGTTTCCGAAATGCTAATTTTAAACTTCTTTCTTTCGTAAGAAGTATCTTGTATGAACTTCTGTACGTTTAAGACTTTCAATTTGCTTTCATCAAACATATTTTACCTGCTCAAGGTCAAATCATGATCACTCACTTTTGCATTCCATTGGTAAGATATGTTTGAGATTTTATATTTGCTTCTTTGTTTGATTTTAAAATAAAACAATACGTTTCTTAAATATTTCTTTTAAACATCATATTTAATCTTCGTTTTAATAAAATGTGTGCATGTGTTTGTCATTTTGTTACCATGGCTGCCATGAAGATATGCTTGAATATCGTTACTCAAAACTTCCGTTCTATTTGACTTTTTCTAAAATACGGGTGTTTATCTTTGCTTCAACTAATTGCACATTTGTACTGCAACGCCTTTTGACACCGACGAATTTAAGAAAGAACGAAATTAAAACATACGATTTATTTTATTTGTCTTATTTAGTACAGTTTAACATCGTACCGTTTCAAATACATTATTGTAAGGTTCTAAGAATATGGATGGTATGGAGAGGGCATAGGATCAGATATACAGAACTTAGTAATTCTACAATGACAACACATTCGTTAGTGTGAGCTGTTATTTGAGAGTTGCACATTTCTTGATTGTCTAGCTTTATCCCTCCACTGTAGAATTTCTGAATTTTCCGAATTTTTATCGCTGAGGAATAAAATAACTAATTAGCTCGTCATGGTGAAAGTGTCATGGATCCAGCTGGCTGTAACAAAACAAACAAACACACCCACAAACAAAACTCGTTTGGAATGGCTCACTAAAATAAATTTGTCTCGCTGATCGATTTATCTCCCTTTCAGTTATTTTTAATATGTTAATTTCCTACGTTAGACTCTGTCACGCATTAATAAATAGCTGTACACTTGAGAAACAGGTATTGTTCAGACTTTCGCCAGACATTAAGACTGTCTATGCTGGTACTAACACACAGTGTGTCTTTAAATACATCTTTAAAAAACAGTACACACTTAATGCGATATGTGTAATACTGAAACACGAGGGACTGTCTATGCTGGTACTAACACACAGCGTGTCTTTAAATACATCTTTAAAAAACAGTACACACTTAATGCGATATGTGTAATACTGAAACACGAGGTATTAAGACTGTCTATGCTGGTACTAATACACAGCGTGTTTTTAAATACATCTTAAAAAACAGTACACACTTAAGGCGATATGTGTAATATTGAAACACGAGGTATTAAGACTGTAACGGAGAACAAAACATGCTCCGAGAAACTAACATAAATAAATAGTTAAATAACACTGCAAAATCAACCTTGGAGCCAGCGCTTTTTATTAGCCCAAATCAAAAATATTAATGCGTACAATTTTCTTAGTGAAAGCGACTGACGACTAAACATTAGTGGAAAATAAACATTGGCTGACCTGCACTGTAAATCTTGATGCTTTATTCCGCCGTCGTAAATGTTTTGCAAGGGAAAATTTATATGTGGAAAGAGATGTTAGGAATTAAGAAAATTGTTCAGTAATATATTGTCATGGGGATTTCAAACTTAGTGATGAAGCACACAAGGAGGACTCACAGAATGAGATCGATCATAGAGTCTGGCACAAGACACTAGCCCACTGGATCTTCGGTCACTAAGGTAGGGCACGACGGACACCCAGGACAAATGTGTCCGCCTATCAGAATCGTTTCATATACCAAGGGCTCGGAGCACGCCACATCGATGCAGGCAATCATCGGACACATGGGCATGGCTACCAGCCGCTTCTGTCAAAATAAATAAGTAAACAAGAGTTGTCGCTCTTCTTTATGCTTCCAGAAGCAATAATAATATATATACTAAAGAACGTAAGCTGGTTTCGCGTCGTCGATGACATTGTACAAACCCGTCGAACGCATTCTCGATTTATAAAATGTCAGCGATGACGCACATTAATAATATTCATATTGATAATATTAATACATTGCAATAAATATATTAAATGAAAATTTCATTATTTAAACTAAATTATATAATAACATTTTTATTATGTAAAAGTATCAAAACCGATAAAGAAATGCAAGACAGAGAATATAAAGTATTCACACACCCCAAGAAAATAAAATTGATACGCCCTCACTCTTGAGTAGGGAATGAGTGGGGGTGGGGGTGGAGAGATAGATTTCGATATTGAGCGGTCTTCTTGATGTTTGGAATCCTAAAGTATAGTTAGGGGGATACCAAGACTATCTATAGCTATCCAGGGCTGAGAAAGTCTAAAACGAAAGGGTCCCCAAAGTATAGTAGGGGGATACCAAGAATATCTATAGCTATCCAGGGCTGAGGAAGTCTAAAACAAAGAGTCCCCAAAGTATAGTAGGGGGAAACCAAGAATATCTAAACTCCTAAAGCTATTCATGGCTCCCAAAAACGAAAGTGTCCCAAAGTATAGTGAGGTGACCGGCAAGCCTTTCTAAAGCAATCCAGCGCTGAGAAAATCCCCAAAGCAAAAAGTCCCATGCAAACTCTGGTGAGGAAAGAAATGCAACAACCACTCAGGAAGTCGTAGAGATTTTTCAGAGATCGAAAATATCTAAAACGCCTACCACCACCCCTCCCTTTTGAAGACTTCTAAATTGAGCAGTCCAGCTGATGTGATCTGAACCCCTGAGTACGGAAGGTTGGGGTGGAGGTGAACCAAGTCCCTCCGAGGTCAACACATAAACTGAGAAAGTCTAATCGACACACGTTAGAGGTGAAAACGCTAGCGGTAGAAGAAGCCGAAAAAATCTGACACACAGCCAAAGGGAGGGGAGAGTTGTCTTCGATATTCAACGGTCCACTTGAGGTGGTCGGTTGGCTCGGCTCCCTGAAATCCAATGAGGGCCGAGCACAAAACCGACGAACGTCAAATTGATAAAAGTTTTTGAAAGTTTGACACGTTAATATAAAGAGTTGACGTCATTCTTTCTAGGATTTGCATTATCTAATAAATTGTAACTCAAAATTATTCATCCTAATTTCTCACTATGGCTTAGCACCCTTCTGGAATATCGACACGTTGGGGGGTGGACGTTAAATAGAAGAAAAGGGGTTAATGTTTGAGTATATGCACAATCTCGAATGGAATCATACGCACGCGAATAAATTCGTTAACGTGCACTAACAAAAGCACACGACATACGAACACCGGTAACTCCCGAATGCTTGCAGTACGTTGAGTCATTTCAAATGTCGATGTATTTTAAATAAAAATTATTGTCAAATTATTCTTCTTATTTTATTATTTTCAATTTCTGGAGTGTATGTCGAGGTAGAGAGAGAGAAAAAAAGATGATTATTGCAAAACATTAGTGCGTGTATTGTTCGCCTATGCTATCGTGTTTGTGTGTCTGTGTATTGGTATGGTCCGTGTTCGTGTGTATTATCGTGTTTGTGTGTCTGTGTATTGGTATGGTCCGTGTTCGTGTGTATTATCGTGTTTGTGTGTCTGTGTGTTGGTATGGTCCATGTTCGTGTGTATTATCGTGTGTGTGCGTCTGTGTATTGGTATGGTCCGTGTTCGTGTGTATTATCGTGTTTGTGTGTCTGTGTATTGGTATGGTCCGTGTTCGTGTGTAAATAAATTAAACGCTCCTAAATGTATTAAGCAGAACTCATGTGTGAATGTATCTTGTTACCCCTCTAGAGTAGTATTATTCTCTTTCCGATAATTGAATGTTGTTTTCCGACGAAACCTTGAAACAATAAAACAGGAAACAGAAACTAACAATGAACAGAGGAAGAACGAATTATAGTTGCGAAATATAAACCATTAAAATATCAAATTTTAATTTTGCTTATATATTTATATTTCAGTTGAATGCTTTGAGTTATTATTACGTGTCTGTAATAATGTATAAAACTGTAAACAAGACAAAAGCAACGCATAAATATTTTTCTCTCTCTCTCTCTCTCTCTCTCTCTCTCTCTCTCTCTCTCTCTGTGTGTGTGTGTGTGTGTGTGTGTGTGTGTGTGTGTGTGTGTGTGTGTGTATCTGTGAATGTTAATTCGGGACATAACTATGAAAAATTTAGATAAAGCGATCATTAATATTATCGTGGAGAACTTATAATACTCACTGCAGAAAGCGTAGTCCATTTATCTCTATCAATTATTTACTTTCTTACAATTTATTCATTTCTTTAATTATTAAGCTGGTTGTGTGTCATGCATCTTCGATTTCCAGCAAAGCAGATTACATAAACCGATGTAAATGAAGAAATGGAAATGGTATATAAAATACACAAGTACGTTTAGATTCAGCAAGCAGTAGGTAAACTTTCAGATCTCAACCCATTGGCTGGTCTCGTTCTCGTACAACATTGGATAATAAAATCTACTCACCCATTTGGGATTAGTTTGCATTACATCAGCAATTTCTAGTATATTCTCAACTCCGGTGTTTATTTCAACTAAGACACTTTCAAAAATATTGTCATAAGGAGTGCCCAAGGACGGGTTACTCTGATAATTTAATTTACCACTTTAAATTTTAAAATAGGGAGAGGCAATGTTACTCCACACAGAAACATTACAAACGTGCGATAGTATAGTTGAATATGTGTACCTTCACACACTGACCTATTTCACTGATGAAATCTCATGAACTATAAAATGCGATTTACTTCGCACGTGACGTATTTATGGGTGAGCGCGACATTCCGCATCATAGACACGAATATGGCACAAACTCACACAATCATACCATCACACGAATATGGCACAAACTCACACAATCATACCCTCACACGAATATGGCACAAACTCACACAATCATACCCTCACACGAATAATGCACAAACTCACACAATCATACCCTCACACGAATAAGGTAAAAACTCACACAATCATACCCTCACACGAATAATGCACAAACTCACACAATCATACCCTCACACGAATAAGGTAAAAACTCACACAATCGTACCCTTACACGAATAAGGTAAAAACTCACACAATCGTACCCTTACACGAATAAGGTAAAAACTCACACAATCGTACCCTTACACGAATAATGCACAAACTCACACACTCATTCCCCCCCCCCTCACAAGAGAGAATGAACTAAATGTAGGACAATGTAATAAGGAGCAAATTACAGAATTTACAAGTGACTCAATAAGACTTGCACTTAGTTTATGTAAATAACCTTAAAAATTATATTACAGTCACTCAAAATAGGTTATAGCTCTTTCCTGAAGTCCAGACAGACCCCACACTCTGCAAAGGTTTATTGATAGTTAAAAGTGAGGCTTCACGTCCATAAAGCTTTCGATTTAATGACTGAGGCAGCGCTGCAGATGAAGGATCGTAGTTAATGGCTTAGACCATTATGAGAATAGTGGTAGCTACTATAGTCACACAGTCTAGCTTGTAGCAAAACTGGGCCGAAATAGAGACAAAGCTTCTGCGTGCTCTTGTGTACAAAACTTTCTGTATTTTCCTAGGAAGATACTCTTTCTGCATTCCCTATGATATGTCATATTATTAAATTTTACAGTTTATATTACTGATAATCATAATTATTATTTACACGAAGGAAACATAAGAGTTCTCTTGAACTTGAAACTTAAGGAGTTACACGTACATGAAAACTTATAAAAATGTATGTTCGCTATGATGGTATTTGATCGGAAATGTGTAGCTCCAGTTAGATGAATAAATCTGGCGTTGTTTCTGAAAGAACCAATGATCTTTACTGTGTGCAAGGCTGAGCCAATGATCTTTACTGTGTGCAAGGCTGAGCCAATGATCTTTACTGTGTGCAAGGCTGAGCCAATGATCTTTACTGTGTGCAACGCTGAACCAATGATCTTTACTGTGTGCAAGGCTGAACTAAGAGTCGGGTGTCCTGTTTAGGGAAGCGTCCTTGAGAGAAAGCTCACAAGAATGAAAATCGACAAATGAAAAAAATCATTTCGAAAGCTAAAACTTAGAGATTGTGAGAGACTTAAATTGATAATTTACAGTGGGGTTTTTTCCCCGACTGAAATATGTAAACAAGCAACAGGTATTAGACGATTACAATTTGTATTTTAACGAAGATTTTCTTTCTTTGTAGAAAGATCTGTGCAGGAAGAGTTGTGAAATACGAACAGACCCGTTTTCAGTGGTCTACCTTTTCTATGCATTATTATCTTTTTAGTGCATTTTACATTTTATGTGAACTCTTTTATTTAGAAAGTTATAGTGACGTCATCCTCCATAGCAGGTTTGAGCTTATTGAACTCTCTTAAGTGCGAGTGACGTCTCAAAATTATGCAGTATGTTAACCAAAGGAATGCTGTGCAGTTAGTACATAACAAAAAAATGTTGATTTTCCACCAGCAAGATGGGCAGACCTAGGTCACTAAACTTTTACCAACAAAAAAGAACCAGTCACATAAATATAGAACATAAAATTCAATTAACATTTACAAGTATCTGCTAATTGTAGATAAAATAACAAAAATCTTTTAAGTTTTATATTTATAAAATTAACAGTATTTTATCAACACGCAAGCAAAATACATTGAAAATGTTAGAGATCGGGAAATATACATTTTAAAATTTCTTTTGTGAAAAAAAAACATTCTTATAAACAGAAAACCATTAACAAAACAATTTCCGTACACTTATCTAGAAAACCTTGAACAAAATATTTAACATTTTTACTCTCAATTTCCGTACACTTATCTAGAAAATCTTGAACAAAATATTTAAAATTTTTACTCTCAATTTCCGTACACTTATCTAGAAAGTCTTGAAGAAAATATTTAACATTTTTACTCTCAATTTCCGTGCACTTATCTAGAAAACAAAATATTTACCATTTTTACTCTCGTGACAGAGTGAGAAATATATTTACCCTTATCTCAAATAAACAGATAACACATCAGTGGACTGACAGCTGACAGACATTAATATCCATTGAATACGGCAACACAAGAGAATAACACAGGCAGTTTGAGGTACAGCATATCTTTCCATAGATCTCAGCTAACAGAAGAAAAACTCGTTTAAACTAGTTTAAACACTGAAACCCCCATTACAACTGAAGCAAAGTTAGATTGATAGCACCATCCTACTTCAAGGATGTGTACACCAAATAAACAGTGTTCACTGTCTAAATGACCATGACCTTTCCAATTCAGAGAAGGAAAGGAGATTTGACCGGGTGGATATACTATTTGCTATAAGAGACTTAACAAAAGGAATCGATTGGCTAACAAGTCTGGTCATGGAATCATATATTACATTGTGTGTGTGTGTGTGTGTGTGTGTGTGTGTGTGTGTGTATTCATTCTCTCCTTTTCCTAGTTTAAGATATTAATATGTGCATTGAGATTCTGTGTCCGTGTGTTCATAGGTTGCTTAACATTCTGAATGGCTAATAAGTCAGTTTGTGTGATTATATAATACATTGTGTGTGTGTGTGTGTGTGTGTGTGTGTGTGTGTGTGTGTGTGTGTGTGTGTGTGTGTATTCATTTTCTCCTTTTCCTAGTTACGATATTAATATGTGTTTTGAGATTTTGTGTCGTATGTTCATAGGTTGCTTGACATTCATGGTTGCAGAAGTTGATGCATCATTAAGAACGATAATCTATGTAAGGAATGCGTATCTGCAACACGAATTTCATAATGACTTACCTCGGTTTCAACTTCGGCACACTGGTCGCAACCACGGCAGATCAATCCTTCATAATAGTAATATGTCGGGACAGTGTCAGCACATGGCGGCAGTGGACATGGCAGGAATGGACACTGCACGGCACGCGACTTGATCAAGCCACCTGTATTAATGAAACGCATATAGTCACTGGAGAAAAACAGCCTTCTCCCCGTCAATTAAAAAATAAATTAAAAGCAACACTGCTTCATATTCGTGACGTGCAACTAGTATGTGTTTTCTATGTTAATCTCCATACATTTCCAAACTCAGCTTTTACTATTGCTAAGAATAATAATAATAAATATTAGTGATGACCTTGATGTGCAATGCTTATCAAATTAGGTTACCTGTTTTAGAATATATCCAAATAAAGTATATGTCAAACAACCCAAATATATGCAAATTAGATGATTAAATTTATTAATCAGATTCTCGAAATGACCTAGCATTTCGTAATGGATAGTTTTTTTTCTGAGACACATACCTTATACATTATCATGCTCTTTTAAGAAATCTTATTCAAGTATAAATTATTATTATAGAATACTGAAGATATAATACTTTTGATTCGATTTTATTTTGCCTATAAACACGTGGGATAGATGTCTACAGATTTTGACCCCAAAGAAAAGAAAATGACCAGTAGACTCAGTAATGACATTTGATATATGACGTTGGGAGAAAAATGTAATTTTAGCTTGGGGGGCTGCTGAAACACCTATTTAATTAGTAGAGAAACTAGCATTTAGACTTTCCTAATTTTCTAATATATTCCACTGCATTAGACTGGCAAATCTGCTAAATCAATAGACAGATAGATAGATAGATAGATAGATAGATAGATAGATAGATAGATAGATAGATAGATAGATAGATAGATTTCTGACCCATTTGCTATGAAAGGGTACAAAAGACCTATTAGAATGCTGTCAGTTAAGAGTTTTGGACAGTCTGGGTTGGGTATATCTACATTATTACGCAAACGGCACTTTATAGCTTGGCCATCAGATGTAAATTCTATAGGTCCTCATTCATGTGAGAGTAGATATCAGTGTAAATAATAATATCAAACGTTACATAGTAATGTAAAATTATCTGTGAGTGCTCTCCAAGATCATGATCAATAGGATTGAAACATGAATCTAAAACACGCAAACACCAAACATAATAAAAAATAGTTCATTACAACTTTACTTCCCAGACCATTAATCTTTGAAGATAATTACAAATTTAGCTACAAATACAATGTAGTTTTGTGCCTTTTATTTACTTGAAATAGATTAAAATGTTGCGGTTTGAATAATTCACTTCTTATCGCCATATATGTTCATGCGCATATCAGGCAAACAGTAGAAATGAGTCATGTTCAAGTGAAGATAACTCTGTCAAAGTTGCTCAGAATCATTTGGTTTAATCTACTACGTCATTTTATTCTGTATTTTGAGTGGGTAGCGCTGTTGGTATGGAGTCACTGGCAAATCTCTGTAGAGTGAGTTAAATATAAAAGTCTGCATAGTTCTGTTGGGCGTTAGTGTGGGTCGTTCTAGAGAGTACTATTGTGTTTGTAGAAGGGAGTAAAATAAATACAATGGAATTTTATTAACGCTTCAAAAACCTTAGATCGAAAGTAATTTACAATTCTAATCACTGAGCTCCATAATTTTGAGTTTCAGAGAGGGGGTGTCCATCGGAAAAATTCAGTAGATCAGCTTGTGCCTTGAACATATGACCCCAATGATTATTGTACACAATTCCAGACCTTATGGTTATCCAATTTCGCCGAAGTGCAATCGGGGGCATTACCCTGCACACGTTTACTGATATGTGTGTCAACTCACTTAGTGACATTTAGTACCCCCCCCTCCCCTATCCCAACTATACTGTTTATGCTCAGTGGTATACATACAAGCCCCAAAGAAAATTTAATGTACCTTAAAATATATATATATATATATAAAATAAACTTCAAGTGAAACAAAACTAAAATTTAAATGGAAACTGAAACACAATTGTGTTTAGAATAATCGTTTACATCGTTTACAAGATAATCCAATAATATTTCAAGAGGCAGGCAAGAGAGGAAATGACCACATGCATTTAATAAATATTTCTAAGCAATGACTAACTAACCTAAGCTAATGTGAACTGCTTAACTAACTGATCACTCACCGTATGCAAAAGATGCTGCACAGAGCAGCAAGAGAAGTGGGACGTTCATGGTGACTTCACTTTGGCAGTGTGTTCAGTAGTGACGCCAGAGGACAGAATGTTTAAGAGTGGTTACAGACAAACCTTATCAGTGAGAGTTCTGCATCTGTTATTCTTAGACTTGACCGTTGACCTGTTTATCTATCATTCACTTTTTTTTAAATGCTCTTTTATGAAGTACGTGACATACCTTTGTAGATTTTCATGAATGATTTGAAAAAAACTAATATTCACATCACAAAGATTCGAGAAAATTCTACGTAAGCAGAGAGATTGGGGTGGGGGGGGGGACTTGTTAAGGTTTTAAGTCCACGATTTCAGGAATTCCATTTTTTTTGTGGTGGGTGGGTAACAATAGCGAATTGAATGGCCATTCTAGATAGATAGATAGATAGATAGATAGATAGATAGATAGATAGATAGATAGATAGATAGATAGATAGATAGATAGATAGATAGATAGATAGATAGATAGATAGATAGATAGATAGATAGATAGTCTTGATCACTGCATATACACAGACAAACAACTTTATAATTGCCTTGCTTATAAGAAGGCATTAATTTTCTTGAAACATTGTATTTTGCACATTACATACAATTTCAGTAGAAGGATTAACTCAAGTTTGCAGTGATATTATAATTCGTGAATTGATTCTAAGAAACGTGTCTTCCAATGGCATGCGTTGATACATCTTCTGAATGGTTGCGTACTTTACGTTGTGTCTCATGCAATGTTAAACATGTTCCAGTGAATATTTTATCTGAGAAGTGTCATAGTAAAAAACTTTCGATTATAATAATCAAGGACGTTTTGATGTAACAGATACAACAGCTTGAAATATATTGTACAACAAGCATTGTGAAGCATAATGGTTGTCCTGACCATCTTCTTAGAAGCCCACAAGCTAAAATTGTTGGTTTAAAGACATGAAGAAGAACAGGAAATGATACGAGAAACAGAGAACCAGTTAATTTATTTTCACGATGAGGTGGAGGTTAATTTGTCAGGGCCGAATCTCATTGTTCCGTGGATAGGAAGGACGTGCTTGTAAGTGACATTGGATATTCCCTTAGAACCTGGTATGGCTTCTATCCGATAGGTTAGAACTTTCAATCTAGCGTAAAATAGCAATAAGGATGTTTATTAGTTATTCATTTTAATCACTACTTTAAAAATTAAATCTTATTTACCATAGTCACTCTCTTGCTCTCGTTTCGTTTCCTGAGCTACAATAAAATCGTGACATTTGCAAATAGAGAGCTACAATAAAATCGTGACATTTGCAAATGGAGAGTTAAATTTTATAAGCAGCAAAACAGAAAGTACACGTTCCGTCATCTTCGTTGTGTAATGATTCAGAATGCTTAAACGTTTTGTAATGTATTAGAATGCTTAAACATTTTGAATTTATCCTACAAATTATCATCATAGCCACACGTCCTTTTATTACACAAGATAGAAGTTACCTTGACTTTGTTTTGCTCTTTATTTTTGGCTGTGAATAAATGTATAAAACTTTTTCATTCTCTGGGCCTAGGCAGTCATGCAGGGAAAAATCAAGAAAAGTAAATTTCAGAACGAGGAAAGAAAGATAAGAACACAAAATCCAAGATATAAAAGTAAATTTAAAGTATATTAATATATATATATATATCGTAAACATGCACACAGATTCACACAAAGGAATAAATAAAATCTGCAAGACATAAGTCATTACTTTTCCAGTGAACTACCAAAAATTAGTTATGCAATGATTATTTCCAATATAACCATGCATAACGAATATTTAATACACATTACGTCCAAATATATTCACGTCATTGATAGGCTCTTCCACATATCGTACAGTTGATACTTGACTAAATCATATTTAATGGAAAATTATTGTGCATTAGGTACGAAGGTATGTAATCATTGTATACTTACTGTACGTCGATATAATGTATTAACTCCCTTGACACTTCTTCCAGCAATTTTTTTTCTCAAAGAGGAGTTTCGATGGTTCACGCGTGTTCTGTTTAAAAACATTAGAATTTCTTTTGTTTTATTAGTCTGTGACGTTATTTATTTTAGTTTTAGTTTTCTTAAAGATAGCTGTAGTATGTGCATAGCGATTAACGAATTTATTTCTCAGCACAACGTGGATAAATTGTTAATTATAAAGTTGAATGCACAAAAATTATAATGGTTTTTACATGCATGATGTGTTTAGCACTGAATTCAACTTTTCTCAGCTTTCGTTCATTTCTAAATCCACAGTTTTAATTTTGCGTACAAATAGCAATATCACGAGCTGTCAATCATTTAAGCGACTAATGCTCATTAACTTCAGATCAGTGAAATATATATATGAGAGAGAGAGAGAGAGAGAGAGAGAGAGAGAGAGAGAGAGAGAGAGAGAGAGAGAGAGAGAGAGAGAGAGAGAGAGAGAGAAAATAGTTATGCATTCAGATTTGAAATTTTAAATAATAAAATATTTCAGAAAATAAAGCTGTAGATCTTGATTTTAGAAAAACGCAATGCGTCCAAATCCCCGAGTTGCTATTTTTAGACGAAAATGCCATTGGCAACTAAAGAAAGAAAGAAAGATAGATAGATAGATAGATAGATAGATGATTGGAGGGAGGGAGGGAGGGAGGGTAGGAGAAATAGGTGAATAGATGAATCGTTCGATGGAGAATAAAGAGCAAAAGTTAGAGTAAAGAAGTGAATTAAAATAAAAGACGAGAAAATTAGTTGACAAAGAAAATAAGCAGCATAGTGAGGTATAATAAAATTAATTGCCTAACCGGTCTGATGTGTGTGTTCCCAAAATACAGAGGTGTGTATGTAATCATACCCCCTCTCTCTCTCTCATAACACTTATGCACACACACGACACACCACGTATACATAAACTGATTACAAGTAAAAGTCACGTTTTCACTGAGCAATCTTTGATAATGTTCACAAGTAGAAGTCACGTTTTCACTTAGCAATCTTTGATAATGCTCACAAGTAGAAGTCACGTTTTCACTTAGCAATCTTTGATAATGCTCACAAGTAGAAGTAACGTTTTCACTTAGCAATCTTTGATAATGCTCACAAGTAGAAGTCACGTTTTCACTTAGCAATCTTTGATAATGTTCACAAGTAGAAGTCACGTTTTCACTTAGCAATCTTTGATGAACGCCCACAAGTAGAAGTCACGTTTTCACTTAGCAATCTTTGATGAACGCCCATAAGTTCGAATCTACGGCACAGATTGATTTCTGGTTAACCGTCTGATTGGAACGGATGTACACATACAGATAGTAGAGAATTGTGAAATGCGAAATCCACTCACCTCTGAATGACTAGTTATAGTAAAGGTCGACTGACAGGTTTTGCATCTGAGTCATGAGTCTAATGGGCAAATTAAAAAGCAAAATTATAAATGTAAAAAAAAAAAATGAAAAATTGCACTGTTAAACCCGGACAATATAACAGTACACTCTGGTGTAGAGTCTGTAACACTCTTGACTGTTTTAATTGTCACGATGCAAAATGATAAAGCGGTAGCATTGCTTTTTATTCTTTTTTTTTTTTCATTTTTGCGTGTAGTTTTCCCTTTACTTGAAATGTTTTGCTTGACAAAGCTATGAACGCATGTGGGGAATATACCCTGTGGGAATAAATTTTGCTCGACTTATTACATTCTGGGGAATAAACTTTGCTTGACTTATTACACCCTGGGGAATAAATTTTGCTTGACTTATTACACCCTGAGGAATAAATTTTGCTCGACTTATTACACCCTGGGTAATAAGCATTGCTTGACGCAATAAACCCTGGGGAATAAGCATTGCTTGACGCATTAAACCCTGGGGAATAAGCATTGCTTGACGTAATACACACTGGGGAATAAGCATTGCTTGACGTAATATACACTGGGGAATAAGCATTGCTTGAGGTAATACACTTTGAGAATAAGCTTTGCTTGACGTATCTGTAAACTTCGACACGCGTACTTAAAAGAGTGCAAGCTGCACACGACATTTAAGTATGCCTATGGACATCTCACCAAAGTCACCTTTAGGAATAGAGAAAAAAGTTAAACCTTATAGACTGATTGATTGCTGAATTGTTTGACTAGTAAGGGAGGTGAGTGAGTGAGTGAGATGACCAGTCAACAACAGACTGAGACGGAATAAAAACAAAAGTATCATCAACAACAGCATACAAGATATCAGCAGAAACACTGATGGTTACAACATACGCACTGGAGATAGTTTAATCATCCCATTGCGGACATGACCCACCCAGTTTTTTAATCATCCCATTGCGGACATGATCCAGCTAATACTAGACCATCCTCTATTAGCCATCAGCTACTATTTGCAGAAAAGCCCAAAAGAAACCACACAGGGGACAACGTCAACGAGAACGACAAGAACTACAGTAAAAAAGCAATACAGCCACACCTTTCGACAGTATACATAGTAATCCACATTATACTTAGTAATCCACGAATCTACTGATTACTCAGCCTTTACCAACCAGACAAATCAAAAGTGCGCATGCACTAGCCAACGCCTTCACTATCATCATCCTGTCGATTATGATGTCTACATTTATCCATTTCACTCCGTCCATCATCATCTGAAATATCCCAAATGTAACAAACCACGTGAAAGGCAGCGAAAACTTACCATAGCTGAGGGCTGCCAACATCCCAAACAAATCAATGGAAACAATTATTCTTTTTTTTACGTATATAAAAGGAAATAAGATTACAATCATTCTCTAAACTAAATAAAAACACGCGTCCACAAGTATACTCACGCCCACACATTCAAATTTGTGTGCGGATATGCACATACGTCCTTGATCAATATCAACCATAGATAGGTATCCTTAATCTAAAGTTCACATCAAGTTCAATGCAAGCCTACTGTCGGGATAGGAATACCAGATGCATATACAGGTCATACCTACTTAATATTACGTTTCTCTCTCTATCAAACATGCATACACACACAAACACACATACATACAAACATGAACACGTTCACACATTCATACAAATACACACATATATACTGTGACGCCAACGCCACTTTGTTAATGATTATGATTATTAATAATAATTAATCGTCCATAACTAATTACAAGTTATTAGAATCTTAATTTATGTTATTAATAATTCTCCAACAGACACCACTCGTCTCTCATTTGGCGGATATGCGGGCACTGTAAACGTTATCTATTTTTCACAACATTAAAAAACATTTACCGTCACACAAAATGTATTTAGATGGAAAACGTTTTACTATAGGAGAAGACAAATCCGTTTTTAATCTACATTTAGCGAGTCCCAATCCAACTACTTTCTTCTCCAACATAAAGTTATAACTGTGTGTAAGAAAGTCAATAAATTTAAAAATAAATTTATTTAATCAACAATCAACAATACATATAACAAATACAATAAAACAGATTACTTGATGTAAAATTAGTATCAGTATTATCAAGATTATTGTTTCACTTCCAATACTAGCGACAGCCTGATGGCCTGACCTATCTTTCCGCTAATATGCCAAAGATTCGGGCTATTACTCAGATGACATACCAACAGATAAATCAGCTGACGTGCCCATGTTGGTAACGTTATCTACCCCATTTTATTAGTTATAATTATAATATTAGTTCTCTGGCTCAGCCCCCATACCAGCTTTTAGTAGACAATTACAACAAATTATGCAACGTGGGTGAAAATAACAAAGTAAAATTTAATAACAATAATAAATCGCGGAATATACAAGAGTTCGTCTATCCTGCCCTGCTCAATTTATTCATATAAAGCTTGTACTTTGACTGGTCAGTTTATTTGGAGAATGCACACTTAAAAACTAGAGTCTCATGAAGACTTTCAACAGCTCACAGCGTCCTTGACAGAATATGACATCACGTTGCGGTTGTCTTCCAGGTATGACGAACTAGGCGTCAAATAGGTGTGCTATACGTTGTCATCAAAGATTCCAGAGACCAGTACACCTTCAGACCCGGATGCGGCTGTAATGAACAACATTCTTCTATAGCAACCTATTAGCATGAATAATCATTTGGGCTTTGTGGAGACAGTGATAGACCAATCTTTAAAGGTTGATCACAACTCATTAGCTACACGCTAACATTACAATTCATACACTCAATGAAATATTTATAAGTGAATAATAATTATAATGGTTCCACTCCTACAATTACATAAATTCATAGATACAATACATTCAACAAGTGGTTTACTGCAATATTCATTAGACAATCACTTTAGCTTTACTGGCTACAAATAGTTGAACAATGTGTGAGCATGGTGTAAGTGTGTCATTTGCGTCACACATTTAACACACTTATATGACACTTGCGCCACACATTTAAAACACTTATATGACATTTGAAACTATCGAAATCGCGATATTAAAATGTATAGATGTTACAGTCATTAATTTTAGTGAGATGAGGTTAAGTCTTGCCGAAAATTTAAATTTCAAACATATACTTCAAAACTGAATCTAAACAGTAAAAATGCGTTTGTTGAAATGTCATGATCGACCAAATACATGACAATTTCTTGGTTCCAATGTCTGCTGAATACGACCAAATACATGACAATTTCTTGGTTCCAATGTCTGCTGAATACGACCAAATACATGACAATTTCTTGATTCCAATGTCTGCTGAATACGACCCTAGAGTACTTTGTTATAATTAAGTCCACTGCATGGTTTCTTTTGGTCCAGTTTGATAACCAGCGAATGGCAAGCAAAGATACCTTCCTCTATTTACCAATTAGCTTAATAAATTATTGAAAATAATAGTTCACAGTGTATGCATCTTTTGGTAATAAATTAAAATCCATAACTGCAGAACGTGTGGAAAATATCTTTATTTCAAATATAAATAATTATTTTTTCAAAAATTGTTTTGCGTCTAATTGTTTTCATACTTGACATTTTCATTGTGCTCTGCTCAAAATTAAAACAAATATTTTTGGGTCACCCTTCCACAGTAACCGTTCGCTTGTCCGTTCGCATTTCTTCGCACGTCTAGTTCACATTAGTTCACTGCTGTTCACATCAGTTCTTACTTAATCGCACAGTTTAATTGGACCAGAACTTCCTCAAAGATCCGTAACTATATCGATCCATTTTATTCGTTCAGAAATACGATGTCACTTGAGAATAGGGTTCAAAACTTTAATCATCGAGGTTTGCTTGCTGGACACCGGTTTAGATTGCTTGGCAAGTAATGTATTCAAATATATTCTGAAATAGGTCCACTATTCCTAAGCATTGCGCTATCGGGCAATAGTTAACGTCAATAGGATTTTCCAATGCCGAAGGAAAAGGTAAAAAATACATTGACAAGTCAACTGGGGATTATGGGGGCAAGGTGGGGGGAGAGGTGAGTTAACTTCAAGGCGGTGTTGTGAGAGAACATATACATTTGACTCCACGTCTGTCAGCGCGAGGCGTTGTAAAATTAGGGACAGTCGGGTCATAATTTAGTGCAAGTTGGCAAGTTGCCACTGAAAATAAATTAAAAAATGAACAAACTGTCGAACTGAAGCGAAATATTCAGAAGTAAGCACCTGTGAATAGTGTAATGTACTTCGTACAGGCAAGTTATAATGTTATGGTCAAAACACGACTAATTTACAAAGTGAATAGCATAAAGTACAGGCAAGTTATAATGTTATGGTCAAAACACAACTAATTTACAAAGTGAATAGCATAAAGTACTTCGTACAGGCAAGTTATAATGTTATGGTCAAAACACGACTAATTTATAAAGTAGGGTCCCACAGATAATTTTAGGAGAGCGACATAAAGTCTATGTCACGTCGATTTCTAGTATTAAGCAATAAATGAAGTCTGGTGAAATCTCACATGTCAATGATGGTTCGAGCTGGAGCTTCGCGGCAGTGCCCTCAAAATTTCGGACGTCAGTATGATAATATATTAGAACTTTCGAGTTAGAGAGTACTGGGTAGATATTTATGAATTTCTCCCCGGCTGTTCTTTTTTGTTGTTTCTTTCATTTTGTGCCGTACGTCGTCCACTCAATGCGTGTGTATAGTTAGGTTGTATGGTGGTGTGTGTATAGTTAGGTTGTATGGTGGTGTGTGTATAGTTAGGTTGTATGGTGGTGTGTGTATAGTTAGGTTGTATGGTGGTGTGTGTATAGTTAGGTTGTATGGTGGTGTGTGTATAGTTAGGTTGTATGGTGGTGTGTGTATAGTTGGGTTGTATGGTGGTGTGTGTATAGTTAGGTTGTATGGTGGTGTGTGTATAGTTAGGTTGTATGGTGGTGTGTGTATAGTTAGGTTGTATGGTGGTGTGTGTATAGTTAGGTTGTATGGTGGTGTGTGTATAGTTAGGTTGTATGGTGGTGTGTGTATAGTTAGGTTGTATGGTGGTGTGTGTATAGTTAGGTTGTATGGTGGTGTGTGTATAGTTAGGTTGTATGGTGGTGTGTGTATAGTTAGGTTGTATGGTGGAGTAAATTTGACTATCCCTATTTCTAGACTTACTTGTTATATAAATTGTTAAATTGCCAAAGTGAACCGACCTTGGACACTCCTTGTGATATTCTTGTAAGTGACAGATTTGGAGTAAACAAACTCGAGTTGAGAATATGCCAGAAAATTGCTGACGCAATCCGAACCAGTTCCAAGTGGGTGAGTAGTTTTTTCTGACAACTACTCTCACACTTGTTCATAACAATTTCATCCAGTGGGGATGAATGAAAAGTAGGGGTGTAGCTTACTCCCTTATGCTTACACACAGCAACACACTTTGCAAGTTTCCCGTGCTTTCCCGGTCACTCAAGTCACGACTAGTGAATAAAACGAAGGGAAGCTGGGAACTTGAAAGTTGAACTTGAGGCTCCACTTGAGACTCATAGCTCAAGGTCGAACTCGCACTCACAGAGTGAGACACAACCACAACCAAAAGAAGGGATCTGAAGAAATCAGAAGGCTGCTTGTTGACTGCAGCATACAGTCAAGGAGTAAGACTAAGTTTCTTATTCATCACAATATAACTCCATTCTATTTCACATCTATTCTCAAAATTTACAATCTCCTGCAGCAGTAGTTACTATTTCCATGCACACGTGGCACAATAAATACAATGTATCAAACATTGTCACATATATAATACACCACATGGGCGCAGTTTAGTTCAAACATTTGTAGTAAACAAATCAACATACATAGCACATCTTTACATAACACAAGTAAAACATATCAATTGAAAAATGTATGAAATGTTTCCTACTCCACTTTCTCTCAATCAGTCAGTTTAAACTCACCACTCAAGCTAACGACTGCCTTCAGAGCCGGATTTATCTCTTTGTCTTCAAATTCAAAAGTGAATAGACAGCAACATTCTCTACTGCAAATAAACTCCTTAAACTAAACCTATTGGCTAGTCTCGTTCTCATAAATCATAATCATTGGATAATATAACAAATACTGCTCTCAGTTTCCACTAGGTTAGCAAATCTAGAATATTCTTGCCTTATGCTGTTTACTTCAGAATCATATACTTTCAAAATAACACCATAAGGAGCACAAGGTCGGGTCACTCTGACAATTTAGCAACTTATATAACAATTAAAATTAAAAATAGGGAGGGGCAAATTTACTTTTTCACATAATCACTTCTTGTATAGACTTAAACCTCGTGCATTATAATAACTTCTTGGTCACACGTAATCCTCGTAAATTATAATTGCACCTTGCACAGACGTAAATCTCGTATGTGAATATATATTCTTTGTCCTTTGGAGCTAATCTATGATATTTCTCTGTGCCTTACTCGCATCTAATTTCCGTCTTTCTTTAATTATTGAATTTGTTTAGTTGTATGTTTGAAATTTCAATTTTAGAAATTTTACACCCGTGTGTATTTATTAGTGTGTAAGTAAGGACCATTACCGTCGTAGGAAGTGTAAGTCAAGTAAAAACCAGCCTGACATTGAGTGTGACGAATTTGAGAGTTTATTTTCAGCGACTTCCACTAAATAGTGAGGACAATGTGGCATTATATTGCCGTGTGTCACACATTCATGCATCAAACAGACTTTTCCATAAACAACACCAAGAACAGAAGTGTATTCGCATAGGTTGGGTACCCTCTCTCAATAAATGTATGGCAGACAGGTGCGAAAACTGAAAGAAAATCAAAGAGTAATAAACAAAAAAAACTTAGATACAGGCTATTGGTCACCGGAAGGATTAGTAATAACAACAAACAAAAAGTAGAAACTAAAAACTGCTACTAGAGAAACGGGTCGAAGAGATAGTTTTACGAAGAATTATAGCCCTCTCTCAACACACACACACACACACACACACACACACACACACACACACACACACACACACACACACACACACACACACACACCTTTGTGAGGACAATTTTTCAAAACTTTTCTACACATTCTGAGGGCAAGCCTCTGATAAATGTTTGTGAAGCTAAGATCATCAGACTGAATCACGTTTTAACTTCTTATGTGTCTATTCATACTAATTCAGGGGAAACGACTCGCCCTTTCATTATTCTTAAGAAAGCCTACGCACATTACTGTCCTCGAACGTCAGCCACCCTCCACCCCTATTAGAAAATTCCCGAAATTCCGATAATAAATAGCACAGCAACATGTTTATTATTGTTCACAACACTTGTTTTGTATTCTTCACGCGAACTCTTCGAAGTGAGAAAGTTTTGTTAATGTCCTAACAACTGTTTAAACTTCTTTGTCCAAAGTATACAGTACGTCGAAATACGAGCTAAATCCTCGTGCCTTAAATAAAACATACGAACATCAGTCAACCATGAACGACAAGAGCTGTGTGAAATTTAACAACATGAACAGCCGTCGAGTTTACACCATTCACACCATAATATTTACATTCTGCCTTAGAAGGATATCGTGGCAGAGGGGTTTAGCTGCCATTGTTGAAAGAATAATTTAAAGATAAAGAAACGTTTACCTTACGTGGCAAAGATTATTTAGCTACCATTTTTTAAGTTGAGTTCATATAGAGAACCTTATAAGGTCGTTTATGGCATAGTGACGTCATTTTAAGATAGCTAGTGTCTTAGATCCCACTCTGTCCGTAGTTATGGCTGAATGCACGGACATAATAGACTGAGTGTGTGAAGTGCCAGAAGTATGCCCATGTTATGTAAGAATTAGTGACCTATAATCCTAACTCCCTTCATTTGTGGATGTGGGTCAGTGTTGTTTACGTCAAACCAATTCCACTCAGATTTGAATTGTGAAATTCAAATCAAAATTTGATTTAAGAATTTGAAAAACTAGCAAAATTAATTAATATTAATTTAATTAATTACGTAATTAGCATTTTTCCATCACACTTACATTCAAGTTTAATAAGCTATGTTGTAGCTATTATTTAGGTGCATTTGTTCGCCATTAATGTTGAATTTGTTAATATATCAATCTTCTAATCATGTTTATATTCATAGGGTTATTTTGCCATTTCATGACAGGGTTGGTCATAATTGATACTTTTGGAACGATTTATCAGAGCAGGACTCGAATACTATCGTCTGACTAGAACGTGAAATGCTAATATCAGTCAATGAATAATAATAGCGGCAATTGATATTGTTCGTTTGCGTCACTCCACCGCCATAGCTACTTTTGTCTTTCCAGGTCTCACTTTTGCTATTACCTTGCACTTTTGTCTTTCCAGGTCTCACTTTTGCTATTACCCTGCACTTTTGTCTTTCCTGGTCTCACTTTTGCTATTACCCTGCGCTTTTGTCTTTCCTGGTCTCACTTTTGCTATTATCCTGCACTTTTGTCTTTCCTGGTCTCACTTTTGCTATTACCCTGCACTTTTGTCTTTCCTGGTCTCACTTTTGCTATTACCCTGCACTTCGTAAACAGTAATCGTCTTTGGTGGTGCCTTGTTTTCTGTCCCCACCGCCATTTTTCTTCTTAACTTTGTCTTTAACGGTTGTGGTGGAAAGATGACAGTAAACAAAAGTCCATACAGGAAAAAAAAAAAGGAATGACATATTGTAATGTTCACGCGCTTGTGTAAAGTGTCATTAATATCAGGACGCCGACTTTTGACAGTTCGACCACAACGACAGGAAAGCACGCATGCGTTCAAATGCCATAATCTGAAAATAATTTCTAACTAGTATCTCTGAACAAACAAGCACAACTGGTCCGCCACCCGAATCCCACAAGAAATGCTGCGTTCGCTAGGATGTCTTTAACATGAACATAGTGAAAGCAGTTCTATACTGGAAATTTAAGTTCGGACTGAAAGCTCTCGCTGTTTACAAGTGTGTGTCGACTACTTCAGATCATACCGTGAAGGTATTCGCGCTCATAATCGAATGTTTATTTTTTTATTGAAAGGGGAGATTATTCTACAAGTGGGCAAAGAAACTGTATGCAGCTTCCAAGGGTTTGACAATGGCTGTCGCAGGGACCAGTTAATCCTTATCTACCGTAGGTCAAGGATGCAAGCACGCCTGTACAAAGTGTTCATTCTTCAACTAGTTATCTCTTTCCTTGTGAGTGATATTTGCTGTGTGGTGAGCCCAAGTTCCGATAGGAATCGTGACTAAATAGATGGCGTCATATGCAAATAAAAGTTTGGACGTTTTTCTTCTCCATCTTCACCCGCCCCCGCCGCCATACTCAAGAATTGAAACATCGCGTGCAATGAATGCAGAAAATTTTCTTTCTAATGGAGATAATTGGGTTAGAACAGTGACAATTTGGAGTGAGCTGATTCGTAAGGTATATATGAGAGAGGTATTTGTGCCATTTTGCATGTTTTATGTAATTAATGTAAATGGTGTTTGTAAACATTTTTGAATTTGTGTTCTGTGTGTGAGGACAATCCTATCAGGCCCAACCCCACGTTCACCTTCCCGGTTAATGTCAGGCGACTAGAGAGGGTACTTGTGACAATAGGGTATTGTCATTATTTCAGCCCGTATCAAGAGTCGGAAACTGATACTCTCTAAGAAATCTAGAAAACGACATCAAGGTAACACGACATTGATTTTTATTTTTACTGAAGCGCTCATTCACCGATTACGTAGGTATGGGACATTGCAATGTAAAAAAAGCTTTGATTGGCTCCAAAACAGCACGTCACATGACTAGAATCATTTCAGTAAAATAACGATCACCTTGAATGATCCAGTACACTATTCCCCCATCCCAAAAACTTGGCAACGGTTCCTTTTAAAACGAACTATATATTTTAAAAGAAAAATAAACAAAGGATCAAGATAGACAGACTGATTACATTGCACGGGAAATCTCGGTTGTTTTCACACGCGTTATTGAACGCGACGAGACCCTTATGTCCTTCACTCATTTCTCGTCAACTTGCATCGCCAGACATGTTGGTATGGTTTTGAACCCACTGAAATTTGAAATAGAGTGCTAAACTATATACTTTGTTTATTGCATCCTGTCTTCCCATTCTAAAGTTGACACGATTTGAACACGGTGAGGTTTGACATAGAGACCCTTCTTGTTTTGCAATCTACATCCATAAACAGAATTGGCGTGGCCTGAAAATACGTAGCCAGAGCAACAGCATCACTCACCACTAAACCTGGTGTCTGAATGTCACTTTTAATTTCTGTAAGTAGTCAGTCTTTTAGAAACAGTAGTCACTTGACCCGTGTCTAAAGTAAGCGAAAAAGTTATTTATTCAGAAGCAGCAGCAGTCAGTGTAATACTCACTGCGGTCAAGTAAGTGGATAATAATTAGAAATCATAATTAGCATAGTCAATATGATGGTCATATTTATCATCTGTATATATATATATATGCGTGTGCGTGTGTGTGTGTGTGTGTGTGTGTGAGAGAGAGAGAGAGAGAGAACGCATTTGCATGTTTGATTGTGTGTATGTGATCGTGTGTGCGTACGTGCGTGTTTGTTTTGTGTGCGTTGTGAACTGGTTTGGAAAGTAGATGATTCTTTTAAGAGATATAGCTTTACGAACATAGGAAGACCAGAGGGGAAGAAGTACAGATGGCTGAGATTAGATCTTGTCTATTTTTAAATCTAGAAAAGTAAACACCATGCTTTGTTTCGATAGGTGAAATGAAGTCAGTTATTTTCCGACAGTTCACTACGTCATCGTGAAGTCACGCGAAAAGATGACGTTTCTTGTTACGTTCGTGTGGTGTTGAATGTGACTCATCCGAGCACTGATCACCCAAGCTTGACAAGCTTGTTGATTCAAAAATAACTAACTGGCAAAACACAAAGAAGACTGGAGTAGAGGTAGGGGTACGGGGAAGGGGGGATCATTTCTACTTCTGACTTGTTTAGCTATCTCCAGGTGTCCATATCCGTGTTTTTAAGATTGATAATGTTGTGCTCACACCCAACATAAATAAACATGTCGGACATCAATTTATATTTTCTTAAAAGATAAACTATAATAATTAATAACTCATTTTCTGAGGGTACGACCATTCTCTATCGTACGTATTACACGTCCTTGACAAGTGTTGAGCGGCGTTTTGCGTGTTGGATGACGTGCTGCGGCGTTTCGCGTGTTGGATGACGTGCTGCGGCGTTTTGCGTGTTGGATGACGTGCTGCGGTTTTTTGCGTGTCGGATGACGTGCTGCGGCGTTTTGCGTGTTGGATGACGTGCTGCGGCTTTTTGCGTGTCGGATGACGTGCTGATCAGGGCAGATATCCGATACAGATGCAAACACGGAGAGGGGTCAGAACTTGCAGACAGGATCAAATAGAAGATATGTTATAAGCTGTTGTCACACGCATAAAGAAACTATTCAGAAAGTGCAGTCACGAGCATAAAGGTAAAATGTGACAAGCACGACAGGGACGTCTCATAATTTGCAGCACAAAGGTCTCCTAAAATAGATATCCTAAAATAGATATCAATTTACACACGGTTGCCTTTTAATATGAATGTCTTAAATGTTTGTTATACGTATTTTAAAATTTTGCAGTATTTATATTACCTAAAGATTCAAATGAGAGCACAGCACAATGTTGAAGATTTCAGTCACGTTAGGGCCTATAAATTCACATATTTCAATGGCATACGAGAGCAGTACTTAATAAATGACCTTTATAAGATTTCGTGTATAACCAAGACAGTTTGTACGTGTCATTAACACGAAGGACACTTCCTTTGTTAAATAATTAGTTAGCCAGAAGTAAAATGCTAGTCGGTTAAATGTGGAATGTAACTCTTACCAAGATAAACAAATAAGGCACTTCCTGTAAGGAAATAAAAATCGATATTTGTATACATGATATTTCCGAGAATATTCAACGAAACGATTAATCGGTTTGATAAACGAATGAAGAATATTTAGGCAGAAATAACCCTATGGACTTCGTTGCGATTATGTATAATATTACCTTGCTTTTCTAAAAATAAACTGTTTCTAATGTGCTAGATTCAAAGCAAGAACTGTCACCATTAAATTAAATTATTTTAAACTTCCGTTTACGTACATGTCAAACTTTTATTCTTTACAAATGAGCAAATTAATTTGTAATCCTGGATATAGAGAAACTCATTACTAAAGCAACAATAAAAGTGAAAACAAAAAATGAAAATGTATATATCAATTTGATAGTTCATAGTTGTTTTCGTATTCAATATTTATACCGTTTCAGTGTCTTGATCACATTGCTTGCTTCCGTCACATTTTACTGTTATGTCACATTCTATTGTTATCGGTCAGAATAGATTATTATTTGTCATATATTGTTGCTATCGGTCACATTAAAGTGTTATTGGTCACATTCTACTGCTATCGGTCATATTAAATTTTTATTGGTCACATTTAATTGTTATCAGTCACGTGTTACTGTTATAGGTCACATTTTATTGTTATCTGTCACATTAATTGTTTATTGGGCATATTTTACTGTTATCGGTCACATTATATTATTATGAGTCACATTAAATTGTTATTGGTCAGAAAATATTGTTATCAGTCACATTAAATTGTTATCGGTCACATTCTATTGCTATAAGTAACATTAAAATGTTATTGGCCACATTTAATTGTTATCAGTCAGATTCCATTGATATCAGTCAGATTTTGTTGTTATTGGTCACATTTAATTGTTATCAGTCAGATTCCATTGATATCAGTCAGATTCCATTGATATCAGTCAGATTCCATTCATATAAGATTTTATTGCTATTGGTCACATTTAATTGTTATCAGTCAAATTTTATTGCTATTGGTCACATTTAATTGTTATCTATCAGATTTTATTGTAATAAATTACATTTGATTGTATTGGTCACATATTATTTTCATCAATCTCATATTAAGAATACTGACCTTAGACACATTCTAGTTGTGCTCTGCTCGAGATCACTTAATCATAAATGAGGAGGAGAAAGACGAGAATAATGTGACGGAAGAGGAATCGATGTTCATTTACACTGCGACAATAGTAGAATCTCAGCAAAGTATCAAAACTTTAATTTAGGAACTTTCTGGATTTTTTTTTTAAACAGCACGTTAAAATGTCAAGGAAAACAATTAAACCGTTCAATCATATTTGAAAATAAAAAAAAACACTAACATTACTTTGAAATATTAATTAGTATGAGGTATTTTAAAACTTAACCTATTTAATTGCTACTTAGCGATTAAGTGATTGTGTTCACCAAAGCCTTTCTCAATCGAAATCCAGAACAAAGCCAACATTTCTTGTAATATTTAGGAACTTTGAACTTGTGCGATACAGTTACCTGTCAACGCTTTAGACTACGTGTTCTAGGTCAAAATATAGTTTTTAAAAAGTCACAAAACAACATCCAGTAAACAAACTGGCGTTGCTCTGCAAATATCATTCATCACATTCATCAGTGGCAAGCAAGGAAATAGTGACAGATATTTCATCAAGCCTCGTGCTGTCTTGTGACGGCAATTCCCTATTAACAGAAATATTTGCGTGATTCACTTGGTATTTTGTAGAATACCACCCCCCTGCCCACTTGGTCATTGTCTGTTAAACGCTTCATTTTCCCTTTCTAGAAAAGATGCAATTGTGACATGGAGTCTGTTAGAGACTAATTTGTTTTATCAAGACAATATGAGTCCAGCACACAAAACAGCTAACAGTCTACGGCAAGATGTATTTCTTTAATTAGATAGTCAGACAGGTCCACACTCTTGGAACTTGCTATTTCTTCAGGTATCTCTGCATCACGTGATGTTTTGCATTTAGAAGTGTCTTCACTTACTCCTCCTCTTACTCCTCCCACCCCAATCCTTACCACCACGCCTCCCATCCATTTCCTACTACAACTCCTCCAACCCACCCCCTACTACCACATGTCACACCCATCCCTTAGTAACACATCTCATACCCATTCCTTAGTAACACCACACCCATCCCTTACTAACACATCTCACACCCATCCCTTACTAACACATCTCATACCCATCCCTTACTAACACATCTCACACCCATCCCTTACTAACACATCTCATACCCATCCCTTACTAACACATCTCACACCCATTCCTTACTAACACATCTCACACCCATCCCTTACTAACACATCTCACACTCATCCCTTACTAACACATCTCATACCCATCCCTTAGTAACACCACACCCATCCCTTACTAACACATCTCACACCCATCCCTAAGTAACACCACACCCATCCTTAACTAACATCTCACACCCATCAATTACTACCACTTCAATCTGTATGGTCGGCCGTTGTTGAACGGGTTTTCTTGAATTTGTTCTTTCCAGCAAATTGTAAACAATTAAACATTTATGATGAAAGTATTTTTTATTTTCTGTCATTTTATACCATTAAGATTGATAAGATGTAAACTTAAAAGAACTGGTTTCTTGGTAAATAGGTGGTGGTGTTGATGGTAGTAGGCCATTGTTTTATGTGTGTAGTGCGTGTACTCAGGCGAGTTGATATCTAAATGAGATAACCAAAACAAATGTTTTCAATGCTATTTCTCTCTATCTAAACAATCTTCGTCGCCAGGGTCCTGGTGTTGTAGCCAATAAATCGGAATACTGTAACTATTAATATTTCTCGTCACTGAAAGCCTGGCTCCGTATCTTGTAAACGAACTGATAGAATGCTTTCGACCGGTGGAAAAGTTATCTTTTTATTTTATTTTTCCTAACCTTTATTCATTTCTTTGTGAACTCAGGTGGTGGTGAATTAAAGTTTCTCATGCCGGCTTTGGGATCCAGCCCAACTGTTGTAAATGCTCATAATGTTACAGCACATCGGGGGTTAATTTGTTTTTCCTTTTTAACTTTCTCTCCTCTCTCTCTCTCGCTCCCACTCCTCCTCTTTCACTCACACATATCATCAAAATAATATTCAATTTTTGTTCCAGTTGTCGGCTCATCCTTTCACACATCTAAACAGTCATATTCACTCAACTCTTTCCATCATGGTCTGTTCCCTAGACACCACACATACATGCGCGCGCTAAAAGACGCTTTGGTCTTTCCATCATCGTCATATCACCTACACACTACAAAATACACACACACACACACACACACACACACACACACACACACACACACACACACACACTCACTCACATATATATACAAGCTCACCACAGGTACACTCAACTCTTTCCCTCACCGGCTATGTACCAATTTGGATGCCTGAGTGCAGTTTGCACGGAGATCGGGACAATACGTAATGAAGTAATTATATTACAATGAAAAGTTTACGTAATGAAGTAATTATATTACAATGAAATAGTTTACGTAATATGAAAGGTTTACGTAATGAAGTAATTATATTACAATGAAAAGTTTACGTAATGAAGTAATTATATTACAATGAAAAGTTTACGTAATGAAGTAATTATATTACAATGAAAAGTTTACATAATGAAGTAATTATATTACAATGAAAAGTTTAGAAACTTGAAATAATTATATTGCAAGAAAAGTTTAGAAACTTTCAGAACATTTCAAAAACAATGTTCAAACACCATGTCTCGTCCTGATTAGAAAAGGAAACTATAAATAATATCACTACGCTTACTCAATTACCGATTCGATAAGAAAACCTAAATAAACGTAGGAAAGTCTAAGCAGATATGAGAGTATGCTAAAATATAAAGTAAATTAAACATTAGAAAAAAATAAAAATTAATGTCGACATTTGCTCTCTCAAATAGAAGCAAGCACATTGTCATCAGTGCAGCCTTTTAGACTTGTTCGCATAATTTCTTTTTTAATTACACTTGACATGAGCGGATATTTACGACAAGGCAATGCTTGTAGATGTCTAACAGTTTGATTAATTCATTTGTCTTCGTGTCTTCTCTTTGGTTTTCCCATACCCTTGTATGTAAATTAATGTGACTAACGTTGAACCCACATGACAATGTTGGTATGCTGACACTTACCTCAACGCTTTCCAGTTAACCAATGAGGTAATGAGACTACTTTGCACAATGCTGAAATTAACAACCTTTACATGAAAAGACTAGCAATAAATAACGCAGTAATGTTAATGCTGCGATGGTTTGGCTTTGTAGGGGAATCTAGCATTTCATGAAACTTGCCAAAACGTGACGTTTTAAATGAATGAGTGGATCTACTGTTGTCACAGAAGCTTAGCATTCAAATTACCGCCATATTCTACCACCACCCTACCACAAACTATCACCACCACTACCACTTCCAAAACTCTGAAATTTCTTTGAACACTGATAAAATTCCACTAATATTATTTCGTTAAAAATATAAGACTCCTCTTAGATCAGTGTGGTAGATTTTAACACATACATTTTTCACACTCACATCTCTGTCAAAGTAAATATAAAGTTTCACACGAACATTTGGACTGCATAGATCTGCACAAATATTTTTTAAAATAAAAATCTATTTGTTTAAAAAAATCTTTCTAACATAATATGATGGTATTTCTAACATAACGTAGTAGTGACGTATTTGACATATTGTAGATCATTTTCATGACCGCGGGATTCTCGCTAGAATTGAGATCAAAATATTTTCTAAATGATAGGCGAGTTACCAACAAAAAATACAAACGTCCCCGGCTTCCGGAATACGGAATGCTCTGTGAGTCATGTTCCAAGTCACCTCAACCCCACCACCACCATCCTAGGATCTGGCTTTTACTTGCAGGCCCATAAATACGCCATATTCTCTGCTGTTAATGTCATGTTGTACAGAACGGCAATTAATCCGGAATCTTGACATTCCGATTTTTGGTTTTCAAACGTCTTCTTGAAAAAGTAAATATTGTCTTCTGCACACATAATGTTCTTGGAACGCACACAGATCACTGGCGATCCTAATATCTGGAAGGAGAGAAAGTGTACGATCAACATTTTGCTCCTCCTAACAAATTCTAGCCTCTGGTGCTGGCTAATAATATTTTAAGCCAACGACCGAATAAATATGTGAATACGTATTTACTACATCTGACACTGTTAGTTTTATTTTAATTTTAATACTTCCCAGTATGAACAGAGAATTACTATTTTTTTGTTGTTGTTGTTATAAGTAAACAAACTTTACAGTGCAGAATAACTAATAATGTGTGAAAATAATAGGATTTGCTTTTTCCTCCCCCCCCCCCCGTCGCCACCCCTTAACCCCCGTCCTCTGCCTCCAATACTTTAAATAAATTCATAGACGCATCATGACACTTCCTACGTTTCTCATGATCAAAATATTTTGTCTCTTTGCACAGGTATTTCGTTTTGTAGGCGGTGTGTACATTTTGCCTAACACCGCTTTATCAAAACCGTCTTTACAGCATTGTTCGCTACGACTGACTGATTTTAACATAGTCTGTCCCCATTCGACCACCCTTCTCCACGCCTTTGTTTTGTCCTGGTTTTAAGAGCACACGGTAGCTGTGCGTCCCCAAGACGTTTTCCGCTACTGATGGGAAAGATCGTTTGCTAACGGTTGTAACTAGACGCTTGATAAGGCACGATTAGCGGTAAAGGACAGCCGACAGGCCTGAGAGTTACGATATTAGTCGAAGTGTGGCAAGGTGCGCGACGAGTGCTACCAACTGACTTGTAACCACTGAACCTCAGGTATGTGGAACGTATGTGGTGTTGGTTTTTGCGTGTGAAAAAGAAGCATTCCGTGTATTTACTGGAGTTTATCGGCGAGGGCAAGCACAGCACGTCTGTTTGTACTTCACTAGCTTCCCGTGTTATCGACTCTTGCCGATAAAAGACTGTTCGATCTTATGATTTAGCGATAGTGTTGACGAAAGGATTATTATTTTTTAAATCAGTGACGACAGGTAATCAGTTTAACAAGAGATATTTATAGTCATTGGATGCTATAAAAAGTCACTTGTCTCAAATTGTATGCTTATGTAGACATGAACTTCGCACGGCCTTTAACCCCTTCAACATCAACATTTCCGACATAGATCTCAACTGGAACCGCAATAAAGGGCTAAAGCCGTATATGCCAGTTTGCAGATTTTGTATTTTCTATTAAGTTCTCTCTACTGGAAAAGAACAACAACTAAAACAAAAATCAGTGTGTTAAGACGCTGAATATTCGACACCCACACAAAACACACACACACACACACACACACACACACACACACACAACACACAACACACACACACACACACAACACACACACACACACACACACACATTCACACTCACAATATATATGTAAAAATGGCAACAGCTGTTTGTAGTTATGATTTAGGCTAATCTAATAGTTTTCGTTACTAACTTCGTCAGTCAGAAATACTTAGAACAGATCTTTCTTTATTGATATATTTTTTTTCCTACTTGACGTCATCAGTTATTCGTACGATTATGGTAAAAGGCATGGAATAGTATTTGGTATGGCAGACTTTGCTCGCCTCTGGCTGATATATATGTAGGTGATGTGATTTGCACTTAAATTTAAAAACTAAATTTAAAAAGGAAATATAAGTGGACGATGTTATCGATGGATTTGCATTTAGGTGTCTCATGCAATTTTAGACACAATAACAAGCGGTTTACCAACACTCACATCTAAAAATAGAGATGACGTACTTTATGAAAGGACGTCCACTGTGAACTATGAAATGTATGTTTCTCGATCTATTTTCTAGGAGAGAACTGTGAACTGTACCTATCTTGATCTATTGTTTTGGTTGAGAACTGTGAGCGATCTATTTTCTGGTACAGAACTGTGAACTGTACCTATCTATTTTTTGTTGTTGTTGTTTTTTTTTTTTTGTTGTTGTGAAAACTGTAAGCGATCGCGGAATCTTTCACAACCAAAGGAAAATAGTAGATGAACCCACGTCTATCACTGGTGTTATTTCTAATACAAAAATTATGTTGATAAAGCTGCTTTCAATGAAATATTGAAACAGATTAAAGGTATAAACATGCGAACATGTTTGTGACGTCAAGATAGATTTGTTTGCACACACTGACCCGGCACTTAAGTATCTCCCTATCAGCGTTTGGTGAAAAGGGAAGTTATGTCCTTTTAAAAGTCACAGAAAAATTGAAATTAAAATTGTTTGAAACTAGTAACGTTTTCTAGCATCCTTTAGAATTCAAATAATCTGTAGAAATATTCTTAAGTTGGTGTGAACTACAGCCTTGACCTGGCCTCCTCATAGACGTGCCACTATCTGATGACGTCATTACCTAAAACTGTGGAAACGACTTTGTACCTGAATAATGTTCTCAAGTCAGAATGAACACTAGGATGCGAAATATGTTCGTATTTTGTGTTCTGCATACACTTAATATCTAGTATTTTATTTGTGAGAGACACTATTTCGTAGTGTTGATATGGAGTATTTGGTGGGAGACACTAGAGCGTACAGTTTGTATATAGTATTTTATTGGATGGGAGACACTACAGTGCAGAGTTAATATATAGTATTTTATTGGATGGGAGACATTAGAGTGTACAGTTAATATATAGTATTTTAATGGGTGGGAGACATTATAGTGCAGAGTTAATATCAAGTACTTAATGGTAGGATATATTGTATAGTAGTGTTAATGCCAAATATTTAATGATGGGAGACATTTTAGCGTACAATTACTATCGAATATTGAATTAAAGAGGCACTACAATGTACAGTTAATATCGAATATTGAATTAAAGTGGCACTACACTGTACAGTTAATATCCAGCATTTATTGATGATACTCTATAATTTGGTATTAAAAACATGTAATGGTGGGAGGCACTATTTTCTTGTATTATACCGACTATTTAATATAGTGTACAGTTAATTATATAGTATTTTATTGATGAAAGACTATTTTATAGTTAATATCGAGTATTTAAAGATGGGAGACACTATTTTGTTGTGTTACTACCGAGTAATTAATGGTGAGAGACAATAGTGTATAGTTAATATATAGTATTTATTGGTGGGAAACATTTTAGTGTACAATTAATATCGAATATTTTAAGGTGACAGACACTCCACAGTAGAGTTAAATATAGAGTATTTAATACTGAGAGACCTTAGTGTAGATAACGTTTTCCGGTCTCTGACACCTAAATTTCATATAAACTCCTACATCACCGCCATGACGCCGCCGTTGTTGATAGTTATCTCTCAATGACGTACTATTTCATTGATCTGTAGATGTGCACTCCCTGCTCGGACTTTTATTTGTTTCTTTCTTTTTGCATCTAACTTTAAGTACCTAGGTCGATTTTCTCACTGAAAACAGAGTGAGAAAACTGATTGGTAAAAAAAAAGTATGTAGTTCAAGAAATAATTATGTTCCGGTACGAGAGTCTCACGACGAGGTCAAGTGCTGGCTTTGAGGCTTGACGTTGTGCTGTTTGCTTTGCTCTCTAGTTCCCTTAAAGGCTTTGTGCAGGTATGGTAACCTCCTGTGCAACCACATTCGTTGTATGGGGGCCACAATGTTGGACCCGACTAAAGTATTTATGTCCAAGATGGAAATATAAGTGCTCCAGCATTTGGCAGTGGGCGTTCTTAAAAGTGATGATGCTAATGAAATGCAAAGATTTACTTCTTCTAAATTTCTTTGTGTATGGATGTACTTAGCTATGTTTGTTTTCTGATGACGTTGATAGGCTGTTGCACCTGTATGTAGTCTCTGCTAGCAGAGTTTCGTCGTTGCTATTTTTGTTGTTGATGCAGTTTTGCTTTCAAATCATTGGTGGTGATGCTAATGTCCATTGTCGCGCGCCTCTTTCTATCATATAAATCTACCGATATATAAACTTGTCCACTAATACTGACGTCACTTTAGACCGCTGATCGTGTGTGCTCTCTATGTATCCAATGATACTGACGTCACTTGAGACCGCTGATCGTGTGTGCTCTCTACTTATCCACTAATAATGACGTCACTTTAGACCGCTGATCGTGTGTGCTCTCTACGTATCCAATAATACTGACGTCACTTGAGACCGCTGATCGTGTGCTCTCTACGTATTTAAAAAAAAATACTTGCCGTGTTTATCAGGGAGTCCAATAATACTGACGTCACTTGAAACCGCTAATCGTGTGTGCTTTCTATGTATTAAAAACAACAGCAGACTTATATGACGAGTCTGCGACTTGCCCTTGAATAATCTTCCACTTTTTATTGATGTTGTTGCTTCGTTTCGCTTTTACAATCGGTTTACCTTTGCTTAGCTCTTCAACTAAATGATCTCGCTTTGTATCCGATTTTACAAACACTTGATATATTATTATTAATAAATAATGTTAAACTATCACTGAACCCATCGCACCAGTTATTTTCAGCCAAAACGAATCCATGTCACAAACGAGACGAGACGAAAGATAAAATGCCACCAAAGGCAATGAAATACGGGATCCGTTGTACTAGTAAAATACGAGGGGCGTTTCTGAACGATAAGGTTAAAGGAGACATAAGTGAGTTCACCATTATTCATGTCCTGAAGTCATCGGGAGAATACAAATTGTTAGGATATAAGTGATGACTAAAGAATTATGGCGGGGATTTTGTTTGGGTTTTATTTGTTGTGACGTCATATTGACATTTTTGCCCAGATTATCTCCGGAGGACCGGCTTCCCGATATCCGTAGTCCAGAAATAACTGACTCGAAAAGGGCACAGGTAGGTAGGGTTGCTAATCTTCACAAAGTTTTTTTTTTTAATTTTAAATTCTCTTTCCTATGCTTGGTGCGTTGAAGCAGCATTATAACGGGAAAGTTAATGTTAACGGGAGACCAAAGAAAGAAAGTAGATAATTAAATCAAATAAATTCCAAATACAGAAATAAGAAGTAATATGCTAGTTGATTTCCGACAAGATTGAGCACATTCCCTAACTAGTAATAATGCTAGTTGATTTCCGATAAGACTGGTCACATTCCCTAACTAGTAATAATGCTAGTTGATTTCCGATAAGACTGATCACATTCCCTAACTAGTAATAATGCTAGTTGATTTCCGATAAGACTGGTCACATTCCCTAACTAGTAATAATGCTAGTTGATTTCCGATAAGACTGATCACATTCCCTAACTAGTAATAATGCTAGTTGATTTCCGATAAGACTGATCACATTCCCTAACTAGTAATAATGCTAGTTGATTTCCGATAAGACTGATCACATTCCCTAACTAGTAATAATGCTAGTTGATTTCCGATAAGACTGATCACATTCCCTCACTTACAAAAAGTATTTATAGCTGTAGTAGTTTACGTACACAGTAGAAAAGTCATTTGTAACTTAGGGTGTAACAAACTCGGTAGTGGAGCGGTCATTGCAATTTAATTGGACGACAATTCCTCAAATTTCAATATACTCCCTCGTATCTTGCAGATCTGTTTCAACACAGCAAGCATGATACGATGTCACTGACCTTGGAGTCTGACTATATTTTTTTCTGAAGGAGTTGATGTTGACATTGCCGATCCTTTACATACTCTCTGTAAGAAATGTCAATAGATTACACCTTGGGACGTTTGACAGTGTAGGTACAGGTGCTGAGGTTATGAGGTGTCAAACATAACTTGTGATCTTTACGATGACTGTTTGGAGGAAAATATTCGCCATTCCAACTTTTAGCATAAAAGAAGCTGACTGTTGTAAAGATGACGGTTGTTACGATAAAATGACGATTTCTTTGCTATTCTGTTCTTGTCAAAAGTCTAACTTGACACGTTATGAAAAATAGAATTTGTTCAAGATAAGTTTCGTATTAATGAGAAGATCTACGTAAATCTGTGTCCTCGAAATTTGTCGGTAATCGTTAGGTCAGTTTCCTTATATTTGTCAATCATTATGCATCCGTATACTTTTCTGTCTCTGTTTTTGTCTGTACGCATTCCTGCTTTTCTCCACGCACACACACACACACACACACACACACACACACACACACACACACACACTTTTTCTTCGTCTCTTTCTCTGTCTCCTTGACTCTATTCGAATCTCTCTCTCTCTCTCTCTCTCTCTCTCTCTCTCTCTCTCTCTCTCTCTCTCTCTCTCTCTCTCTCTCTCTCTCTCCGTTTATCTCTATATCTCCTTGTTACAAAGGCTCACTTCAAATTTTCTCTTTCCTCTTCCTGTTTTTTTAATCTCTCGCTGCGTGTATGTGTGTGCGTGTCTGTCTGATTCTAAATACTTTATGTCTAATTCTGCCTGTATCTTTTCTCAGCTAAGTGTTTCTCCATTTCTCTCTCTCTCTCTTTCTTTCTTCTCCCTCCCACCTCCACTCTCTCTTACACACACACACACACACACACACACACACACACACACACACACACACACACCAAAAATCTGAGTCTATTTTGGCTGTCTTAAATAAACGTAAATAATTCTATGTCAACTTTCATCTTTCTGTCTTTTGTTTTTCTTCTCTCTTTCTCTCAAACTGTCTTTGTCTCTGATTTACGTACGTCCTTTTTTCATTCTATCTACTCTCTCATTCACTCTCTCATTAGCTTTCTCTCCTCAAACAGATTCTCTCTTTCCCCACACACACACACACACACACTTATCTCTCCCCTCCAATCTAAAAAAAAAATCGTAAAAACCCACATTCAATTATAGGTTGGCTCTGGAAATACCACTCGGAAACAAATCAACAACGGATTTATTTGCACGAACAAGCTGAAGTAAACAATAATGCGTAGGCGTGAGCAGATGACATTCAGCCCACAGAGTAGTACACCCTAAAAGGTCTTTTTTTTGTATATAGTTTTTATATTGCTATTATAGCCTTTAATGACTGTGTGATGAAGTTGTGTCAGAATTTGTGTTCTTAGTTTGGTTGTATCCAATCTTATCACTCTACCCTTTACTGATTCTCTTGAAAGACACACACAGATCTTCGCCCACCGTTTTAGATTCCACCACCCAAAGTTGGTCGAATAAAATTGTCAAGATTAAAATTATACGTTTACGTAGTGCCACGCCTACCCAGGACCCTTGACCTTTTTAGCCCTTTAGTCATAAATCTCCATTCCCGCCCCTCCCTTTCGACTGAAAGAAAGGACAGCAGCTGTCCCAATCAAAGAGTGTCTCTTGCAACACCCAACCGGTCGATGGTGGACTACTGACGACAATGGGGGCTATCATTGGAGTGACCGTCACGGGCCTAATGGAGACAGAGAAGTGAATATTGTTGCTACAACAACCGTTCCTCTCCGTTCTCGTCTGTCCATTTCCTTGTTCCCTACACTTTCTTCTTTTACTGTGTGTGTTTTTTTTTAAATGACTTAAGTAACGTTGCATTTACTTTTCAATTTGGTCATTTAAAGTGTGTTACTTTTGACTCAGGGATAAAGAAATAAGATACCCAGTAATTAAGTCACTCTGTCTGTACCTACCACTCATACTAACCCCTGTCTGTACCTACCACTCATACTTACCCCTGTCTGTACCTACCACTCATACTTACCCCTGCGCAGTAGACTGCTCTATTTTTACCCACCAGTTATACCAAACCCCGCAAAGTAAATTACCCCGTTTGTACCCACCTGTTATACTTATCCAGTAGATAGATCTGTTTGTACCCACCTGCTATACTAAACCCCCATACAGTAGACAAATCTGTTTGTACCCACCTATTATACTAACCTCCCCCGTGTAGTAGATAATTACACATCTCCAGGTGCAGAAAACCATTTTATTATGAATTTACTTCTCGACGTACTTATGCTTTGATTGTCGACTTCTCTACACGGATATCACAACCGGATGGTGATGCCTTTAATGTCGACGATAAATGAACATCTAAACCATGTGATGAGGTCTTTAAATTCGGTGATGTAAAAACATATCAACCATGTGGTGATGCCGTTAATGTCAGTGATGAATGGATATCGAAACTATGTGATGAAATCTTTCATGTAGGCAATCATGTGCAAGACATCACGGGTCATGAAAGTCCGTGGAAGGTCCACTCTTTTCTGTGCAGTATTTTAACAGCAGAACCTTGCGCTTGTCGGGTACGGTATTATCACAAAGAGAGAAAGCCCGTGACTCAGTCCTCTTTTAATACGTCAAATGATACGTCAAATCTATTCTTGGATTGGTCAGTTCATCTTTTAATAAATTAATGAGATACGTCAAACCTTTTCTTTATGTTGGATTGGTTAGTTCGTCTTTTAATAAATTAATGAGATACGTCAAACCTTTTCTTTATGTTGGATTGGTCAGTTCGTCTTTTAATAAATTAATGAGATACGTCAAATCTATCCTTAGATTGGTCAGTTCCTCTTTTAATAAATTAGTGAGATACACGAAAGCTGATTTTCATTTGTGATTGGATCGTTGTTTTTACAGTTCTGTAATTTCAACCTTATCGTACAATACTCTTTACACATAATACAGCTGTCTATATTTGTATTTAGTGATTAGATGTAGGTTTTTCTTTGTATTTTTTTAACGGCGGTATTTTACAGTTATTGTTGGTTTCGACTGCTTATTTAATCTTTTAATAGCGTGAAATGTGAATGCTGATATTTTCTAATAGGCCAGTTTAAACCATTTTATAGCGTCATTTGATTGGTTAGCTTTATTTTCTCTGTTCTATGACAGTACTTCCGGTATGTGATAATGTGGATCATGGGCATTACGTGGGTATTACGCCTAGAAATACCCCTGGTGAGCAGCAAAACAAAATACAACTCGACTTTTATAAGTGATCTCTTTCCGCTTTAGCTTTCGAGATGATTGCTGCCACATAGTTAACATAGGTTTGGATGACTGATGTCACAACGTGCACCCAGGTTTTGGTGATTGTTGTCACATAGTGATCACACTTCCTTTGAGGGAGATTCTGCCATTTAGTGTATGCATTGGGGGGGGGGTCATTTTGGTGGGGGAGATTGTTGTCACATATTGTACAATTTTGGAGGTAGATTTGGTGCCGCGTACTGGAAAATTTATGTCATAGTGTACATATTTTGACATGACTGTTTGGGGTGATTGCTGCCCCATAGTGTACATATTTTGACATGACTGTTTGGGGTGATTGCTGCCCCATAGTGTACATATTTTGACATGACTGTTTGGGGTGATTGCTGCCACAAAGTGTACATATTTTGACATGACTGTTTGGGGTGATTGCTGCCACAAAGTGTACATATTTTGACATGACTGTTTGGGGTGATTGCTGCCACAAAGTGTACATATTTTGAGATGACTGTTTGGGGTGATTGCTGCCACATAGTGTACATATTTTGACATGACTGTTTGGGGTGATTGCTGCCACAAAGTGTACATATTTTGACATGACTGTTTGGGGTGATTGCTGCCACATAGTGTACATATTTTGAGATGACTGTTTGGGGTGATTGCTGCCACAAAGTGTGCACACTTTGGACGTTGTTTGGACTCGAGCTTGCTGTCTTTGACGTAGGCTATGTCCGCACTGATTATACTCTTTCATTTTTAATCTTAAATGTGGTTCTTTTACAATGCAGATACGGTTAGTAATATTTTTAAATAAATTCCGTGTTGTCTTTAAATAGTTATTGTCAACGAACATTTGGTTTGAGCTTAATTATGTTGCTTTAAATTTTGCCCAGAGCACGTTTATAATTACTCTTTGTTCGTCTCACTGTCCAACAATATCACATCTTCACTTACTCTGCATGGTCAGTCTTCCTTCAAATCTTCACTCACTCACTCACTCACTCACTCACTCACTCACTCACTCACTCACTCTCACACACACTCACTCACTCTCTCATTCAATCATTCTCCTTTCTACGTCCTCATCGCTCTCTGTCATTCTCTGTCATTATTTTGTTGTTCTTTCTACGTCATCCTACGAAATGACACTTCGAGATAAGCTTAAACTTTACCGCAGTGCAAAACACTTGTATTAGTAAAATAAAATTAACAACAATATTTGCCCGCTAACATTTGACGAGTCACACGAAAATCACAATGGTTAGATCACTCACAGCCCGTACACAAAGCTTTTGTAGCGAGTAGCTGTAAATATTTATCAACTCATTCAAGGTCACTGTCGAATTAACGAGGCAATACAATGGACCTTGCACGCGCTAAAAGTATTTTCTTGTTTTTTAATTTATTCTCTCCCTCCACCCTGCCCTATTCTTTATCAGTAATATAATTTACGAGTTTCTCAACATTAATTTTTCTTTCTTCAATTATGTCAGTGGGCGGTGAAGTGTGGTCGCATGAGTAGAGCACTCACGATTTCAATAATATTACTAGTTAAATAATAAGTGATTTCCTAACATTTCAACTCGGGTACAACCGTCCTTATAGCCACAATACTAAGCACCCCTTGAAAGACCCTCATTTAAATATTTCACTCTCGGACATGTTGTACATATTATATATTGAACATATCTGTAATATTCTACCAAATCCATATTATTATTATCATAAAATACCTAAGTTCTCACTGTGTTAGAAGCAGACATCGGTAAATACAAACACTTACCAAAACCTACCAAAGCCCTCAAGGGAATTGCTCTACAACAAGCAAATTATGTGTTCACGAATAATTTTAAAATAGCAAGAAAAAAAACCGCTTGATGAATCACGTGATTCTGTAATGATTATACGATAATAACCAAACACGTGAGCGTGATTTAATAACAATGATTTGGATTTACTACACGTTCATGACTCGCTTTGTTGTTAAGATATGTAGGCTACATTCAGTGGTGTGTTTAGTTCTATCTTGGCATGCCTTCAACATACCAATAATTCCAGTTCCGTCTTGGCATGTCTTCAGCATACCAATAAGTATAGTTCTATATTTGTATTCCTTCAGATATCCGATAATTACAGTTCTATCTTGACATGCCTTCAACATACTGATAATTCTAGATCTGTCTTGACGTGTCTTCATCATACCAATAATTATAGTTTTATCTTAGCATGCCTTCAACATACCAAAAATTCCAGTTCTATCATTGCATGCTTTCATCACACCGATACTCCAGATGTTGAACTAAGTCAACTTGAATTTCATTTTAGGTATTTTATTGCTACTTTATAATACGTTAAACTCCACTAGGCTTAAACAACCACCACCACCCCACACACACACGCAAACACACAAGGACTAAGGACATACAGATGATGAACATGTATTTCCTTTATACTTGTGTGTTTGCATGTGTGTGTGTGTGTGTGTGTGTGTGTGTGTGTGTGTGTGTGTGTGTGTGTGTGTGTGTGTGTGTGTGTGTGTGTGTGTGTGTGTGTGTTGATGAACATGTGTCACAAATTTTATAGAATCCGCATACTATCGTGACAAGACGTGGAGGAATTCCAATAAATGACGTAAAATGAAGCAAGGTCTAAAGGCGGCCCAAACACGTAGACAGCAATAAATGTCATGTCATGGTTTTGGTATTGGCATTCATTGTCTGTGATATTAGACGCTCGTCTACATATTCCTCATTTGCCCTGTCATGGTCGACATTGCCACTGACAACATCACTACAGCCACTAGCACCACCATCCCTACCACCACCATCAGCACAGCCACTACTACAAACAATACAACGACCACCCCATAACATAAACAAGGTATCGAACTTGACTGTGACAGAGGACAAAAGGTCAGCAGTTTGGTTGAGGGTATCTTCCAGAAACAAATTTACGTGTTTTCGAGTCAAAATGGAAGTTCATTTAAACATGTGTCTACGAGATGATGACTGTCGGGCAGAGAATATGAAATTCAATTAATTAGAAGTGTTATTCATCACAGGAAAGAAATGACACAAAAACTGTATTTCAATAATTGTAATACTCCCTCGCCAAAACGCACGCACGTACATACGCACAACAAACGCACACATACTTTCTCACAACACATATACACATACGCACGCACACATATAAATGTAAACACAAGTACTCACGTCTACACACTTCTACACAAATACACACTGTTATCTACAATATATTTATTACATATACTTACAAGTAAACATGAACACATATACATAATATATAGCATACCTACAGATAATCGCTCATGCCTGTAAATCCTTTAGAATTAATACACATAGTTATCAGAGGTTTGTATGAATTACTTTAAGAGTTATCTAACCATTTACGTAAATCACAGAACTAGTGCTTTAAAAAACAAAAACAAACCTATAAATAATAAATTAAACAATAAACAAACAGATAAATGCATTATCAGATATCAGTGTAAGATGTTTTGTTTGGGAAAGAGGAGAGGGGAGTTGCATATATTATTTTCGTCATAGATTGCAGTCAACGTCTCTTTTCTAAATGTTTCAAGTTTCGTTAGCAAGAAAACCACATATTAACATTGGTTTTGGAGTCCATAGCGACTGAAGAGATAGGCCTACGCTATGTTGACATAACCTTAAGATGCGATGATGTCTGCTGTTGAGTTTGTTTCAATCCGAGATGATAAATAATTACGTGTGAACATTAATTAGAATGAATTCATGTTCTTCTTTATTAAAGTATCCTTACTCTACTAAAGAATCCGAATGACTAATGTTAGAAAGTGGTAGTGTTCAGTTCATTTTTTTAAAAATGTTATTTTAACCGCTATATTGATACTTGTAAGGAAACTAGCAGGTAACTGTAGAAGTAGGAAAATAACGAGAGACTAATAATATTTGTGAGACTATAGCAAAGGTAGTGCTGAAGCTTATCACCGAGACTCTCTCCGACAAATTAGGACGTGACGTGTACTGCAAATGGCGCACACCGGAAGTCCTGAATCAAAAATGCAAGCAATCAACACGCAGTCGGAGTTGATACTTTATTATTCGAGTTGGCAAGTGCGCTTAAAAGGTTATAAAAGAATGTCTCGTTGGTTCGCAGACGACGCTAGAGTAAGATAATTATGTGCAGCTGAAGATGCAATAAACGATGAAACTGTAATAGGAGAGAATTAAGGGTTTCTCTTTTAATATTTGTACTTGATTGTTTTATGCATTGCTATTTTAAGTGTGAAATTGTCAATAGAGTATGTCATACTTTTTCTTTTCTTGTTTTTACTTTCTTTTTTTTCTTTTCTTTTTCTTTTTTTTTTGGGGGGGGGCTCACATTCATCTTTACGACATCTTGCTTGTCACACCGGCCTGAATTCTCTGCTAAAACTATGTCACTTGTGTGACAACTTCCCTCCCCCCCTACCCGCCGTCCACAAATTCAAACATCCACTTATAATGCTTCAGTTGTTTGTGCGTGGAAGTTATTGCATTTACAACGAGTAGAAGCGGGTGAGTGAAAATTTCTGTTGGTATTAAATTTAGCAGTTAGCACATTTAATGTCATTTTTACAACCACTTACCTCCCCGGTGCAGCTGAAGACATGTGTCAGTATGTTAATATATAGTGCTGTATCCCGCTAACAGATTTGGAAGGGGCGATAAAAGGTACTGCTGATGGCAAAACAAAAAAAAAAAACAAAGATGGAGGGGGGGGGGGTCAGGGAATCATAAGAGCTGGCGTTTCCCATTTAAATATAAAATTAATTCACATCAGTGTACCACAGTAGTGACCTGTTAGAGATCGCTCGCACAAAATATACTCTTGTAATATGTTATACGACCCTAACTTCGGCAGTGGTGGATGTGGTGATAATCGCGATGTAAGTCGACGCACAACATTATTCTATAAAACGAAAATATCGTTAATGATTAACTGGTCACAATTTTTTTTTTAAAAAAAGGAACAGCAGAACAGACTGTAAGACTACAAAAAATGCTGGTTGTGGGGGTGTGAGGAGTCATAATTTACTTACGCGTTACATTCCCCTTGTCTGTAAATGGTTACACTTTTCCAGAACCCTTTTCCCCCGTTTGGCGTAATATAACTGAGAGACAATCCCTTCAGTGCTTATGTTTCTTCGTGAATTTTGTAACACTGAAAGAGTGTAACCTATTGTTACCAGAATTCACACATTAAACGCGTATTAAACAAAAAGAACGGGAAAATCTGAGTCGTTGCTTGCAACACCTACATTTGAGACTACACATGTTAGGAACGTCCAGAAGTGGGACAGCGACACAAGATATGCCAAACACTCACGTACAAAGGTGCGCTGTTTCTAATGCGACCAGAAAGCAACGTGAGCTAGGTGGGCATAAGTTCAGGTGTGTGTGTATTTTTTAAAAAAGAAATGTGACTTACTTTTGCGAGTAGGTGTTAGTAATAATCCGTTCGTATTTTCTTGCGCTACACTTCCCACTTGATAGAGTGTAGAAGGGTTGGCACTTGAGACCTCGGAAATATCTTAGGTGGGTGGCTTCAATGTAGGGTACGGAAACGGGTATTTTGTAATATTCCGTTGAAAACAAAACAGAAATGAAAACATTATAAGGTCGTTGGTTTCTTTTATTTCGCTCATGATTGGAGATGGCGTCGTGTTCGTAGGTACCGGAGTGACAGTTGACACTTTTGGAAATCTATCTATCTATCTATCTATCTATGTGTCGGTCTGTCTGTCTATCTATCTATCTGTCTATCTATCTATCTATCTATCTATCTAGCTATCTAGCTAGCTAGCTATGTGTCGGTCGGTCTGCCTATATCTATCTATCTATCTATCTATCTATCTATCTGTAGGTTTGCCTGAAAATACGTATACAAATCTCTTATTTCCACGTTTCTCTGTTCTTACAGTCTCTTCCGTCCCTACTTTAAACCAAAACTCTTCTCAACCCATCAACTCATCCATCAATTTATCTGCAAATTTTATTATCGTAACTTTATTTGCGTGTTGCAGGTTGGCTGCTAGTGGAATGTGTACAAGTGACGTATACTGTAAGAGTTAACTGTCACCTCCAGCAGTCCACACGCACGTAGACAGAGCATAGCGCGACTGACAGATACACTTGTTACATGGAAGGATGTTGTGCAGGGAAGCAATCGCAGACAGTGCCAGTTATAGAAAGGGATACCTTAAAATTCAGCTTGTAAAGTTCAGCTTGTAAAAATCACAAAGAAAAGACATTCTTGTGTATGCGGACAAAGTAGTGTAGGTATCCGCCTTTACATAATCTGCAAGTCGTTCATATTAAAGCAAAATACCCCGATCTCGGTGACCGCGCTGAAAATTGGAACATGAGAAAGAAGGGGGGTTAATTCAAATGGAGTGATAAAAAAGATTGTTTCTTATACAAGCAGTTTAAAAAGAAAAGTCTTTACAAAAATAATCAACACTCAAATTGGCACCCGAGAGCACTTGATGGGAAAGAAAAAACAAAATAGGTAAATTGAGATTGAGCGACAGACCACAGGTTGCTCTGTACTCGTGTTCTAGCAAGGGAGGTGGCTGTGTGTGAAGGTGTGCCTGCGTTCAAACGTTTACGGGTTGTAAACGTGAACTGTCTGATTTGGCGTACCTGAGTTCAAGAGGCACTTATCTCAAGCGCAGTTGTCCTGGATTTATTTAGAATCGGGAAATGGAGTTCACCAAAAACAAGGTGAGAGATGTGCCTTCTTAATGCTTTCAGTAGAACCGTGTCCTTCATTTGCCTGTCAGGAAACTCTATCTATCTATCTATCTATCTATCTATCTATCTATCTATCTATCTATCTATCTATCTATCTATCTATCTATCTATCTATCTATCTATCTATCTATCTGTCTATCTATCTGTCTATCTATCTATCTGTCTGTCTATCTATCTGCAATTCCATGTATCCATTCATCTATTTTTATGTGACACATATTTGCATACTGATAGTCGGGACACTAGTTTAACTCACCAAAAACGTAGTGACACATTTTCAAATATAAACAAATATTCTGTATTTCAATGAAATTATATTTTGGTTTTGTTCTTTTTTAAAAAGATAGAGAATTTTAATTTCTTTGTACACGAATAATATATACACTCCGCGAAGTATGCATACAATTTTTGCAGTGTGAAGTGCTCATACCATTTTGAATCATACGAACGTACATGCATGCAATCATACCCTGTAGTGCAGTAGTATACCCTGACATGCATAACATCAAACCCTGTAGTGCAGTAGTATACCCTGACATGCATAACATCAAACCCTGTAGTGCAGTAGTATACCCTGACATGCATAACATCAAACCCTGTAGTGCAGTAGTATACCCTGACATGCATAACATCAAACCCTGTAGTGCAGTAGTATACCCTGACATGCATAACATCAAACCCTGTAGTGCAGTAGTATACCCTGACATGCATAACATCAAACCCTGTAGTGCAGTAGTATACCCTGACATGCATAACATCAAACCCTGTAGTGCAGTAGTATACCCTGACATGCATAACATCAAACCCTGTAGTGCAGTAGTATACCCTGACATGCATAACATCAAACCCTGTAGTGCAGTAGTATACCCTGACATGCATAACATCAAACCCTGTAGTGCAGTAGTATACCCTGACATGCATAACATCAAACCCTGTAGTGCAGTAGTATACCCTGACATGCATAACATCAAACCCTGTAGTGCAGTAGTATACCCTGACATGCATAACATCAAACCCTGTAGTGCAGTAGTATACCCTGACATGCAAAACATTTTCGCAAAATAATTCACTATATATCAAGTGCACCTACATAATCGTTACATATATCAACATCTACTCTCGTTATATCAGCCAGTCGCGCTACACTATAAAGTAGTTTCTTAATTGTTTCTCTGCAGTGTACAATTTGCCTCTCTGTAACACGCCTCTTTATAAGATATAAATCTGACTGTGACGTACAAATATGCTTCTTAAAGATATAAATCTGACTGTGACGCACTAATATGCTTCTTTAAGATATACGATTTCTCTCTCTGTGACGTACAAATATGCATCTCTGTGACGTACAAATATGTTTATCTACAAGTTAACTGCATCACTTCTAATAAAAAAAAATACATCTCACTTTAAAATGAAAAAACCTTTCAGTTCGTACGAATAGTCCTAACATGCTGTGCAGCCGAAGCACACAACTGGTAATTACAACTCTGAGATTTGTAATGCAGTCCTCAAAATATGTAAAGTAGAAGAGCATACAAAGCAGTGTAAACCATGAGACTTTGTAACGTACAACTCTAGCACTCTCTCAAGAGCAAACACTATGCAATGTACAACTATGAGACTTTGTAACGTACAGCCCTAAAACTCCATACAGCGGAAACACCACTGAGCAATGTTTAACCACGAAACTTTGTAATGAACAACCACGCCTGCCACGCATGCTCTGTAAACAGTATGACATAATTATTAGTTTGTAATATACAATCGAGCCACTTTGTGCAGTCACAGCGTTTAAAACCAAAACGTACCCATTTGTAACATACACCATACCATTCTGTTCGAGTCAACACGTCACTCTTGGACAAATCTGTTCTGCAGATTACAAAGTAACGATCTACCAAGAAGAACATGCCAGTCTGCAAATCGTTATTTCCACTATGTAACTTACCCTCTCTCTCTCATATCCGACAACATTTCGAACGAGTATCAAGGAAGAGACAGGGCGCCACCACTGCATCTCGAACGAGCAGCAAGGGACAGACAGGGCGCCACCACCGCATTTCGAACGAGCAACAATGGACAGACAGGGCGCCACCACTGCATCTCGAACGAGCAACAATGGACAGACAGGGCGCCACCACCGCATTTCGAACGAGCAACAGTGACAGACAGGGCGCCACCATCGTATTTCGAACGAGCAACAGTGACAGACAGGGCGCCACCACCGCATTTCGAACGAGCAACAGTGACAGACAGGGCGCCACCATCGTATTTCGAACGAGCAACAAGGGACAAACTCAGCGCCACCTTTAATATTTACTTCACAACAGCAGCAATTACTCTGTCACTTGACACCCGAGACAAACAGTTAGCGAACGGGACCAGACGGAAGTTACTGGATTTTGGTCGATTAGCGGCCTTGCTGGTATCATTTCACTTTAGCCCCAGAATACGCTAATACCAACTGCTGATTCAAATATGACCTCATCACCGCGTACTGTACAGTCACGTCACATTCATTTTGAACATGTCCCATATATTATATATACATCTAAAAGGTCCGTAAATACGCATTTACATTCATACCTGCGCACGTACTAACACACTTCAGCACTTCTATTTAAACATGTATTATCATCATACATACTTCCACACATAACTGCAAGCACACATTCAATTATACGTGCACACATACATGTGCAAGTTCATCCCTATTTAGGCTACAAGCAAGGGCCCGTGCACTTCTACATACCAACAAACTTGAATGAAAAGATATCAACAAACATTTCCAAATCAAGAAATCATTGGTTACAGCGTGGTGAGCGTCGCAGAGCGATGTAGAAGTACGTCACACGTTAAAGTGGCTGTGTGTTGCACATCGACGTAGTTGTGTACGTTATACGCTAAAGTGATTCTACCTTACACTGTGTAGAGGTACGTTACACGTTAAAGTGGCTGTGCGCTATAATGGCGTGGTTGTGCGTTACACGCTAAAGTGGTGATGTTTTGCACACTGATGTAGTTGTATGTTACACGATACAGTGGTGGTGCGTTGCACACTGATGTAGTTGTAAGTTACTCGTGAAAGCGGTTATGCGTTGTACACTGATATACACTGATGTAGTTGTACAGTACACACTAAAGTGGTGGTGTGCTATACACTGATGTAGTTGTATATTACAGTGAAAGTGGTGGTGTGCTATACACTGATGTAGTTGTATATTACAGTGAAAGTGGTGGTGCGTTGGCTTGTATATTAGAAAATGGAATGCAATAATGAATGCAAAACTTGTGAAATAATTGACATACAGGTAAAATAGATGGATGAATACTTTAGTTTATATTTTTGTTGGATTCTTTGCAATTACTTTATTTTTTTTAAAAATAGTTAAATGAGTACTTGGAAGTTATAGAATAAGAGAGCATACTATTTTGTGGATTTCCTTTTCGCTTGAAATCATTATGCATGCTTGTGACGTCGGGTAAAGTAGGTGGTCACGATAAATGGTAGGTAGTTTCAATGTATCCTTCTCCTCACTGCATTAATTACAATTACAGGCAGAGTCCATATTCCAGGATTGGACCTCAGATTTAATTGCTTATAAGATAGACAATAGTTTAAACCACTCCAGCCCCCAGCACCTAACAGCCCTGGTTATTCAGATGATAGAAGATGTGAATAAATTAAGCTACTCTATGGTTGTCTGTGGCAACCCTTTATTAATGAATAAACTTATCTAAACGTGTGATAATGATTGGGTACAATTAAGATATTAGAATGTCACTTTTCTATTAATCATCGAGATGACCTGATGATAAAACTCAGGGGTGGGGGGTAAGTTCTGAAACAGTTATTGGTTTCAATGATAGCAGCAAGGGTAGCAATGGTAGTGACTTAAATTAGTTATAGTAGAGGTCAAGACTCTTCAAATGGTGTGGATGGGCTGGGTGTTTTAACAGCATACACAATGGCCGCAGTACACTTTGGCATATGGCAATGGCCCAGGCCCAGGGATAACTTCCCTTGTGTTTGTACTAAATGGCTGTCAAGTCATTACAGTAATCGTAAGTTGCCCTCATGATATGCAGATTTAATTAAATCCTTTTATGATCTTTTTTTTTTATTACAACTTGTCGTAAAAGAGACAATATGTTGTGGAACAATGATTATGGTAAAATGTCTGAGGGTTCAGGGAAAAGATGGAAAGGATTTTATTCCTAAAACCATAGATTTCGGCTCATTGACAGTGCATGGAAACAAGAAAACGTTGTACCTTTTTCCAACCTGAGAATTAATTACTGAGCTCGCCCATACAGTACCAATTTTAGAGTGTCACCTATTTGGGCTTGACATGTCGTGCATCAGTATGCTTGACACTAAGGTCAGAACGTGAGTGTATTTTCATTTTTGGAAGGTGTTCTGTGACATGCATAAAATGCGTGTTGATAGATTTCTCAGCACAGCAGTTTAAATTATTTTTTTTAAAGTTAATTATACAGAAAGTGGTGGTTAAATAGATGTGCACTATGTGTATAAAATGGTGTTGTTGGGATGTTTCAAAGAATGTGCACTGTAAACAAATATCACACATTATATCATTGCTAATACAGTACAATGTTATCACTGTATTAGATACTAATATCACACACTATATCATTGCTAAAACTGCTCAATGTTATCACTGTATTAGATACTAATATCACACACTATATCATTGCTAAAACTGTTCAATGTTATCACTGTATTAGATACTAATATCACACACCGTATCATTGCTAAAACTGTTCAATGTTATCACTGTATTAGATACTAATATCACACACTATATCATTGCTAAAACTGTTCAATGTTATCACTGTATTAGATACTAATCCTGTGCCTCGTTATTACTGTAGTATTAAATATAACACAGAACTGGTACACTTTAAAAAACCCAGCCACCTACTCTAAATCATTCAAATATCACCTGTATTTTATGAACTGGAGTCTAACATTTATTCCTTTCCACCCACTCCACCCCAAAACATTTTCTACCTAAACGCTACTTGTTTATTTCTTTTAGCCCTCACCTATTTTCCACCCCATCCCATCCCCAATATCACAGCAATTATGGGCTGGCTATTTATTGGAATTCATTCTGATGGCGAGTAAAATTAATTGAAGGAACCTACTCACAAATCTTCGGAAACATCGGAATGTTATTAGAGGTGGGCAACAGTTACGTTATTAACGGCACGATAAAAGGGGAACAACTGTAACTCGTTTAATGCACAAAGCCAAATTGATATGTTCCTGGGAAAGCGTGTCAGTGCCAGCGAATTATGTTTGTTATGAACGGAGTGAGCCTGCGCATGCGCATAAACATACACTCACATTCGCTGTCTTTCACACTCGCTCACTCAAACACACACAAACACTCACTCACTCACACACACACACTTATAAGTATCGTTATGGTGCGATTGAATTTAACAACTTAAACCAATAAACTATGAATTTGATCACAACAGAACTAACTTTATGACGTAGGTAATTCTTTTTTCGCTCTCTCTCTCGCTTTCTCTCTCTCTCTCTCTCTCTCTCTCACACACACACACACACACACACACACACACACACACACCACGTGCTTTCACTTATTTATCAGAAATTTATTTCCCAAAGTTTACTTTACATTTTGTTAGACTGCAGATGCTGTATATTACTGCCTAAATATAGCTTACCTGTAAGAAGTTGGTTAATGCAGACGTCTAGGGAAGCAAACATTATGCAGTTAGGATGACAGATGACTGACTGCACGCTTTCTCCCCTCTTCATTAACCTTTACATTCTAAAAGTTTGGTTTTCTACCATTAGTTTTGCACGCGTATTCTAAAAATAGCAATATCTATGAGAAACACCAGTACTATGGCAATGTAGGATGGGAAAGAGGGCGCGAGTGAAAGAAGAAATGCCTGACAGGTATTTATTTGAACACTATTTGAATACAATCCGTTCTTAGGTCACACAGGACACCGCGCCTTTAATTCAAAACATTTTCATTTCCCTTACTGACTGAACTGAGCATTATTAAAATCTCACTTCATCTCTGACTGCAGTAATCTTTTTCTTTTTAGAATTCTTAGTACTCTTATTGACGAAGGGGTGGGGAATAGGGTTGGGTGATAAGAAATCAACAACACATTTTCAATACGAACCGGATTATGATTTTTTTTTAAAGTAATTTAAAATGAAGGTAAAACCCGGCGCCTGTCTTTTTCTGAAAGGCATGCAAACGTGAGGAGCAATTAATGTTTCATTAATACGAAGTAGACATCTGATTTGAGTTTGACACTTACCCTTGTCCAATGAAATCAGTTTTTTCGGTCTTCAATAAAGGTGAAGGACGGTAAACACGACAATTAGTCTTGGCCACACTGAGCAAATGGTCTTCTCACCGAGACAGACTCCATTCATGACTTCGAGGTGTTTGCCAAGAAAGTAAACTAACAAAATCTTCAAAGAGACAAGAAGAATGCTCGGCTATAAGTCGATAAACGAAGGGTGATAAGCAGCATTGATAGAAGAATGTAAAGAAAGAGAGTTAATGTTCATGATACACTTGTTTTCAACACTTACTGCGGAAATTATTCATGAACGAAATTTATTGCCTTACGTCAGTGAAAGTCTGGCACAGTTTTGAAAGTAAGAAAAACTGAACAAATAAAATACCCAAACCAAGTAAACAAACCCACCCACTCTCAAACCCCTCAACTAAAGAAACGGCCGATCAGCATAGAATCTATTTGGAGGTAGGGGATGGGGTCGTGGACAAGTACATATCTAGATACACACATACACACACACACAAACAAACACACACACACACACACAAACACACACATACACACACAAACACACACACACACATACACACTTCTATATGCTAAAAACTGACATATTAACGTTAACTTTCTACACAGAAAATAATGAATACAGAGCAAACGCACAGGTGTACACCTGCCATGTTTTATCTGCATGACCCATATAACACACGCAGAATAGAGCTTTATCTCACTGACCTAAATAATTGCTCATTTGCACTCAATGTCGGAAAAATAATAAAACACGCACACAAGGACCATGTGTACGCATATACATAGGTAAGCACATACGAATGTACTTAAGCTAGTTGAATCTGAGCACGCGATAAATAACAGTGATTTGAGGAAGATTCTCCAGATACTTTCGTTAATTTGTTTATGATCCGTTAGACGTCATTGCTACATTGCAGAAATTAAGATTGCGTTTGATGGCTGAGAAAGCCAGAGTTGCGCTTCTTGAGTCGCGCAAGGAAGTCAACAATTGCTAACTCCCCACACCAGTCAATCAGTTCAGCAGTCTATACCAAACAAAATTGTTAAATATATAGCATACCATATAGTTGAGTTTGGGATATGTAAATTAATAAACATAATGATTTATTTCATTCTAGCGAAATAAAATCGATCCGAATGACGCAATCTAAAGAAAATACACACACACACACACACACACACACACACACACACACACACACACACACACACACACACACACACACACACACACACACACACACACACACTAAACACTGACACACTCACCTTTGACATATTATTGCAAAATAAATGAAATATAAAATAACTAAAATTAAGTTCAACATGGGTGCTGCCGCGATTACGCATTGGATTTAAAAAGTTACTCGAGAACTTGTGCATCGATATATCTCGCCTAAACCCCTCGCACTTATTTGGTTGTGCTCGGCAAAAGAAAGACATGGCTTATGTGAAGCCTGAATAGCGAATTAGCGTGCTTCTCTCGCGGTTTTTTTAGGCTGGGTCATTAATTTCAACCCCGCAAGACGAGCCGACTGAAGCACCAAACTGTTTACCCACCTCGTGCCGCCTACGCAACGAAGCGTAATCAGTCTGGTTTCACTTGTGCTCGCCTGTTGAATTTGTCAGGTCGTGATTTCTTTCCCCACTTTCTTCAATATTTCGCTACACTTTCTTTTATTGTGTTTATATTATTTATATAGAGTTAAAATTTAGATTTTAATATCATTTTAAAATAGATATATGTGCTTAGTATCACATTAATTACTTGTCTAGTCGGTTGTTTAGATATTAAAGCCAGTTTAAAGATTTCTATTATATACAAATGAGGGGATATTCTTGTTATAGTTCTTTCTCCCTCCATTTTGTTTTTAACTGAATCAGTATAGAGAGATTAGATTAAAACTGACGGGTGTTAATTTCCATTACATTTAACACGATCTAATTCAATATTTTATTAATTTAGCTTTTTGTTATTACATTTTTATATTCTTAGGAAAATGACAAATGTATTTGTAGTCTTATTTTCCTTGGTTTTAGTTCATTTATTGACTTTGCATGCGAAAAGTGTGTTGTGTATTTGTGTTTTTCTTTTTGTTATCTATATATACTCACATATAATTGCTTAAAAGCAATTATTATCTTGTGTCATTTTCTTGCTGTTTGTGCTGTTGATCTTGGCAGCGAAAAACCCGGTTTCACGGTCTACAGTTGCACTAAAGGTACATTACTCTTCAGGACGAAAAGAGAGGAAGCTCTTCCAAATAAATAATGTTCCCCCCTTCTGCTCTATTCAAAAATAAACCACGTCAAACCAGCGATCAATAAGAGATAAACAAGAGGTAAACAACAAAAACAATGGAGTAGAAATACATACAATATGCCAAAGGTTGGATGCTGCAGTAAAAAAAAAAAAGTAGAAATGTAAACTCTTATAGTCTCAATAAACACACACAGTGAGCAGATACTCTGGTTCAGACATGAGTTCAGCTGAAAAAATAACTGACTTAGTTGTCAGTAGTCCATGCAAAATCGGTGTGTGCATTTTAAGGACTGTAGGAGACCTATAAGGGGACTCTGCCTTTTCAATCGTACCTAGCATAGAGTCAATTTCCTGCTTAACAGCATCCTGTTTAGGGCAAGATAAAACATACGGTTTCATGTAGATTGGATTATTGGAATGCAACCATAAATTTGCACAGACTGTTTTCTGGGTTTATCTGTTAAAATATTGTGAGTTTCTTTTATCATGCTTCATAACTTAGAGCATCATAGTCTGATATGACCAAAAGTGGGTACTTCGTGAGCCAAATGCAGCATGCTCACTTGATACTCTGGGATACCAATAACTGGCCCCCCTTGGTCCCTTCCTGTTTATGAATCAAGAGACCATCCTTCCACCAAAACTCAATATCCTTGCCAGAAGATGTTAGACATGTACGATCCTGACGAGAACTTGGTCTTCTCTAAGTATTTCTCTAGAGAATCATCTGTCAATTGTGCTGCTCTTAGCAGGGCCTTTTCCCCTTCAGATTCAACCACAATCTGACAGTCAGAAACAACCATCTGCCAGTGATTAGAATAGAGTACTTCTTCAACAAAGTAACTTTTTGGATGAATTTGTTATGAACAAGTGTGAGACTATTAGTCAGAAAAACTACTCATCCAGTTGGAACTGGCTTTGATGGTATCAGTCATTTCTAGCATAGTCTTCGCCTGAGTTGTTTACTACAACTTTGATAAAAATATTATCACAAGGAGTGCCCAAGGTCGGGTCAAGTTAACATTGTCAACAAATATATAATTATTAAGGTTAGAAAAAGGGATAGGTATATTTACTGCGCCACAGATATAAAATGATATTATTTAATAAATATAAACACTCCCAATGACACACAGAAAAGTCTTAGCACAAAGATAAGCAATAAGTTTGAACAAAAGACACGTTCGCACATAGGAAAAGTCTTAGCGCAGAGTTAAGCAATAAGTCTAAACAACAGACACTTTCACACACAGCCTCCCTCAAGTCAGTCAAAGCAACAGATACATTTACAGACACACAAGTCAATCAAAACAACAAGAGACATTCACACACAGGCTTCCGCAAGTCAGTCAAAGCAACAGACACATTTACAGACACGTAAGGGACACACGCAGTTAATTAAAACAACATTCACACACACACAGACGACACACACGTCAGTACCACAGGCACCTTCACACACAGACACACGCATGCCAGTTAAAAAAAAACAGACACGTTCACACAAAGACACGCGCCAAGTCAGTGAAAACAACAGACACATTCACACAGACACACGCTGTCTGTCAAAACAACGACAAGAAATGATACGCAACACGAACGCTGGCTGAACTGCAGTGCAACTCTCTGCTAGTCAAGCAGCGCGCTTTTTAACGCTCTTAACAGTGAATAACCAAATGCAGCTGCACACACCGACAACCACGACGGCCGTGAAATATAAAAACCATCCTAATTTCTCTGTCCGATGAAAACACATGGTTCACTTATATTTGACGTACTTTAAAATGAGAAAGATGCCAAGATTCAATTAGCGATAAAGCGAGAGTAATGGGTTATCACTTAATGAAATTTCAAATAGAAAAAAATAAATGGTAGACTGTTTAGTCAGTAGGAAGATTATGAATAAATAATGATTGAAAAACTTAGAACGATACGACAATAATATATATAAATGAAACCCTAAGATTTTGTTACTGGCAAGAAAAATCCTCATGTAAACCCACTGAAATGAAAAGAATTTCCCATCTTTACCCAGATGACTCTAACGAGCCCGGATGTGTCGGATCGATTTCATCAGTGACCATCGATCGAACAATGCTCGGAATGCGCGTGTAACTAAGAACATCCATTCGTAAATGAAAGACGAAGCAAATATTTGAGCCACGCAAAGAAGGCTGCCAAAAACAATGCCGTGTCCTCGCGATGTTGTTCCGCTTTATCTTAGATCCTCGCCACCTCGAGTGGGTTTTTCCGAACTAGAAATAGCCAACCAATCGCCGGCACATTTTTTTTTTTTTTTTGATATGCCACAGGGGTCGTCACCTTAGTTTGGCTAAATGACTCTCTGACACTTGCTATGTGTGATTTCATTTTAGCGTGCACCTCTTCTCTCTTATGCAAAATTGATAATATTTTTCTTTCGTTTTTTTTTTTTTTCACGTCGTCAAGCCCCACATCAAAATCACATCAAAGCTCGACCTCAATGCCCAGCCAAGCTTCATATCAAAACTCCACATGAAGGCCCCACACCAAATCTTACACTAACATTTAATCCAAAGCCTTACACCAAAGCTCCACATCAAAATCTTACACTAAAATATAATCCTAAACCTTACACCAAAGCCCCACATCAAAATTTTACACCAAAATCTAATCCAAAGCCTTACATCAAAGCCCCACATTAAAATCTTACACCAAAATCTAATCCAAAGCCTTACATCAAAGCCCACATTAAAATCTTACACCAAAATCTAATCCAAAGCCTTACACCAAAGCCCACATTAAAATCTTACACCAAAATCTAATCCAAAGCCTTACACCAAAGCCCACATTAAAATCTTACACCAAAATCTAATCCAAAGCCTTACACCAAACCCCACATCAAAATCCCACTCTAAAGCTCTATTTCTGCTGCTAATATAAATTACATGACCGTACGTAAATGTTATGACGGACCCGAGTTGTATCGTTCAGCAAACCACGTTAATACACGTAGTATGAACTGACTCGATTCAAATACTGTTCGTTTGCCTGCTTGCTTAATTATTTTTCGTTCTCTAAATAATTTTAAGAAGTATTAAAGCTCTGCCGTTTCATTTACGAGCAACGAATCTTACTTCCACTGTATTTTATTTACTTATTTATTATTAAATGCATGCAGATTGAATTTGAAAGCACCTTCCCATCAGTAACGATTTGCTTTCGCCTTATGTTTATTCGTTTAGTTTTTTTCTTATTTGAGTACATTCAGCTTGAATTTAAAAGCACCTTCACATCAGTAACCAATTACAGCGGGACCGGGCCGGCCCACGTGCAAATGCCAAGACAGAGCATGCGCAAACATCGAGGCCGGGACACTCAAGAGCGAAAGAGAAGTGAAGTATGCGTGAGCAGATTGTGTCTTTATCGGCGCATTTGGGCGCGCCTTAAATACCAATGACCAGCTACTCCCCACCCCCACCTCCATCAGCCCTCACTTTTAAATACACTTTTTCTCTTTCACACACACAATAAGGCGCGTACGCGCGAGCACACACACGAGCGCACACACACAGATGCAGAAGTGGACTGCATTCTACGAGTGTTAAAGTCAGTTGTGTGCTTGCGGCGTTCGTTGGAGTCACTGGTTCACCGTTCACCGTTCACTAGGGGGAGTGTACTGCTGTGCAATTTGCACCTTAACTTCAATTTCCGCCGGCTCTCGGCAGTCCTCGGGCGGCTCCGTTATAGTCACCAAGCAGAAAGTGTAGCGATTTGTACTGACACAGTGACAGTAAGCACTGGAGAGTAAGACAAAAGTGACAAGATTTGTGTGTAGATATATTAGCATCTTCGTTGTACGAGATACGTTTCTCGAAGAGCGAATCTGTGTGCGAAGGTGTGTTCCTGAAGAGGAATATATTTCATTGTGGCATAACTGTGGTCGGGTATCGGCTGATGGGCGGGCCGCTGATGACGAGACGGGATAAGAAAACATACTGTCTTACTGCAATTGTCATGCCGAGACTGTATTGCAAGGGTCATGACGCAAACGTTTTTCAAAATTGAGGCCGGAAAGCAACAGACAAGCGTAAGTGCTCTTTTAAATTCTAGGCCATGATTAATTTTATCTTAGTACTATCTTCCAACTGATCACACACATCATCATGAACACTTTTACACATAGTCAAAAAGTACATAGTGCTAAATTATGGGTTACATATGTAAGCAGTACATAGACACTTAAACAGGAACAGGGTCACATTCCCTAAGACAGACAGACACGTACATACATACACAAATATATGAAATATATAGCATCCACCATATGAATAATGGGTAAAGTCAGTGATGACAAACAAAACTCTGTAGCTGAGTTCTCTCCCATACCCATACTTACACAATCAGACATACATAAGAATACATACACACATTTACACACTCACACACACACAACACACACACACACAATCAGACATACATAAGAATACATACACACATTTACACACTCACATTTACACACACACACACACACACACACACACACACACACTCCCATCATTTACAGATCTGTAAGACTGACTAGGTAATCACGCTTCATTGTCAGCTCGGATAATTTCTGCAGTTGGTTTGCCCTGTCCAAAGTATGTAACGCGTTTATTCATGACTAGAAGCGAGTCAAGTGTTTGATAACGTCCTGTAAACCAGAGCGCGGTACAGTTCATCACTCCAACAATTGCATTTCCACCTGTGTACTTTTTTAAAGGTACTGGCCTATGTTCAGAGTGAAGCTGACCTAATTAACTATCCAGGAAGACTAGCTCATTCAATTTTTTTTTGTTGTTTTTGGTGCAGACGAGCTCTTGGATGAATGAGTTCTAGGAGAAGTTTCGTTTAATATTTTTGGGTGCGTTAGTGCCTAGCATTAAATATTATTTATTAATCTCTTTGCCTAGCATTAAATATTATTTATTAATCTCTTTGCCTAGCATTAAATATTATTTATTAATCTCTTACTGAACACATCTATCATTTCCAGTTAATTCAATTATTTGACCGTTTTAATGGGAAAAGTGTAAAGTCTTCAATGACCTCTCGTGGCACCGACATCTCTCTCTCCGTCCGACACCGCCCAATCCGTAGTGCTTGTGGCTGGCAGCGCATTTTAATGTCTAAGATTGGTGCGCCTTGTATTGCTGGCAGAAACCCGGATGTAAACAACAATGAGCAGCATGTCCATTCTTTAGCAACTATTTCATGATAGAAATCGGGTTACTCATCACATAGACCATTTTTTTTATACATACTTCATGAAAGACATTGGATTACTCATCACTTAAACCATTATTTTATACATACTCAAATCTGTCTTGTTTGACTTTGTTGCTGTTCTCTGAGATTATAGATTTAAAAGTTAGGAATATAGGCCTGTTGTCTTATAAAATTGATTTTCCTGTTGAATAATGATTTTCAATGCACACACACACGCACACACACATGCGCACACACGCACACACATACACACATATACACAAGTGTATATACTTATGTCTTTGTCTTCGCGTGCTCTTATGCTTGAGTACCAGTGCATTGTGTAAAAATCTAGAGTCGTGTTACAGTAGGTTCTGTCTGTTCATAAATATGGTTATAAATAGCTATCAATGTTATCAATGGAGCAAATCTGATTGGCACTGTTCAGTGAAGGGTGACTTGCACTTTATTTGCACTTCTATTTGGATATTTAAATATTTTGCCTAGCGCATGCAAAGTTTAAACCGGAAATACACCATTTATGTTTATTTCCTTTACTTGTACGTCATGCCGACAACACTGCACAATAATCCGATACAACTTCCTCAGGAAGTTAACTGCAGACAGAAAGTTGGGAGCCCAGGCATGGCTTGTTTCCAAGCTCCGAGACTTACGTTGTAAATAAATGTCCTTTTGTTAAGTGACAGACGGAGAACATGAATTTAGAAGATACAGAGAGAATAAAAAGCGAGAAAAGAATGAGAATCAGAAATGGAGCGAGAGAGAGAGAGGGGGGAGCGAGAAATAAGAGAGCTAAATATCGAACAGAGAAAACTCAGACTCACACACAGACTAGATTAGAAATAAAGAAAAGGGAAAGGGAGGTGAATGAGATAGGGTTAGGCAGATAGACAGGGAACAAGAAAACTGGATAGAAAGATAGTTAGGGAGAAAGACAGATCGATGTCTGCAAACACAGACTGATGGTTATAAATAGAATCATAGCGACTGAGACGAGAAAACTGAATGAGCGAAAGGGGAAAAGGCAGATAAAGAGATAAACATTAATGTAAATGACAGGCATAGACTGACTGGATACAAACAGAGAAAGAGAGTCATTAAGACAGAGGCAGAATAACAGAATACGAGAGAGAAACAGAATGTAGGTAAACGGACAAGCAGACAGATAAGTGAACCAGAAAGATAAACAATATATGACAGGCATACGGTAGACGAATTATAGATGGCAGACTGAAAGGCACAGATTACAAGAATTATAGATGGCAGACTGAAAGGCACAGATTACAAGAATTATAAATGGCAGACTGAAAGGCACAGATTAGAAGAATGAAACGGGCACGCAATTTGTCTGTTGTTTCCTTTTCTTGTCTTTTCGTGTTTTATTATTTATTTAAATTTCCTTTTAATACAACTATTGTCATACTTCTTTCTCTTCATCAATTTGTTGGAAGAAAGGACTGATGTAAGGAGTGGGGGAGTGGGGTCGGTGAATGTGAAATGCTGTCAGTATGGCAGTTCATTTGTGATACTGACACACCAGACGATACTAATCGATTAATTCAGAGAGCCTGTTCAGACAGATTCATTTTAGCAATTAGAAAAGAAGGCCGACAGCAAGAATATTTAATGAAGTAGCCGGGGTGGGGTGGGGGTGATAAACGCAATCCTATCAGCTAGTCAGGGTTTCAGTCCACCTGCGAATTATTTTATTATATATTTCTTTTTAAACACGAAAAATATTACTATTTTTGCTTACTCTTGATAATAAAAATTGCAAATACTTGAAGTTCAAAGTCGATGATTGCAGCAATATTACTACTACTACAACAATTACTATTATTATTGTTTGTCGCCGCTATACTCTGGGGTGACTTTGTAATAATGACTTATACCAACTCTGTATAATTAGTTATGATACAAGACATCTACAAGTGCCGGTGCAGAGCATGGGTCACTGGGTAAATATGTATATCTGCAACTGTTACGCTGATATACTGGTACGTCGCCAATTTGGCTCCGCCCCCAACTCAGATTCAGCTGAGATTTAATGTTTATGAATAATATATATATAATGATTACAATTAACGAACAGAGGACAAGACGTACTCATTACATTATCACTTGAACTACGAAAATAACGATAGAACTAACAAACACGCGTTTTAAAAAATAATAACAAGAAATTTAATAAAAGAAAAAGTTAACAAGATTTAGAAGATTCATTTCATCCTAAGCCAGTTCATTGGACTGAAGTCACTGTCTGAATAGGCACTTAGCTTAAGCACAGAAATGACGTCAGTCTTGTAGACTTGAATTTTCCAGTCAATAGATCGGCGCGTCCCAATTCAGCCGGGACAAGTAGAACGGCCACACAGGCACAGCCACACAGGCAAACAACGGGCAGCTATAAACGAGCAGCCGAGAATACACAATAACCAGAAAAAAAAACCCTGCAACACAAACAATTGCAAAGCCTAAGTGTCCAGTCCAGTGCTCGATTAATAATTACTAAGTTCGGCATAGGCCTCTGAAAGGAAGAATATTAATATATTCATAAATAAAACATAGTATATAACATCCTAATAAAACTTAACCATTCACACAAATACAAAGACGCTTTTACCTATATAGCCAGGGTTTTCTTCTCTCATATACGACCCAGTGTTGTTTTGGGCGGACTACCCTTTCAGTCGTCACCCTCAGACGATTTTTTCAGGAAGTAGTGAAGATAACATTTTCACTGTGGTTTTTATTACCCTGCTTAGACCAGCTTCTGACCTGTTCAATTCATTAGCTCTAAGATGATTATGTCCCTCTAACAACTCTAACCACCCGCTAAGCGTACGCACTGACCACACGCTGACCGCCTCGCTCGCAGACTTCAAACACCGCAGACATCAAACGCCAGTCCCTAAATCTTCCACACATGTCTCATTCGTTCCAGGGCTTCCCTTCTCGGTAAACAGGACGCAATACGCACTCATTCCACAAATGAAAATTTATATAAAATATATATGTGGGAATATTTTCCCATCATACAACATTGTTATTATTATTAATAATAAACTCTATGTCAGTGTCTCGGCAAGACAGACATTTATTACTGACAGTTATATATTAACCCTCACAATAAATAATTGCCGGCGTACAATCTTCTTAAGGTGTGACACAATAAAACATTTTAATCTCTGCTTTGGCGCGCAGAAAGTCTGAAGGTCATTTAGACTTCATATTACACTGATAAACTCTCATATTACACATTCACACTAAATGAATATTTATGTCGTCATACGTGTTTATAGACATGTGCATTGTACATACATGTGTCTCCCCAGAATGTTTACACCATTTATCAGCCCATATCTCTGTTGCCATATACAAGTGTATAGACAAAAAAAAATGTGTTAGCCTTTTTCATTTTAAGGTGAAAATTAACTTTAGAAATGGATAACAGACATGTAGTGTTTGACACCTCTGGACATTCTTTACTCGTTATGATTATTATTCATTATAACACATAACTAATTACAAGTGATCGAGAATCTTAATTTATAGTTATTAATAATGTCTTTCACTTGGCGGATTATAATGATGTCGTAAAACTCTACTCTGTACACAATAATAAGACAAATGTTTTACTGTCACATAATATTTTTGCAGGTAGTAACTTTTTACTAAAGGAGTAATAAAAATCCATCTTTTATTTATATTTAACGAGGTCCCATCCAACCACTAGTACACCAACATAAGGTTTTAATATATGAGCAAGAAGGTTAATAAATTTATGAAATAAAAAATCAAATATACACCAAATGAATATAATCAAAAGAGCATTGGCATTTACCTCACTTTACAATAATGTCTGATTAAACGTTAAACACTCATTCAGTTTATCCAAAAAGAAACATCAGCAGTCGAAATACGACACACATGCGTGTGCATAAGCATGCACAAGCACGCACGCACGCACACAGATACACACACACACACACACACATAAATAGAACTTTGTATGCACCTTCAAGCGCATCACGAGGAGTATTCTCGAATCTTTGTGTGCACTACTCAAGTGCTCCATGAGGAATGTTCAAGAAAATCTTCAAGATTTATGAACAAGTGTGAGACTGTTAGAACAGACTACTCATCTGCTTTGAACTGGTTTGGATTGCATCTGCAAGTTCTATTATATTCTTATTCTATTAACCCTCTAGTTACAAAAATATCGTCATGCACAGAACTAGAGGGTCATGACACGTTGACATTTAACAATTTATATAACAATTAAGTTTAGAAATAGGGACAGGCAAAATTACTCCACCACATAATTCTTATATATCTAATCTATTTTGCAGCATTTACTCTTAATTATAAAGAGATTACATTAAATTTAAGAAAATAAACATAGCAGTGCGTATTCTTTTCTTGGGAAACAGAGTTTATATTATACGACTATGCCTGTCTATCCACATTCAATCCATCCATCCATCCATCCATCCGTAGCTAGCTATTATTAGCGTGCTGACAGACGCGCATACCATATGCATGTTCGAGGTGTTAGGTGATGAAATATGCGGTGAATCATATTCAGTTTTGCACACACTAACATGCAAATTGTTTTCTTCTATTTTTCTTTTCTCTTCTATTTGTTGTTTGAGGGAGTGTGGGGGGTTGTGCGCGTGCGTGGAATCCAATGCGCACTGAGAGGGCGCTTACTGTAAAGAAAGGTACATCTCGGCCAACCAATCAAAAGCAATGAAATCAACAAGAATGGCGTTAGTTTAAAGAGACAAAGAGCGAAGTGAAAAATTGCATTCAGTGCAGCACAGATACATACTTTTCATATATACTTCTGCATATTTTAAATATACACCACTACACACTTTACATATACACCACTACACACTTTACATATACACCCCTACACACTTTACATATACACCCCTACACACTTTACATATACACCACTACATACTTTACATATACACCACTACACACTTTACATATACACCACTACACACTTTACATATATACCACTACATACTTTACATATACACCACTACACACTTTACATATACGCCACTACACACTTTACATATACACCACTACACACTTTACATATACACCACTACATACTTTACATATACGCCACTACATACTTTACATATACACCACTACACACTTTACATATACACCACTACACACTTTACATATACACCACTACATACTTTACATATACACTACTACTTATACTACATATATACTACTATCTACTCTACATATACACTACTACACTACTGCATACGCTACATTTATACTACTACATACTTATACACTACATACATAATACTACATACTTTACATATGCAATACTACATTCCATATACTACTACATATTTTACACATATTCTACTCCATACTTTATATTTACACAACTACATACTTTACACATACACTCCTAAATACACAACTACACATGGTATATACACAACTGCATACGCTACATACACAGGTACATACAAAGGAAGTTAACTTGTCTTTACCTTAAAATTACACACACGTGCACCTCTATTCACATACGTATGGAGAAATCCATCGCTACTTTTTCATACAACATTCTTTAGTGTTCTAAAAAGAATTCATTGATGAAATTAGTAACATTTTACAAATGATTTTTTGGCGCCGGATAATGTTTATATTCATAATTTGTGTTTGTAATGGCTTTAACAAAGATGAAGCATAGATCGTATCCTGTTGTGCAATAAGGGCACGAGTTAAGAATGCAAATCGTGACTAAAATAATAATTAGGTTGTATCAAATTGCAATAATATTAAAGGATTCTTCTCCCTTTTCTCTGTTTGTGAGTGTGTGCATGAGTGTGTGTGTGTGTGTGTCTGTGTGTGTGTGTGTGTGTGTGTGTGTGTGAGTGTGTGTGTACCTGCGTGTCTGTTTCTCTGTGTGCATGTTGTGTGCATGTTTTACGGTTCCTAAGCATGGGATCTAGGCATGCCTCACTTCAACGGTACGGCGATTATGCAAAGTATGCGTGGAATGCCTATATTGTCGCCCCTGAAGTGCTTCGAGGAAACTTATTAGCCCTTGGAGTACTCACACAGTTGGAAAGGGGAAGGGGGGGGGAGGAATCTGGCGCACACCACTCTCGAACCACTTTGAACTTGCGCCCTTCGAACACGCCGTTTCGATAAGAGGTGATTTGCTTGTGCTTAACGTCCACGCCGCAGTTGTCCTTTGTTGATTTCGCGGACGGGTGTGACTAAGATCGTTAGTCCATAGTCTTGCGATCGTTTGGTAAACAATAACAACATTACGTATCCGGCCGTGCTTGAATGCAAGTTAGACGAAAGAGTCAATAAAAGCCGTTTATGTCAGGTGGATTTTGTCAATTATAAAAACCGTTTATGTCAAGTGGATTTTGTCAATTATAAAAACCGTTTATGTCAAGTGGATTTTGTCAATTATAAAAGCAGTTTATGTCAAGTGGATTTTGTCAATTATAAAAGCCGTTTATGTCAAGTGGATTTTGTCAATCAAATCTTGAAGAAGCAGGTAGGAGTTGTTCAATTAAGATAGCGTCCTTTCATTCCCAGCAAATCATCTCTAAACATCACTCCTCCCAAAGACATCAGACAAGATTTTCGGTAAAATTCCCTCTCAACCTCACTCCTCCCAAAGACATCAGACAAGATTTTCGGTAAAATTCCCTCTCAACCTCACTCCTCCCAAGCACACATTTCAGAATTTTCGGTAATCCATCTCTTCAATCGACGGTTTACCAAAATTAAGTCCATGTGAGAACTATTCTCTCATAAATAAGTGTTCCCTATCACCATTTTCATATCCCCTCCCCCCCCCCCCCCACACACACACTTTTTTAATTGTAACTCCTCCTTTTTGAATCGCTGAAATAAAAAACTGAAGATGGTGAAAGAGAAGACACGTTTGTTGCATGAGCGACACTCACTTTAACTTTGTCTACGGTGACTGCAGAATATAAATGCCTAGCAATCGTTCACGATAGAAAGTGTTAACTTTATTCGATGTTTATTTATGCCAGCAGTTAAAATAATAAGTGTTAATGTCTGCTGTCTGGATAAGGCACGCGAACAAAGACGTCAAATACGAGTAGGACCAGAAAAGATAACCAAACCGAAGCATTTTAGCCTGGGCCGTTTAAAGATTTTATTTTAGAAATGATCTTACTTCAGACATAGTAATTATTACATACAATTAACAAATATTATATTTTCATATTAATTAAACCCATTACAGCAACATTTCTAGGACCTCACCTCAAACTCTAAATCTCTAGTTTTCTCACGAGATTGTTAATAATTCTGTTTTCCTACGATAGAATTATGGCTAGATTATTAGTTTTGTTTTAATTCATGTTGCATCGAAACATTTGCAACTCCGAAGTGGACATTGTGAGTTTTAAAAATATATCCTGCCAGTAGAGTGTGAAAGTTACAATTTAACAAAAAAAAAAATCTCCTGCCACTAGAGTTTGAAAGTTACAATTTAACAAAAATAATATCGATGCATTGTACATTGACCTCGATCTAGTTAGACAAGGAAGAATGATTACAACAAAAAAATCTTCTTAATAAATAAAATACCAGGCACACTCATACACTCATGTGCACACACACACACACGCACACACACACACACACACCACCACAATACTTACAGAAACACACACACACAAACACACACACACCACAATACTTACAGAAACACACACACACACACACACACACACACACACACATGCACATACATACGAACACACTCAAAAATACACGCGCGTGCACACACTTGTATACTCACATACTTACACGCACACAAATGTATACATACATGCACTGACGTACACGCACAGAGACATGCATTCTTATATAAATGAACACATACATACACCGACACACATACATACACCGACACACATACATACACCGACACACATACATACACCGACACACATACTTACACCGACACACATACTTACACCGACACACATACACCGACACACATACTTACACCGACACACATACTTACACCGACACACATACTTAGGCAGCGTCGCACAATACATACACGCATACATTGTCGGGAGTTTTTTTTTTCTCCCTCGGGCAGGTAAAGCACAATGTAAACGAACAGTTAAACACGACCATGTGTGTGAGGACGCTGGGAGTGGCGATGCCAGACGGAAACATCGTTTCCGTACAGTTGCCTAACACTTGGATCCACTTTTAGTGTAGTGTGTCTGCAACTAGCTGTGTGTCGTGTTTATTTCTTGGATCCACTTTTAGTGTAGTGTGTCTGCAACTAGCTGTGTGTCGTGTTTATTTCTTGGATCCACTTTTAGTGTAGTGTGTCTGCAACTAGCTGTGTGTCGTGTTTATTTCTTGGATCCACTTTTAGTGTAGTGTGTCTGCAACTAGCTGTGTGTCGTGTTTATTTCTTGGATCCACTTTTAGTGTAGTGTGTCTGCAACTAGCTGTGTGTCGTGTTTATTTCTTGGATCCACTTTTAGTGTAGTGTGTCTGCAACTAGCTGTGTGTCGTGTTTATTTCTTGGATCCACTTTTAGTGTAGTGTGTCTGCAACTAGCTGTGTGTCGTGTTTATTTCTTGGATCCACTTTTAGTGTAGTGTGTCTGCAACTAGCTGTGTGTCGTGTTTATTTCTTGGATCCACTTTTAGTGTAGTGTGTCTGCAACTAGCTGTGTGTCGTGTTTATTTCTTGGATCCACTTTTAGTGTAGTGTGTCTGTGACTAATTGTGTGTCGTGTTTATTTCTTCGCTTCATGTGGCCATGCGAGAAAGACCTGTATCATTCCTTATGAGGTGTTTGTTGTTGTTTGTGTGGTGTTTCTTTTTCACTTTTTTCGGGGGAAAATGACAAATTGCCTATCTGTTAATTTATGTAAAATTCAGTTTATTTATAGTTTTAACGAAAAGAGCAGGTGGGATATGGTGATGTAAATAAATGAGGATAGGAGAAAAGAGGCTTGAAATGATAGTCTTACTGCTAGCTATCTGTAATTTTATCGTATTTCAGCATTACATTTTTTTTGTCCAGTTATTTCATATGCGCGTGAATGTTAATCTCTAAATTTTCTGTTATTACACACCTACACCTACACAAGGATAGATAGATAGATAGATAGATAGAATGCGTGTCATCATTAGAATTAGCATGTTATTTTGAAGTGCATTTATCATTGTCTCCTGTGCGTCCGTCTTCTCACATTGCTGCTGAATTGAAATCCGGAATGTCCTTATACATAACGGTATGTTGCTGGTGAAAACGCAACTGTGAATAACCAAAGGCACATAGTATAATAATAATAGCATAGTGGTGAGCGTTGGTCAAATCCTATGTGGGACATTTTCATTACCAATGTCAAGGTGAATACAACTCTCCTGGCGTATGGGTGTGTATCCAGGAAAATATCACATTCGGAGAGGAAACCGGTCACAGAACGGTGCTTTGGAAAGACAGGTGTGGGGTAAAGAATTTTAAAGTTTCCATAGCGACAGTTAGACTTACGGACAGTAAATATCCAAACACATTTACTGCGAGTAGTTATTTTAAATGTATAATCTTTCACTAACAGCTAATATATTCACGTGCTCGGTTCGTGACACAAAGCAGAGTTCCGCTGACGTAGATCAGCAAAGGGGAGCTTATCTGGAAAAAATGCGAGCCGTACCATTGTTCCGTGCTCCTTCCATATCTTACGTCATTAGCTAGGCTGCTTCAACTTGACCTTTGCCCTGCCGCTAGAACCAGCGGTGTTTTCTTGTCACTGTTTCAGCTCGGCGTCAGGGATCTTCTTGCAGGACATCTTCTGTACCTTGGGTCAAGATTAATGCCCCCCCCCCCCCCCCACTCTTGCAACCTACACACTCTTTCCAGTCAGTCACAAAGAGTTGCCGATCTTGGATTATACAGTCACTTAGTAGTCGCGACCGCCAATCTACCCGTGTCAAAGTATATGTTCTATGCCTCTATGGCAGGGGTGCACAAACTTTTTAGGCCAGAGGGCCAAATTTCCAATTGATAGTGCGTAGAGGGCCGCCACAGGGATGGCTCAGTAGAAAAAACAACACAAATAATGAAATAATGTGCTTTACATTCGAAATAATGGTAACATCCGAAAGTCCTCCGGAGGCCGCATAGAGTCCGGCATAGAGCCCATGGCGGCCCGTGGTTTGTGCACCCCTGCTCTATGGGGTCCGGCGGAAAGGGTTAAGTTTAGTTTGAAGCTGAGTGGAAGTTCCGCCAGTATATCTAGCATGCGCGCACTCTTTATGTGTTATTATAAGCCTGATTGTGCGTAGTAACGCTTGTTAACCCTACGTCCGTTTGGACATAGCTAGCGCCTACCGGAGCGCAGTGTACGGTTAAAATTGTCGCTATTGATTACTTAATGGCATCTGGCCTCTAACGTACTTTCTACAACACTCTTATACACACAAACGCACACACACACACACACACACACACACACACACACACACACACACACACACACACACGCTTGCGCGCGCGTTCAAACTTGGGAAAGGAGGAGATAAACGAACAGAAACAGAGACAGCAGATGGAGAAACATATTTTACGATATTGCTGACGAGCAAATTATTCAACTTTGTGAAATTAGTGTGCAATATCTGCAGGTGTACACATTATCTAACACAAGCATTCCATTCCGCATTCAATTCTGCTTTCGGAAGCTGCTACACAAGTCTCAACATGGTGCCTGATAACAGAGAACCAGACATCGCTTTGAACACCAGAACTTTGCTATTTGTTATTTTTTATTTCAGGCTCTCTACGTTACCTTTCTAAATCTGCGTCATCCAACACCACTAACTTCTGCCTCATCCCAACCTCCAGTCTCTGATGTAACAGCAATGATTATATATATTGTTCACTCCGTAATTTTTTATTTATTCAAAATATATTAACATGCATTAATATTGACCCAAACGGGGATAAGGTGATTATCATAATCAATTTTCACCCAAAACAAAATTAAAAAGAAAGAATCTTTGTCAATGATCGCTAAATTAATATTTATTTGGTTTCCACGATATAACCATTTCTCGTTTCATCTTTTGTGCTTTAGAGTTACACACATTTTGGCTCACAGACATTTCATGTTATAATAAGACACAGGTGATTCGCTTGCAGATCTGAACTCTGATGACAATAACGTTTGATTTTAAAATACCAAGAAATCAGGAGTTATTCGCCCTTTTACCACTTACCGACGCTGTTGTATTTCTTATTGACGGAAAACTTCGCTTGACAATGCCTCGCGGTGAGCATACGGCCAGGATATGGGTTGTGTATTTTTTGGCTCAGATAATTATTGGGTCTGGCTTAAAAGCACGTCTGGAATTGTTAAATCGCAGGTAAATTCATGTCCCATCTGTTAAAACCAGCGGTTGGAGAATTAGCAAGCGCGTATCGATATCACAACTATTCCTCCTTCCCCAGAACCTCTTCCCCCCCCCCTTTATTCTACAACTATCGTTCGCTTTTCAGACGATTCGGGTAACAATCCCCGTTTTGTTTGCTTCTCAGAAATGTTCAACAACTTCCGTGAGAAAGGACGATATGCTTTCGGTTTTTAAATATCTATAGTGACTGACAGACTGGAATGTTAATAACGATTTGATTAGCTGGACTATTTATAGCGATTGACTGGCCTGGCTAATTATAGCGATTGACTGACTGGACTATTTATAGCGATTGACTGGCCTGGCTAATTATAGCGATTGACTGGTTTGGCTAATTATAGCGATTGATTGACTGGACTAATTATAGCGATTGACTGGCCTGGCTAATTATAGCGATTGACTGGTTTGGCTAATTATAGCGATTGATTGACTGGACTAATTATAGCGATTGACTGGCCTGGCTAATTATAGCGATTGACTGGTTTGGCTAATTATAGCGATTGATTGACTGGACTAATTATAGCGATTGACTGGCTGGGCTAATTATAGCGATTGACTGGTTTGGCTAATTATAGCGATTGACTGGACTAATTATAGCGATTGACTGGCTGGGCTAATTATAGCGATTGACTGGTTTGGCTAATTATAACGATGGACTAGCTGCACTGTTTATAGCGATTAAGTGACTGGTCGATTTCTGCGCTTCAACTTCCAACGATCGTTTACTCAGGCTAGCAAGTTAAGGTGACCCCCAAAGAAGAGCGTAGTATACTGATGCAAACTGCAAGGACGCGATCACACCCAACGTCAAAGAACTCTGGCCATTTTCATGTCGCATGCGGCTAGTGAATGCGGACGTTTGTCGGCTGCTTCATGTCGTTCATGTTTTCTGTGCTCGACACCTGCCGGAAGGAACATTCAGCGACGCATTATTAAACCGCTCTCATGGGTTTATATTCCGTGCGTGCCGCGCACGTACCGAGAGCAGCTTGGTGAAAGGGCTCCGTTCTTTGCTGCAAAGCTTCCGGCGAGTCACAAATAACATAATGTCCACAAGTTACCTAGGAGAAGACGCTTCTAGTTTACATTTTACTACCGGAGGCTTCTTTGGAGGATGCAATAACTGGCTAATAGGCTTGGGTTACTTGGCAGTTATTGATACTAAGAACTGTGGGTCGTAAGGTCGTTGGTTCAACTTTGATCAGCTATCCTAAATATTTTTTTTGTTGAGAATTCATTGTTTTCAAAGCAAGGAATTTGCAGAATTTCGTTCGATTAAAAACAGAAGCAAGAATAGCGAAAAATTAAACACACACACACACACACACACACACACACATTATCATACTTTTGTATGGTGTATTGAAAGCTACACAAATCTTTACAATGCTTAGTGTTACTATGTAATTTAATCAGTCAGAAAATATGTTTACTAATAGCTGATTCTTACATCATAAACATATACACCCCCAGTTACTTCTCATGAATTAGTAGTCAGAACTAAACTGACCTGACATTGCCCCTAGCGTACCTCGACACAGAGAAACGTTTACAGTTGGAGGATAACTTTGGTCTGTTTGAACTAGTTCATCGACGTCTTAGAATGTTCCCATTAATTGCGCAATAGAAAGAGGTAAGTGACAGATGCTTGACTCTCTATCACAATCAGGCTTTATTGCTGCAACTGAATCATTTTTTTTTTAATGAAGGTTTATATTTAAATAAATAAAACAATTGAACTAAAAGACATTTTTTTCGTCATGAATACCCATCCTCCCGTTGGTCATCCTAGAAGATAAAGTGGGGTAGTCCCTAACAGCGTTATCCTCGCTGACAGCAAATAGTTATAAACAGTTTACATACATTAAATGCAACGTCACACAGACAACCTCATAAAGGTATCTTACAATTCTAAAAACAATTACTGTTAACTTAATTAACAAATATTCAATCTATAATTAGGCCTCAAGAAATAATTCCTCAACCTCACGCACCAAACATATTACTTGCACTTAATATCAACACAATACTCATGTTATGGAGTTCCTTATACTCTCGACCACAAATTACTTTAAAATGTTCAAGTGTGTACAATGAGATTAGCTGTATATATTTAATTAACGAAACAATTACCAAGGGTTTACGATAGATCCGGTGATCAAGCAGTATTTTAGTTGTCATACGTAAGAATTCGAGGCATCGGAACAGTTTGTGCAGAGCAACCTGGTAAATGGTCTAATAAAAACTTAAAACAGCCTGGTAAATAAAACTTGAAACAGACACGAAGTAGAACGACGCCGTGAACTGGTACCGGATGCTGAAGTACAAAAATTGTCGTATCATGGCGACCAAAATGAAAGTTAGGTGGCTTCTCAAGATGGCGTCCACTAGCAGTTTGTGGCGGCATGAAGTTCACCCACAGTATGGCGGTGAATATCGGGTGAAGTTTGTCTAGGAATAGTAATCTCCATATTTACTAGGAAGTGAATTACGATTGCCTCCTCTCTGTGGACAGCAGCATGCTATCCAATATGGCTAGCCCTGAATAGTCGTAATACTATACAAGTAGATGTGTCTCATCTCAACACACGTTTTGTCGGCCATCATCTTCCTCATACTGAAAAAATGAATAAATGCTTCAAAATGCATGCAAGCACGGTAGAAAAAGCGTTACATTTTCTACAGTATATTTTTAAAACAGCATTCACGGCAATTTCTAATAAAAAGCATTCTGGTTTGCTAGCAAATCCACACTTTTGTTCGATGTGTCAGGATTTAGCAGATTGTTTATGGTGTAGTAAAGTGTCTATGGTTTAGCAGAGTGTCTATGGTGTAGCAGTGTGCCCACAGTCCTACGTAAGTTTTAGTACTAGGCTGTTGTTGTTCTCATTCAAGTTCGGGTAGATGAGTTTCACTGCACCTTGCCATCTTATGAAAAATTTGAAGTACCCCGTTAGTCCATTTTAGAGGGTTTTCTGACAGAACTATTTCTACTTACACCACTGAGATTATTATACTTCTTTTATTCTAGTTCTTGTTCTTTTTGTTCTTCTCCTTGTTTTTGTTCTCTTGTTCTTGTTGTTGATGATGTTTCCCCTTATTCTTTTTTTAAATACATATTAAAAGAGGTAACAAGTATATAAAGTTTATAAACTGTTGACATGGTTTGAGCACCTCCTCCCCCGAAAACAAATTTTAAAAAATAATGTTCTCTTTGAAATGAGTTCATCTGGCCTGGCATATTGTGAGTCTTCAATTGCCGCTGCTTTCTAGTGACAACACTACTCTTGTAGTCTGATAGACAGCTCGGATTACAGTCGGTCTAATGGCTGAACGTAAAGGTCACCTGCCAGCATTGTGCGTCAGTAGACGCCTATGGGGTGGTGTTGATGGTGGCACAGTCGCTTACACTGCGAATTCAATTCTCTCGTTCAGGTTTTTCTTTGCAAAACATACTGTACTTATAACGTTAAAAAAATTGAATTAATAAGAGCATTTAGTCAAGGAAGGCATTTATGTTTTCAGTTAAATAAGCAATTTGCGAAATTGCTAATTGCAACATGTTCTTGTATTCTTCCGGGCAGAAACTAGTTTAGGAAGTGCATTACTTACCCCCCATGAAGTCTCCTTTAGGAAGTACATTACTTTTCCCCCGAAGTCGGAAAGGTAGCACATGGTAAGGCTCAATTTGAACAACGCTTTTAGGTTTGTGTTTTTCTGGGATTGTGTGTGTTTTCATGATTGAGAGCGCGTGTACGCAAACGAACAGGAGCGCTTTTGAGATAATGAGTGTGTGTGTGTGCGTGTGTGTTTGTGTGTTTGTTTCTTCGTGTGATGGGGTACAATTATATGTATAAGTATCTGTGTATTACTAAGAGAGAGAGTGTGACTGAGAGATTATGCGTATGTGGTGTAGGATTTTGTGTGTGTGTGTGTGTGTGTGTGTGTGTGTGTGTGTGTGTGTCTGTCTGTCTGTCTGTGTGTGTGTGTGTGTGATGTTTACGAAAACAAAAAGATAATAATAATAATGACTTCTAAGACTGCTTAATCGTTAATTAAAAAGGAAATTCAGGTTTAATCTCTGTAGAAAAAACTGAATAAATTTACATTGAAACAAGATACAAAATAAACCTGTATTATAACAGATACAATAACACACGTTTCAGTGTAGAGAGTGTAGTGAACAGTCCATGTAGAGAGTGGAGTGAACAGTCAATGTAGAGAGTGGAATGAACAGTCAGTGTAGAGAGTGGAGTGAACAGAGAGTCAGTGTAGGGAGTGGAGAAGTAGTGCATTGAGTTTCAGGGTCAGAGTGACTCGACCATGTGTGTTGTAATCTTATTGCAGCGGGCAGCTTGATTAACCAAATATATGGAGACATGATAATGTTGTTTATGTTACTGCCTTATATTCTAGGGTTAGTATTCTGAATGCAGTTGCAGTAATTAAGACATTACAATGTAGCTTAAATTACTGCCTTATAGACTAGGGTTAGTATTCGGAATACAGGTGCAGTAATCACGACATGGTAATGTTGCTTATATTACTGACATAAGGCTAGTGTCAGCACTCAGAATACAGTTGTAAAGTCGAGCTGCTTGCAACATTAAAGGGGTAATGTCCTTCCTGAAAAGTAAACCGCGGGGTGTGCATGAGCAAGAAATTCATGGCCAGATTATGACGAGATATTAAAGGCCACATATTAAACAGAAGTATATTGCCTCTGTAGAAAAAAAAATCATAGCTGGTGCCAATTGAGGTCGAAGTTCACTTCCGCACATTTCTTACAGAATCAGGCTGTGAACATTTTATTTATCAATATGTCGAATCTGCCATATTGCACATATTGCATGTCTGCCCGTTGCTATGACTACAGCGGCCACGATGAGATACTTCTCATATCCAGATGAGTGTGTGAACGTTAGGTTAATGAAGGTAATTCACGCTAACCCCCTCTCAGACTATCCCCCACCTCATCTCACTCCATTACCACCCACTCACATCCAGCAGCAAGCGAGGCGCTATGGTCTAAGTTATTAAATGTTTACTTTCTTATGCTAGCATCTGCACTCCTTGAATGGAAGTGACTTGCTTGTCAGCCACGCATCATTGAATTGGAAAACTCGAAGTGACTTCTTGTTGATTGTGTTTTTTTGAATATATGATTCTTCCCCCCCCCCCCCCCCCCGTCATTTCCGGCCGGACTAGTATGAATACTTTGACGTTGTTGAAGAGGATTGTCGATGACTGTATATTGAGCACGCTTACGAAGAGGCGTAAAACAACAACAACACCTACAAATAATATAACTACTCTTAAACTGGATCAAACTGGTTGACTCAGAAACCTGAAATGACTTCAACACGAGTTGTAGTTTTATTCGCCGTCGACTTTTGAACATTTTTGGATCGTTTTTCTCATGAATCACGAAGGTTATTTCATGCAATACAACTCTCTATTTTCTTCCCATGCATTAAAGAGTAATCAAACTTAAGCATTGTTTCCTGTTTCACAGAATTCAATTTGTTATCCGGTTCAAATGTATCTTCCCTGTGATGACCTGTCCCGGGCTTAAGTGCCCGAGAGTGTCGCAGTGGTTGTTTTCAAAATTGATCCCAGCGAACGAAATGGCATCTTTAAGAATCCGCAAATGCTTCTTTAATGTTAATCTAATTATTCTCAAGACTTCTGCGCATTACTATATTATTTTTTTATTGCAGACCATAGTAACTTCCTTCGCGTACACTGAAATCTCTTAATTGTCGTAATTATACTGCTTGAATATGTAGTCAACATTTTATTAGGAAAAATGATTATTTGCAGGCAACATTGCTATCGGTATATCCCTTGATTCAAATAAAACTCGTGTTTATGTTTCCAAGAGACTATCCTACAATTATTGACTATTACAATGTTCCTTGCGCTTAATGCCAGAACCATATGACATCTATTACAATGTTCCTTGCGCGTAATGCCAGAATAATTATAACACCGAGTTCAGCGTTATTCGATAATTGTAGGACGTACTATTGGAAACAAAGGTGGTGGTTATCGGATGTTGATTATATGAACAAAGTTTACTTTTGGACCAGATTAATAATGATTTTAACTTGAATGGTGTAGGAAAATGTTTACCCCACTCATCTCTCTCTCTCTCTCTCTCTCTCTCTCTCTCTCTCTCTCTCTCTTACACACACACAAACACACACACACACACACACACGTACGCAAAGTAAAATAACATATTGCGTGACCTAGCATAACCAGATGACTATGTTTGTTTATCTATCTATCTATCTATCTATCTATCTATCTATCTATCTATCTATCTATCTATCTATCTATCTATCTATCTATCTATCTATCTATCTATCTATCTATCTATCTATCTATCTATCTATCTGTCTGTCTGTCTGTTTTCTATCTATCTATCCTTATATGCATACATGCATAAATGCAAATACAGAATGATACACACGCGCACACACACACACACACACACACACATACATACACTCTTTACCACATATATTATATTAGTAAAGTTAAGGTAATATAATTTTAAGGCACACGCCAGTAATAATTTTCATCAAATATAAATGGACCTAGTTTGCTAAAACACAATATTTAAAACACACTTCAATAACAGGCAAAACAATAAATATTTAATACACACTGCAATAACAGGCAAACCAATAAATATTTAATACACACTGCAATAACAGGCCCAACCATAATATTTAATACACCTGCCAATGGGCTGGCCAGACTATAATTTTAAACCATCCGGAAATGGATGGAAAGACCATAGCCTTTGATGATGAATTTGAATGAAAAAATCTTATACATAAACAATTGGAAGATGGGATGTTTTAAAGTAAAATGTCGAGACCGAGTCAGGGTAGGGTATGGAATGGGGACTGAAGAAAGTTTACCCGTGTGAGCAATGTAATAAAGGGAATCTTTTTCATTTGCTCAAGTGAATTTATTTATTTATTTATTTATTTATTTATTTTGGGGAGGATGATTCTACCTTGCGCAGAATTTGAGCGGGGATGTTGTCAGTTTTAGCACCAATTTTGTCTTAAATGCACACATAGGCTTTTTATACGACCAAACATATTTAGTTATAAAGCATACATCAGTACATCCAAGCATGAACATTCATAACATATGTACTCTCTTATCTATCTATCTATCTATCTATCTATCTATCTGTCTATCTTGTAAAGTTCTTAATAGTACCTTTTTCTTTTAAAAAAAAAATTATATAAAGAGGCCCCCACCTTATCACTATTGATTATTCTAGAGTTACACGAATGTTACTATTGCGAGTAGGCCTATGTCTAATATTAGATTGAAGGCGTAATTTGATGCATTTGTTACAACTATATTAAATGTGTGCCTGATGCTTCTTTTAGAACTAGATTAAACGTGCTGCAAGATGGATGCAAATGTATATCATACTTGCAAAAGTGTTACAAGCAATCATGGTTGGTCATATCGAACTTACAGTGCAGTGTCCGTTGTCCTCTTTCGACTTTCTTAAATAGTTGTTAGTTTTTAGTCAACAATGAAGCTGCATGTATGATGTACGTACATTAAGGTCTCAATTTCAAACCACCTACATAATAACCGCCCGCCCCCACACACCCTACCCACTCCCCATGTTTATTGCCGGAATCAGTCAGGTCACAATGGAGTAGGATCGGCTGATGTCACTGAAGCAGTTGCCTGCTCTTGAATGCAGTAGTTCTGCACACCGTTTTATATAAGTGCACGTTAGTGATCGTCAGGATGTTTATACCCCCCTCCCCCCACCTCGAAATAAAATAAGTGTGTCCTCTATCTCTGTCGACAATTCACCAATGGTGAAAAGAACACCTGCAGTAGACCCCTGATGTCGGTGGAAGAGCGAGTTAAAAATAAACAAGTAAGAGTAGGAGAGCTGTATACAATACCTCCGACAGGGAAAAGAGGTTGACATACATTAAAATCAACTGTAGTGTCTCTTTCGCCTCCAAGGACCGTGAATGTTGGTTGAAGTAACTTTGTTAAATACACAACACCCAACACGGACGTAAAAAAGTGATTGGTTGTTTTTTTTTCTATTTTAATCAACAACTAAACGAACTTCGCTGACTAAGATTATTCGTACACTGGCGGTAAAAAGACGAAGCCATTCGCCAAAGCTGAGAATGGCGTTAATACGTGTGCTACTAGCTAGCTAAAGGAGTGATTCACACAATTTAAGCCAGTGATTAATCCTTCAGGCCTGACGTTCGCGTTCGCTGGTGTCTTGTCTGCCTTCACGGAAGAAAACTTACTATTGCGTGTTACAGTCAGACTCGGAAGCGTGTCGTGCAGAAAATAATAATTTAACTGAAGGGATTATTTGATATCCTGGATAATGCACTACTTCCATCTCGGAAATTTCTTCTGACATAATGATAATACTGATACATCTGGAAAGGATATTTCTCACCGTAGAGAAGCATTTAAAGCAGAAGTGTTTAATTCACGTTTAGAACCAAGTTCGGCTACTTGGTCAGCACACAACCGATCTGTCAGTAATCAAACAGACTTGTGATTGGCAACTTGTATAACCGTAAGCAGAACTGCTGTCGACTTGGCTTACCGGATTCAAAACGTTTCCGCGTGAACTCGCTGGACCGGAAGTGGCGAAGATTGCACAAGGAGTATGACGTATTAATTAGTTTCTGTGTCGAAATGAGCGTCAGAAATTACATGAACGAGACCTCTGTGAGAAAGGTCTGTTTATATGCAACTTGCTCTTTACGTTGTTATTAACATCATAATTAACAACTTTATTAGTATAAGTAGTAATGTTGTTATTAACATCATAATTAACAACTTTATTAGTATAAGTAGTAATGTTATTAACATATAAGTAGTAATGTTATTGTCATATTTATCATGATCAACATAATTATTATTTATCACCATCGTTAGTTTTATTTCAGTATTACTGCTGTTGTGATCATCATCATCATCAATCATCATCATCATCATTATTTATTTTTATTCTTCCCAAGTATTCCAGGAATTTCTCCATTCCAGCAATCCCTCTTTCTAATGTTCTGCCAATCATGCCGATATCTTTTACTGTACTACAGACTAAACGGTTAAGACTTATGACGAAAACGTTTTACCTTATTTTGGAGAAATCATTTTGGAATGTTGGAGAAAGTATGGAACCGATCCTAGCAAAGTATTGAGTAAAGTGTCACGAAGTGGGCAGCATTTTTTGGTGGAGCATTTAAATTACGTGTGGAAGGAGTAAATATTCATGTCTTGTATGAAACAAAAAAAATTCACTCTCTGATCCACGTCATGATTTGCGCTCAAAGATTTAGACGATATGAGGCATGCAGATGCTCTCTCTTAAGTACCAGAAGGTCTTTGTGAATTCATGTTTCATTTTCCGCGGTTCATGCAGTTTTACTTTTTTTTTTTTCAACAGCTGATTTTGAGGACAAATTTTAACATCCGTAGTTCTTGTTAGGGCATGACCGTCGCCAATTGTTACTTTTCTTCATAAGTGTTCCTGTTAACGTTGATGAATGGAGTAAAATACGCACGCATCATTCACTCACTCACTCACACACACACACACACACACACACACACACATACTCACACATACTCACAGACACACCAGTATATCAAATTCGGAAATAAGTTGACTCAATATGTACTGTAAGTCATTGTGTACATCAGATCTCCTGTAGTCTAACGAAATAAAGAAATTCGCTGTCCTCCATTAAGTGCACGCTGTAAATGTAGCCACTTAACGTCTACATTCAGTTATAGTTAAGAACCAACATAAAAAGGAAACAAAATGAAAGAAGGAAATAGGGAAAGTGAGACAGAAGAGGGAGTTCATATTAAAAAAAAAAACAACAAATTAATTATGTTCCTACCTGATAGACAGGCAATTCTGACTTTTGCTTGAAACAACAGTCTGAAGAATGAGACAGAGGAACACTAATTGGCAGGCACACAGATAGGTCAAGGATTAATGGGCGATGCATACACAAATAGACAGTTGGATAGGTAAATGGATGGACAGATAGAATCTCTTCTATACTCTCTCTCTCTCTTTCTCTCTCAGCAGCCTAATCACTAGGCGAACCTGGACTAAAATTGATAATATAATTATATAATTAGCTTGTTGTGGCCACTGCATATTGTGTCTTTACATAATAATACCTTTGTATATAGAAACGTGTTGAACTGTTCTTTTAAAGACAAATCCAGCTATATCCGAAATATAATGACCACTCACTCATTCACAGGCAATCAGTAACTCACACAGTAAATTAATCAATCACTTAATCAATCTATCTCCAGTATTCTTCTTCTTATTATTATTTCTTCATTATTACCCGATTTCATACAATCAGCTAAATTACTATCAAAACCAGAAATAGTGAAATAAAAGCGTTGAAAAACTGTACCACGTAAATAAACACACTAACAGCAAGTTAAACTTAAGAAAACGATCAAACAAAGAACATCACCCACCCACCCACACATACACTGATTCTATCTTACCGGATTATTGCGAACTGTTTTCTTTGTTTCTGGATAGAGGTTTTCAACCACTGAGCCCCGGACACCTACATCACCTACAGGACCAAACAGCAACAACAATGGCTTCGTTGTTCATTCTTCCTCCCTCAATGAAAGCGATGACGTTTTCTACGATGAAAAACTTAAACAGAACAAGAACGATGTTAGTCCTAACTTTACCCCTCCCCCACACACACCCGGAACTGCAGGTTCTCTACACGACGTCACGTGGTCACAGAAGAAGCTGCGCACTCGATATGTTGTAATTATAGCGGTTGCCATCGTGTTGGCTGTTATGATCGCCATTGCTGTGGGACTGGCTGTATACTTCACGAACGAAAGTAAGTAAATTTATTGAGTAGGACAGAACATTCAAAAACAGTTAAATTAACATCGTTTTCAGAAGAACAATAATACTAAATTAATACCACCATCATCCACATACAACTTTCCCCAGATATATTTAAACATGTGCCAGTAGAAATCACTAAAATCAAAACATTTTAGACCTGACAAAAAAAACCGTTCAACGACCCACAGACAACGACTTGAACGTGTAGTCATGCTGTTGGTTGACAAAATGACAGCTAATAATTGGATAACATAAGACCGGCTGGCATCACAGAGTTGTCTCTCTTGGCTGATAGTTGGCATAAGGGCAGCTAAATATAGAAGGTCGTAAGACAAGCTGACATTGCTGAGCTGTCTCCCTTGGGTTGCTGGTTGGCGCAATGACAGCTAATTTTAGGTGGATGTAGATTCTCACCTAGGCCACTAGGTGCCTCAAGCTTGAATGATATATAAGACATTTATAAATTAAATTACATTATATATCACTAAACTATGAAGATTTGGGATTGAACGTACAGTAAAAATGCGTGCTATATATTGCAATCTTTATATATATTTGTGAAACAAACGAATATATCGGAGTCTTGACCAGATACTAAGTACATTTAGATGCAATGGAGAAATAGACATGTGAGTATTGACACATTCTTTTAAAAGCACAGTGTAATTTTTCTTCTGTTGTGCAATGCAAAGTTATTTCTCTAAAGTTAAATCCTCTATTTAAATAAACACGATAAATATTAAATAGCTAATTTATGTTTTATTTCGAGTTTTCATTACGACAGATGATGATGATTTCAGTTTCACAGCGAGTTATAAACGTTACACAATTACATTGTCTTTTCCTGTCACCCATTTTTCAAAGAATTATGTCTTTCTTTGCTTGTTTGATGGGTTGTTTTATTTACAATCACCGACCACTGGCCACTGACCAGCAAACACAGATTGTAAGCGTCTCCAGTCTTCCTTTCTACCTCAGCTTGACTTGCTCTTCCTCACTTTGCAAATGTGTTATTAAATCTCTTTCCCATGTACTATTCTTATTCTCTTATTCTTTCTACTTTATCTGCTTTTTCTCGCATTCTCTTTTTTTCTCTCATTTTTAATTCTCTTTCGCTCTCCCTTTCTCTTTCTCTCTCAACATATATATACACACACACGCACGCACGCACGCACGCACGCACGCACGCACGCGCGTCTCAACCTTTTCTTTCTACTCAGTCTCTTTCTTTCCTCTTCATTTCCTATCTATCTATCTATCTATCTATCTATCTATCTATCTTCTTTCTCGTTTCTCACTTTTGGTTTCACATTCCTTTTCTCTCACTCTCTTCATCCATTTATCTTTCTTTTTTCCTTTCTCTCTCCTTAGTCTCCTATTCTTTCTTGCTCCTTCTCCCTTATTCTCTCAATCATTGTCGTACTTCCCGCTCTCTCCCTCTCTCTCTCTCCCGTTTCTCTTTTCTTACTCATCTTTTTCTCTTTGTGTCCATTCTTCTCCCATTTTATAACCTACATCCGTTTTTCTTTGTCTCCATACTTCTTCCATTGTATAATCCCCCTCTTTCTCTTCTATCTTTCATTCTTCCTTCTTTCTACATGCCTCCGTAATTCTTCATCCTAACCACATCTGTCCAAATCGTTTGTTGGCTGCAAGAACAGAAAATAGTATGTAATTTGTTCCGAATTTTTCTAATGTGAGTGTTATTACGATGACTTCACAAGACTTCGCGACACAAACATTAACACTGTGAGTGTTATTACGATGACTTCACATGACTTCGCGACACAAACATTAACACTGTGAGTGTTATTACGATGACTTCAGAAAGTTTCGCGACACAAACATTAACACTGTGAGTGTTATAACGATGACTTCAGAAGGTTTCGCACACAAACATTAACACTGGAAACAGGCGCTATCCTAAATTAGTTGTCATCATCTTTCATTTGTGTCTCCATAGGATAGTGAGACTCCAACGCCACTCAGTCCATGGGATAGTGTGACTCCAACGCCACCCAGTCCATAGAATAGTGTGACATCAACGCCACTTAGTTAATGGATGTATCCGAATTGAAATGAATTAACATTTGTGTGTCTCTAAAGAAGGGTTTCCCCTAGAGATCGTAATTGAATAATAAAGCAACTTTCGTTTAGTAATTTTTATGCAGGGTTTACCTAGGGGCGATGTCCTGAGTGCTGAAAATTATTTAAAGGGCTTCTTCCGGTTTAACAGGTTGAGAAAGACTGCTGTATATGATAATATCCATATTCAAATGAATTAACATTTGTGTGCGGGCGTGTGTGTGTGGGGTGTGTGGCTTGTGTCATTTGTATGCATGTAATTATGTGTGCAGGCGTGTGTGTGTGGGGGGTATGTGGCTTGTGTCATTTGTATGCATGTAATTATGAGTGCAGGCGTGTGTGTGTGTATGTGGCTTGTGTCATTTGTATGCATGTAATTATGTGTGCAGGCGTGTGTGTGGGGTGTGTGTGGCTTGTGTCATTTGTATGCATGAAATTGTGTGCGAGGGCGTTTGCGTGCGAAATAATTTCAGATCATTCCGTCATCTGTCTATTACATGTATCTATGTCTGTCTGTGAATCCATCAAGCTATCCGCCTATCCGTCTGTCCATGTATTCATACATCGTCCACCCGGTCGTTCATTTTTTTATCTATCTAGTCAACCAGTTACGCTAATATATTTACATTTCTATCTACATTCTACAGTAATGGTAATCTTAGTTTGAAGTCACTTTAAAATACACAGAAGTAGCAAGATAAAAAACGTTCCTAAAATGCTAGAGAAAGGACAAGAAAAAAAGAGCATTAACAACAATTCACCTGTTGGCATCGGCCTTCGTCCCATTTGAAATTGACATACTTCGTCATGGTAGAATGCTCACAGGGAATGAAGTCTCCTTATGCCTTCGCAAGTGGAATTAAATGAATTGCTACGCACAATGGCGTTGGCCGTCACGATAACCGGTTTCTACGGTAGTATTCGAGGCGGATAGAATTTCATTTCTGTTTTCAGTGTTTGTTTTCTCTTCTAGCTTGCCTCAAACAGTCTTCCCACCCTGCGAAGTTTGAAACCAGTTTCTGTTTATATTAAAGCAAGCGTTAAGCAGGTGCAAGCGGATACGTACCTTAAAAGTGATAAAAATCAAAGCTAAGATTACCAACAGTTAAACGCTTACAAATGCTATGAATGTGTGAATAACGTTTTCATTGTAAACAGGAGACAATTACGATATCTGGTTAATCAGGAAATCCGAAAAATATCTTCTACCAACTGTAGCGTTTTACTGGGAGATGGGCAGGACGTTAATTCTCCACCATCCTGGACCGCCCGTAACCTTAGGCTAATCTCCCAAACACACCTACTTGCTGGCCATTCCTGTTAGAAAAATGAATGATAGATAATGTAGAATAGAAGAGTGATACTTCTAGAAGATAGCTCAATATCCCTCCCCCCCCCTCCTTTCCAATACATACATCCAGGATAGAAAGTTAATACAGGTGACAGAAAACAACGTCACGCTTACACGAGTGGTCTATGTATCAACAATAAATGTATTCAACTAGAAATAACATAAGTCAGGGTGGTTACATATAATGAATAGTTCAACAGTTACAGTTAGAGTTTATACATAGTTAAAGTGCCTAATCACGACCTTGTGGTGTCGTAAGAGAATGTTCATTTTGAGTTCTATGGCGCTGTAGTAGTTATTTGGTTTGTTCGTATGAGTTTATAAGAGGACACTGAGTGTTTCTGATTGAACTCTAAAGTACTTTGGTAGAGTTGGCCTACAACTTGAATAAAGCCATGTGATTATTGGCCTACAACTTGGATAAAGCCATGTGATTGTTGGCCTACAACTTGAATAAAGCCGCATGATTGTTGGCTTCATAAATACTTAACAATATGCCTTATGTGTCATCTGGTTCCAAATGAATGTCATTAGCAAATACTCACATGATCTGTTGGGACATGGTCATTCTGCTCTGGTGTTGCTTCATGTTGCAATATTCGTCAAAGTCAACATCCAAGATAAAGTGCTCATCTTCAGCAGTAATAGAGAGAGGATGATTTCCTGATGTGTTGATAACTGGCTTTAGGATTTGTAGTAAGATTATACCTTGTTAACATTGAGAGCCAAATTACATGTTGCCTCACTTGTCAGTTACATTCGACTAATGATTTATAGGTGAGTTTCTGGTACATTCATTCACATGGCTGAGCTGCATTTTGATTGGTTAGTTTATTGAGTTGTCTGGAACATTCAGGTATGTTTCCAGCTCGAGGATAAGGGTTAGCCTTTCTAAAAGGTAGGTTTACGTGTAGTCTACTTTTAAAGGAGGGGTGGGCGCGGGCTAAGTAATGTGACACCAACCCAATTAGATCTTATTTTCAATCAATGGACACACTTGTACAATTCTGTAATTTGTTCGACATTAGGTTATGACTGATATTACATGAATTTGGGGTGTCGTGGAGAGTGTGTATCTGTGCAGGAAATATTTTGACAATTTAGTTTGTGTGATTGTTGTACTTGGTGTTTGCTTATTTATTTCCTAACGCACTTTTAAAAAATCTTGACAGATGCAGATACCACATCAGCAAGCACGTCAACTTCAAGTAAGTTACATATGTAATATATTACATTGTGGGCTTGTTGGAGACTAGTAATTATGTTTTAAATATATTATTTTGACTTTAGCATGTTAAGTACCAAATCCATTACTTTATAGGATTGCTTAAGACTTCATTATACTAGGGTTGCCTAGAGATTGTAGCATGTTTTGCCTGTCAGGTTATCTTGCCCCTCCCCTAAAAAAAAATGTATGGGTGACCTTACTAACAAATGAAAAGCAGATGTAATTATAAATGGATTTTGAAAAGGCAAAATGTTACAAATGCTAAACATACTAGTGAGTTTTAACATAGTATTTTTAAATATTTAATCGGTCTAATTGTATGAGTTTGGTTGCAAACTATCGGCATGCTCTTTGTCTGAAAAATTATAAACAACTCAGAAGCAGACGAAATATACGGTCGGACCTCACTTTAGGAGAAAGGACGAACATAAAGTTTACTAACAGAAGAAATGATTATCAATACTAGATTTCCAATCTATTGATATCATAGAAAGTAAATAAATAAATTGGTGAAATTCACTTACCTGAGTAGAACAGCACACAATGATTTTCATTAATTTAGAGTTGTGCCAGTAACGTGTCAGGATATATATTTGTATGTGTTGCACTATACCCACAAGACAAAATGCTTGAAACACATTCAGTTCTGTAGGATCTTTCTCCAAATTAGATTTGTATCCATTATTTATAGCAAAAGCATTTGCTGTTGCATGTGGTTCACTGCAAGCCAATCCTACCATATTGAAATGGTTGTTCATTTTGGGCAAATATGGGTCAGCATCTCTCATCAACGTAGGGGGCTGGTAATTATTCATTTTTGGATGAAAATTCCTGAATAATACTGCTGAATACTTCTGTTTATATAACAATTTAATTTAATTACCATAAACAGTAGTGCATTGACTCAAAACAACCCCAAACAACTCATTAACAGCATTTCCACCTCATTCTAAAGGCAAATTTCTGTATGGATCAGGTAGAGTTATTTTATTTCTATCGAGTTCTACTGTAAGCCTCTCATAATGTTGATCTAGCATCAAGATGCTGAGTATAAATTATACTGGGAATTGAGATTCACTTCATTCGATATCAACAAGTGCAGGAAGACGCTTTTTGCCTACCATTCAACTGCGCATGTGCTGAAAGACCCGGACGATAAGAGCAACAAACTATGACCCTATGGCCTATAGTGTTACTGCGTTCACTTAGTTTTCTCCGCAAACCCATTTAGCATCTTGTCCATTACAACTAAACAGCTGATCTTACGGAGAGTAAGTGTACCCCAAGATGGAATTAGTCTCTGTGACGGTGCAGTACACAGGGTAGGCTATTAATAACTTCATCCGGGTGCTCGGAGAGGTCATCGACCTGTTACGCCCGCCTCTTAGGAAATAAGGCAGCATTCACACAACAAAAAAGTGTTCGTAAGCTATGAACGGTTTTCCGTTGCACAATGGATTAATCCAGTAGGCCTTAGTAGTTAGATGCATGTATCCTTGGAATACCTCCCCACCAACCCCAAATTCACGAAACCGCTTCACAAGCTCTTGTGATCTCTGATCAATTTTATTATTGCTATGGAAACAATAACTCTCAGAGATTTTCTATTGAACTTGAAAGTTATGTATATTTGTGGAAGAAAATGAGCAACACTTACATTTTTTCTGTTTGCGAAGCAGCACAAAGAGTTCTTTCTCTGCTGGTGAAGTCACCCCATCTATTATTTCTCTAATGGTAAAACAGCAATCTGTAGTCTTTCTCTGCTGGTGAAGTCACTCCATCGACTATTTCTCTAATGGTAAAACAGCAATCTGTAGTCTTTGTCCGCTGGTGAAGTCACTCCATCTACTATTTCTCTAATGGTAAAACAGCAATCTGTAGTCTTTCTCTGCTGGTGAGCAACATACTTATCTCTGTCTCTCTTTACTTGCGAAGCATTATAATGAATCAACATAATTATCTCTTTACCCACTATTGAAGCAACATAATTACCTCTTTCTCTACTGGTGAAGCAACATTTTCTCTTTCAGTTCTGGTGAAGCAATATAATTACCCTTTTCTCTTCTTATGAAGCAACACTATCCCTTTCTCAATTGGTGAAATAATAAAAGTAACTCTTTCTCTTCTGGTGAAACAACATAATTATCTCTTTCTCTACTGGCGAAACAACACAATGCTCTTTTTCTATTGGTGAAGAAACATAATTACCCATTTCTCTACTAGTAAAGCAACATAATTATCTCTTTCTCTACTGGTGAAGCAACAGCATCGCATATTAGTTTTCTAGTGTTGAACCATTTTAACTTTTTTTTCTCAATAGTGAAGCAATATAACGAACTCTTTCACTAATGGTTCTTCATATTTGTACTAGTGAAGACCATTTCCCAAATTTATCTCTACTGTTGAAAAAATCTTCAACTCTTTCCTTACTAGTCAAGCAATATGATATATTCTTTCTTTGTTGGTGAAAATAAATCATCGCTTGTTTCCTTACTGGCGAAGCAACATCATTATTTCTTTTTCTACTAGTGAAACGATATCAATAACACGTTCGTTGCTGGCGATACAGCATCGTTAAATGTTTCTCAGCTAGCAGAGGAGTGACCTTAACTTTTTCCCTACTGATGAACCAATATGACAACTCACTCCTTTCTGGTGAAGCAACACTATTATTCTGCTGGTGAAGCAATACGTTACTTCTGTCCCAATTACGGCAAAAATGATCAAAGGAGATCAACACCAAATAGTACCTAACCAGTAACGGGGGAAAGGATTACATTGGTTCCATATTATTTTACAAATCTGTTGGCGACTCTTCTGCACTTCTGTAAGACCGGTAGCACAGACGTGCTTGCAAAGATTTTTAGTGTGAACTCCGCATAAGATTTTGTTAATTAATTCTCTCAGTGAGCAGTTTTCTAGACCCCCCACCACCAAACAAGATTACTGATGCTCATGCATTGAACTAGTTCTAAAAATAACTTTTCGATTCTGGCGACAATCTTTCCTTTGTTTTCGAAGTCAGGCGACGCAGTTTCGCCCACGTGGACTTGTTTGTCAGCTTGCAACCAAGTGATAATCGACTGCTTTATACGCTGGTGACGTGTGTACTTTGGAAAGATATCGGTGTATTACACAAGTTAGCACAGCCTTGTACATTTTACAGGAGTACACAGTGTTAGTAGGTTTACTGGTGAAAGCACAGGCGAATGTTATTAATTGTGAATGCTACTCCGTGCTAACAAAATGTTAACTTTGTCCGGTGTCTCACCAGACGGGTGACTTTTGTGGCGACTGTTTACAACAATAACAATAAAGAGGCAGAGCGAGGGAGCTAAAAGCGATCCTTTCAGACTTACGATTCAAGAGTGTAGTTTTCTAACAAGCGATCTCTACATAAGAAAACTAGGTAACTGGCCAACGTACTTCATTATTCATTACTCGCTGGTCTCTCGCCTGGGGGGATACAATAAAGATTTTAGACTGTAATACGAGACATGAAAGACATTCCACACATAGAGACATGTATTTCAAACGCAGTGGAGCCTCTCGTTACCCGCGGGCCATTTTCGGCACCTGCTGGGTTGGGCTTTGCAGTCGTCACTTAAGTCTATGGAGCCTTTAGCTGCGCGTTACACCATCCGCAATACAACACTGTAGACTTTGACAGCTGTGGCTGCTATGTACATGAAGAAATGCACCCCATAAACACAGCCCAGCTTTTGCAGTGAGTTTGGTGAGGTGTAGTCAAACTGCAAGATCCGTTTTGACCATAATAAAATGCATGTTGCTTGTCGACTATAAAGTTGAAGAAGCGTTGTAACATGTGCTAGACATGGACGTTTTGTCTTTTGTAGTATATATTATTTTACCCAGAAGCTGTGTTGACATCGTGTGATAGATGTGTGTTGCATCAGGTGTTTTTAATTGTTGCTTCAGAAGCAAACTGCATATTCGTTTTACTTTCAAGTCTCTGAAACAACGGACTTCTCTAGCTAGATGTGCTGAAGATTTGAGTGAAAAAGATGGTAACACAGAGCGAATGCTGTTTATCACAAATCATCTCCTTGGGTTTGTGATTTGTCTGACTTTTCAGCGCGAACTGGATGACCTATAGGTTTATTGATAAATGAAAAGGAAAGCGAGCTGTCAATCCAGTATTTGCAATCGACCTTTAGAGATGAGTTCCTTGATTAAGTCCATTCACTTTCCTTGTTCAGAGCTGAGTCACAGGAATTTTCGCCAACACTGCGTGAACTCTCAGTGAATGAATATAGATTATACTAGCTGGAAAAGAGTTAATTTCTTTTCTTGTAGTTTAGTTTGCATGACAGTGCAATGTTGGTGTCCTTTATTACAGCTGTCGTTGCCTTTGGAGGGAGCTTACGGTTGCAGGCTCCATGGAATGGAACATTTGAGAATCTACAGACCAGCCTATCATACGATGTAAGTAAATCAACGTAGAAATTAACACATAAAGCTTATCTATGTTTTAATAAATCTATTTAATGGTTAGCTAAATTAGTCGACATTCTAATCAAAACTCACTACAGGTAACTGTTAGAAGGTAAGAAAAAATAATCTATTTCAAGGAAAGGAAGTGCTCCAAAATTCAAAATCGATATTTTATTTGTATTTATTTGCTTTACAGAAATTGTAATTTTATGTCGAGATAGTGCTAAGCACAAACGAAACCATGAACAAAACCGAGATCGAGATGTTCATTCTAAGATGCACATAGCTTGACTGCAAGTTATCAGACTGATCTCCCGTTGTGTTCCAATATGGAACAGGAAAAAGACGCTGAACGCACATTATACCGAGTGCAGAGTTGCTGTTCGTTAAAAATATGAAAATTCTTTATAAACTTTACATCCTCGCAGATTAATAAGTATAGTTGCAATGCAGAAACATTGTATTTTTATAAATTGCTTATGGTGCATGTTTGTGAATTGTTATTCTTCATTTTCTGATTGTGAACATCGTGTGTTTTAAACCGATGTCTTGGTTGATTCGCACTTTTTCTAAGAAAATGCCTCTCGTCGCCTCTATTCACCATTTTTGCATTGAAACTGAAATTCGACTTTTTATTTTCTTACAGTTTATCACCATTATCAACTCTTCCATTTGAAAAGATGTATTTTTGCATTGAAACTGAAATACGACTTTTTATTTTCTTACAGTTTATCACCATTATCAACTCTTCCGTTTTAAAAGATGTATTTTTAAATGTCACCTTACTAGAGTACCGGTAAGTGAAAAGAAACATTTATTGTCAATGCATTTATACACGTATCTATCTATCTATCTATCTATCTGTCTATCTGTCTATCTATCTATCTATCTATCTGTCTGTCTGTCTGTCTGTCTGTCTGTCTGTCTATCTGTATGTCTCTCTCTCTCTATCTGTATGTTCTTTTGTATTTACGTACGTTTCAACTTACGTTCCTTGTTCCTTGACTTTTTGTTGAGGGTTCCTAATTCTAATTGACTACTACTAAGACAGTGCTGGCGATTGCTCCTAGTACTTATCATTATTAATTAATGTTTCGATTACGTAATTACATTCTTAGTGAGAATCGAATGATATGTTTATCTTATAATCGTACTTATTTACCTTTTCCAATATAGGCAGTGTTGAAAACTACATTATTCGCAATCAAATTATGCATATATAGATATATAGTCTGTGTGTGTGTGTGTGTGTGTGTGTGTGTGTGTGTGCATTGTTTATAACAAATAATAGATATTAGCTAGCCAAGAGGCGAAATACTTTATAATTCAATCAATCAATCATTGATTTAATCAATTGATCAATCAAATAATCAATCAACTGATGCGTCGGTCAGTCATTGAGTTAAACAATTGATCAATCAACTGTATTTGTTTATTTGACTGTTTTTTCTCTCTCCCTCTCGCAGTTACCCAATTACTTATCCATTCAAATGAATATTTTTTCTGTGCTGAAATACATTTCTACCTTGATTGTGATTGTTCGGAAATGCACATAACTTGAAGTATCTCCCGAGGTTCATGAAGATATGAAAGGTTTTTTAGAATCTTACATCATTTTCAGTCCAGAGAAACAAGAAGTCCTATTTGTGTTAGACTTCCGGCCAGAGGTGATATCATTGGTCGAGTCAGGCATTCGGGTGATCACCTTTCTGCAAGGCAGTCTGCAAACTCTAGCAGTCAAAAACGAGTCACGTGCTCTCACGTTCGATCCCAAATCAATTGTTTTATTAGGTGAGAAACATCCTTTGCTGTAATTCTACCCTAAACAAACAGATACACAAGCACGTACACACATATACAAACAGACAAGCACCTACATTCACACATACACACAAATACACATATGAATATTTTGATCACATTGCTTTATTAGTTTAAGGTGTTTGTTACTTCACTTTGGTTACCTAGGATTACATTTATACACGTGTTATTTTAGTACAATTGAGGAACGCTTTAGGAATTTCACAGGAATGCAGTTACTTGACGGGGTTGAGTTCAGGGGTGATAACTGTCAGAGGTGAGAAATTCCTTTAGAGAGTAATGCGTTGTCTAGCGACCTATAATAACATTTCTACCAAGCCAGTCAGTAACGTACTTGTGGTGACAGACATAATGACAGATTTGTGCACAAACAACTGTACTTAAAATACTAATATCAGTGACATTGATAATAACAATTGTAATACGCCAGTACAGCTCAGAAACTCCAATCTGAAATAAGAGCGAAAAGGTCTGTTTACCTTGGCTTAATTGACAGTACACCTCAAGTTTAAACTGAACATGAAAATAGCTTTGTTGTAAACTTGTTTTGCAATCAAAGGCGAATACGCTCGAGATTAAACACTGCACACACAATTATTTTGCAATGTCCAATTTTCTTGATTTTCATATCTAGTGAATAACTTCCCCTCTGACTATGTCTCTAAGAATATTATTAACATGTATCTTAGGGCTTACTGATACATATTTTTGAACGTGTAAAATTATTTATATTATAATGTTTAATAAAACGTGGTAATTCTTTCTTTTTTTAATTTTAAATACAATAAATATTAGTGATGCGTAATTAAAAATAACAGACAATTATGCTCCCAGGTATGTCCATTGCGTGTCCTTGAATGAGGTGAGGATATCTGTGGCAAATACATAACTCTTTTAGATTCCTTAACAACAACAAAAATAGTTACAAGAGTTTATTCCCTTTAAACATCCCTATATATCAGTACATTGGGCGTAACAAAGAAATGGAAGTTAAAAACTTCTCTGTTTGCGAAATAATGACGATAGAGGTGGACATCAAGTAGAAATTATTCACTGAATTCACGCAGACTAAATACTGCTTGTAAAGCTGCTGCTATTAACACTACTTGTACTACTAGTTTTTTCTACTAATAACACTAGTTCTTCTACTAATAGCACTAGTTCTTCTACTAATAATACTAGTTCTTCTACTAATAGCACTAGTTCTTCTACTAATAATACTAGTTCTTCTACTAATAGCACTAGTTCTTCTACTAATAATACTAGTTCTTCTACTAATAGCACTAGTTCTTCTACTAATAACACTAGTTCTTCTACTAATAACACTAGTTCTTCTACTAATAGCACTAGTTCTTCTACTAATAGCACTAGTTCTTCTACTAATAGCACTAGTTCTTCTACTAATAACACTAGTTCTTCTACTATTTCTATTAGTGTTACTTCTACTACTATTTCTCCTGGTGTTACTGTTTTTAACTGCATGCTAATAATCATAAACAGTAGTAAATTAAATGTGAAAGCTTAATGATAATCATATGTCTTTAACTTACAAAAGTGTTTCCAGAAAGATAATTTATTTCTCCTTGTTCTCCTCATTTATGGTTTATTTTCCCTTTCTCTTGTTGATCAATAGGATTTTAAATTGTTTGTCTGAGCTGTTTAAATATATTGTGAACAATTCTTAAATGATTCCATAATTACTACCTAACGTCACATTATTTACGATGTTTATCATCAACTCCATTTGACTATCATTACAATTATCATCATCATTATCATCATTACTATTGTCACAATGCTGTTCACTGTCAACAGCATCATTATCATCATTACTATTGTCACAATGCTGTTCACTGTCAATAGCATTATTATCATCATTACTATTGTCACAATGCTGTTCACTGTCAACAGCATCATTATCATCATAACTATTGTCACAATGCTGTTCACTGTCAATAGCATCATCGAACTGTAGCAAATACAGTAGTAAGCATAACTCTTTGCAATGGTAGGGCGGTTATTTCAGATACTCTCCCTTGTCAATATATCGAATGTACACAATATTAGAAAGTGTAAGCGATATTTTTCAGATTAAAATTTAAATGCAACAGAATCACAAAACCAATTTTTATTTCCATTTCAGACAACATTCCGGATATTACACAATTTACAGTAGTGACACCAAAACAGCCATTGTCATCGACCGTCTCTACAACTGCTCAATCGGCAGTTGTGACCCAAATTACTTCTACTTCAGATCCTATGCCAGGTACAATTGTTGTGTTGTAGGTACATGTCTTTATGGTGTATTTATCTGCTGTACCCAATTTACATCTACTTCAGAATCTATTCCAGGTGTAATTATTGTTAGGTAGATGCAATCTTGTATGTTTATCTGCTGTCGTATATGCTACACACCTCAACATGGAAAAGTTAATAGAAAGCTTGCACCATTTGCAGTAAATAAACATACACTTAAAGCAGAGTTAAACCAAACAAATGTCGACAGTATTTTAAACTTCTGCTGCATTTTACGTCAATGTTTTGTTCTAATTTTAATCTACTCCTCATCCCTGTTTACTCAAGGTCGACATTGTTAATAGAAGGCATTTAAAATAAATTTTTATCAGTTTTGTTTGTTTTTGACAGATTATTGTCAACCAATAACCTTTGAACCATGCCAAGGGTTGGGCTACAGTTACTTTTCCTTCCCTAATTTATTTGATTCCAAAGACGAGATTCAGGCGAGGGCTGACTACGAGTATTTTGGTAATGCCAGCTTGCAATCGGGGTGCACAACGGATCGTGCATTCTTCTGTGCATTCGCTTTTCCGCCTTGTAATGAGAATGTTTCCATCATGTACCCGTGTTTCGATTTCTGTCAAGGTGAGTGCGTCACGTGACCCTCATTTATTTGTGTATACCATATGCCTCATTTATTGTGTATCATGTGAGTCATATATTTGTATGTATCATGTGACTAATTTATTTGTGTGTTTCATGTGACCCACATTTATTTGTGTCTATCATGTGACTCATTTATTTGTGTGTATCATTTGAGTCATATATTTGCATGTATCGTGTGACTCATATATTTATTTAAGTTGCTTTAGTTTTGCATATCTATAATGTGATGCTGTTTTTCACTTACACTTTTATGTTGCATTGGTTTCGTTTGCTAACATTGGAATCTGTGTTGTTTATACTGCAGGTGAAACTAATATTCATTTTTAAAATGAAGTGATGTCATTAACAAATGGACTAGAACAGTTGATGGCTTCTATATTATAGTCAGTAAGGGTCAATAATTAGTTGGAATATGAAATTAATTCAGAGAATGAAAACTGAAGAAATGTGTGATGGGCTTCCCAACCCCTAATCTATTTAATTCTACATGTACAGGCCTTTTTAATTTGCAGATGGAGAAACTCGGTCAGATAGATATAAACCATTAGTTAATTTATTTCTTCCTGCCTCTGATCATTACCATTTCAGAACTCCTCTCACCTCTTGCAAGTTTGAATACTTCTAGATTTTATCTAGTCCACATACTCTCCCTCAGCTCAGGGAGACACATCCAAAAATATGCTATTGTTTGACTTTTTAACACAATTAAATTAAGCAACCCTACCCTAACCCACCAGGTTAGGACTATTTGGATACTTGGAGTTTTTCTCAGTTATATACTCATCCCTTCCCACCCCCGATGTCCTTTTGAATAAATATATACACAAAAAGTTAGTGAGTGTTGTTTATTATTGAATAAAAATAATTTTCTTGTATAACAATTTCATATGAAGCAAAAGCGTTATTAGTACAACAATAACTCCATTCCCAGCCATTAAGTTGTGTATCTTTTTGCTAAAGTTGTGTATTGATATTTAAAGGAGAAAAAAAAAAACTGAACGAAAACAATTTGCACATGACTTTACTGAGTTCCTTCTGTTGCTACTGGCAAACTTTGTTAGGCAGAGAGTATGCTAATGGTGAGAAGTTTTGCCTGGATTTCTCGTCATTTGTATCATTTATTTATTCATGCATGCAAGAGTGTTGTTAACAAGTGTCTTCTTTATATCTTGTGAACAAGTGTCTTCTTTATATCTTGTTAACAAGTGTCTTCTTTATATCTTGTTAACAAGTGTCTTCTTTATATCTTGTTAACAAGTGTCTTCTTTATATCATTCAAACTATATTCAATGTCGATAGTCTTATCATAAATAGCTGCCATTATCATTTATCACAATTACCAACATCAAGACCTCTTTCAGTACATTCACCATCAACATCATCATCATCATCATTAACATTGTCATCATCGGCAATGCCAGTTACAAATACTGCGATTACAGAAAATAACTTGCATAATATTGATGCTATTAGTAACTTTAGAGTTACAAGCATATTATGCGTTTTCTAAAATTATTTTTAAAAAATAATTTATTTCAGTCATCTCTCATGATTGTGTATCTCACTTGCCCTTTCCCCCGGACTGTGAGGGGTATCCTAAGGAGCAGCCTTGCCTGGCGTCACAGGTTACGCCCCCAACCCTCCCTCCGAAGCCTGGTAAGTGTCACTTTAAGTTTCACTAAAAGCCGTGCATTCTTATGCTATAGCTGTGTTTCATTTCATCAGTCTGATGACTTGCAATGCCTATATGCTGCGTGTTAAAGGAATACTGTATGTTGATTCTGACGAAAATTTCTTAGAGCCGCCACTGATACCACAGTTTACTACAGTACCGGTACTAAGATCTATCCCTTAGAAATTTAGTTGATTTTTTAAATTCATTTTCTAGGGAAATGTTTTACGTTTTACTATATTATAGACGATTAATATAACTATTTCATATGTTTTTTTCAAAGAAATCAAGATAAATAATGTTTTAAGCTTCATTAAAGTAATTCCAAATGTATAGACATTTTTATGTAAGCTTAAAACATTATTTATCTTGATTTCTTTAGAATAGCGTCATGCAGATATATTCTAATAGTATTTCTGATTCATAAAAAAACAAACAACTCTTTAAAATCTTTCTCTGTCCCTGTCTCTTTCTCACCAGAATTATGCCAGACTCATGCCTACGAGAACTGTCGGAAATATGGCTTCAACAGTACGTCATACCCCACGTGGTTTGCTGAGAACGAGACCACAAGCATTTCTTTCTTCGAGCAATGGGCTTTGCCGACCATCCAGGCGAACTGCTCTGTCCTGGCAGAGTTTTTCATGTGCTCTGTCGTCTTCCCAAATTGCAGCATGGAGGATGGCAGTTTTACCTTTCCATGTCGCAGTCTGTGTCAAGGTGAGTGACAGAACTACGACTCACGTGAAATGGTACTCAGAAGCTAGATGACCTGCAGGGAATAGTATGTACACAAACAATATTAATGTACTAAAAACGTTGACAAATAATAATTTTGTATAGTATGAAAAATTATGAGGATTTTCTTTGTTGATTATGGGCGACCATTAAAAAATATGTATTTAGTATTTAATTTCTATCGAATAATATAATTATTTTTATTTGTGTTCTACAGATGTGGAGGATGTTTGCTATGGCAAAGGGCGCTTAAATCTGGATTGTTCTATGTTTGAGACTGATACCTCTAAGTGCCTCCTACCTCCTTCATCGATATTGCCTCTGTATCAAACAACTGTTTTGACTACAACGTCGACTACCTCAGCACTACCGACAGCCACTATTACTCCAAAACCGACAATTTTGACAACGAAAATTGTACCACCCATGGAACGTAAGTAGATGTGATTAAAGTGTTTGTGCAAATAAATAGATGGTGAGATACAATAGACATAGACATGGAACGTAAGTAGATGTGATTAAAGTGTTTGTGCAAATAAATAGATGGTGAGATACAATAGACATGGAACGTAAGTAGATGTGATTAAAGTGTTTGTGCAAATAAATAGATGGTGAGATACAATAGACATAGACATGGAACGTAAGTAGATGTGATTAAAGTGTTTGTGCAAATAAATAGATGGTGAGATACAATAGACATAGACAGGTTAATAATAATCGAATGTGTGAATGGGAAACAGATGAACAGATGAAAGGGTGTGGTGTTAAAATAGATGGATGGTGTGAAAAGCGAGGTTAATGAATTAATCCACCTAACGCCAGCTGTTAAGGACTATGTATCTCGAAGACATGAAATATTGGTCCTGCCTCAATGCCTCATTAAATAGCAATATTATTACCCGCACTGAATGTTACAGGATTATAACTACATATGTGAATTTGTGTGCTTCTAGCTACAAAGAAGAAGAAAATCGCCCATATTGGTTTGGCCTTCACATTTCTCTTTCCTTGGCGGGGCAATTACCATAAATCTGTTATCTGTCCAATTTCACTTTCCTTGGCTGGGCAATTACCATAAATCTGTTATCTGTCCAATTTCACTTTCCTTGGCTGGGCAGATACCATCAATCTGTTATCTGTCCAATTTCACTTTCCTTGGCTGGGCAGATATCATAAATCTGTTATCTGTCCAGTTTCACTTTCCTTGGCGGGACATATATCATAAATCTGTTATCTGTCCAGTTTCACTTTCCTTGGCGGGACAGATATCATAAATCTGTTATCTGTCCAGTTTCACTTTCCTTGGCGGGACAGATACCATAAATCTGTTATCTGTCCAATTTCACTTTCCTTGGCGGGACAGATTCCATAAATCTGTTATCTGTCCAATTTCACTTTCCTTGGCGGGACAGATACCATAAATCTGTTATCTGTCCAATTTCACTTTCCTTGGCGGGACAGATACCATAAATCTGTTATCTGTCCAATTTCACTACAGTATTTAGTCCCACCGACAATCATCCTACCGTTTTTCTTTACAAATGTAGAAAGTACAATGTGAACGAAAACAGCAATTTATTGAAATACAAAATAAAGCAAAAATATCATTTATTCAGCGTACATATGAATATTTAGCTAAGCCAGTAGAGACAAAGGCAATTCGTACAGATACACACAATACACTACTAGTGGCCTGCCAATTTTAATTTCATCTAACAATTGGAAGATATTATTGAAGATATCCAGGATCTAGATTTGTACAAATATAAGTACCAAGTGGTTTGCTGCTGGAAGAATTGTCCTTTGCCTTCGGATGGGCACCCCCCTACCTTGGTGTTCAACCAAACGTACAATATACTGTCAACGAAGGATTAAACAAAAACATTTATTTAAACTAAACTAGACTAGACTAGACTAAACTAGATAAACTAAAGTAAACTAGACTAAACTTATATGTACAAAATATACGTGTAGTTTATTCATCAAAACAAGTACAAAACTGATTCAAACACCACACAAAGCATATAGGACAACGATTTACTTTCTTAGGCTAAATTATATTAATCCTACTAGAGAAAACAATCTTCACAGTAAACATCAATTAACTGTGAGTTTTCAGGATTTACAGTGGTTGCGACATGTGCAATTGAAATGCAGGAAGAGGGAAAGACGAAAAAAGAATAAAATGTTGCTTAATGAATTCCTTCCTTGCTTATTGGAAAAGTTAACCCGGTTTCCCAGTCACGTGACCCACTTTCAGTAACAATTACACGAAACGCACAAGAAAATGACGCGTCACAAAACTTGCCATGTGCTAAAACATATTTAATCTAGCCCACCAAATTCTCTTTTTGCATCAAGTCCCTATGTCATAAACGAACGTGACGGGACGAGAAACGGAGTCAATATTTATTACTTTAAGGGAATTTAGAAAACAAACTTAATGAAATAGAAATAAAAGAAGACAAAATGTCCAGATGGATTAGAATAATATGAAGCTCATTGTCATTATAATTAGAGAAAAATGTCAGTGCACAAGCCCAAGCAAGAGTAAAAGTAATGTCACTAGTAATGTCGCTAGTAATGTAACTAGTAATGTCGCTAGTAATGTCGCTAGTAATGTAACTAGTAATGTCGCTAGTAATGTAACTAGTAATGTCGCTAGTAATTTCACTAGAAATTTCGCTAGTAATGTCGCTAGTAATGTCGCTAGTAATGTCACTAGTAATTTCACTAGAAATTTCACTAGTAATGTCACTAGTAATGTCACTAGTAATGTCGCTAGTAATTTCACTAGTAATGTCACTAGTAATGTCACTAGTAATTTCACTAGAAATGTCACTAGTAATGTCGCTAGTAATTTCACTAGTAATGTCGCTAGTAATTTCACTAGTAATGTCACTAGCATTGTCGCTAGTAACGTCGCTAGCAATGTCGCTAGCATTGTCGCTAGTAGTAATGTCGCTAGTAATGTCACTAGCAATGTCTTTCTGAGTGTTTCACTTTTTGAGTCTTAATCTACCTCTCCGGTGACCGACGAAATCTGTCCCTCGGCTGTTTACAAGCTTCGGCGTGTTGTCGAATAGGTGAAAGAAGGCGTGGTTGTGTGACCTTATGCTGACTAAGTAATGTGTAGATGTGGCAACTGAATGGGGTTAACAACACTCTTTTCTTGGCCAGTATCGCCTCGCACAATAATAATTCTTCTTTTACAAATTGCTTACAGTCAAAGGGTTAAATGACCTTCAACTCAGACAATTTTATGGAGGAGAGAAAATTTGGACAAACTTTCTCACTCACTCAGAAATTTTAACTAACATTTGGATATAAACCGACAGTCGTATAAATAAACTGCAAAATGAGGAAAAGATTAGTTTTAATAATTAGCTAGAAAAACCAGAATACAGACCTTTTGATGACAATTAATGAATTATAAATCCAGATTTTCCCACAAGTCCACAAACTTATAATTTTGTATAGTCTGAGAAATATTTACTACAGATTTCTCTGTAGGAGACGCTGTGGGTATGGGTCCAAAAACGCAGTCTAATTTCGATTTCTCTGACTTGCACTATTTAAGCTTTCTGACTCGTTGCCCAGATTTTTCTCTACGCTGGGTGTCACTTTCATATCTGGTCCAAGTGTTTGTCGGCCGAGGGACATCAGTGGACGAACTACGTAGACGATAGATACATTACTGTAGCCATAGGTGAATAATTAATTATTAATTAATTAATTATTATAAAAATATAATATATTTATGTGGGTTTTTTAAAAGTACGATACAGCTTTCAATTAATGCCATCGAATTACCTTAAATGTCAACGCCGTTCGTTTCCAGACCGCTGTGTGCCAATATCTATAGAGGCATGTCGATATTTTGGGCACGACAACGGCAGCCTCCCAAACACATGGGCTGGGACGGACGAAGACTCAAACAACAAGCTTTTCTACAATTACATCGATCCGGTTGTCTCCACCGGATGTGCTCCAAGTGCCCTTTTCTACACATGCGCAATGCTCTTTCCCCGTTGTGACAACGACTCTTTTGCTTACCCTTGTCGCAGCGTGTGTGAAGGTAAGTCAGTCTAATCTTTTTCCTTTTCAGTTGTCTTTTGGGGGTGTACTTTTTTATTCTTGAATCCGTCGGCAAGAACTGAGCAAGCGAAGAGAAGATGCGCCTATGTAACTCCAAATTAGAAACAAAAACAACAAGTATAATAATAACTGAATGTTTGTATGTTTGAGTCGATATGGGTTGGGTAGGTGCGGGATCGGAGAAGGGAAAGGCAGAAAGTATAAGCACAACTGGGGATGGGGCAGATAGGGAGGTGGGATTGATCTTCACGGAGATTGTTGTGGAATTATTTCGCAATACCCAGTGTCCGAAAATCGACTGGAGTAGTCAGAGGATGACTGGATAACATGTGAGGTTGTTTTCTTCCTAGCTCGTGTTTAAATACATGTACATTTAATTGGGAAAGAGGGTTGGGGGAGCCGTGGAGGAAGTGATGACGTTGTTGGAGCCGTGAAGGAGGTTTTGGCTTTGTTGGAACCGTAGCAAACGGTGATGGGTTTGGTAGAGCCGTGGAAAAGGTGATGCGGTTGGTGGAGCCGTGAAGGAGGTGGTGGCTTTGATGGAGACGTGAAGGAGGTGGTATTCTGTGCTTAAGGTCACTAAGCAAGACTAAATTCTTTAATCACTATAAACTTGCCTCTAAACTTAATCACTATAAACTTGCTTACTAGAAGATTAATGTCTGTACATATGTAAAAACAAAACAAAACCAAATAAAATTAAAATAAATTAAAACACATCGGTAAAGTATATACTAACAAACAATATACACATCAGAAAATCAATAAATCAGCTGACAAACTCAAGAACAAAAAAAGGACATCAACAATCAAACAAATAGGCAAACTAACAAACAAACATGCAAACATAAAAAATAAATAAAAGAGTGCACATATATGAAGACAAGCAACAAAAGTTTATGTATTATATCGGTTTTTAATATATAACTTTGTTCCCTCGTCATACTGACATTACTTTGCATTACCAAGCAAAATTAATGCACTGACGATATTATACACCACAAACTTTTTTTTTTACTATCTGACGATATTATACACCACAAACTTCCTTTTTACTATCTGACGATATTATACACCACAAACTTCCTTTTTACTATCTGACGATATTATACACCACAAACTTCCTTTTTACTATCTGACGATATTATACACCACAAACTTCCTTTTTACTATCTGACGTATTCTTCGAATAATTATTTAAAGTAAAATTGATTTATTATCATATTTCCTGTGTCTCGATTCCTCATGATAACGTATGTTTACCACTTCTTTAAATAAATTTTAAAATAAAAAACATTATTATTGTATCTATATCTCAGCTAAATTTATTATTTAGAAATTACAGTTCTTATCAAGAATGTTCCTTTTTCGTTTTTTGTAATTTATTTTTTTTATTTGCCTAGAGTATAACTCTAAGTGTTCTGGAGCGCCACAATACTTCTGGCAAAACTGCAGTCTGTTCGAAAACGAAGACACAGATCCGAACTGTCTTCGACCACCTGGAAGAAAAGGTACTTGACGTTATTTACTGGATATTTATATATGTGATGAATGTGATGTTTTAGTCTAGAAGTAAGAGTGAAGAGCTACTATTTCTCTGAGTCTACTCTTTCTATGAAAGATGACGACTTACGATCTGCACCTTTATGACGTATTGCGTAATGACGTGTTGTGTATTTACGTGCGTAGCGGTGATGCAAGTTTTGTTTTAAAATTGAACACAAAGCCGTTCAATGAAAGTTCGTAAAGAATTTTTTCTAGTTAAACTCGATTACTAGGGATGATCACCCCCGTTTATAATCACTCCTCTCCCATACGTTCGCAACAAATTACTTAACACAGAAGTATGCAACATTTATGGCATTGTTACAAAGAGTATATAACAAGAATTATACAGATTCAAATGGAGATAATTTTACTTTTAATAGAAGAGAAAAAATAATATCACAAAGCCAAATCATTTGACGTTAAAATATCGGTTTTCACTATTTATGTCAAGAAAATTAAGGAATTAATATCCTATTTATGAAGACTATTGTCGTTTTAATTCGAAAGTTATTTTCTTGTCTCTGAGTGATGCAACGAGGAATCACTGACTTTTTTTTGGAAAGTATTTCCAGATTAGGTGTACTCAACTTAGCAAACGATTTTCTACCCAACTGTAGGCGATAGCCAGGTCTGCCAGGGATCCCCATCCGGGGAACAGGGGTAGTGACCAAGTAGACAAGAAGATAGTTTCTCCGCTGCAAATCAGGTCGTCAGTCTACAGGCAATCTAAATGTTGTAGTACTGCAAATCAGGTCGTCAGTCTACAGGCAATCTAAATGTTGTAGTACTGCAAATCAGGTCGTCAGTCTACAGGCAATCTAAATGTTGTAGGACTGCAAATCAGGCCGTCAGTCTACAGGCAATCTAAATGTTGTAGGACTGCAAATCAGGCCGTCAGTCTACATGCAATCTAAATGCTGTAGGACTGCAAATCAGGTCGTCAGTCTAGAGGCAATCTCAGTGCTGTAGGACTGCAAACACCAAGTGCTTTGATGGTGTAATTGCAGCGTTTGTCTAGAAAATGTTTCATTTTTTAATTTTTGGAAGTGTGCTTTCATTTAAAGGTCAATTAAACTTATTAAAATTTTTATGTTCATTTATACACATTTAAGTTTTCGTTATATATCGCCTGTTCTTAAAATTATGTTAGAGCACACACACACACACACACACACACACACACACACACACACACACACACACACACACACACACACACACACACACAAACACACACACACACACACACACACACACACACACACACTCACTCACACACACACAGTTCAGTAACAAAACTGAAGAGAATGAGTTAATCAAATAATCCAACATTTTTAGATTTGAATATAGAGGAAAACTTATTTCCTATAAACTTTATATTTAAAGATCATAAAGATTAACCAGAAACTGGTTTAGAGGAAAAATATTTTTCTCAAGATAAAATGTCAGATAAATTCAGAACTGAGTATTAAGTTGGAAAGCATTAATTTTTAAATAAAGTATTGTGTTGGGCGAATGCGTTATAGCCCACCAATTCCAGAACTACCCACTCTGTTTCAGTCTGTGAGCAAGGACAGTTCCAGTGCGATGGGAGCCCTAGGTGCATTGAAGCCAGCCTGGTCTGTGACAGAAAGAACGACTGCGGTGATTGGTCAGACGAACGAAAGTGTGGTATGTCACGCAAACAAAAAAAAAATGTATTCGGGTTGTGGATACGTAAATGTGAATTAAACGTTTTACTCTAACCCTGTTAGCATATGTGTGCAGCGCACATTAAATTTATTTACTTGCTATGTGTGTTTCACTATATTATTTACACACACACACACCGCCTTTCTCGAGAGGGGTATTTCTAGGTGGGAGGAGTTGTGGAGATTGCCCCCATTAGTTTGTTGCTGGCGATGTTTGGGTATGTGTTGTTGGCGATGTTTGGGTATGTGTTGTTGGCGATGTTTGGGTATGTTTTGTTGGCGATGTTTGGGTATGTGTTGTTGGCGATGTTTGGGTATGTGTTGTTGGCGATGTTTGGGTATGTGTTGTTGGCGATGTTTGGGTATGTGTTGTTGGCGATGTTTGGGTATGTTTCGTTGGCGATGTTTGGGTATGTTATGTTTTATCTGATAAATTCGTGTCAAGTAGAAAATCTACGAATGATTTATGCAACTTTATTTCTAATTTTCGTGTGGGTAGTGTTTCTGTTGTGAATGGCATTTCTCTACTGTTTTGATTTTTGTGTTATTTAAAAATATTTATAAAATGAACCCGTGACTTTATTTGTAGATAGCACGACTTCACAGCGAATTACACTTACATGCATTTACTTCAGTGCGCGACGCAGATTAATTTATCAACTGTGTTATGTAAATAATGATCGCGAATTAAACTATTTTTTTTATTTTACTAAGACCTTGTTAGTATATATTTGCTAAGAGAATTAAAATTATTTACTGAAAGTTTTGTAGGTACGTAACTCTAATTATATTTATTTACTAAAATCATTTCAATATAAGGTACAATGCGCATTATATTTATTTCATTTGAATGTAAGTTCGGAACGCGAACTAATTAATGTGTATAATAGTTGTACTTCATAATACTGGTTTAAATTTTTGTTAGAGTAAAAAAGGTAATACATTTTGTTGAGAAAATCTTTGTTTAACAACACTTATTCTTCCATTTTCTTGGAAGAAAATCAGCTACTTATAACGATTTGAACTTGTCTAAAAATACATTTAGTGAAAGCGACCTTCTTGTGTTTGTTTTGAATGTCACTAATGATTTTTCTGTTGTTCATTTAATTCGTTTCTTAAAGATATTACGCATTCTGCTATATTTTAGAGAAAGTTAAAGTGCTTGAAATTAAGTAGTGTGTTCTTAAATTTCATTTCATGTCTCAAAATTATTGTTTTTATTAAATATCTATGTAATCACTAAATTAATTGCTTGTTTAAATCTCCTTGTCAGTGTACTTAGAGTTTTTAAAAGAATCATTGTGTGCATACTTGGTGACAAGAATAAGTGTGCCTGAAGTTACCTTTAACTTTGTCTCTCTTGCAGAATGTATTGACTTAGAGTATAAGTGTGACATGGGATTGTGCATAAAGAGTTACCTTTAACTTTGTCTCTCTTGCAGAATGTATTGACTTGGAGTATAAGTGTGACATGGGATTGTGCATAAAGAGTTACCTTTAACTTTGTCTCTCTTGCAGAATGTATTGACTTGGAGGATAAGTGTGACATGGGATTGTGCATAAAGAGTTACCTTTAACTTTGTCTCTTGCAGAATGTATTGACTTGGAGTATAAGTGTGACATGGGATTGTGCATAAAGAGCTACGACCGATGTGATGGATCGAATCATTGTCCGGACCATAGCGACGAGAAAAACTGCAGTGAGTATTAAAGGCGCAGTGTCCCATTAATAAAGGTCACCTATAATAAAATCACGTATTCGGATCAAAATGTAGGTCACTCAACGTATTCAAATCGAAATATAGGTCACTCATTCATACTCCTCCCCCCCCCCCACTTATTAAATGATCCAGATTCAAGAGCGACATTATAGTTCATGAGACTGAATATTAAAACTTGAATATTAATACCTTACATCGATAACACAGTCGAGAGTTGTATACCCTCATCAACTCAAATAGTAGCATTAATGTTCAAGACGGAAACTGTGTTTCAGAACGGCTCAGTGGGTAGATCAGCATTGAGGGGAGAGGGGGCACACTTTGATATTCTCGATAGCCAAGCTTTGCCGTTACTCCCACCCCCACTAAAATGAAAGGAAAAAAGAAAAATTACATAACAATTACCATACATGTGTACTCTTTTCATAACAACTGTTACATTAACTACTACTCACGTGGCTACTTTGCCTTTAAACAGTGACAATTTCCGGTCTAGTGATGTATTAATAGTCTTAAAAGAGCCAGTAATATAATATTACTACCCCCACTCTCCTTTCGTGCTTTCCATAAGCATTGCGGCACACGCCGCATCGTCTTGAACTTGGAAATAAATGTCGTTACAGTGGCAGTTTTGTATTACTTGCTAGCTGAAGGTCGGACGATTGGAAGATTCTGTATATTAATCGCGCTATTTAAAAAGTGCTAATTTTAGAATATATTTACAGTATTTATTAGCTCATTGACCGTCTTACCAATCTACACTTTAAAAAAAAAATTGCATAACCACCACCTCATCACCACCACCATTACCATCACTTCTCAAACTGAAAAAAGAGCATGCCCTTTTCTAAAATGAAGATATAATTAACATTTAATGATGCTCAAATTCGCTTTCAGCCAAATGCTCCTATGGACAGTTCACATGTGACGACGGAAGCTGCAAGAGTCGTGAGTGGGTGTGCGATGGCCAGTATGACTGCAAAGATGGAGAAGATGAGAAACAGTGTAGTAAGTACGACGAGCTTTAGATCACAGCTAAGGGACTTAAGCAGAACTCGTGTGCGTACAGAGTTACTTCATTACAAAATTAGTGTCTCCGGGGTTGATAAAGTTCAAAGCAATAGTATACATATTTTATCGCAGCACAACGTCACAGCTAAGGGACGTAAGCAGACAGAAAGCTGTTTTTAAAATTAATACTTATCAATACGTATTTTATTTTAATTCTATGAACACTTCTTATTATTTAAATACTTGTTTCTTCTCAATTCTACACATGTAACTAGGTCAGTTAGATAATCGAAAATTGATACAGATTTTATATCAAGTCTCTGAGATTGTTCTTTCGTAACATTTGTAGTACTAAAATATTTTCAATTTTGTCTCTTTGAAATTGAAATTCTTTGAACTAGAACCCGATTTCATGCCACATATTGCTCTCAAGAGATCTTTAGGAAGTATACGGTTGAATATTTATATGCTTCTTTTTGTTGTCATTATTAACTGACAACTGGATGTTTCAAAATCTGAACTCCTCTTGAAAAACTCATTAACATGCGGTATGTGTCAGTTTGTGCTTTATAGATGTGCACATGTGTGTTCTTTCTGTGTGTACGTGTGAGTGCGCGCGCGCGCGCGTGTGTGTGTGTGTGTGTAAGTGTGTGTGTGTGTGTGTGAGTGCGTGTGTGTGTATGTGTGTGTGTGTGAGTGCGTGTGTGTGTGTGTGTGTGTGTGTGTGTGTGATAATTTATTGTAATTCTTTGCTGATTTTTTTTTTTGGGGGGGATAATTTCAGATATCTGCAAAAACGAAGAATTTGCTTGCGTGAGCGGAGAATGTCTGCCAGGCAATCAACAATGTGATGGCAAATATCAGTGCAGAGATCACTCCGATGAAATGCGATGCAGTAAGTGCAATTATCACTAGAATGACCTGATATGAAGGGAGTGTATATATTTTTATTTTAATACAATCAAAGCCTTTATCTAAGATTGAATTTCAAAGCCATCATTGCTTGGATGAGCTCTGATTTAATACGTGAATTTCAGGATGTAAATTTCAGAGTAAATTTGCCTGTCCCTATTTCTAAACTTAATTATAATATAATTTGTTAAATGACAATGTTATACGACCCTAGTGTACTGTGCATGATGGTATTTTTGTAAGTACTCAAGTGAAAATAACAATTCTATCTTACATTATGTTAGCAATCTAGAATATACTTGCTTCGTGCTGTTTGCTTCAAAGCAGACACTTTTAAAAATAACACCACAAAGAGTTCCCAAGATCGGGTTACTTTGACAATTTAGCAAATAATATAACAATTAAATTTTAAAATAGGGAGAGGCAAATTTACTCTGTCCCACCATTTAAATTAAAGAGACTGTTGAAACTGAATGTAATCTACCATAGCAAATCAATATTTGAATGGCATTTAGTTTTCTTGATCTAAAATATCCCGTTGTAATTAGTTCACAATAACAATGGAAGCTTTTCTTCTCTTTAGCTATTAAATTTCTTCTCTCTCTCTGTCCCCGTCTCTCAGTCGTTCTTATTGTGTATATGCAATTATTTTGAACTCTTTATATGTACTAGTGGATATTATAATTCGATTATTATATTTTTGTGTGCAGTATACGAGGGTCCGCCGCTGTATACTACTGTCACGAAAAATGTACTAGCCGTGTGTTACAAAGGTTTTACTAGATCTCATGCAGAGACGGCGTGCAAACGATTAGGTTACAGGTAGGACGTTTTCCTTAAAAATGATGGTAACATGTGTGATATTAAAAGATGGTGATGCAATCAAGAATAACAATTTTTAATACTGTCAAAATAACATATGAAGATAGAATAAAGTAGCAAAGATTTTAAATGTATATTGTAACAGTGACTTCATCATGTCTTGTGCAGAAGATAAAAATGTTAGTTGTATGAAATATGGTGAAACGTCCGATGTAATGAAATAGCATGTGTAATGTGTAATGAAATCGACAGAATGTATGGTATAAGAATATTGAGATTCTAAAACAAACATGCTGAAATAATGATTAATAAAATTAATTTAATATTTACTGATGCGTAGAAGCAATAAGCAATAGAATGTTTATGTTTATGTTTAATAAATGATTAAATAAGACATTGTGAATAATGATCATTAAAACTATTAGTGTGGGAAAGAAAAATTATTAGAAACAAACATGACGTAATAAGGATGGCAAATTGCCATCAGGCGTGTTAAATGTTACTAAAGACAATGGATAAAATGAACATGCAGTGTGTGGACATAACATTACATAATACCGATGGAAAATCACCATGAGGCGTGTTAAATGTTACTATAGACATGGAATAAAATGAATATACAGCGTTTGGACAAGACATGACGTTAACGTGTACGATGCTAAAATATTTAATTTTACAATGCTGATCGCTGAGTGGCGTTAGAATGATGGATGATGGATTGTAAAAATGTTGATAACATTCGTCATGATGGAGCGATAATACGATGACCGATACAAGAACTTCATACTTTGACGATTTCCCTAGGATAGTTTTCCCGTGGATTCTCTTAACATTGAATTTATTTTTCGTGTCAATTACTTTTTATATATAAAATTTTCAACATTCTATCTTAGGCACTGTGCACATAATGTTTCAGATACAGTTTATTATACGAAATTTACTAAATGTTAGTTGTATTCTGTATCGAGCCCATAGATTATTGTGATGTTAGCCCCCCCCCAAAAAAAAAAAAGTAAAAAAAATAAAATAAAATAAAACAACAAAAAAGTGAAGAAAAGGTGTTTCTCTGGTCACAATGCCAATAATTTGTCTGTGATTAGAAAGCCATAAACTGTCTATGATAAAAGACTAAACAATCATTGTCTGTGATAAGAGAGCCACATACTGTTGTCTATGATACAAGAGCTAAATAGTCATTGTCTGTGATAAGAGAGCCACATAATGTTGTCTATGATAAAAGAGCTAAACAATCATTGTCTGTGATAAGAGAGCCACATACTGTTGTCTATGATACAAGAGCTAAATAGTCATTGTCTGTGATAAGAGAGCCACATACTGTTGTCTGTGATAAAATAGCTAAACAGTCATTGTCTGTGATAAGAGAGCCACATACTGTTGTCTGTGATAAAATAGCTAAACAGTCATTGTCAGTGATAAGAGAGCCACATACTGTTGTCTGTGATAAAATAGCTAAACAGTCATTACTGTGATAAGAGAGCCACATACTGCTGTCTATGATAAAAGAGCTAAATAATCATTATCTGTGATAAGAACCACTTCATTTAGTTATGTGTGCTAAATTTGTGGTGTTCTTCTTTATCTTAGCGGAGTTATCACGTGGGCGTCGACAGATATGGATTCAACCCCTGGGTTTCGTCTTTCTGATAATGCAACATCGCAGTTACTAGACAACATAATTGGTCGAGGAGAAGTTGTGTAAGGAACCTTTCTTTAAGAAAACCCTTGAATTTATCATGTATCATATCAAGCATTGTGTAAGGAACCTTTCTTTAAGAAAACCCTTGAATTTATCATGTATCATATCAAGCATTGTGTAATGTCATACTTTAATTTTACATTTAATCATTTCTATTCCAGTCATGCATTATCTTTGTTGTATAATGCTGGATCATTGTTACTTTTCAGCTTTTATTTATGGACCCTGTCTGAAAATGAGGATTTAGAGATTATTAATTTTAGTGCCACACCTACGCTGATGACAGACAAGTTGTCAGACTCATCCTTCAGTCTCTACAAGTTAATTACTTTCATCTTGGGCATTAAATGTAGAGACAGATACGTCCGTGTACAATGCACGGGTTGGACACGATATCTTAATGTGACTAATATGTGCACAGAAAATCATTCATATGACTCAGCCTCCAGCTCAACCCTTTATGGTCTCTCACTCGCTAATGATTAGTCAATTACAGTTATTAAGATAACAAAGAAAAAATAATATTTAACAACAAAATAGTGTATCAATCAATTAAGCACATGAAATAGGAATGGTTTACCAGACCACCTATTCTGTCTATCAAGTTCGTAACATGAAATATGAATGGTTTACCAGACCACCTATTCTGTCATCAAGTTCGTAACATGAAATACGAATGGTTTACCAGACCACCTATTCTGTCTATCAAGTTCGTAATGATCGTAACATGAATCTCAGATTTAATCAGATTCCCATCTAGCTCTTGGCATCAGTCACAAAGGAAAGTCCCTCAGGCATTTTCATACATCAGTCAGTACATTGCTGCATGTCATCTGCCGAAATGTCTTCGTAACCACCATTTCACGTGAATAGCACACACAATAGGATTAGGCTCTTAGGCCAAAAGTAACCAAAGAACCAGGAAAAAACCCCGCTCTGAAACAAGAATTATTGTTTCTATCAGTGACCAGTCTATAATTTGTCAATCCATACATTAAGTGGCGCAGACAATAGGTGTCCTATTACAATTCAAACTTGATAACATTTTTACAATTTCAATCATGAAATTAGTAAATGTCTGAATCATGCACAGGCATGTTACAATTATAAATAGAAATATCTCACCACTCACATGTGAGTTACAATTATTACAATCAAATAGAAATGTCCAAACCATGCACATGCGGTTTACAATTATCACAATTAAATTCACTTCATTGGAGATGAAATAGCATCCCTCAACATCATTATGTATCTCAGTAAATTCCAAATCATTACAAATTATGGAACACATGTTAGATCTTATTTCATGCTATTTCTCTGGCCACAATATCAAAAGAAAATGGCAACAATTCGTACAAATCACAATGGAAAAAATACAAGATTACACTACAGCATTCTTAATAAAATACATTAAATAATAATTAAAGATTTGATATGTTACCTTATCTGAATAAAGGGGGGGGGGAGGATTAGTCCTTCACAAGATTAAATACAGCTTTCTGCAAATTGGCCATTGTCTCATCGTGAATGAGTTTCTAATTTAATTTTCCCCGTTATTTATACAAATCCGCACTTCACTGGCGGGGAAACATATCTCTAACATTAAGTCACTGAGCATCAGGCTGAGCAAACTACCCCCTTTCTGCCTTCACTCCAAGACCTGTCATGTATAGTTTATAATCCATTTATCATGACAGTTATTTGTTTAACGTGACATGGCTTTGCACCATATGGTCGCATTCGCCAATATAGAAAAACATACAATGCAAAAATGAAAACGTCTTATCAAGTAAAAACAATTAATGAATAAGAATAAAACTTGAGTTATTAAAATAGGCATAATTTGCCCATGACTCTGACAATTATATTATTTTTCTCATTTTACTTCTCTCACCTTTCTGTATGCATGCATGCATAAAGGTAAACAATAAAATGCACTTGCACATGAATATTCTCTTTTTGTTTTATGGTTCTTCATTCACGACAGTGTCATGTTGCTTGTGTTCCTGATTAGTGGCAAAATAGTAAACTATTTGTCTAGCAAGAAATTTGAATTTAGAAAAAAATATTGAATGCTAGTGTTTCCTCATCCGCTTTCAGTTTACAGCCTTGAAGTTCATTTGTCACTTTTTTTTTTTTGTTGAGTGCCTGCAGGTCTGTCTTTTTTCCTTCACACCCATACACACGTATGCAAGCTCAAGTATGTATATGCGCGTTGTGTTTACTTAGAACAATATAATGGTGGAAACTTTTCAGTGTGTTCAACGTTAATTTATGTTGAGTAAATTATACAAATGTAAATTGTTGTTCAGTACTGTTTTTGCACTATATAAATGTAAATTGTTGTTGAGTGCTGTTTTTGCACTATATTTCTCTTTCTGGACTGTGAGAATCGATTCACAAAAATCCCAATCGCCACAACTGGTCTTGAACCTTTGACAGTTTGGTTTTTGCTAGTCTGTCACCTTTATCACACAGCCACGATGCTCCTAGTTAGGTATTAGAAGTATAATCTTTAAGATGAACGCGTTTAGCTAAGGGCTAGTGCAATCGTGTCGTGTGCTGTAGTTTTATTACAATTCGCATTACGTAGGGAATAATATATCACTATGTCATTAAGCCTGTTCACACTTTTGTAAATGTAATAGTGAAGGCCTATTCACACAGTTATAGATGTAACGGTGGGGTCTATTCACACTGTTATAGATGTAATGGTGGGGGCTGTTCACATAGTTATAGATTTAACGGTGATGGCCTATTCACACTGTTATAGATGTAATGGTGGGGGCTGTTCACATAGTTATAGATTTAACGGTGATGGCCTATTCACACTGTTATAGATGTAATGCTGGGGCCCGTTCACATAGTTATAGATTTAATGCTTTCAAGAGAAACAGATGCGTAATGTGCGATGCAAAACTCGTTTACAATAGTACTTTCGTTTTGTTAGTTTTTTTTGTTTTAATTTTGAATTGTGATTTTAATAGACCTGTTTCTGCAGACAATACAATTGGCAAAGTTTTGTAAAATTATATTACTTTTTCTTTAATTAAAATAGTATATGCTCCATTCTTATGCCAAAAATGAATTCAGCAAAGAAAGAAGTATGAAACTACGTAAAATGTATGTTCTCATTGTCTGTTTCAGGCCCGACTGTGAAAATCAATATGCGGAAGTCAAATGTGCTCCCGCGGGTAGGTTATGACTTATGGCTTATAACTTGTAATGTTAAAATGCCATACATTATTACAGGAACTTGCTTGTGTGTGTATGTTCGTCTGTGGTGGTGCGTAAATGTATATAAGAATGTGTTTGTGTGTGCGAGTGTGAAATATACAATTTGTTAGTGTTATGAATAATTTGCACAATTGTATTTTCATTCATGGTCTTTTGTTACAAGCATGATAGCTTCATAAAAAGAAACAGTGAAGAGATTGTTATGGCTGGCCTTTGTAAAACAGTTAAGAGATTGTTATGGCTGACCTTTGTAAAACAGTTAAGAGATTGTTATGGCTGGCTTTTGTAAAACATGCATTAGAGAAACAAATAGTAATGATACTAGTAATAGTTTAGTAAAAGTAGTAGTTGTTGTAGCAGTAGAGTCGTCATTGTTGCTGTAATAATAGCAGAAAATGCATAGGCCTTGCTAATTACAGTTGGAATAATACCAATAATACCAAAGATGAGCTACAGATAAAAGCTTTGAAAATCAGATGCTTTTACCAACAATCACACAGACAGAGAAGCGTGGAAGAAGACAATAAAACAAGCATCAACAAACAATTAGGTCAGAAACCCCTCTTTGCCCATTATGCATAGCTAGCTGATGAAACATAAGCAAAAGCTGTCAACATACAGGTGGCTGAGAGAAACAGTTTTCAAAGCCGAAACAGAAGTACTCAATTATGCTGCAAAAGATTAAGCACTCATCTATGCTGCAAAAGATTAAGCACTCAAAACTTCTGACAATGGCAAAACTCACGAAGATCTAGAAAGTTAAAAGTATGGATAAAACAGCAGACCCTATCAGGGTGCCATCGTCAAGCATGAACAGAACATACAAGAGGGCACATCAAGTTACAAAAATCGTACGTAGGAATCTGTGAGAACTACGAAGTCCACATACCGGAAAGCGCATGTCTGCACCAAGCAAAGTAGTCATTCAAACACAAGTCAAAATATTTTGGGACTTCGAATAAGAGATGACTATGTCATTCTCGCGTAAAGACCGAACATCGTAGCTTTCAGCAAGCTCAACAGGACAGTCAGCAAATGTCATCGAATTGCTGTGCCATAGGACAGCAACATCAGTAACAAAAGAGCTGTATAGATCGAAAGTACATAAGGATCTCATATTATAAATCCAGAAACTATGACGTAAGAGCATAAGTAATAGAGAAGTAATTGGAGCACTAGAGAACATAACATCTGAGCTTGACACTTACCCGAATAATATGCCAGGAAACATCAAAGATAGCACTGCTAAAAGCGGAACTTCTGGAAAATGTCCATGTCGTCTTTAAAACCTTGGATCTCCCAGAATCATGATATGGGATTCCGAGACCAAAGAGCACTTCCGTCTAACCAACAGATACCAAAAGTCGTGAGAAGATTTAGTAATAATAGCAGCAACAATACTACTGCTGCTACTACTACTACTACGGCTACTACCACCAATTTCGCCACTATCACTACTACTACTACCACTACTACTACTACCACGACCACCACCACTACTACTATATTTTAAAATTTCAAAAATTGTTGAAAGTGTGTTAATTGCACAAATAAATTTAACGTTTCATGAAAATTGCATTACTAAAGATTGTTTGGTGCTGTCCAAGTTTCCTCTTTGTCCTTTTCATGTGTTTTTAATATCAGAGAAATACTAGGTTAGTGCACGCTAATTTAACACAGGTAATTAGCCAAAACTAATTCAGCTAGTGAACTATAATTAGAACACGTATTTGGTCTAAACTAATTCTGCAAACAATGAATGTGGATTATACCCAAAATATGTTTGACCTGAAGTATGGTAGAGGAAATCACGTTAAGACATCGACATCTTGCATGAGTGACGTTGCAGATGATAGGTGCGACTCACAGTAAGTACGTTTGACCCTTGGCAATCTACGTGTCAGACGAAAGCTGAGAATCCCAGTAGTTAATTAGATATAGCAGGTCCCAGCAATTTATGAATATCAGTAGTCAACGTAATATAAATGTATAGCAAGCTATACAAAACTAGCTCTTTGTAATTATCCTATAGCAAGCTATACAAAACTAGCTCTTTGTAATTATCCTATAGCAAGCTATACAAAACTAGCTCTTTGTAATTATCCTATAGCAAGCTATACAAAACTAGCTCTTTGTAATTATCCTATAGCAAGCTATACAAAACTAGCTCTTTGTAATTATCCTATAGCAAGCTATACAAAACTAGCTCTTTGTAATTATCCTATAGCAAGCTATACAAAACTAGCTCTTTGTAATTATCCTATAGCAAGCTATACAAAACTAGCTCTTTGTAATTATCCTATAGCAAGCTATACAAAACTAGCTCTTTGTAATTATCCTATAGCAAGCTATACAAAACTAGCTCTTTGTAATTATCCTATAGCAAGCTATACAAAACTAGCTATTTGTAATTATCCTATAGGAAGGCAATACAATACGTAGATTTATGTCACTTCAGGAAATAAACTACAGTGCGTCATTTAGATATTAGTAACTATCATAAAGCTAAATCGCCACATATGGGCAGTCGATTTTGTTTCTAATTATTAAATTTTCAGTAATTAAGTAAGAAAAAATCTGGAATGACTCTAGTTTATAACGAATGTAAGCTGGCCACAGTTAACTCTTCCTGATATCTTTGCTATATTACTCTTTTTCAGAGTGCGGTAAGAGTGTGTTTCATGGGAACACTGTCATAAACGGCAAAGACGCTAACCCAGGCTCAGTACCGTGGCAGGCATCTATACAGGAATTTGGCAAACATTTCTGTGCTGGCTCACTGATCCACCCATACTTTGTGGTGACTGCGGCTCATTGCATTGAGTGAGAACAGTTTTTGAAATTATTTTTTACCTGAAAAGTGTTGTAATCAAATGGCCCTATTTATTTTTGTGGGAGGGAAGTAGAGTTCCCTTTCCAAATTACTGAAGTAATAGACAATATTTCTCTGTGTTTATGTATATCGATTGATTGCTAAACAGGTTTAAAGTTTTATTGGCCAGCATTTATCGTGTGTTACGTCATTTGTGCATGATTAATACAGAGTGTTGAGATTAGGAATAAAATATACATTAAATACCAACCATCATTGAAAAGGTTATGTGCATTGACTATAATTATCTCTCTAAGGCTCCACTCTCATTCTATGAATAAATATGTCTGTGTGGGTGTGTGTGTTTATGTCGATGCTTATGTCTAACCCAGGATAAACTGAACAATTGTCCAGCATTAATTGAACATTGTTGTGAGGTGATATAATTGTCAATGCTCTTTTGATTATATTCATATGTTGTATATTTGATTGTTGATTTAATAAATTTATTAACCTACTTGCACATATATTAAAACCTTATGTTGGAGTAATAGTGGGTGGATGAGGGCTCGTAAAATATAAATAAAAAAAGGATTTTTATTACTCCTTTAGTAAGAAGTTTCCACCTGCAAAATTATTATGCGACAGTAAAACATTTATCTTATTACTGTGTAGAGAGTTGAGTTTTATTACACCGTTATAATCCTCCAAAAGAGAGACATGTTGGTTTTGTGGGAGAATTATTAATAACTATAAATTAAGATTCTCGATCATTTGTAATTAGTTATGTGTTATTAATTAATATAAGTGAATAGGTGTCACAAATAACAATCAATCATCATTCATGCAATTAAACTGCCATCCAGCCAGTCACTTAAACAGTCAATCATACATAAATTTATGTATTACACCAGTCAATCAATCTATCAATCAAACAATCAGTTAATAAATCATGTATCAACCAGTCAATGCTGCTAGTTTGTTTTACAGTCATTGCTGTCCTATGTCTCTATTGTATGCATCACTCTTCTTCAGGAAATAAAAACTTTCTCTTAAATCCATGCTGTTATATTTGTCTAATCCAAATGTCAACCTCTTTTCAGCAAATACATGACGTTCTCCTATTTGGAGGTTGTCCTTGGGGCTTCAGATCTGCAACTAAAAAGAGAGCCGGGCCGGAAGATCTTTAAAATTAAGCGCATCATCATATATCCGGATTACTATCCCTTGAAAGGACATGACATAGCACTTCTTGAGCTGACGCAAGCTGTGAACTACAGCGATTACATCCAGCCCATTTGTCTGCCCCGACAAGAGGACGTTTTCACACGTGCTTCCGAGTGCGCGGTTGCCGGCTGGGGAAGAATGAATGCTAGTGGTGAGTATAAAAGGCAAACCCGTTTCGGTTTTACTCTCACTGCGCAGGTCGAGGCCTTCATGAAATCACTGTTGTGAAGCAAAGCCGTAACTTTTTCACTCACTTCACAGGTGAAAGCCTTCACGAAATCACTGTTGTGAAGAAAAGCCGATACTTTTTCTCTCACCGATTCCTTCTGAAAGTGTCGTGTATCAATGAATTTATTTATAAGTCATCAAAGAATGCGGCATTTATCTACATGTACAGTGATATTATTGATACAGATACAGCACTTTTAAAATCTGCTACATAAAAGGTTTTTAAATTATTGCTTAACAACAACACGGGCGTTTACGTCTTTTAACAGACAGCATACTCTATTTTTCCTTACAGAACATATTTATAATTTGTAGTTGGAACTACATGTAAGTACATTTCTTTTTACGTACAGAAGACTATGGGAAATAATTTATTACATGTACTTTCATTTATTTAGGTTTCCAGCAAACATTTCGCTTTTGCTGCTTTACAAGAGGATTATTGCTATTGTTCCAGATAGAACGTGCAATTTTTTTACGCATTATTACCAGTCGCATATTTGTTCACTACGGTGTATGTGTGTGTGCATAAGTAAAATGTGTATGTATGCGATTATGTGTCTGTGTAGTTTTAACACATATATGTTTGTTTGTCTTTTGCGTGTTATAAAATTTCTTCGTTGTCATGTCCAGATAGCGTGTTATATAATGTCTTTGTTGCTATGTCCAGACTGTGTGTTATATAACATCTTTGTTGCAATCTCCAGACTGTGTGTTATATAATATCTTTGTTGCTCTGTCCAGAGTGCGGGTTGTTATATAATGTCTTTGTTGCAATCTCCAGACTGTGTGTTATATAATATCTTTGTTGCTATGTCCAGAATGCGTGTTATAAAATGTCTTAATATGCATGTCCAGAGTAAAATGTATATCTGTCTAGCAAAATGAAAAAAATACATTAGCACACAGTCACTCACAGAAAAATATTTCTATTTATTTGTTTTTCTTTTTATGACATTAATGATAATGAAGCTTAAGAAATAGTCATCTCCATTACTGATAGTATATCATTATTGTGCAGTGAATCAAATGGCCACAAAATTACAGTGGTTGAAGATGACTCTTTGGGACACACAGAAATGCAATTCTTCTTATGCTTGGAATGGAGTAGTGCAGAGCACAGAAATATGTGCAGGTTACTACGCCGGAATTAGGGCCCCGTGTGAGGTAAGGAATTCTTTGGGCTTTAGAAGGGTCGTATGTTTATTAAAAAGAAAATCTGTTTAGGAGTCCTAAGCTTAATTATCTGAAAATCTGTCTTCTTATAAACTCCTGACAGAGTGAACTCTTATTCGTAGTCTTAATAAACTTTAATAGTAATCTGATTAAAGTATAATGTTTAATAATTATAGAAACTAGAGAAACCTACAGAGTACAAAAAAAAATCACACTCAGAGATATAATTTTCAATAGCATATCTCCTAGGAGAGAAAAAAAAATATTTCGGGTATTTAATTCTACTTCGAAAACTAGCGTTAATAAAAACACTTTTCAATTGTATATATATATATTGTCTTTTTTAAATAGATTCTGTGATAGTATCTCTGTAAATGAGCAATATTAAACGACTCTATTCAGTATGCTTTCTTCGCTGATTAACACTCTCTCTTCCATAACAGTTTATGAATGGTTTACTTCCCTTTGTCGAGAAAAGTAAAGCACGCACCACCATAACATATACATGCACACACACACACACACACACACACACACACACACACACACACACACACACACACACACACACACGCACACACATACACACACACACACATACACACACACACACACACACACACACACACACACACACACACACACACATTAATGCTCATTTAGTTTTGTTTGGATGACGTTGCAGGGTGATAGTGGAGGAGCCCTGTATTGCTCAGACACCAATTTCACAAACCGACTAGTGGGCGTGGCATCATATGTGCACAAAGGCTGCAACAAACCACAAAAACCAGTGGTTTTCACAGATGCTATTCTCTATAACAGCTGGATCCAAAGCCATACGGGTGTGTATTTAAAGCACAGACGTGTGTGTATTTAAAGCACAATTCAGGTATATATTTAAAGCATAGACGTGTGTGTATTTAAAGCACAATACAGGTATATATTTAAAGCACAATACAGGTGTATATTTAAAGCACAATACAGGTGTATATTTAAAGCATAGACGTGTGTATATTTAAAGCACAATACAGGTGTACATTTAAAGCACAATACATGTGTATATTTAAAGCACAATACAGGTGTATATTTAAAGCATAGACGTGTGTGTATTTAAAGCACAATACAAATGTATATTTAAAGCACAATACAAGTGTATATTTACAGCACAATACAGGTGTATATTTAAAGTATAGTAAGGATATATGTGGCAGAGCAAATTTGCTAACCCTATTTCTAAACTTAATTGTTGTATATTTTGATTGATGCTATATTTCTTATGATGTGGAAAATGATTGCTGAAAAATTTATATAGCTTAGAACCTAACGGGAAACCAGAGCACCTTTTCACTCAGCTTAGTGGAGCAAAGTATTTTTCTAAACTAGATTTGACAAGAGGTTTTTGGCAAATTCCAGTCTGTTAGGCACAGGCCAGAATTAGCACTCATTACACCTGATGGCCAATATCAATGTCAGGTAATGTCATCTGGCATTCTCACAATGCCAGCTGATTTCACTAAGATGATGAGATTGCTCATCAAACCCATGAAAGAAAAATCTGTCTCTAACTTCATGGATGACATTTTGGTGGTTACCCATACCTTGGAAAAACACATCCAAATGTTATGGAAGTTATTCCAGCATTTGAAGGAATGTAGCCTTACTGCTCGACCAATCTAATATTTCTTTGGACATTTCAAACTTTAACAGGAACACTTTGGGACAAGGTCTCATGTGGCAAGAAGCATAAAAAGTTAGAAAACTCAGAGAAATGAGAGACCCCTCTCCAAGACAAATGTTTAATAAGTTGGGGGGTTGACTGGTTAGTATAGAAAATTCATTTCCAAGTTCAGTGCCATTGCCAAACCACTCATTGATTTGATGAAGAAAGGCAAACCTGAGATCATGATTTGGAGAGAGGAGTGTGAAACCAGTTTTATTAGTTTGATTTGAAAGACTGCTTGTCAGGAGCTCCTGTCCTCCATTTGCCTGATTTCAATAAGGAATTCATACTCAGAACAGATGCTAGCAATGCAGGTCTAGGTGCTGTATTGATGCAGAAATATAGTGATATTCTGTATCCACTAGTTTATCCTAGTCATATGTTAAATGCAGTTAAACAGAATTATTCAACTTCAGGAAAAGAATGTCTCAGAATTGTCTGGGCAGTCCAGAAATTCCAAGCCTACCTATACGGCAAGCATTTTGTCATTCAGACAGATCACCAACCTCTCACCTACTTAGCTCAGTTGACTGAGTCAAACGAATTTCACAAGCACTATCAAGCACATCAGGAGGAATGTTCTCGAATTTTGATGTGCACTACTCAAACACACTATGAAGAATGTTCAAAATGACTAGAGTGGCATTGGTGCCATAGTATATATTTAAAGTACAGTGCAGTATATACTTAAAAGAAAAATCATGTGTATATTTAAAGTGTAGTATGGATGTATAGTTAAAACACAAAACGGATGTATATAATTAAAATCTATACAGGTGTATATTTGAAGTGTATTGTTGATGTATCAGGCATATATAGTTAAAATGCAGTACTGATGTGTATTTAAAACACGGTTTGGTTATATAATTATTATGCACTGAGCAGGGTATATTTAAATTTATATTTACATGGGGTATATTTAAATTGCACTTTGGGTGTCTATTGATAGTGCAGTGCTGTGTACATTTAAAGTGCAATTATATAGTTAAAATACTCCATGGGTCTATAGTTAAAATAGAGTAAGGGGATATATTTACAGTACTATAAGCGTGTATATTTCAAGTCTAGTGTGGATGTATATTTCAATTGCACAATGCGTGTATATTTCAAGTCTAGTGTGGATGTATATTTCAAATGCACAATGCGTGTATATTTCAAGTCTAGTGTGGATGTATATTTCAATTGCACAATGCGTGTATATTTCAAGTCTAGTGTGGATCTATATTTCAAGTGCACAATTCGTGTATATTTCAAGTGCACAATGCGTGTATATTTCAAGTCTAGATGTGTATTTCAAATGCTCAATGCATATACATTTGAATTGCAATATGGATGTAAATTTATGTAGAGAATGGATGTTTGAAGTGTAGTACATATATATATTTATAATTATAATTATAGTACAGTATGGCTAAACATTTAGAGTAAAATATGTGTGTGTGTGTGTAATTAAAGCAAATGTACTGATGTATATTTGGAGCATCTAATCATTTTCTCTTATACTCACCTCTCTCTCTCTCTCTCTCTCTCTCTCTCTCTCTCTCTCTCTCTCTCTCTCTCTCTCTCTCTCTCAAGTTTTCTTTCAATTATAATACTTTTTCCTGGATCTCTCTCTCTCTTCGTCTGTCTGTCTGTCTGTCTCTCTCTCTCCGATCTCATCTATCGCTCAATCTCTTTTGATTTCCGTTTTATCTTTTCTCCTGTTTTTTGAGTCTTTCTACCTTCTTGTTTGATAAGACTTTCTCCCCATCTCCTTTTCTTCATTACTTACAAGTTCATTGAATATCAAGACAATACTCATTAATATCAGAAAAAATTCATTGAATACCAAGACAATGGTCATTAATAGCTGGAAAAGTTCATTGAATATCAAGACAATAGTCATTAATATCTGGAACTAATTCATTCATAATTAAATATATGGAACTGATTCATTTGTCATCAGTATGTGGAGCTGGATCGTATGTGATAACTCTGTGGAACTGATTCATTTATATATATGGAACTAATTCATTTGTAAATAACTATGTGGAAAAGATTCATTAATTGTTCATTTTTTCTGCTTCATTAGTCTGCCGGTTTAACTGCAGCAACGGGCGCTGTCTTTTTGACGAGAAAATGATCTGTAACAAGATCGACGACTGTGGCGATGAGAGCGATGAAACCAGCCCATGTGGTGAGTTAAAAGTATTGCAATTAAAACAGGAACAACAATAGTAATACCACCACTCACAACACTAACTTTTCACGCAGTGTTAGAGTATTATATTTTATTCAGAGTACTTGCATTCGAACAAACTATAGAACAATCTTTATGAAATACAGCTGCTGTATGTTATGACTGAAATAGTTGTACAATGTTCCTTTGAGTAAGGTGGTAAAAGGTCTGTTTGCAACCACAGGTAAATATTAATTCTATCTACCTTAATCTAAGTATCTATCTCTGTACCTATCTATCTCTGTCTCTCTGTCTGTCTGTCTGTCTGTCTATCTATCTATTTGTCTTTCTGTCTGTCTGTCTGCCTGTCTGTCTCCCTATCCATTTAATGTTTCTTGAATATTTGTATTCAATACAACGCGTACAGGATTTTGATTTTGTTTCAAGACATTTCAGTCAACTGCACCTTCGAGGACCACTACCTGTGTGGCTACAAATCCGAGTGGAATTGGGCGTCAGAAGCACTCCTTGCCAATAATTACCCCCTCTTTGACCACACCATTGGACGCTATCCAGGTATTTGTCTTTTGTGAGTCAAAGTCTAAGTCAAAGTCACATTTGGTCATGTCAAGTCATAAAGAGCATTTCTATACTGTAAATTGCTTTCCACCAGGGAATACTTCTTATATATTATTTTACAATAGTTATCGTAACCATAACTTTCATGACAAGTTAATGACTCTGGATTCTAAGTCCTAACAATTCTAAGTAATCTTTGTGTTTACAATACACTGGCAAATTTCCAACGCATTCCAAATGGGGATTCTAACCATGTGAGACTTAGAGGAGAATAACATATTACCAATGTGCTACTTTTGATTACACGTCTTTGACTTATTGAGAAATTATGACCTTTAAACCCTCAGCTCCATATAGCGTTTTTGTTTTTTCTTCAGATCAAAACCATTTAACATAAAATGATTCAAACTATAGCACCAACTCACCAACAAACTATAGCATCTTCATTAATGTCTATAACTGCAATGGTAATATATTGATAATGTGTGATGATGATGATGATGACGACGACGACGATGGTGATGATGGGGATGATGATGATGGCTCTAACACATCATTTCATTTTGTCTATTCCACTGTTCATTGTTATGTTTATGAAAATATTACCTCCTTTGCTGTATTAAGGTGTATGTTTAAGAGTTCGTTTTGATTGATTATTGATTTGTTTATTGATTGCTATTTCATAGCAATGCTTACTAAATGCCACTTTGACAGGAATATTTTTCACTGCCGTTTAATAACAATTTGTAAAGATTGCTAATTCATGATAATATTTACTGATCTCTATTTTACAGGAATGTTCTTGCTGGCGCCATTTAGCGGAAGAAACCTATTTACGCCAAGAATAGACCTGACAACACCTCACTGTTTCCGTTTCCGGTATCACATTCGCGGAGATGTTGGTCAAGGTCTGACAGTGCAGGTCCACGAGCTCAGTATAAGGAAATGGGTAAAAATCTGGCACGTTAACAATACCCAAGCCCCGGATATTTGGCTGCTAGGTCAGTTCAATCTGTTTGCCGGACATTATGACATCACGTTTAACGCCTGGGAAGATGGAATTGCGGCTGTGGACGACACGGTTTTATTGCCTGGAAAATGCGAAAACTATGGTGAGTTTTGCCAACATTCATGTGTTTATGTGTGCGTGTGTGTGTGCGTTTGTTTGTTTGTGTGTGTGTGTGTGTGTGTGTGTGTGTGTGTGTGTGTGTGTGTGTGTGTGGTTGTGTGAAAGAGAGAGAGAGAGAGTTAATTTGCCTTGAGTATTATTGGTATGTTAGGTATTATTATTCTTCATTTTTTGCCTTAACACATGTTGGGATTAAACAGCAGAATAGTTCCTAATTAATTAAAATTCAACATAATTATTGTACCCTATAGCGTAGTGTTGTAAAATATCTTGCTATAATTTCTGTATTTTTTACTTATTTCTTATTGTAGAGTGTAGACTCTCCCTCCCCCCCCCCCTCCAATGCTTTCTTTTTTTTTTTTTCTTTCTTTCTTTCTTTCTTTCTTTCTTTCTTTCTTTCTTTCTTTCTCTCTTTCTTTCTTTCTTTATTTCTTGATTGTTTTCTTTCTTGATTGATTGACTGATTGTTTTCTTTCTTTCTTTCTTTCTTTCTTTCTTTCTTTCTTTCTTTCTTTCTTTCTTTCTTTCTTTCTTTCTTTCTTTCTTTCTTTCTTTCATTATTCTCTTCCTACATATATCCCTTCTACCACGCACTGTAGGAATAAACGTGTTATTATCATTTCCTTTCAGAATGTTTAGAAATGGAGTTTGCATGCAACACAAGCGGCCTATTCAACTGCTTACCCGAAACAGTTCGATGTAATTTCGTGATTGACTGTGACAATGCCGAGGACGAACTGAACTGTCCAGGTGAGAGAAGCGTATTGCTATTCAGACATGGAGTTGTCCCCCCGCAATGTTCTCTGTTGCTGAGACTACTTGATATCTTCGACCAGTAGAGCTCTTTTAACATTCAATCATCAACATTCTTTAGTTATTGCAGTCTTCGATTTCAAAACTTGACCTCGATGTAATTTGTCTCTTGAATGGATCACGTGATGCGTTGTCCAAAATACAGTTTCATGTATCGTGGTGGACTTTTTTAATTCCTCCAAAACGTTCACATTACGTCTGATAAATCTGCATTGCAATTTTTGTTTTACTTGCATTGGTGTCTGTTTTTTTCTGCATTCTCTATGTATGTTCTATACTCTATATAAATTTGTCACTAAGGTTTGTTATCTCCCCTCAAAAATATACTTCAGTTATAACTTAAATTAAAATTAAAAGTACCATTTCTAATTCTGACCTCTTGTATCGCGTCTGCTTTCACACGATCGCTTAAATCCCAAATTCAAGTCGTCCATTCCTTATTTCTGAACATTGCCTTGGCACATAAACTTGACTATTCAATGCAATTTTCCAGTTCTATCTCTAAACATAAACATGACTATTCAATTAAATTTTCCAGTTCTATCTCTAAACATAAACTTGCTATTCAATGCAATTTTCCAGTTCTATCTCTTAACATAAACTTGACTATTCAATGCAATTTTCCAGTTTTCTCTCGAAACGTAAAATCGGTTCTGGCGTAACATTTGCGATGTTGTTTCTTATTCACCTTCATTCTTTTACTACTTTCATGAAACGCATGCATCATCGTGTTTATCTCCCTTTGTGTCTTTTGCAGGTCGTTATTACAACTGCGACTTTGACAATGGTCTTTTGTGTGGACTACAGCAAGACACACGTGACTCACATCGTGCTGAATGGCGGTTCGTCAACATGACTCGCGCTGGCATCGATGATGCCACGTACGCGAATGGTACAGGTACGAGTGAAATAATGCTAACTGCTTAAATGTGACGAAATTAACAATGTAGTCACAGTGTCAAATTATCGTCACTCTTCGCTTACATTTTACCGAATTAATTTTTCGCTAATAGTCCATTAGTGACGGAACTCATAATAATACTGTTCTGCTTTGGGACTCTTTTGGGAGTGTGTTGCCTGCTACTTCTCTCTTTGTTCTTTTAATACCTCTTAAAGTGAATATGGAAATTCATTCTTTTGGGAGTGTTGTCTGCTACATCTCTCTTTGTTCTTTTAATACCTCTTAAAGTGAATATGGAAATTCGTTCTTTTGGGCTTTATGCAGAAATAGATCGTTCTTATAGCGCAATGATATGATAACTTTTGCAGGATCCATGCTTCAGCTGGTCACTGAGTGGTTGTTGACAACAGATCAAGTCAGAATGTTTCAAAGAATCTTGTCCAGTTCCACTGGAGTGTGCCTGGCTTTTAGTTACTGGTCAACTTCCACCGTCAGAATGCAGGTACGCTAATGTGAAGCCATTGTCTTCACGTATTATTCTGTGGGCGAGGCCTTTCATTAGTACGGATACAAATAACGTTTATTTCAGGATGCAAGACTCCAGATGTGGGTTCTGTGCTTTGTAGTTGCACTTAGAAGTTTCCTACTCAAACAAGACCAATACTACCCATACTCTCTCAACTCGTGTACTTTGCATATTGTTTAAACAAACTTATGTCATTATTTTAAAGCGTCAGAAGTCTTTCATATTGTTTGTCAGTTTATCATTATATTAATGTGTGTGAAGTCTTTCATATTGTTTGTCAGTTTGTCATTATACTAATGTGTGTGAAGTCATTCATATTGTTTGTCAGTTTGTCATTATACTATGTGTGTTAAGTCGTTCATATTGCTTGTCATTATACTAATGTGTGTGAAGTCTTTCATATTGTTTGTCAGTTTGTCATTATACTAATGTGTGTGAAGTCATTCATATTGTTTGTCATTATACTAATGTGTGTTAAGTCGTTCATATTGTTTGTCATTATACTAATGTGTGTGAGGTCATTCATATTGTTTGTCAGTTTGTCATTATACTAAATTGTCAGAAGTCGTTCGTGTTGTTCGTTAGTTTGTCATTATATTAAAGTGTCGGAAGTGTTTCACATCTTTTTCCAGTTTATTTATGCCATTATATTGAACCTTGGCCATATTTGAAGGTATGTTTGTCACAGTATTGCTGTGAGAAAAGTTGTACATAAATATATCGATGATGTTAATTGTGTGAGCATGACTAATAGTAAATGTATTCGAGTGTCAGTAAATTGATGACGTTACGGTCGTGAACTTGTCTGAGTGTCTGTGAATTGATGTTACGGATATTAATTTGTTTCAATGTGAATAAGTGATTATTCTACCAGTGGTGGTAGTGTTTGACTGTCAGTAAACTGTATGTGACATTATTTGTACGGATTGATGCATTGTCACCAAATTGACGGCATTACTATTGTGGAAGTTTGATTGTCAGAATACCGATGCGACACTGGTGTGGGCATGTTTGATCGTCAGCAAATTGATGATGATTCATTTGTGGACAACTCTGTCAAGAAATTCATGATGTTACCAATGTGCGAATGTTTGATTGTCAAAAATGATGACGCTTCTAGCGTGGGCATATCTGATTGCAAAGAATTTGATGACATTACAAGTGTGGACATGTTTAATTGTCAAAAGAAAATTATGACGTTAGTTTTCTGAATTGATGGGGCATGTTTGATTTTAAACATATTCGTGACTTACTCGTGTGGTCATATTTATACGCATGTTTGTCACGTTTGAAGTGGGTATGCTTAGCCATAGATATATGTCATTACTGATATGGGTATGTTTAGCCATAGATATATGTCATTACCGATATGGGTATGCTTAGCCATAGATATTATGTCATTACTGATATGGGTATGCTTAGACATAGATATATGTCATTACTGATATGGGTAGGCTTAGACATAGATATATGTCATTACTGATATGGGTATGCTTAGACACAGATATATGTCATTACTGATATGGGTATGCTTAGACATAGATATATGTCATTACTGATATGGGTATGCTTAGACATAGATATATGTCATTACTGATATGGGTATGCTTAGACATAGATATATGTCATTACTGATATGGAATATTTATACATATGTTTATGTCATTAAGAATGTAGTCGTATTTATATATGTAATTTTATACCATTACTCGAGGGCGCATATTTATAAATATTTTTATGTCATTAATGATGTTAGCCTGATATGCTTATGCATTATGTCTTTATATATATATATATATAGCTTCTGTAAATTTGTATACACACTGACACACACACCACACAGACACACACACCACACACGCACACAGACACACGATTACTGTAGTTTCTGCATTATTTTTGGTCATCGTAAATGAATTTATAACTGATTTATAACTGATTTATGTACTCTTTCTGCAAACTCTACAAATGAACGTGCGTTCTGTTTATCATCAATGACAGAATTTCCTATTATTTTAGATCGACTTTGTGCCAGACAGATCATCGACACCAGAAACTGTCTGGTTTATCGAGAACCGTCAGACGACTGGCTGGACCAATACGCAAGTGACTCTCAAGTCAAACGTTAACGGCTCACTGAATTACGTCGTAGTCGGTCGATCACTGGACCGTAACGTGTTCAAGCCTATGGTTGCAATAGATGACATCACGATTATGGAAGGATCATGCCCAGAATTCAGTATGTATTTATCACCTAATATGTATGTATGTACTGGCATGTGTATCTATCTCTCTCTTTCTCACTCTGTGTGTGTGTGTGTGTGTGTGTGTGTGTGTGTGTGTGTGTGTGAATATTTAAAGACAATAACAATGTTTTTAAAGACACAATCTAGAATGATTGAATATCATTATTTTGTTTGCATTTATTGATTTTTGGAAATGATCTTTAGCCCTAACAATTTCAAATGTGCGAATTCCAAAGTGAAACTAATAATTAGGTATGCTATAACAAAAGGAACAATTATCATAATAAACTAGTTTAGGTTTTTGATATTAATATCTATCTGCAGATATGAACAAAATACTACAATAATTGTATCTGGCTACTTTCAGCAATATGATATGAACAAAATACTACAATAATTGTATCTGGCTACTTTCTTTCACCCAGCAATATGATATGAACAAAATACTACAATAGTTGTATCTGGCTACTTTCAGCAATATGATATGAACAAAATACTACAATAATTGTATCTGGCTACTTTCGTTCACCCAGCAATATTATACGAACGAGCTAGCTTCTTAGTAACCGAGGCATCGCCCTCTTATGTTTAAGAATGAATTGACGTGTATTTGAAATATGGACGTTTGTTGTTTAATGAAGACTTAAATTCATTGAACTGTGTTTCTTGGCTTCCAAAGTGAGATCGTGTGACTATTTTTGGCTTTCAAAGTGAGATCTTGTGGCCTTGTGGCTATTTTGGACCTCCACAGTGAGATCTTGTGACTATTCCTTTGCCTTCTAAGTGAGATTTTGTGACTATTTCCAAAGTGAAAACTTGTAACTATTGCAGGCTGAAATCCTGTGACTATTTCCGGGTGAAATATTGCGACTATTTCAGTTGATGTATTGTGACCATTTCAAGGTGAAAGAAATCCTGTCTTTTGCCGGGTTCAAATCTTATGACTATTACAGGGTGAAAACCTTGATGACTATTTCACGGTGAAATCTAAGTGACTATTTCTGGGTGAACTCTTGTGACTATTTCCAAAGTGAAATTCTGTGACTATTTCCGTGTGAAATCTTTTGTCTATTTCCATATTGAAATGTTTTAAGTATTTCCGGTAAAATCTTGCGACTACTTTAAGCAAAGTCTTGTGACTATTTCAAGTAAAATTATGTGACTATTTCAGCGTGCCCCAGCGGTACCACCAAGTGCAAGAATGAAGCGTTCTGCCTGAATAAGTCACGGGTATGTAATCGGATAATAGACTGCCTGGGTGGCGATGACGAAAACCAGTGTAGTAAGTATATAGTTCCTGAAATACGTTTGTAAACATTCCTTTAGTGTTATAATGTCATCACATACTTTTCCCTTCACTTTATTCATCTTAATGAAAACAGTGTACAATGAAATACCATGTCATCTTAGATCTTGAACAAGTCAACAAATTCTACAACATACTAAATAAAATTTATGTGTGCGTCCGTCCATCATTCCTTCCCTCCCTCCCTCTCTCCCTATCTATCTATCTAACGACTGTCAGTCTCTTTGCTTATTTGATAAAATACCAAACGCCGTTCATTTGTCCATCTAACCAGTCATTATAATCTGTCAAAACCTTTTTAAACTATGAAGTATTTCACAGATATATTTGATATATAATTATCCGAAGCTTGTATGACATTCAGTCCTTCTTATTTCGGCTTTCTTAGGAATTTTACTCCCCTTCCATATTTCACATTCACACTTAATTTTACAAATCATCTTCATATAGCGTTTTGCTTTCGATACATTTAACTAAGGACTGAATTGATGAAGGGAGACAGCTAAGTTAAATGATGCTCTGCAAGTGCGTCTTGGTTGTTTCCCCTAGTACACGATCGCCCGAATACATATTAATCATTTACAATCATAATACAATCAAATCATTTGTGCGGGCTATTCGCATTATGAGGACAGGTAACACCGCAGCACGACGACTGGAGAAATCTAACAGATGTAATGTGTCACGGTGTGACTGATTGATAATTTGTTTGAGTGTTCGCGATCCGTGTATCTGCATTTGTGTGAATAGCGGTCAGCGTGTGTGAGTGGTGGGAATAGAGATTATATTGTAGAAGTACACAGACATTGCATGCGGACCACTGTGTACTGTGCAAGAGGGTGCGCAGATATGTGTAAACAGGTTCGTATGTGTACAAATAAGTATCCCGTGATAACCTGTGTAATGGTAACATCTGTATTTGAGTATATACAAATAGATTCTGAATAGCATTCCGTGGGAAAACGACGGGAAAACGGACGGAAGCTTATATATAGCAAATTACACTGTCCTGTTTAAGATAAGCCGAAGTGACATACATCTCTGATATAACCATGATTCTAATGATTAGTCACAGATATAAGCCATGATTCTAATGATTATTCACAGATATAAATCATGATTTTAATAATTTGCCATAGAGTAAGTCATGATTCTAATGATTATTTACAGATATAAGTCATGAGTCTAATGATAATTCACAGATGTAAGTCATGATTCTAATGATTAGTCACAGATATAAATCATGATTTTAATAATTTGCCGTAGAGTAAGTCATGATTCTAATGATTATTTACAGATATAAGTCATGAGTCTAATGATAATTCACAGATGTAAGTTATGATTTTAACGATTACTTACGGGGGTGGGGTATTCGTAGTTTACGGGGAATGGGAGGCGGGCTTGATCAGGCGAGAAAACTCCACATTTTGTCATTACGCCAGCTATGATCTGAATGTTTAACCCTTTATCTGTCGACATATTGCACAGTTGCTCTGAATGTTTAACCCTTTTTTCTGTCAACAGATTGCACAGTTGCTGAGTTCAAGTGTCTCAACGGACCGTGCATTCCAGCCAACCGTACATGCAACACAGTACCAGACTGTCCCGACGGGAGTGATGAAGGCGCCATATGTGGTAGGGAGAATCTTTTTCGTTTACTTCTCAATTGTCTTTGTCTTCTGCAGCCGTCTTAGTTGCTCTTGATGATACACGTCAAGGTCATTCTGTGGACTTCGCGAAATCGCTTATATGTGCCCGCATGTCGTGAATGAGTAAATGCAACTTAATGAATAAAGAACTGAGTATCCAAAGCGACATCATCTAAATACGGGAGCTTTTTTGCAGAGAACCTAAATGAGTATTACAAGTAAAATCATCTAAATACAGAATTTTTTTGTAGAGGACCCAATAGAATATCAAAAAGAATATAATCTAAATATGGGAGCTCTTTAGCAGAGGCCATGTCACAGCATCAAAAGTGATATTAGCTAAAAACGCGCGCAACAGGCCTCTGGAGATTAACTTCTCCTTTATTAAGATGTACAATTCATGAAAATTAATTCTTTTGATATAAATTATTCAATCTTACGAGCTTACCTTAGTCAGGCGATATGAAAATAACCCCCTCACACCCTTTTTTCCCAGTCACGATTCAGACCCGTTACTAAGTTGTAATTATTATCGGTCTTAGATTCAATTGATGCTATGAATAACCCACTTAATCAATTAATCAGTAATTATTTAGGAAATCTCGAAATAAAAGATTTAAATGCCTGATTTAATTTACTAAATTTTGTATAGTCCCCTCCCCTTCAATCATGAATGTACAAATTCACCCTCTCTTAATAACAACAAAATGCCTGTTTAGTGTCATTCTTTTCTCTGTTAACCTAGGTGTTTTTACTGAGATTACGTAAGGTATATGGGGACGTGGCTCACACACTTGTTGCCTTTTCAGATTAGGACCATGAGAACAAAGCCATTATCCTTATTTTATTGCGAACTGATAATTTCAGTGCCAGAAGTTGCTGATAATGTGAGAAGTGCATTATTGGCAGTGTTCTGCCGGAACATAGATGAGAATGACACTAAACACAAATTAATAATACTAATGCTGATAATGAACTTTAGAGAGAAAAAACCACTATTGTCAATTGTTGTTTAATTGTTTTATAAATATAAATTTCACTTCTTATCGACATAATTCTTGTTTCATTCTTTAGCGCTCACGGTGTTTGCTTCGCATTATTTTAACTTTTTTTTTTTTTTTGACTTTTACAGAAGGCCTCAAATCTGTTTCCTGTAATTTTGACTTTTACAGAAGGCCTCAAATCTGTTTCCTTTGATTTGACTTTTACAGAAGGCCTCAAATCTGTTTCCTGTAATTTTGATTTTTACAGAAGGCCTCATATCTGTTTCCTGTGATTTTGAAAACTCGTTTATGTGCGGCTACAAGCACAATGGTTCACGCACTGCCGGCTCTTATGTGTGGTCACGTGAAAAGGAAGGACCAATCAACTCGGGCACAGGACCTGCTAACGACACCACTTTTAAGAATAGCTCAGGTACAAACCATGCATCGATACAGACGCTCAGTGTACCAACAAACAGATAAACAACAAGCATGCACTGATGTACAATCTCAATAAACCGAAGACTGACCGACACAGACAGACTGTGTGTAGACTCTTTCATCTTCTTATGGCGTTCAATGAATTCTTTGTTGAATTGTTTTTAATTACTGTATTATGTAATATTTCACTTTGCCTATATGGTAATCGCTATTGGTCGACGTCATTGATGAATTGTTTTTAATTACTGTATTATGTAATATTTCACTTGGCCTATATGGTAGTGGCTATTGGTCGACGTCGTTGATGAATTTATGTACACACAATGTATTGTCACTCTTTTTGTTTCTTGTTGATCACATCAGGTCACTACGCTTTCGCTAACGGGCAAAACGGCAAGGCGTTCGACTATGTGGCACTGGAGTCGCCACCTTTTAATTCAAGTGGAAGTGACATAGTCGTCTTCTTTTACAGCGCCTTCAATATGTTTAGTCCATTTATGACGACAGGCAGCCTGGCTGTGGTGATCAGAAACCGCGAGACCGGAAATGACGTCTTGGTGTGGAAGGTAATGGCCGACACAGACACCAAATGGAAAAGCGCTTGCCTACCTCTACAAAAGGGAAATAATGTGTCCATATTGTTTGTGTCCATGCGCGGGCAAATCCAAAGAGCAGACCTTGCTGTAGATGACGTCCAGATACTTACCATGTCCTGCGACCAGTACTCCTTAAGTGAGTATTACAGATGATACGTGAAGCTTCGGCACGCTTTATAAAACCTGTTACTGGATTCCTGTTAGGAACAACGGTGTGTTCGCTGTAATACATCGGGTTTATTTTTGCAATGTCTTCTGGCCGATTCCATTTCATTACCTAAGGAAGATAAATATCATTTATATCAATTACTCAAAAATTAGCTTATGTAACCTCTTCATAATTATGTAAACCAAATTATAATTTCTTTATTTAAAGAAATAAGAAAGAATTTTACAACATATAAATAGAAAATACCCTTACATATGAAAAACATTACCAGAAAAATAAAACCAAAAAAATCTTGTGACAATAGATCAAAAACCTGATCAAAAATAGATAAAATAGTTGACCTGATTGAATAAAACCGATGTAAAATTTGGATCCAGCACAATAAAACTGTCCTACATCCGTCAAAAAAAATCTTAGACAACACATTTGATGTTACTTCCAGTTAACACTGACCTGACATATCCCTAATATACCCCATGTAGTCCATCCACTTTTCAAAGGCTCCCTTATATATATATATATAATTATATATAATTTTTCCACACACTACACAAAACACAACATTGAATTCAAAATACATAAAGTATGGCGTACACGAATATATACATAAAAAGTATTAATAATCTAGATTGCTATCCTTGCTTAAAGAATAGAGTTCAGTTTTTGACAGCCAAGTAGTTAATATATTGTTCTTGAGTACTTCAAGAGATCATTTCAGTATCTGCTAAATATTGTTCTAATTTGTTTTGCTGTCAATACAACCAACCAATACATACTACATCATGAAGTAGAAGGGAAAGATAACAGGCAGTTACTTGACCCGAGCTTGCAGGATTCTCTTTCCCTGTCCTTCAGTCAGCGAAGTAAAACTGACATTAGAGCTGACAGTCACTCACTCACTGCGTGCCCTCATATTTGGATCAATGGGTCATGAAGCCAGGTACAGGGACTGAACTCGAAAGCCAAACAAGGCCATGGAAGAAAATGAAAGTACAGTCAATGACTCACAAAGTTAAGTAATTAGATGACATTAGGCACTGTCAGTCATATTGTAACACATGGATCTGCATTGTAAGAATCCGATCTAGCTCATGTTATTTATCTTTCCCATAAAATTACTTATCAGATTATTTTAGTAATCTAATTATCCCAGTTATCTCAGCTGATTATCATTAGGTTATCACTGTGAGTAAATCAATGAGACCACACTTCTGTTGCCATTTATACACACACACACGCACACACACACACACACACACACACACACACACACACACACACACACACACACACACACATATACACACTCACATATACACACTCACATATATATATATATATACACACACACATATACACACTCACATATATATCAAAATACATCATACATTTAGGTTTAATTTAAAAAAGGTAACATTCTGCATGAAATCAAACTGTTACAAAATATTTACGATATTATGACAATGATCTAAATGTGCCACTAAGTCATGCTATAAAACATCCAAACAGTAGCTACACAAATGACTGGTAAAATACCTTTTATAGTAAATCAAGTTGTGCTCTCTACCGAATTAAAAAATAATAAGAGGAAATTCTTCAGAGCTTATACAATATATATATATATTCACAACTTGTTCACATGGAAAATAGATTAACTCAGTGGTGCACAAACGTTTTGACTCGGGGGCCAAAATCTGACTTGTCAAAACTGTCGGGGGCCACAAAAAAGTGAAGATCAAAATCGTCCCATACAAGATGGACATTACATCTAAGAACACACAAATGACGATTAAAACTATAATTATGACAAAGAAGTTGTATACTAAGACTCATTCTAAAAATGTTATGATATGTCAACTTTCACAAAGTCAGTGTGATGGATAGTGCTGCATGTCATCTGCAAGCTTCAAAATGTCAGGCTTTATGTTTGACGTTGAAAGATGCAAAATTGCTTCCAGATTATCATCAGTCAGCTGACCACAGGTGTTGCTTTTGTTCAGAATGCCTGTTTGCAGCAGTATGTGCTGCCAAGTATGCTGGTGTGGACAAGTGCATTATCCAATCATCATTAAACTGCCAGTTTTCCTTGTCAACTTTTCTTTTGCGATTAGCTGCCATTTTGTCACAAAAATATAATCAAAATAAACAACAGAATGTGGTAGATTGGACACTAAAGCTTAACAGCTATTGACCAACCATATCACAGGAAGGGGCAAGCATGTATGTGTGGGGTTTGCTGCCTATCTTGGTATAGCTTTTTTCTCTTGCCTCTGTGAGTGTTATGTCAGCGGGCAGACATTGTCTGCACGGAGCGCCTGGAAAAATGGGTCAGGAGGTGCTGCTTTGTTTCAAATCACTCAGTGTATGAGTAAACATTTGACTTTTTCGTTTGACATGGCGGGCCACTCGGCGACTCTTCGCGGGCCGGATCTGGCCCGCAGGCCGGAGTTTGTGCACCCTTGGTAACTACTGGCTGAAAAGAAACCTTGACAGTTTAAAATTTGTAATTCTGAATATTTACTCACAAATATTAAAGCGACTAACCCACACACCTAAGACTGGAACTCACGAAAAATACGTCTTTTTAAGTCAGCAGAATTTCGAAGAGTAAACTTGAAAACTGAAACAATTTTGAGGTTTGTTTTTGTTTTCTATACCTTAGTCAGTTAACATAATTTGCCCAGTACTCACCCATCAGTTAATTATGAGATATCACTTAGTGGCGTCTCTATCTGTCAGCTACTTATCATCAATTGGCTGTCATTTACTTTCACTTAACTAATTCAAACTTCCTGGGTGAATTCAGTCAGCAAACCCGTGGGTGAATAGATATACCTGCGTTTAGAAATGCTGGCCCTCAAAGAATGTTAATCCTTTTATCGCAAAATTCTACTTCAGTGAGTCATTTCACTACAATCATATTACGTGTATGTTTGTGTGTGTGTATGTTGTCGTGTGTACATGTGGTCGTGTGTGTGTGATTTACAACATGCTTTATCATTATGCTTACTCCACTTTGTCTTAGATTCGCGATTGTCACAAAGTGTGGATGGTTCACAGATACAACCGACAGCCATTTCTCAGTCAGGTAAGATTATTTTTTTTCTTATTTATGACTAGAAAGTAACACTGGAGAAACTTAATGTTTCATCGCAATTTAATTATTTTTGTTGCTGTGTATATTTCTTTGTTTCATTTCCTCTATAAGCAGTCAGAGTGATCAGCACAGATAGAAAATGGATGGATGGAGAGAGAGAGAGAGAGAGAGAGAGAGAGAGAGAGAGAGAGAGAGAGAGAGAGAGAGAGAGAGAGAGAGAAATAGATGAAAATATATGTAAACAAATACGTAAACATAAAGGCAGAGAGAGAGAGAGTATTATAAGACTTTTACTGTTGATGACATAGTATAGAAAGACCATGCTGCAACTATGAAGTGATGAATGAGCAAGTATTGAATGGCTATGTACAGACATTCATTGTTGTTGACGTCATAGTATTGAATGGCTGTGTACAGACTTTTATTGTTGTTGACGTCATAGTATTGAATGGCTGTGACATTCTATCACAATAACAGCCATGCAATGCAATGTAATGTCTTTTGTCTTTTAATGAGTTCTCTTCTTCAACTTCTCTTGGACCAGGGAAAAGTAAGTCCCTCAGCTTGAATACAGCATTAGCAGTTTAGTCCCCTGTGAACAAAGCAGGGTTTGGTGTCTTTCTTGATGCAGACTGATGAATTGTAGATATAGCAGTTGAGACCAACAGCCTTTCCTTAGCTGGGTCAACAACCAAACCAATTTAAGTAACTATAGCGGTTATGTAAGCAGCCATTCTTCTCAGTGGTCAGACCATACAGAGTGCCAGACTGGAGATAAAATAATAATGTTTCTCCTTATAAACATTGCTTATATTTGTGCAACTAAACAGCATCACTTGCACTCATTCAGACAGTTCACAAAGATGAGAAAAGCTGGATGAAACTATCTCACTCTTAAAATCTTAATTTCTGTTAACTAATACAAATGGTATGTAAACAAGAGGTATATAAATACGTTGTGGAATGAAAAGAAAGATTAGTTTTAATAATAATAGGCTAGAGAAAACATGATACTAGCCTCTGCTGGCAATAAATGACTGAATTATAAAATCCAGGAAATCCCACTAGTTGTCAGACTCATAATTTCAGTCTGGAAAATTACTATAGGTTATAGTGACTCTCTATAGGAGATGCTCATGTGGGTCCAAAAGGCAATTTGGGTCTCTTTAGCACACTTATATTTACGTATTCTAAAATCTGTTGTCCATACTTTGGTTTATTGTTGATACTTCTCACATCTGGTCTGAGTGTACCTCAGCTGAGGGACATGGTCCTTTTATGCAGACACTAAGATTTTATGTACACTCGCATCAGCCAGAGCAGATGACAGCTTGACCATGAATTACAAAGCTAAGTCTAATTAAAATGTCAGAACTAAAAGACTTCAAGTTGATATCACTACCTTTATATTAGTTTGAAGTAATACAGTTAAAACTAATATGGTTATTTACATTATTATTATTATATTTAAATTATTATGAATTAAGACATTTTAAACTGTTGATAACTTAATAAAAAGTGGGCAGACATGCCACATATAAAACTTTCATCTAGTACTGAAATAGCCATTTAAATAACTTTTGTTGTGGACAAATTATAATGAATTGTGACAAAAAGGATTTTATTGTTGGTTCTCTCCCATATATTTGATATATATTTGCATTTATTTTTCAATTTACAGTAAAAAGTATTTCACATACTAACAACAGAACACATCTTTTAACATCACCTACCACCTTCATCATACACACACACACACACACACACACACACACACACACACACACACACACACACACTACTCACATAACTCATGCACACGCACATAGACGGTAGGCACAGACCAACTGCCCATACACACACACACACACACACACACACACACACAAACACACACATACACACACACACACACAATACTCACATAACTCATGCACACGCACACACATGGTAGGCACAGACCAACTGCCCATACACACACACACACACACACACACATACCCAATACTCTCATAACTCATGCACACACACACATACACGGTAGGAACAGACCAACTGCCCATACACACACACACACACACACACACACACACACACACACACACACACACACACACACAAACATTAAAACAACTGTAACTGTAGCAAACATAAGTAATGAAATGCACGGATTCAGAGAATACACGATACAACAAACTGGAAGAGCAAATTAAGAAAATCATAATAAACAACGCGAACTCAACATTTAATTTGCAGATGACGTACTACTTGTATCTTTCACTGTCATGTGCAGGATGTGAAAATGGAAAGAGAGCTTGCAGGAGCGGTGCCTGCGTTGAAGAGTCACACTTTTGTGATGGAGTCAAAGACTGTCCTGATGGATTTGATGAAATGTCTTGCACCGGACAGGAAAATGGCTCACCTTGATCTTTCTCGCTCATGACATGTGATGTCCTTAACCCACGTGATGCATCGCTGATAGGAAGTGTATGCGTAAATAAGTCGTTTTGGAAATTATTATCACCGGTGGTACGCCTGGACAGCGCATATTTGGCGAACGGTTTTTCATTACTAATTTTTCTATTATCGCGTACTTACGTTGTCAGCTTTCCATGCTGCTGAAACGGGTATTAAGGTCGCGCGTACAAGGACAGAGTAATATGCATCGCCTGTGTTTAATGCCATCTTGTGCTTCTTATGTGATGACAATAACTTTTACAAGCAAAAAAGTGATGGAATGGTGCCAAGTATGACAGGTCTGTGAATTGATAGGCGTGTACGTAATCACGATAGTAGTAATATCAATGCAATTTACGTCTTGTGATCTGTAAGGCGGCGTGTACGTAATCACGATAGTAGTAATATCAATGCAATTTACGTCTCTTATGATCTGTAAGGCGAAGAGCCACAACTGACCAAGTGTGTCATCGTCAGAGCAAACTATCTATCACTCCTAATATAAATATATAAAGAACTAAGAAAGGAAAATTATACTCTGTTATCAGTGTAAACTGTGTCATTCACCGACCTTTCAGAGTATATTGTGTCATTCATCGGCTTAGTGTAAATTGTATCAATCATTGTTCAAAAAGTAAAAAAAAAGATATCTGTGTAATTGTCATTCTCCATCTGTCTACAGAAAGAAATTATCAGTGTAAATTGTGTTTAGCACTGACTGTTCACAAAGAGCAAAACTTTTTCAGTGTTTACTATAAATTATTTCACTCTTGAAGTGAGATCTGGAAAGGGTTAAAATTATAAAGTGTAAATTGTGTCACCTTTGAACTGCATATAAATAAAGATACGTCTTCAGAGTCAGAACTGACAGGAAAGTAGTGTAAAATTATGTGACTCTTTGAGCACAGAGAGACACTTCTAGAAATGTATATCTCTGAATTTTGTCTCTCAAGACTGGTTTACAGTAAACAGAAAGAATAGAAGCTTATCAAGCAATGCTAATCTTGGCATTCAAAAGACACCATTGATGACCAATAACAGTGACTGTTTTTCAAATGTGTTGTGATTTATTTCAGTTGGAACAACGTGAATGGATTATTTGAATGTGATTATTTGTATGTGATTATTGATTCAAGTGACTGTGTATTTAAAAGCATTTAGTATCATTTATTAAGCCTAATTTCTTTTCCCTGCTAGACCTCTATTCTCTTCAGCCAACATTGAATCTCTCGTGTAAATATTTCACTCCCAATCTTGTAATATCGATTTTGTTTTCAGCTGCACTAATGACAGCCTTAAGATGCACGACTATAAGACGTGAACTGATTTAGCTTTATAATTTGTTATTTTTTGGCCTGTTTAAGGAGAACTATTGTTGTCACTTTATCAACTTGACTGCATAACGATTCTGTTTCTGTTCTCTCTCTCTTTGTCTTTATCTCTCAATTTCTCTCATTTTTCTTTTTTTCTGTCTCTTTTCTACTCTCTATTCTCTCATTTTTTGTATATTTCTCTTTCATTTTTTCTTACTTTTTTCTCTCATTATTTTTCCTCTTCCCCCCCCCCTCTCTCTCTTTCCCTCTTTCTCTCTCTCCATTCATTTCCTCTCCCTTCGTTGTCTAACAGTGTGTCTGTCCGATCTAACGCCCCACTTACAAGCTTAAAGTATAGGAACAACACTTCTAAGCATCAGCTTAACTATCGTGATAATGTTGTTTCACATGTGCTTTTTATTCATCAGCTTAACTATCGTGATAATGTTGTTTCACATGTGCTTTTTATTCATTTTTTGAAACAATTATAATAACTATTATAACATTGACTTATCTTTAAGATGAACGGTGTGATTAAGACATTGAATCGTGTAACCAGGAAACTGTGTTTAAAACTTTAGAATCGTGTCTTTACCGAGGCTTGGAATCGTGCTACTAGTAAATTGTAACTGAGACCTGGGATATAGTAATCTATAAATGAGACCTGAAACTTGGAATGTAACAAACTATTATTGAGACACGGAATGTAGTAAGAGGCAAGCAATCATGTAACTTGAAATCTTATTTTGAATCTTAAAATAGTGTGAATAGAAAACTATTAGGTCTGGTAGTGTGTGAAACTAAAACTGTCTGACTGTAAATCTTGTTTCAGGAATGTCAAATGATGTGTGTGAATGTTGTTAAGTTCGTCATTATGGAAATGCTGTTAGAACACATGATATTCTGTGCCTGCAGTGGAGACAGTGGTGCTAGGACACACGATAGTCCGTGCCTGCAGTAGAGACAATGGGCAAAAGTGTTGGTGGACAATATCGCCGCTCTACTCTGGGGTGACTTTGTAATAATGAATTATATCAAATATTGCTAAATAGTTGTGATACAAAATATCAACAAATGCTGATACAGAGCATTGGTCACAGGTTATATATGCATATCTGCAACTGTTACACCATCAAGCTGACTCAGGGCCCCCACTCAGTTATTAAGCCTGGAAATGGATATTATGAAATAGATGTACAACAAATGTAAATAAACAGAACAAGACCTAATCATTAGACTATCACTTCAACTTACAATAACAAACAAAATAATTACACCTCACTTAAAAATATGCGAGATTGAACAGTTAATAAAGAGAACAATTTTAATAGAAAAGTTTAACTAATATACATTATGTCCTTATTTTCCTCATAAAGCCAAAAGAGAGCAAAGTTCAAGCTGCACTGTAGTCACTGCTTGCAGTCAAGACCTATCTCGATGTGCTGGAGTGAAATCCCTCACGCTGAAAGACGCTCAGTATGACACATCATGAGTCATCATATCAGAAACAGGCATCCAAAGCCCATATTGAAACCAAAGATAAAACCAAGATGACACCAAAACCCTGAAACACAAGTAATTGCAGAGTCTAAGTGTCCTGTCATTTACTCCATTCATAATTACTAAGTTTGGCATAGACCTCTGAAAGAAATAAAAATTAAATGTTTCAAATCACATAACATCTTAATAAAACCTAACCATTCACCTTTCGTCGTATCTAGCCAAGGGTTTACTGTTCAGTGTACAACCCAAATAGGGAAGGGACCCAGTCTCAAACACTCACCCAAAGAGAGATTTGAAAAAAAAATCTACTGTTATTTCCTCCTGGAACCAGGCACATCTCTAGACTCCACACACATCTCTAACTAGAATCACTCTCCATCCCATGAAATTCCCCTAGAGCTAGTGCTATTTATGGCTTTCCCGGCACCCCCCATCCTACCTCTGCCAGCCTAATAACAACAGTCACCCTTGTATGCCCAGACACACACACTGCATTAATCACTGCCAACGTTTACTGGCCATGGTCACGCAGTTTAAAACAAAGCAAGCACTCTCTGCACTAATAAAAGAAAGTACCAAACACTGGCCAATAAATATGCCTCCATGCACAATACTCATTCGTTCAGGACCCCACTTCCAAAGTAAGCTGTATGCAATATCCACATTACATGAATTACTAATAGCATTTCATTTAAAGTTGTAGATGCCAGGAAAATTTATATAAAATGTATGTGGAAAAATTTCCCATCATATGACAGACAAAGATTCAGTATATTTATTTTTCAATGTAAATGCCTCATTTGCTCATATATTTTATTCACTACACACCTCTTTTCAAACCTCAAGGTTCCTGATACCAAAATATTAACACTTTAACAGAGAATATTAAATAATTTCAATAGAGTTAAGAATTACAGTGATTCAGAAACTTAGGATTGTTTGAACGTTTGCTGAATTTAAAATGTATGATTTACGAACACATGGTCTCTTCATTGGCATTATCCTCAGGACACAAAGTTCCTGGGAGCATTAACGTGCTTCCGGTTTTATAAAGGGTCGGCAGTCTCCCGAAAACGATTAACAGCACACACGCATAGCTCAGTCCATCACCAGTTTGGCATTAAATAGCGGTCTCGAAGGAGTACTATTCTTAGGGTCTTTGAGTGACAGGAGATGTTTATTATTTTCTTTGTCAATATTATTTGAAGAAGGCTGGGCCGTTAAAGAAATCCTCTACCCCCTCCCCTCCAAATATGCTTTCGCTTTTATGCATTTCCTTTATACTTGGCGCATTTTCTTTTATTCCATAAAAATAATTTTAACACATTAATAACATTTCTTTCACAGCCCCTGCGTAATCGTAGGCTCTAGGTTTAATATCTACTGTTTATCATCTGTGACAATTGGATAATCCAGACCTAGCTGAACTTTTTGGGTGTTTCTTTGTTCACCATAAGTTTTCAGCTCTCTGTCGGTTTCTAATTGCATAAACATCATTAGAGTTATGCAGTTAAGTACTCGGTTTTTTTTTCCAGCCGATTGACTGGAAAGATGAAAGCATAGTGAGGGAAGTTTAATGACACTCCTTTTATTTTATTTGCACATCGAATCAAGGCCTTGACATTTCTGGTGGCACAATGAAGGATCATTGCGTTGTTCATTATCACAGATCTGTGAATAAATTATTTATTATGTCTGTTCGATTCAATACATTCCTCATAAATAGAAACGACCATATACATTTTCATCATATTGATTCCAGTGTGTTCTGTATTTTAACTGTTGAGTCTTTACTACTGATTCTTGTTTGTGTGTGCCTCCCATGACGTGCAAGCGAGCCTGTGCCTTGTGACCGACGACGGTGATAGTGTAAAGCTGTTCCCCCTTAAAGATACACTACAGTATGCACAGAACTGTGATATTACTTTTCTGTACTAAGGATTTATGTTGTATTCCAGGAATTAAGCAGAAATTTTCTATTTTATATGTGTGTACATAGTAGATAATTACGTGTGTTGAATTGTTTATACTAGATTTATGTCTTGAAATATGAAATACTGTTGCATGCATGGACGATTTTTCTTTAAATACGCCAAAAGGAATAATAGAAATATGAATGAAATCCTACGATAGGAAGTCAGTACACCGCCGGTGTCTATTATACATTAATTCAGATGAAAAACTTGGGACGCATTGTCACGAAATAGTCAGGGAGGGGGTCCATGCGAGTAGTAAATTTTGACATGAAAGATGCCATTTGGTTATTAATTAATGATTATTTAACTGGCTAGTAAAGAGTACATACAACATAATGATTAAAGAAACTAGTTTATAAGTTATTCTTTATACTATGTATTTTTGTTTCTTGTTTTCACTGATTTTTTAATTTAAAAAATTGAATTATTATTCAGCTTGAAATAAATAATTATATGAAGATCCAAAATGTTTATTTCTTTGTGGCTTCTGTTTTGCTTTATTTATTTTATCTTATGATGTAAGATTAAGTCACATACGAGCAGATGGATCGTGCTGTTTGTTAAGCGCATGCGCAAAGAAAGAGAAATTGCACTGTGGGTATTTTTAAATTGCTTTGTTGAGATTTTTATGACAAGAGGTGTAATTTCGCAGCGTGAAGAGTATAGAAAATGACTAGACTTTGCGACACGCATTGTTCACAATAAACACCGTTTTGGAACTTCTCGGAGAAAGAATAGATGGTCTGACTACTGATGCATGAATGACTGTAGAAATCGTCACTGAAACTATCAGTAGTTTTTGTTTTCCCATTTCCTGCTAGAGGAGAAATCAGGTCAAGTGCAGGCAGATGTGTGTCTAAGCGTTTGGGAATATGTAGAAAAAGTGTCCAATGATCCATGGAGCACGCTTAATGTGTAAAAGTGCAATGGGCCAGCAACATGCCATTCTTAATTCAACACTGTCTTTTAGTCATTCCTCATTCAAGAAATATGTCTTTTAGTCATGCCTCATTCAAAGATGTGTCTTTCTGTCACTCCTCATTCAGAAATATGTCTTTATTCGCTCATCAGTCAGAAATGTGTCTTTTATTCATTCCTCATTAAAAATATATGTGTATTCATCCCTCTTTCGTGTGTCTTTTTGTCACTCCTCATTCAGAAATGTCTTTTTGTCACTCCTCGTCCAGAAATGTGTCTTTTTGTCACTCATCATTCACAGATGTGTCTTTTTGTCACTTCTCGTTCAGAAATGTGTCTTTTTGTCACTCCTCATTCATAATATTTTTTGTCACTTCACTGTTATGTGTGTGCACAAAGACCTTTCATGTCACGAGTTTAATAAAATTATGCAATACCTGAACACACTGAATTTAATAGCATTAATGATGACGTGAGCAAAATGAGTTAAAATTGCACTTTTTATTAATATTAATCAGCAGGATGTGTTAAGATTGCACTCTGTACTAAATAACACGAGCACATCATTAATTAACATTTCACGGGAACTAAGCGTCCATTGCGACGTCATTAAATTGGAGACGGAGCAAATAATTCTATCTAGTGACGTAACTAACTATTTGATTTAAGACAGTAGATAATAGATCTATTTTAAAACATAGATTTAAAATAAATGTACCCACCACCACCTCCATAAGTTATTATTTTGTACACTTTATAAAAGGCTTCTGCACGATGATAATCGTGCCATTAACGTTTGCATTTATCAAACAAAATCTTTATAACACTAATCCACAAAAACATTTGTTTGCAAAGTGTTTTGTCAATAAATCGCATGCGTCACTAGTCTAACATCCTGCTGTTGTTAGTGGGGTGGGGGGCGAGGGGGTCAGGTTGGAATATTCAAAGAAATTCTATAAAACGAAACAAGCAAAATATATTTTCTGTTTCTATGGTTATAAAGCGAAGCCAAGCAACGGGAAAGACCATAAAAAAGTCACTCACACTTTTCCCAGCTCCTCGTCGCCTGACAATCTTTATGGCCAGTCCCCTCGCACTTTAGATGCGATAAAACGATTTTACAATCCGAAAAGATGTGCCGTTCACTTGACAAAGTTGATTGGAGTAGTTTATATTCACATTATTGGAATAAACATTTAGCTGTTCAGTAATGACAGTGGTAGACTTTGGCTCAATTACAAATTCAAAGTTGCGTGTTTACTTTCTAAACCGGATGCTTGGTGCATAATTCAAAGTTGCGTGACCACTTTCTAAAATGAGCTGTTTGAGGCAGCTCTGTTTGCTTTTAGATATATTTTTTCGACGTTTATTTCTTGATAATATAGAAGCGGAGTTCATTGGTAATGTTGGCCGTTTAGAGAGTTGTGAATTCTGTTCATAAAATATAAATGTGTAGTTAGTATTCACGCTGAATATTTCCCGTGCAATAATTTTACACGTTAAAAATGATAGACGAGCGTTGCAGTGCCGAGTTTACAAACTTCTTCTTCTTCTCACAGTCTTGAAGCTTTGTGTTTACAAACTTCTTCTCACAGTCTTGAAGCTTTGTGTTTACAAACTTCTTCTCACAGTCTTGAAGCTTTGTGTTTACAAACTTCTTCTCACAGTCTTGAAGCTTTGTGTTTACAAACTTCTTCTCACAGTCTTGAAGCTTTGTGTTTACAAACTTCTTCTCACAGTCTTGAAGCTTTGTGTTTACAAACTTCTTCTCACAATCTTGAAGCTTTGTGTTTACAAACTTCTTCTCACAGTCTTGAAGCTTTGTGTTTACAAACTTCTTCTCACAGTCTTGAAGCTTTGTGTTTACAGACTTCTTCTCACAATCTTGAAGCTTTGTATTTACAAACTTCTCACAGTGTTGAAGCTTTGTGTCTCATATTCCTGTGTGTAAACTGTAATGAATTTTCACGCAGACGAAAGATATGTTCCACGTGTATAGTTTTAAAACCGTTTATCTTTCTTGAATTGGTACTATTACACGTCTTTCTTGAGTTGGTACTATACACGTCTTTCTTGAATCAGTACTATTACACGTCTTTCTTGAGTTGGTACTATACACGTCTTTCTTGAACTGGTACTATTACACGTCTTTCTTGAGTTGGTACTATACACGTCTTTCTTGAATCAGTACTATTACACGTCTTTCTTGAGTTGGTACTATACACGTCTTTCTTGAGTTGGTACTATACGCGTCTTTCTTGAGTTGGTACTATATACGTCTTTCTTGAGTTGGTACTATATACGTCTTTCTTGAATTGGTACTATTACACTGAGGTAGAGTAAAGTTGCCTATCCCCATTTTTAAATTTAAATTTTTACATAATCAGAGTAACCCGATTTTGTGCACTCTTTATTACGGTATTTTTGAAAGTGTCTGAGTTGGAGTAAACAACCCGAGTTGAGAATGCTCTAGAAATTACTGTTTGTAATGCAAACTAGTTAAACTGGGTGAGTAGTTTTTATTATCCAATGACTATGATTTACGAGAACGAGACCATCCAAAGGGCGGAGATTAAAAGGTTTACCTGCTTTAGAGAAATATATTGTCTGGTCACTTGAATTTGAAATGGCAAGAAGTCTGCTCTTGAAGGGCAGCCATTAGCTTAATGGTGAGTTAACTGACTAGTTGAGAGAGAATGAACTTAGAAATAGTTCATGCATTTTTTGCTATTGCTATGTTATACTTGTGTATTACGTAGAGATGTATTACGTGAGTAGACTTTTAGATCTAGAGAACCAGTATGAATACGTTTGACTTTACATGAACAATATTCAAAGGTTTTGCCATTTCTTAAGTACAATTATTTGTATGTATGAACGTTAATATATGTATTACTTGTACAGAGATGCACTTTGTTATGAAAATTATTAGAAATTTCACCCGGTCACATTTCTATAATTATTAAAATTAAAATAAATTGATTTTTAAATGCTTGCATAAATGGTATTGGAAAAATAAAATTAAATGACGTGTACAGCTGACGCAAATATTCAAGTCACCAGATGTCTTCCAGTTAAGATGTAGTATAGGTCAAACAGAACAGACTAATATATTTTTTTTCTTTTATCTTTATTCAACAGAAGTCCAAACAGAACTGACTAAAATATATATTTTATTGGATCTTTATTCAACAGAAGGTCAAACTACGGTCCATATCAATGAAGGTATAGTAAAATCTTAGCCTCAGGTGGGAGGGCACCATGATCTTAGTGTGTATCAATGAAGATATAGATGGGGAACCGAACCGAAAGTCCAGCGGATTAACGTAGTGCATAGTTGTGAATGAGTTAGGCATAGGAATTTTCTTGACCATTAGGTCAGGCTGTTGCAAAAAATATCACGTGACATTGTCAATAAATATGAGAGATGAAAGCAAATTTAATTACTATTTCCTCAGAACACACACACACACACACACACACACACACACACACACACACACACACACACACACACACACACACACACACACACACACACACACACACATACACACACCACAGATATACACTATATATTAATTTTACTAATTTCCCCACAAAGTTGCACACCATTCATTTAGGCTTGTCTCGTTCTTTAACTGCAGTTTATGATAATTATCCGTCAGATGGTGATAAAAAGTTAAAGTCACATCCATGCCTGTTTCAAATCAGCAGGCTGCTCCGAGCATCGTTGATACCAGAAGTAATTTTATCTCCCTAAAAAACTGTTGATAATTATTTCCCCCTGAAGCCAAAGACGCCAAATTCCTATTAAGTGAAGGGATCTGTCTATTGGTTTTGTGGACTTTCCAGCCATTTTTCTGCGCATAGAGTCACGGAGTCCACTGAAAAGGCTGATTTATTTTAGGCATTTTAGCCATACCATTTAGAAAACATATAATAGACGGTTAATTACTGTGTTAAAAACATCGAACTGTATTTCTTGTTTAAAATATTATGAAACTCTATAATTATGTCATTCGTTTATAAAGATAAAAGTACAACCATATTTTACTAAATGGCTATTTCCGTTAATTCTCATTGTGGTCTTATTCACCATTAATCAAGCCTGAGAAGATAAACGTAAAATAATATCTTTAGTCAAGAGTGTTTAGTTGCCTGCGTTCCCGGGTGTGAATTATCACAGATGTATGTCTTCGTATAATCAAGCGTAATAATATACATGCATACCGTTTATTACTGATGGCAGAATGCGTTTAAAGGGCATATGCACCAGTAATCGTCAAAATAAGTGCATGAACACTTGAAATCAAGTCGGATAAAGTGTTTGCAGTCCTGTAAACAACTCCAATAAAGTACATGCATATAAGAACTTAAGTCTGATAAGGTGTTTATTCTGCGTAAAGAAATGAATAAACTGTGGTCACGTTTACATTCCTAGTTATACAATCTTGTAAACTATGTACTATGATGTCATTTTACGATATTTGTAATTATTCCTCGTGACGTAATATTATGAGCATACAAACGTGCGGCGCGTGTGTAAGAGCGTTCGTGCATTTGTTCTTGTGAATATGAATTATTGTTATTCAGTGAATAAAAGAAGGTGGGTACAGTTTTTCTTTCGAAGACTTTCATTTTTCAAAGATGGTAGCAAGCCCAACAGTAATAACGATCGATAGGATTGCTAGGAATTTATTAGTTGTGGTGAATCTGCAAGTTGTCTGTCTCTCCTAACCCCGCCTTCCCTGCTCCTTGTTTCTATCTCCTCCTTATGACGAAAGCATATACCAGGCGATCGAAGAATTTTCCGGAGCCGTCAAGAGCATTAAAAACTAAAAGCATTTTCTTACGCTTTAACTTTGTTATTTTCGTGTTTTGCGTGTCTCAGTGTTTGGTTTCCCGTCCACACGTGAGCGCTATGGGCATAAGCGTGAGTGTGTGTCTGTGTGTTGCAAGCATGTGTCTGAGAGTTCGAAAGTGAAATGGATAAAACTAGAGAAGAGGTAAGGCGACCATCGTGTACGTCTGGCTTGCCATTTGCTATGTCGATGCTCGGGTGTTCGTGCGCACATTGTTTTAAATGTTATTTCGTTTGATTTATTTGAGGTTCTTTTATTTTCTTGTACTTGTTTCCAGTTAATTATGATCTTTGAATTTAACAGTAGACTTCTAGTCACGTAAGGAAACGATACATTTAAATAATTGCAAATAGAACACCATCACACGCACTCACACACACACACACACTCACACATACACTCATATACATACACAGAGGATTTCATACAAAGCTACATAAAAGGCTAATGCACAAGTAAACATGACTTTCTCTCTTTCACTGTCTCTCACTCATACTCATACACACAAATATACACACATGTACACACACAAATAAGTATTTAAAGCTCCATGTACACACATTACCTGAATGTTATTTTTAATTGGGCAAAGTAAATGTTCTATTCTATAGAAACTGTTACGTCATGTTATGTAACGGAAATCAACACTCTCTTCCATATTTATTTATTTATTCATTGAATAATAATAAACTATTACCTCCTATAATTCCCTTCTAATGGTAAACAGCTTAACACACTTCGGCTACACAAGGGAACATCTTAGCACACTTCGGCTACACAAGGGAACATCTTAGCACACTTCGGCTACACAAAGGAACATCGTAGCACACTTCGGCTACACAAGGGAACATCTTAGCACACTTCGGCTACACAAGGGAACAGTTTAGCACACTTCGGCTACACAAGGGAACATCTTAGCACACTTCGGCTACACAAGGGAACAGTTTAGCACACTTCGGCTACACAAGGGAACAGCTTAGCACACTTCGGCTACACAAGGGAACAGCTTAGCACACTTCGGCTACACAAGGGAACAACTTAGCACACTTCGGCTACACAAGGGAACAGCTTTATGTTCAGGATCTCTGCGCATGGTGGTAGAGACATGTTTATTAAACGGTGGATGCCAGCAATGATCGAGATGTTGAACAGTTTAAAACTAATGTCTTGAACGAATGAGTTTTGTCCTGGTCAAATGATTATTCGTAATGAAAATGGATTGTGGGCTAACGGGTCAAGAAACGTGCGATTAAAAATACACTTCGGTGTGTTTCACCACAAAGAGAAGATAAATCATATTTTCTTGGGTCTACGCAGAATCCTGTCTATAACGGGGTCACATTTGTGCGTGAGTGAAACAGATGATTGTTCTAGGCTGAGGGTTGGAGAAAGTTTCACATCTTCTTCACTTGTGGTCTTGTACGGCAGTCAAAGTGGAAATAAAAATTACAAAGTATTACAAACTTTGTGCTTGTAGTTGTACAGAATACCAAGAAGCTAATAAGTTGTTTGAAAAAATAGATTCAATCAATATACATTTTATTAGAGAAATATAATTGAGACATGCAGTTCAGGTCTTTTCAGCTGTATAGAATGATAGATAGATAAATAGATAGATAGATTGTGTGTGTGTGTCAGATATAGAGAGAGTGATTTTCACAAATTCAGATGATAAGTGAAATATATCATTTAGATGAGATTAGAAAATATTTGAAAATTTGCTGAACCGGCTGGCTATCCATCTGAAGAGCCGGGATAATGTATAAATAGCGATAGCCGGTATAATGTATAAATGGCTATAGCCGGGATAATGTATAAATAGCGATAGCCGGGATAATGTATAAATTACTATAGCCGGGATAATGTATAAATGGCTATAGCCGGGATAATGTATAAATGGCTATAGCCGGGATAATGTATAAATGGCTATAGCCAATAAATGGGCCGAATGTTACATAGTGTGAACTATTTTATGCAGTTTCCTCAGATACACGCACACCCCTTCCCGATGTCAATTAAAGTAATCGCCTAAATCATGATTGACATAACGGTCTTCGCATTTATTGTGATTCTATTTTACTCCTGTCCCCCCCCCCCCTCCAATGCAGTTTGCACTCAACGTAAATGAAAGATGCAGACTATTGCGTTACAATGAAGCTGAACGTCAAAATATGATGTCACACTACAATTACAGTTTACACATCACTGAAAATAAAGCGAATAAGTTAAATAATTATGAATAAAATTTTAAGTTTAAGAAATATATATATATATATATTAGTAATATAGAAGAATTATACACACATTTTGTCACAGATCGAAGTGACGTAATAAAAGAAATTTATCTCTTCTGTGTGCAATTGGCAGATTAGAATTCTGGACTATCTGTCTCATTGTGTTAATTTTTTTTCTACTTTATCTGAGTCACCATTGTAGGTCGCACATGTAACCATACGTCCTACGTGTTCAGCAACACTTCCTGTAAGCTGGTTGGACATGTAACCATAGGTCCTACTTGTTCAGCAACACTTCCTGTAAGCTGGTTGGACTGACTCCAACATAGACTCGATAGAAAATTGAGTGTAATATTCAATCAAATTATTGTTTTACTGGCTTCCTCTCATACTGGGAAGTGTATTATGCAATGAAGATTTCCCCTCAGTTCCTTCTCTGTATATTTCTAGCGTATCTTACATTATCTTACTTATCTTCGAAAGGAAGCCATTGTTAGAACTACAGCTTATAATAACAGGTGCTTGTTCGTCATTCACACATTTAGGTAGAGAGAAAATACAATTATAATTATTAATTTCATTCTTTCACTGCCGAATGTTTTATCTTCCTGACAATGTTTCAAACCGTCGAGCTCTTTTGTTGAGTTTTTCTTAGGGACTCTTTCCCAACCAAAACACCCTTCCCTTTGTTCAGCTCTGCGGAGAGTAAAGATGAGTGGTTCTCTCAGGATCAGTGTTAGATTGCAGCCCCGCATATTCTAGGCCCCCATCCCCACCCCCGATCACCTAGCTATTTTGTTTCCTGATCCATAGAACTTGCATTGAACAAAACAAGGAGGGGGGGATTTGGGGATGACAAAAAATCTGTAATAGGTGAATTTATTTCTGAATTTACTTTTCGAGTGGTAATAGATGATGTCATGAGCACTGTTTTTTAAAGGAATATGACTGGATGATTGACTCCTTTGTCTTCTTTTTCTATGTTTTCATGATGTAAACATGCAGTAACAAACAAACAAATCAATGAAATAACACCCCAGCAACAACAACAGCTTAGAAGAACAGTTCGCCCTACAACCAAAAGTAGGAGTCAATGGAAAAAATCTTCAAACAACTATATATATATATCAGCAGTTTAATGATATTTGATAAACTTATAACAAACAAAAAACTATAAAATCAAAACATAAACGAAAAACAACAAAGGAAACGAAGGAGGAAACAAATGAACAAATAAATCAGAGATATTACGACTCTCGGCCTATCTATCTCCTCAAGCATTTGAAAAAGCTATGCGTGCACAAATGTGTGTGAACTTTGCTGTAAATTGTATGCATATTACGTTTGCGACAAACATGTTCATCAAACACTTTCAACACCCCGTTGCAGTTGTAAAGTTTCCGTTAAGGCCAAGTTTACACAACCTTCCCCAGTGAATGGTCATGTCAGTCGTATGATGTGATTAGCTTTTTGCGCAAAGGTAAATGTGCTAGGAGATACATTAATCCAATTTTTCTCTCACAGAGCGGACATGATGGGCATCTCGTTTGAAAAAAATACAAACAGTTCTGCAAGTCAAACAATTCTTAGTCGTCTATTGTTAGTGGATGTGGGAAGAATGACAACAAAGGGCTGCAACTCGTCTCTCCCACGCTGACGTCACGTCAGTCTGTGGTGTTAACTCTTTGAGCTGCCTCCTCTTTGCAAATTTAAATATCAGGTTATTTACATAATCAATTGTCTAGAATTTTAGAATAGTAAGTAAAATACTTTTTATTGCATTTAATTATAATTTTTATTTAAAAAATAATATTTTTTTTTAGTAAACGTCATTCACTTTTAGACAATCATACAGGGTAATTAACTATGTGTGACGCAAATGCCACACTATTTATTGGTTATTATTATTAATAATTAATCATCCATAACTAATTACAAGTGATGAGAATCTTTATTTATGTTATCAATAGTTCTCCAAAAACACCACTCGTCTCTCTCACTTGGTGGATATGTATTCGTTATACAGTTTTCTCTCTTCCACCACACAAAATTTCCATAGGTGGAAAACTTCTTACTAAATGAGAAGACAAATCGTGGGTCTATGGGATAAAAGCAGCTTTCCAAGGTCATTCCATGATTAACGATTGACTGTTGATTTCTCTACACCTGTAACAAATAATTATCCAATTTTATAAATAAAAAAAATCTATATTACCAAAAAATAAATAACCCGTACACAATAGAGATATACAAATGTTTGTAGCATTTTACTGCTTTAATACTCTTGTCTGCTTTCAAAAAAGGATTTGAGGAATCAAAAGTCAGATAGAGTGGCATATCCTGGGCTGAAAAACAGGCTATTGTTGTAGCTGATATACGAAAGCCTAAACACTTCTTTCTCATTTAAGAAATGTAAGGACATAAATAATATTGCAAATCAACACAACAGTGATGTTCAAGCTTTAGGATGTGTATTTGCAGAGACCAATGTCAGTAGTTTAATTTAATTATGTTATGAAACATATATTAAAGTTAATATAGATGATCGGAATGTGTTGCTCTGGTACCGGATTTGGTGCAAAAAGTACCTATACTTCGCAGGTACATAAAATTTCAACTACGTTCTTGCTGAGGGAATTGAACCCGAGTCCGAACGGTACGCTGCTGAATATCAACAGCGACAGTTTTATATGGGAACATTATAATAAGAGTAGCATGCAAAGTCAGAACGAGACCACAAATGCCTCTAAACCATTGACGAACAAAATATTTCTTTCTCTCCTAAAAATAAAGAGTCAATGGAGAGAAAAATATCACATACACGCGTGTGTTACTTAGCAGACACACCAGCTAAAAGCAATCCACTGAATAGAATTATATATAAGATAAATTTGAAATAAAAATATAATCTGAAAAGGCAAAAACAAAGCAGAAGCAAACTTTGCTGTTAATTACATGTTAGAGAGAAAAATAACAATATAATAATTGCTCCCTTCATTGAATAAGCTGTACTAATAGAAATGCAAAAATAATTGTATTACTCTCTAAACACAGAAATAAAAGAAGAGATTATTACATATTGTCTTGTCTATTTTAAAGTAAGATTTGCACCAATATGCACTTCTATAATTAATCGATCTTCTCTGACCTTTCTCTGTTTTTCTGTTCTTTTCAGAAAAGAAGTTCTTGTAAGATTTTTAAAATAAATATTGTAAAAATATTTTTAACATTTAATACGATTTAATCATATGAACAAATGATATTACACAACGATACAAGCAGATGATAAAACAAAGAACAAATTGAAGTGGCTACTTTCTCGTGATTTTTAAAGCATTGAACACTGGGTGCTGATTGTTTGATTTCCGACATGGTCCTTATGGTCTACAAAAGGTTAGAGTTAAGCAATGATTTATTTTCAGTATCTCATTCGCCGCGGGTAGATAGACTGACGAACATATGACCTTGCTGATTAACAACACGAAGTCCACCAATAGACGATGACCACACCACATCACACCACACCACACCATACCATACCAAATCTCACTACACCATGCCACAACACCTCATTAAAAAATAAAACAAACCATCCTGACTTCTCAGCAACACAGTTTGGACACATGATCTCTCCAAGGACTGACGGGTGTCTGGCTCCGCGCATTACCGGGTACGGGTCCATGAAGAAACTCAAAACGGTCTCTAACAGCATGTAAGTCATCGGACTACGAGCTTCTGGAGACTTGGTGTACACTGAAGGTTCCAAGTAGGTTATAAGTGAAACACTCTTTTTTATTGGAGAACGTGGATTCCTCGAGGTTTCAACTTTAAAAGGTCTTGCTACTTGCCACCAGCATAGAGTTGTCTACTTGTCTGCAACATAGAGTTGTCTACTTGCCTCCAGCATAGAGTTTGTCTACTTGTCTGCAACATAGAGTTGTCTGCTTGCCTCCAGCATAGAGTTGTCTACTTGTCTGCAACAAAAAGTTGTCTGCTTGCCTCCAGCATAGAGTTTCACGGCTGGAACTAACAATTAGAAGATCTCGACATGAGAGACGGTCTTCTTAAATTCTGAACAGCGTGTGAGTCATTGCACATACATAAAACGAATCTTTAGTGACTAAATCACAATAAATGTATTTTCTTCAACAATCTTCTTTATCTTTTTCTCTGTATATAATCTTTTCTACACTAGTCATTTAGAGAGTATAAAAAATAATTCTTAAGTTCAAAAATGAAAAAGTCAAACACAAATCCCGATGTAAATACGCACCTCTTACAACGTTCGTGAGCTACAGACTAAAGGACCTATTAAAAGTGAATGCCCCCTTCTCCTCCCCTCCCCCCAATAACTAGATAAAAGGCAAACCCCAAACTCTATATTCCGATTTAAGTCAGAAAATTCTGCCTGACCATTTAGAATAGACAAGAAATTTCCTAAAACGTCACTTTAGCATTGATCTGCCTGACCATTTAAGAGTAGACAAGGGATTTCCTAACACGTCATTTTAGCATTGATCTGGGCAGAAAACTCCCTTCTGGAGTCAGAGATAGTGTCTCAGGCGTGCGCTGCATCTCTCATCTCAAGACATACTTGCGCAGATCTCTACTGATGCCGCATGCTTGTCGATAGCTTACGGCCGTGTTCCTTTTATGGGAGGTATCGCGTTCCTGTTATCCGAGGTATCGTGCTCCTTTTCTCAGGTATCCTGTTCTTTATAGCTGAGGTATCGTGTTCATTTATCTGAGGTATCGTGATCCTTTTATCTGAGGTATCGTGTTCATTTATCTGAGGTATCATGATCCTTTTATCTGAGGTATTGTGTTCTCCGTACACACTAGAGTTAAACAGAAAAAAGATCAAATAAAATATAAAATAAAATAAAATATAACTCGCTGCGTTTCATAACGAGTGTAGTGCTGTCTATCTTATTGTTAACAGTTGACTTAAACCCTTGATAAAAATTGACTTAAACCCTTGATAAAAATTGACTTAAACCCTTGATAAAAATTGAACTAAAAGCTTTGAAAAATTCTGTGAAAGCTGTCAGTGAGTTTACGTTACGGTGACTTCCTTGGAGTGTGTTTTCTAATACACCCTTTCTTGTCCCTCTTCCGTAATTATTGTCAATTATGCATTCATTCAAACCTCCTCAATGTTTTGATTGTCCTTTATTTTATTCGTTTATTTTTGCTATGTTTTTTTCCTATTTAGTTCTGATATGTTAGTGTGTACATGTATTGTTTTATTTATGTATTCCTTTCTCTATATTTGCTTTCTTTTATTTTGCATTGGTATTTTAGTGTGTACATAGATCAAATTAAAATATGTGTTCGAAAGTTTCAGACATTTTCCATTTAGAACAGCATTGGAATAGTGGGGGTTTTGTTTCATTTATTTTCCTTTATTCTGTTGTCTCTCTTCTTCTTTCTTTTCGCTTGCTAATAGTTTCGAATTTTTATTTTACAGGAGTCTTTTACTTTTCATTTTCCTTTCCTGTTCAATTCTTTTTATTCCTTATTTATTCATTATCTATGTTTTAAATTTTAAAAGCTTTCTTAATTCATCCTTTCTTACGTTTCCACTGTGTATTTGTTTCTGTCTTGGTAAATTTCTTTTATACAATTTAAGGAATGGATGCTTTTCTTCGGCGTGTGGTGATATTTGATTACTTGTTTCTGCACACAATACACACGCATTCTTTTTTCTTTCTTTGTTTCTGGAGTTTGTTTTCTTTCTGGACCGCTCTATTTGTTTGTCGACTTTGCCTGTCTATATCTTCTTGACTACGTTTATATCTATAAATAGATATTTCTGCTTGTGTCTGTATATGTATCTTCCTGCTTCTCTAAATCAATTTGACTAAAAGTCGTATATTGTTGTGTCTGTATATGTAGCTCTCTGATTCTCTAGTATGACTAAGGCCATAAAGTGGCATTTATTTTTCTGACTGCAAATGTATCTTTCTGATTCTCTATTTTACTATGACTATGGCTATGAAATTGCATTTCTGATCCTATCCGTAAATGTATCTATGTCACTATGACTATAAATAATATAATTATGTTTCTGTGTCTGTGCATATTGATGATTCTCTACAATTAAATATTTCTGGTTCTGTCTCTTGTTTCTGTCTTTTACTTTCCTTATGAATAAAATTATCTGTTTTGTTCTATGTATGTTGCTTGTGCCTTCTGCCTATATGACTACGATATGTTTTGTTTATGGCTCTATCATTTTATGTATCTCTTGCTGATTTCGCCTTTTAGTGACTATCGAAATATTTCTATTAGTTTATTAGCCTAGTGTCTTTTCTGTATGTCCCTCTGATGATTCAATCCGCCTCTTTATTACTGTTGATATCTCTTTGTTTTTCACTATCAATTTATATCTCTCTGTGTCTACCTATTTTTTTAATCTCTCGACATCTTACTCTCTCTCTCTCTCTCTCTCTCTCTCTCTCTCTCTCTCTCTTCTCTCTCTCTCTGTATCGTTCTCTATGTCCAGAGTAATTGTGTATCTCTCGCTATATATCTCTCGCTGAGTCATACCTTCTTTCCCTCTACACACACATTGCCATGTCTGTCTATATGTTTGGGTTTGCTAATGTGTCAATATGTCTTAATGTGTCTGCATGTCTGACACTATGTGTGTACATTTCGTCTGTCTGCCTGAAGAAGAATAGTGTCTGTATTTGCTGTGCTTTTTTGTGTCTATGTTTCGTCCACGCAATATTTTATCTATGTCTGTCTATGTCTGCCTCTCAGTCTAACCTCGTCCTTTTGTTTTTTCTGTCTCTCATGGCATGTTTCAATCGCTTTGCCTTCTGTTGTACTCCCTGTACCATTATCTTAAGCCACCGCGACCATCCACACAAAACACACCTCCTACAACTAATTTTGTTTTGTTTTCCTGATTTAGTAAGTAGATAAGTTATGTTCCTAAATTAGTCCGTAGATATATGCTTTTAATCATCCCTTATATTTCTCGTACCCTTTAAGATGGATTTAGAATCACCCTAAATTTAATAAACCCTTCTCAATCTTAAATCTACTTACTATTGTTTTTATTTTTTCTGTAATACTTCATCTCTCTCTCTCTCCCCGTCTAAATATTATTTATTTAAAATTATTTTTAAGTCTCTAGTACTTTTCTCTCTTTGTTATTTTTAAATCCATTCCTACAAACCATGAACTTTCTGTCCCCTGTTCTGTAAATTAAAGTCTAGATTTAACGAAACTCTACTGGACACAAGGAATACTGTGTGATAGATGGAAGGAGACATTACTGACGATGGAAAAAGAAAAGCAACATCTGCCAAGAAACATAATCGACCAGAATAATTGCATAGTGCACCAAGTAACCCTGCTAGCTGTGTATTGAACAAACACATCGGAAGTCATTGCCTAATGCATTCATCAGCTCATCGACTTGACTATATGTTTTGCGTTAACAATTCATTATTTACTATACAAGCTCAGCGTGTTGTCTGCTCTACTAATATAATGTGATAATTCATTATCTTATATACAAGCTCAGCGTGTTGTCTGCTGTCCAAATATATTGTGTTAATTGGGTACTATACGGATCATCATGTTTTATTATTTCTTATTTCTTGTGTGAATTGGGTACTGAACAGTTTATCATGTTAACTGTTTTTTCTAATTTATTGTGTTAACTGGGTGCCATACGGATCATTGTGTTGTTTGCTGTACTGATTTATTGTGTTAACTGGGTGCCATACGGATCATTGTGTTGTTTGCTGTACTGATTTATTGTGTTAACTGGGTGCCGTACGGATCATTGTGTTGTTTGCTGTATTGATTTATTGTGTTAATTGGGTACTAGACCATCTCTTCGCAAAACTTGTCTACTGTATCAGCTCAATTTGCTAGTTATCTACCATAATATCTAATCACTGTACAAGTGTAATCTACAAAATTCACTGAGACGTTTGTCAAATGCATCACTTTATCATATATTTTCCCGAAGGCATAAATTTATCATATATTTCCCCAAGGCATATATTTATCATATATTTTACTCAAGGCATCAGTTTATCATATATTTTACCCAAGGCATCAATTTATCATATATTTTAGTCAAGGCATCAATTTATCATATATTTTACCCAAGGCATCAATTTATCATATATTTTACCCAAGGCATCAATTTATCATATATTTTACCCAAGGCATCAATTTATCATATATTTTACTCAAGGCATCAATTTATCGTATATTTTACTCAAGGCATCAATTTATCGTGCTAGTGAATGTTTCCATCTTGCTAGGTAGCTAATAAGCTAGGGCTCCTGCTACTTTATCGTGCCAATTCATCGAGCGAGTTGCCTAATGCTTTAACCCTACTTATTATTTGTCTCAAATATTAACCCTTCAGACCATTTGTGTCATGTATTAACCGTTCGAACTATTTGCCTTCTGTATTAACCCTTCGTTCTATTTGCCTTATGTATTAACCCTTCGTTCTATTTGTCTCATGTATTGACCCTTCATTCTATTTGCCTCATGTATTAATCCTTCGTTTTATCTGCCTCATGTATTAACCCTTCATTCTATTCCTCATGTATTAACCCTTCATTTTATTTGCCTCATGTATTAACCCCTCGTTTTATTTGCCTGATATATTAACCCTTTGTTTTATTTGCCTTTTTTATTAACCCTTCGTTCTATTTGCCTTAATGTACTAATTCAACGTGCTATTTGGATACCAAATCGCCTAATTGTCTCATATCACTTCATCATCTAATTGTCTCATTGTCTTGATTTCATTGTGTCGTGTATCACCTCATCACCTAAATGTCTCATTGTCTTAATGTCATTGTGTCACCACATTTCCACCTTAAGCTAAAAATCCCCAAACCTTATCCGTATAAAGGAGTGATCACTGCTACCCGTTCTCTGGAATGCGGCAATAATATACTCTTCCTCCCTCCCTGCATTTGACCATTTCGAGCACTACATGACAAAGTGCAATGATTGTCTTTTAGGCACATCTAAGACCCTGGAGCCCAGTGCTGCTTGATCAAAGAGGCAAGATGTATTCAGCACTCCTGGCTCACCAATATAACTTGCATGTACCTTGATACAAGATAGTCACTATTTTATGCCAGCTATACTTAATGCAGAGGACAACCATCACCTGTTATAACTCACGAAGATAGGTACAGTATCATACACATAGGACCCTTCTATATGGCACTGAAATGAGAAGGCAATGGCTATCTTCATCAGATCCACGGACCAGGAGCAAACATAGTTCGAGTGATTCCAAATCTGCTACCTATTGTCATGACCTGAACAAAAGCTATTGGTTTAATAACTTTATTGTTAAATTTATTGATCTTCTTACAAATATTAATAATCATGTGTTGGAGAGATAATGAGGATCTGGGCTCACGAAATATAGATTAAAAACGGATTTAACTTCTCTTTTGGTAAGAAGTTCCCTACATATAGAAATATTGTGCGTCAGTAAATTTCTCTGACCAATTCCATTACACACATTTGGTGCTGCTGTCTCTGGCTTGTCTGCAGACGCGAACCTGTAGGGAGGAACATATCGTTTCTCAATTATCTTTAATGTTGTGGAAGAGAGAAAACGTTTCCAGCGCCCGCATATCCACCAAGTGAGAGAGACCTATGGTGTCTGCTGGAGAATTATTAATAACACAAATTAAGATTGTCATCTCTTGTAATTATTTATGGATGATTATTAATAATAATAATCATAACCAATAACTAGTGTTGTGGTGTATCACACTATCAATCTATCTATCTATCTATCTATCTATCTATCTATCTATCTATCTATCTATCTATCTATCTATCTATCTATCTATCTATCTATCTACCTACCTACCTACCTACCTACCTACCTACCTATCTATCTATCTATTTATCTATTCTATCTATCTTACTTCAAAGACAAACATGAGTCTGTCCTTCCATTTATGGGGATTATAATCAGTTTTGACTTCTAGGAGTATTTGCCCAGCCCTGCACCTGGTGTGCCCACCTCTTGCGATCGCGCGCAGATCATAGAAATGCGAAATTCACGCACCCCAAGCCGTTGAGTATCACTGCGCGCATGCAAATAGACCGCCGGAGATTGCAGGCAACGCTAAAGGTCCCAGAGGTCGACATTTGTCTGACCAATTCCATTACATTCATCCGGTGCTGCTGTCTCTGGCTCGTCTGCAGACGCAAACCTGTAGAGAGGAACATAGAATTTCTCAATTATCCCTACTGCCATAGTTTAGCGTAAATTTTCACCGTCAACCAGACGAAGTTAAACGCGATTTTGAGTTCATAAATAAGAGAAGTCTTTTTCTTCACGCAGTCAACTTTTTCCACACTTCAAGTTCGCTTCTTCTAGGTAAGTAAAACAGTTCTAACTGAGTAATATAGTGAGTTTTTTGTTTCTAGTAACTTGTGTTTTTCCGTGTTAAAAGAAAGTTTATTGTCTAGTAACTTGTGTTTTTTCGTGTTAAAAGAAAGTTTATTGTCTAGTAACTTGTGTTTTTCCGTGTTAAAAGAAAAAAACTGACGTGCAATTAAGTTAGAAAATTATTTCGCGAAATAATTGATGAGGAAATAAATCTCGCATAAATTTACTTACGCTTTTCCGTTGAGTTAATTTGCTAGAAAATTGATCAAACACATGATGGCAAGATAGTTAACTGCATATGTTGCTTTAAAAGTTAACTGATTACTTAGAAAGTTAAAAGTCTACAAATGTGTTAGAAAACTAGTTATTTGACAGTTGATTAAAAAGTTAAAAGTGAATTAAGTGACTAATTTTTCAGAAAGTTAATTGCAATTAAGTGAATAGAAAACTAATACAAATCAAACTAGTTGTTCAGAAAGTTAACTACGAATTAAGTGATTAGAAACATAATACAATACAATTAATTGTTTAGAAATATTTATAGCACAATACTAAAAAGGTTAATCATGTACAAATGCTTTCGAAAATTTATTGCGTACAAAATGATCCCTCAGACAATGTTGCACAAACATCTTAGAAAATTAATTGCAAAATCACAGTATGTTTAATTAAAAAATTTATTCAAGGAACATTTAGTAAGAACAGTTATACTTATTTGAAAACATAGTCACAGAAACCAAATAAAAATTACAAAAAAGAAACAGACATTAGTAATAACGTTTAATTATAATAACATAAAACTCCAAAATTAAAATTATAATAATTCACACACTATAAACACTCATACAGTATATCTATATTATTAATGAGGACAACTTATAAACACTCATACAATATGTCAATAGTATTAATGAGGACAATTTATAAACACTCATAGAAAATGTCAACAGTATTATTGAGGACAATTTATAAACACCCATAGAAAATGTCAATAGTATTATTGAGGACAACATATGAGCCATAAACAGACGAATAGTGAAAGTATAAAAAGACGTTTTAACTAATATTTATTTAAAAATCTCTACCAACTACTTTTAATCCATCAGTTAAATACGTACAAACAGAATAATTAAAATTTTCAATCACGATATTTAAAGCTGAAATATTTTGTCAGGGAGCAGTCTGAAACTACATTTAATAAACAGAACTGTCAATTAAAGTTATAAACATTGTTTCCATTTATTCAAATATCGATATAAAAGTATTAACTACAAAAGGCAAATACAAATGCTATCATATACACATTAACGCTATACAATGGAACTCCGCGATAACGCGAATTCGGATATAACGCGGTCGTGGTATGTCTCCCGGAATTTCGTACATTCATTCGCACATAATGCATTCCACTTAATAAACCCCGCATTAACGCGATCCGATTTTATGGACCCCGATTATCGCGTTATAGCGAGGTTTCACTGTATATGTTATGTACCGCTTAAGAAATCCACTATTGCTTATCACTTGAAAACGAATGCACTGTCAAATCTCTTCATCACGGTCTACTATTCACACACTTGGTTTGCTTGACTTTACACAACAAACCAAGGTCAGACCGTTTCTAGCAAATTTATAAATGAACATAGCATTTATTGAATCGAGCAACACTTTTACATTCTGTTTAAAAACTACGAAGCCTGGAGATAAACAAATAAATTGAGAATATGGAAATATAGTGCCCCCGTGTGTACAAGTGTTTCAAGTGTGTGTGTGTGTGTGTGTGTGTGTGTGTGTGTGTGTGTGTGTGTGTGTGTGTGTGTGTGTGTGTGTGTGTGTGTGTGTGTTATGTATGTGTAAGTGTATGTATGTATTTTTTATATAAACACAAAGTAGAACGGTAAAGTTTTGAAATCCAAGCTATGTTTGAGTGTATATGCGTCTGTTTGTGTTTGTGTATGTTTGTTTAAGAGAAACGCATAACACATAATGGTTTAAATGTGGGAACCCGATCTGTCAGTCTGTTTTCTTCTAATAAGTAAAAATTATTTATTAGTTTGTACATTAATATGTCTTCCTCCCTTCTTTCCTTCCTCTTCCTTCCTTCTTTCCTTCTTTCAGAATGTATTCTTTACGTTGACATAGAAGATCAATAACTTGCAAGTCTGTCGTTCACAAATAGAAGAGCTAGGTAATCTGATTAAGTAGAGAATTAACCGTATGATTTAGCAACGAGAGGACATAATAGGAAAGGACGATAAATCATCCACGCTAATAATAAGATGGACAAATCTCTCTCTTTCTCATTCTGTCTGAATTTGTATATTCGCCCCTCTCCCTCCCTCCCTCTGTGTACATTTCGTTCTTTATCAGGTATTTTTATTTCTCTCTGTGTGTGTTTCTGTTGTGTTTCGTTTGCTTGTGCAAGTGAGCTTTTCCTTATACCGCGTCCCAGTAATTACTCTTTCTAATAAAAGATGCTAAATGACTCTCACTTACTTGTGTTTATTTTATTCGACAGTCAAATCAGCAAACACACACATACTAGAGACAATGCTTATCCACAGACCAAGGTCTCATTCCATTACTCAAAAGATTGATACACCACTCGTACAATACTCAAAGGATAGATTTATAATGTATGCCGGCACACACACGTACGCACACACTGCATTAAAAGTAAGTTTTCTATAAGGAACTCAAACTTACACTCTCATACGCGCACGCACGCACACAAAACACACGCAAACGCTACATTATAATTAAGTTTACTACAAGAAACTCAATCTCACACACACACACACACACACACACACACACACACACACACACACACACACACACACACACACAAACAACACATGATTTCCACAGTGAAGTAAAAAAAAATCTCATACATATTTACACATCCACTAAGAGAGGCAAAAAGGCACACATATTCATATAACGTAGGCGCTGTAAATATATATATATTTATCTACCACACAAACAAATAATGTCAAAATTAAGTACATGCTATAACATCAATAACATATAATAAATATAAAATAAATAATATATTGACTATTGGTCAGGCACACACCTTTTTAGTTTCTGAAACCTACGAAGGTCACAAACGTCCAGTGAATTACTTACATTGACTCTAATGCATTAAGTAGATTTTACAACTTGATTCTCAATGCCTTCGATCATAATCAGATTGATCGGCACATGTCGAAATTTAAGGGGGAAAGTGATTTTCTTGAAATTATTAAAGTGCAAAATCTGCCGAAACCTATACCAATTGCCAGGCCAAACTGGGGTTTGCAGAGTTTTGATTATTAAAAACGCCTGGTTGCACCGAAGGGTATTGGTGGAAAAGTTCTGAAAAGTGGAATGAGGCCACTTAATTTAAAGGCCGATTTCTTCTTCTTGTCTGGCGCGTGCTAAATGACGGTATCTTTTATATGGAGGAGGGGTTTTTTAGTGGGGAGGGGCGGAGAAACACGCTAGAGGCTGGAATCCGACACAGGATTAAGTGGTCTGACCTTTACAACTTTAGTTTCTATTTTAGTCTTCAATGTTGGGTAAAACGAGATTTTATTTGTCTTTAACGAAAGTAATTTTTGAAATGTGCTGGCTTCGGGGCTAGTGCGTAGTGGTTCGCTCCCTTGCAGTTTTGTCACACCCATGCGCCGCTTAGAGGCGCTGCCGTTCATTACCAGTGTTACCATTTTTGAGTGTGTGTCGGAAATAAATATTTTCCGTACATTTCAAGATTCCTACTGTTATTAGTATTTTTTTTATATGGCGTATCTTTCTATATTTGTTCTGGGGAGCTGAGTAGCCGCGAGGTCTATTCGCTGGTATTGGATTTATTTAGCTAGCGATTCGAACCCCAACACATCTACTATTGAAATTAGACATTTTATTTTCCATACATATTTCCAGTCCCTGGATAGAGTTCGTCGAGTTGTGCCATGAGTATAAAGGGTTCGGATGTTTTAATTATTATGAAATGCTAATCACAATTTCCATTTGTTTGGTATTGATTTAATTGTTTCGGCGTAGTTGGACTGTGCGCTACCCGTATCTTCCATAGTCTTGTGTAAAGCAAACATTTCCTAACAGCGTACCTACTATGCGTGCTTTTTAAAAAAATAAACCCACCCAACATTTGTAGATGTTCAAGACGGATTTCACATTTACCCTCTATCGCAATGTACGCACAAAAGAGGTCAAGTAGAGTTTGAAGAGCAGTGTCATAAAGAGACCATTGTTTCCCGGAACTTGTTAAAGTGTAATGTAAGCTACTGAAGTGTTATCAATGTCTTTTAGATTTTTAAGATATGTAATGTGCCTTCTGTTTGAGCCCTTGGATTTTACACGTGCTACAAATTTTATCAATACTGTATCAACATCTTTAGCAGACAAGTGTTTTAAGGCTTTATATGAACTCTATGACTGGCTGTTTATAGAGAGTGCTTCCACTTTAAACTGATTTCGTGCGGAAGTGTTTCGGCGGGAGGGGCTGTCGGGATAGGTAGGAAATGGGACTCTGTTTACCATAATTATGGTAGCCAGTGTCGCTCTCTGTTGCTGGTGCTTTTACTTTTCCGCCTGTGGTTTCTTTGCTGTCATTTTTATTGTCTCTATGCCTAGTCGCTATTGCAGTAACAGGAAACTTGTTTGCTGCTCATATCACAATTCTTCATACCGTATAATATTATTCAGGATATCTGGAATAAAATCTAGCATGATTATCGACAATTTCACCTACAATTTGTTTCACTGAAATAATGAAAGAAAAACTGTACGTTCAGTTGCGCCCTAAAAGTAACTGCATGTGAACGGGATCAGAGAGTTACTGAGAAAAACCAACCAGCTAGAAATAAAGATTTCGTTAGATGAATTTACATGTATGGACTTGATTCATGACATTTACCTCATGTCCGAGTAACTACCATAAATAAATATATCAATGTCCATTGGTCACATGAATTACTTTAGCGTGTAGCTCCTAGATGGACAGGGAAATTGGTGTTTTCTTGTACCCTTGAATCTTGGTTAAGCTTTAATCGACCTGAGTAATCAATTCTTTACCTAAAACACATGTTCCAGGCGAATGCATTACTCACCTAGTTGCATCTTTCTACACAGTTGTCACCTTTGAACTTCTAACTCTATACTCGTTCAAGTGACACACATACTTCGGACATAACACATTTTCGGTCCAATTTTCAGTCCGATTTTCCTACTCCTATTTTCCTACTCCTAAACCCTTCCTACAGACTGATGAAATCGTATGATCCATACAAGTTAAATATGAATGGTAATAAGAGTAAACAAAATAATTAATAAAATGGAATTAATTGTTTTGTGCCTGTTACATGCTGAGAAGACGACTGAAATTTGTAGTATGCAGTAAGCAGTTTATTCGTTCGTTCAAGCTGACTATACTGTTTCTTCACACGTTCTTTATCAGTTAAATTACGTTGTTTTTGTTTCACTTCCCAAGCATAGTAACCCAGTCAAATTCAAAATGTTATTGGAAATACATATTTTAAAAGCAGTCTGAAGCACATATTTTCACACGTACAATTTGCAGGGCAGTAAACGTTTCTTGATTTGCTACAAACAGAACACATTCGTCTTCTAAATTGACTGGAATCAGGTGCTACAAATCACATTTAAATTCCAAAATAACTGAATTCGGTGCTACAAATCAACGTTCTTTTTCAAAGTGACCAATGCAAATCACACTCAGATTCCAAACTGACTAAGACCTGTTGCCTTGAAAGTGAGCAACCATCGTGGGCGTTGCTTCGTTGTCAATTATTACGTTTATATTTTTATACAACAAGTATCTGTAAGCTGTATGGAGACCATCTCATACATTAACATCGTGTGCTAGATTCCTTTATGAATCTTTAAATTTATACCTTCAGACATTCTGTTGAGAGCACACAGAATATAATTCACTGACTTCCAGTAAATGCCACACAGGGTACAGAGTTACTCACTAGGGAAATATGCATTAATGCAAACTTTTTGCAAGGAACGATTGTCTGGCAATTTGATAAGTGCGCGCCGTGCTTTCATTATATCACTCGAGAGTTACTGACCCTTGAGAGATACCGGAAAGATCACGATGGCAGGAAATGAAAGAGATTATTAGATTAGTCAGTCACAAATTTAACATTCAAAACTTCATTTTACTTGTATTAAGAATTTGTTTAAATTGTCATTAGGTGCTAATTACTATCTGCAATGGTAAGCAGCATACATGTCGCTAAAAACTTTGGTCTGAATCACCGTGATACTGGAATTTAAAGAATTTAGATTGAGACTAATAATCTTGTAGTAAAGACAGATACATATTTACACAAACTATAGTTATCGCTACTTTGTAGTAAAGACATACGTATTTACACAATCTATAGTTATCGCTACTTTGTAGTAAAGACATACGTATTTACACAATCTATAGTTATCGCTACTTTGTAGTAAAGACATACGTATTTACACAATCTATAGTTATCGCTACTTTTATAGTAAAAACATGTTATAGGTTGTCGGTTGTCGGTTGTAGTGTCATGGTTAACCTCAGGATACGAGATGAAAACAATGATGATTGAGAAGTCAAAAAGTCACACGCTTGATGACAGTCACAACAACACCGTGTTTTACACCTTACAAGAGGACTTTATTAATGACAACACACACCGCTGCATTGGCCAGCCCAACTCCATTCTCTCCTCTTCGCTACATGTCTCTCTCTCTCTCTCTCTCTCTCTCTCCGGTCGCGCATACCAAATTCCTCTCACACACGTGTGATGGTGGTTACGATAACAATTTTACGTCACCACTGGAGCTTTCGTGGATCATTTCATCATAAGACGTTCTCTGATCTGTAGTGCTCCATTGGGACCTTACTCCCCTCAGGAATATTCGGAGAACGCTGGTGGTGGTGTTACTGTTGGAGTTTTGTCTTGGTGCTTGCTTGGTGTGTCGTCAGTTGTTGAATAGATTTGTTATGACGTTGAGTATGTTCCTGTTGAGTTATGTGTCCGCTATTTCTTGTGTCTGTGGCGTTGAAGTTGTATTTTGTTCCTGTTGATTTATGTGTCCCATATTTCTTTGTGTTTTGACGTTGAAATTGTATTTTCTTCCTGTTGAGTTAGGTATCTGTGACGTTGATGTTGTATTTTATTCCTGTCGAGCGTTGAGGTGTCGGTGGATGATGTCAGTTGTGAATATTGGTGACAAATCTATGTGTACTGCTGTTGTTCGCTCCTCAGTTGCAAAACATGTCTGGCCTACAAAGGCGGACTTTAGTCCAGAAATCCGTGGGCTAACGTTGTGGTGGATATTGTTGCTGTCGTTCCCTATGTTGAGTGGGAGGAGGGTGAGAGGGGTGTTTTACAGGGTGACCCGTCAAAACCGCGAACGACAAATGCGCGCCGACAAAACCGCGATGGACAAAAGCGCGCCGACAAAATCGCGATAAACATCACCAAGTAAAGAATGGCAGGAAGTGTTATGTATGTTCGCTCTATTACGTAACTTCTTTTCATTCTTTTCATTACCATTGTGTAAGGATTATTTGCACTCAGTATCTCTTAATATTGCTCTTTAAACAAAATTATTAAGATTAGATATATGCTTCATTCTTTTCATTACCTTTGTGTAAGGATTATTTGCACGTAGTATCTCTTAATATTGATCTTTATGATGAAATTATTAAGATTTGATGTATGCTTCATTCTTTTCATTGCATTTGTGTAAGGATTATTTACACGTAGTATCTCATAATAGTGATATTTAAATAAAATGATTAAGATATGATGTATGCTTCATTCTTTTCATTGCCTTATTTTGAGGATTATTTGCACTCAGTATCTCTTAATATTGCTCTTTAAACAAAATTATTAAGATTAGATATATGCTTCATTCTTTTCATTGCATTTGTGTAAGGATTATTTACACGTAGTATCTCTTAATATTGATCTTTATGGTGAAATTATTAAGATTTGATGTATGCTTCATTCTTTTCATTGCATTTGTGTAAGGATTATTTACACGTAGTATCTCATAATAGTGATATTTAAATAAAATGATTAAGATATGATGTATGCTTCATTCTTTTCATTGCCTTATTTTGAGGATTATTTGCACTCAGTATCTCTTAACATTGCTTTGTGTATCGTAATATTGATATCTACGTATGTTATTATTACATTCTTGTACGATTTAACATGTATCATCGCGATTTTGTCGATCGAGATTTTGTCGGCGCGATTTTGTCGTCGCGATTATGTCCATCGCGGTTTTGTCGGCGCGCATTTGTCGTTCGCGGTTTTGTCGGTGAACCGTTTTACAGAGCCCAGGCTAGTGCACGCCAAGTCTAAACTTAGCGTGTACGTGCGTCCGGGATATTCAACCCATATCCTCCTCACTGGTGGTGGTGTTGTTGGCGCTATGGTCGTGGCTGTCCCCAGTATCCATTGGGATGCACGAGGGATGGCCTTCGCGGCCAGTAAAGGTTTTCGAGCAGCAGTTGAATTATGTCTGCAAGGGGGTGATTAAAGTATTCCCACTGCTTAAACTGCGACTCGCTGGTCCGCCATTGTTGTCGTTGTTGTTGTCGGCGTTGGATTCGTTGGCGTTGTTGTTGTTGTTGCATTTGTTGTTGTGGCTGCTGTTGCTAACTCTGATGTTGCTGTTGTTGTCAGATGTATTGTGGTGAGCGCCGTCTTTTGTGTTTGGTGCCTTGTGTTTGGTTGTCTGTTGTGATTGCTGTTGTCGTTATTATGGTTGCTCTTGATGGGGTCTCTGGTATTAGTGAGAGAGGGGGTGCAATTGGTGCAATTGGTGCAATTTCCTGCTTGGTGCGGTTTTCGGTTTGTATACGAATTTTTCTTGCTATAGTTGTAGTCTGTGTGATGGCGATTTTGAAGATTGTCTTTTTCTTGTCATCTTGGTTGTGGGAATTGTTTGGACTTCCTTGTCCTCTATGTTGGTAACTTTTGTCTGGCTCTTTCTTATTCTCCGTGATGGTAATCGATGGTGCTCGTCTTTGTTGACCGGGATAAGAGCCTGAGTTGAGTTGGCTTTGGTTTTCAATGGTTTTATGCAGACTAGTTGTGTGTTAGTTTCCTTGTCAAAAGTACTGGTGAGTCAGTTTGCATTTTGTTTTCCGTCATTGTTGGTTTGATGAGAGTCTGTGTTCAGTTGTCTTTGGTTTTGGGTAGTAACTGGATGTTTGCATGATCTTCAATGTCTTTCGATTGTGGTGTTATTCTAGCTGTTGAGAAGTGTTTGTGTAAACTCTGCCATAGGTAGATGGTGGTGGTATTCTAGCTGTTGAGAAGTGTTTGTGTAAACTCTCCCATAGGTAGAATGCACAGTCCAGAACCTCATGGAGTTTTTCATTATGCAGATTCTCTCCCTTTCCTGACACGTCGTGAAAGAGAATCTATATTAGTTTGGAGAAAGTCGAGTTAAGGTAGACGTTTGATGATTTGATCTGGATGTCATAAGGAGTTAATGTTTTGTCCTCATTGGTCCTTGTATCCGTATAGATCGCTGTATAGTCTTTAATGTTAAAACTTCCCCGTCCTTTCTTTCTAGCCCTGATAAGGGCTGGGCGATGGCCACATGATGTAAACCATCCTGTTTTGAGCGCCCTGGAGAGGGATTGGGAGTGGGCAGTAAGGCTGGTTTGACAACTAGCTCTAATAAGGACTTAGGTGTGATCCTATTTTTTTCCTCGCTGACATCTCCCCTCAGAAGCCGCAGTAGACTTTTTATCGTGAAATATTCTCAGTCTTGGGTTGCTGCTTGAGTACTTCCTCTCCTCACGGGATTCTGGAGGGAAGATTGGCGCTGTGTTGGTGGAAATAGTTATCACATGTCGCTGTAGATGTAGAAGTTCTGGAATTATTTTTCTCTTTAGAGTTCCTGTCGAATGTAGAAACATGAGGTTTGTATTTCTGGAATCTGGTGACTGTAGCATTGAAAGTTGCATTGTGAAGAGTGTTGCGGTAAATTTCCTGTTTCTATAGACTGTGGGTATACGTATGTGTTGCTGATTGGCTATGAAACGTTGCGTTTGGGAAGTGGTTAAGGCGCGCTCGTCCGTTGCGAAAGTCTGGGAGGCAATACAGGCTTTTAATCTAAGTCTATACTTACCGTGCACGTGTGCCCGGGATGATAAACCCTTGTTATTCTCACTGATGATGTTGTCATTGTTGTTGTTGGAGCTTGTGTCGTGGCTGTCCCAGGTGTCTGTTGGGATGCATGAAGGCGGGCGCTGGCGGCCAGTATAGGTGGTCGAGCAGCAAACGAACCATATCTGCACTGCGGTGATTAAGTAACCCCACTGCATGAATTGCTGTTCACTGGGCTGCTATTGCTGTCGTTGTTGTTGTTGTGGGCGATGATTTTGTTGTTTTCGTTGTTGTTGTTGTGGTTGCCTGTTGTTGATTCTGTTATTGTCGCTTTTGTTGTCTAATGTGTTGTGGTGGGCGTCGTCTTTTTCTTTTTGGACCATGTTCTGTTGTTGCAGCTTGGCATTCTGTTGTTATGATTGTTGGTGTTGCTGTTTCCGTTAATGCTGCTCTTGGTGGTGCGTTTGGCAAGAGTGAGAGCAGTGGAGTCCTGAACACCGTGGTAAGCTCTTCCAGTGTGGTGTCAACTTCTGTCTTAGTCTGTGTGTCGGTTGTTACAACTTTTCAAAAGTTCATCTGAGTGAGCGATACACGCATTCAAATATAACTTACAGTGTCAATCGACCTTTGACTGGGAATGATAGAAAGAATAAACTTGCAAAAGTACAGTGTGTAATCAACTTTGACAACGAACACCATGTTACAAATGCAGAAACGAGAATACACTTCGTGCCCACGTATCTAAGGCACTCAACATTCTAGAATACGGTCAAACATTTAATTTCTCTACCTCGGAGGTTGTGAATTTAAAGTGGAAATCTGCCTTTAGTTCAGTGGATTGAAAATTACTTTCACGTATTCGTTCCCAACGTTAGCTAATGACTATGGTTCAGGCCACGGGCTAAGTGTACTAAATAGGTTAGAGAGTGCTTACCCGTCCGCGAAATCAGCGTTAAATGTGTCCTTGAAGTAGAAAAAATCTCGATTAGGCATGTGCGCGATCGTGCATAGAAAACGCGGGACATTTATTTTGCGCCATCGGCTGCTTTAAAACTGGAACACTGGCATTCTGCAAACTGAGCTCGTGACATCGTGACAATTAGTTTTAAGCCATTAGCTGCAACATAAATTCTATCAGAAAATTAAATGAATACGTTGTTACAGGTTGAAAAGTGAAGAATATATAAAATAATATTGTTTAAAAAAACGTTTATATCTTTAAACATTATAGACCGTTGATCTACCTGTTTACTGATAGGCAATTCGCTGCAGGAGATTTGTGAATTCGGCAACTATCATCACAAATAAACGAATGCATGAATAATTATTAATGATAGAAAATAATGAGATAAAATGATGACAGAAATAATGACTGTATAACCCAAATGAGCGGGCTCAGAAAATATTACTCACATCATCAAAGGAGGACGTCAAGCAAAAGTGCGTGAGGGATACAAGAAAGGTCTCAGATTACATTCCGAAGCTTCACCAACCATACACTGTTGTCAACTGGCAACAGCACAAAGTGTGACGAATTCACTTTGATCAAAGTAAAAAAAAAAACTTAACTAATTAAACAGATGCACATATACTGGAAGTGCTAGTGAAACATTATTCGAAAAGCCATGCAATATGAGATATGGTAAAAGTTATTGCCAGCTTTCGTTTCTTTCGAAGCCAGGATACAAGCCGCTGATTGTAAACATTTTTAGTATTTGATATAATAAATTACAGCGAGAGTTTAGCATGTATCAATAACAGAAATAATGACTGATGAACTTAGACTAGAAAGGAATGTTTTCTTCAATCAAGTATCGTGAAATGCTAAACTACACATGAAGACTATTTGTTAGTTTAAGATTTCCTTCCCTTTGAAAAACCTCAGATACTAGGACTGCGTCTTGTTAATGTGTTTGGGGTTATAGTATTATGGAAGTGTTGGAGATTTGGCTGGAAGACATAGATGGGTATTGCCATCAAAATATTTTATCCCTACTGACTTTAAAGTGAATTTGTTTATTTTAAATTTACTTTAAGCCATCAACTGAATAATATTTCACATTCTTTGGGATTTCGTAAATATAGTTTCCGCATCTGTGACGAGCATGGATTGACATAGCAGTCAAAGTCAATAAAGTTTTCACGTACCTTTTATAAATGAAAGGAAAAGTCAATAAGGTAGTCGAGTTTTCACGTACCTTTTATAAATGAAAGGAAAAGGAAACAACACAGGGGAATCTTTCAATGTATTTCATAGATAATTCAACTAATTAATAAAATCCTGCAAAGGTGAGAAAGTTCTGTATTAGCTTCCTAACTTCCTCTAACAATCAGCACATACTCACTCGCACACATACACCTCACCACACACACACACACCACACACACACACCTCGCCATAAACACACACAATCCTCCCACATTAAAACACCAGCGCACCTCACACATATACTCACCGTTAAAACTTATTTCCTCAAAATCGCGATAAATGATTTTAATAAACAAGAAATAGCGATAAATGATTTTAATAAACAAGAAATAGCGATATATTATTTTAATAAACAAGAAATAACGATAAATGATTTTAATAAACAAGAAAAGAAAACAAAAACAATACAGACATGGAGAGGAAAAGAAGATAAAAGATAGGTAGAGTTTTATCTTTCCACTTTTCTCTTCCTTTCTCTTTCCATACTACTCCCTTTACATTTGACTTGTTATCTCTTTCTCCATCCTACCCCTGGATTCAATCTCTCTCTCCTCACCCCGCCCTTTCTGATTTTATTCTTTCTCTTTCCTTCTTCCTCTCTTTGTTTTGTTCTCTCTCTCAAATACCATGTCATCCTTTCGTTTTGTTTTCTCTTACTTTTATTCTTTCCCTTTACTGGCACTCTCCGGCTACTTCAACTCGTACGTTTATCATCTCTTTATTTCTCTCTCCCTCCCTCCTTCTCTTTCGCTTTTCTCCATTCTCTTTCTCCCTTTCTCTCATTTATCTTTCATGTTCTCTCTTTTACTCAGTCACTCAGTCAGTTTGTCTCTCCCTATGTCACATATTCTCTTACCCCGTCGTCTTTCTCTCTCATTGTCTTAATCCTTTAATTTTCTTCTACTCCCCCCCCCCCCCATACCCTCTGTCTACCTCTATGTCGGTTTATCAGCCTGTGTCTATAACCATCTAGCCCTCTTGTACTATCTTCCTCCATTATGATAACTGTTTTTTTCTTTTAGAAATTCATTTGTAGTTTATATTGAATGTGATTAATACAGGAGATCTAACGCATTTACGTATGTTAGCACCACTTTGAAGTAAAACCGATTCACTTTAGACGGAAACAGTAGTTTAATTCTGAAACCAGGGAGACAGCATAATCATTCCTTCCCTAAACTCTTCCTGCTCCCCACTCCGCTCATGAAACATCTTTAGTAGCCCCCGCAAACCTCTTATGCTCCAAAGTTTACATGAAAGTGTTTCACGAATCCCGGAACCTGTCAATACAAATATAATGAAAAAGTAATAAATCTTTGCTTTTTCTATTTTGTTTAAATCTTTCAAGCTCACAACTTCATCTGAATTAGAAGACCATAATAGAAATAATGTGAAATAAACAAACTTAAAAGCTGCACTCCAAAAAACATTAATTTTAATACACATTTGTAAAATGCTAAAATGGCAATCGTAGGCTGTACGTCTTGCGGAGAAAGGAAAAATCGATAATTTAATTATCTTTTTTTAAATGACGTTTTTGAGAAAAATCAATACATTTCAACAAAATAAATACATTTCCACAATGCAAATCGCAGACAGGGAATCTTACAAACCGACTACATTTAGATGTGACGAGAAAAATATAACTCTAATGATTTGTATTTTCAGAGTGAAAAATTAGTTAGTCTGCTCTTCTCTCATTACAACCCTTATCTTTCGACTTTTACCGAAATTAATTTCAGGATGTCTGGGCTGTTTAATGACTTGAAATAAATACGGTACCAAGTAAAAGTCACCCTTAAAAGTCATCGGTATTTCTATGGGTTCGTGATGATTAAACTGTAGGTTGAATAAAACTGACTTTTACATTTCATTTGTATTATCCTGAAGATCGTTTTCTTCAGGAATATTTCAATCTTCACCTCCTCCATGTAAAGGATTTATAATGATAGGGTGTGTCTTCCTCTAAACAAGAATTATTCTGTTTGACTCACTTTCGATTTAGCAATGGACATCGGTTATGAAGCTGTTATATTGTGAAGCGTGCCGCTTCAGTTTTCAGAGAAATTCCCATAATTAGATATTGCACGGTTTTAATCTAGCCGTTAACCAAAGTCTAAAGCAAAATTTACTGTTCCAATTCTATGGATTTTGAGGGTCAATATTCGGTTGTCAGGGAAGGGGAGATACGTCATTTCGTGACCACTAAGTGAAGTGCGCATTTAGGGGAGATTATCTGCTCAATGACAACCATCGCTAAGCAATCACGCACAAATCCCATTTGGCGTTACGTTAATATTTTTTTGTCAGGTCAGGGGCCAAATCACTGGAGTACGATATTGTGTATGGTGTTTGTTCTTTTGTGGAATATTTATGTTGCATTTATGGCGGCCGGCCTTACTTAAAATAATGAATACAGTTTTGCAATGCAGAAGCAAGTGATTAAAAGGGCATTTTGACATCTTATCGTTTTCATGAAGAATATTACCTTTTCACCAGTCTCTCGAGTAAAATTATGACAACTGGAAATGTTTTATTTTAGATGATTGCTCATAATTTATAACTTTTTTCCTGAATAATAGTGTTAAACATCTTTAACATATTAACTTAAATTAATGCTTTATATGTGCGCGCGCATGTTTGTGTTGGTTGGTTTGATTGTGTGTATGTGTGTCTTTTTATGTTGTTTTGTGTGTTCATGTATTTGTGTTGGTTTGTGTGTGTGTGTGTGTGTGTGCGTGCGTGCGTGTGTGTGTGTGTGCGTGCGTGCGTGTGTATGTGTGTGTGTGTTTGAGTGGGTGTGGGTGTGTTTAGCTAGGAGAGAGAGATCATTCTTTTGTTAGGTGACCATATCTATCTTAAGATGAAAGCTAATAGAGTAAAAGAAAATTTACAATAATTTTCAATACATAACTCCATTGATTTGTACAATCGAATTATGTTCTACAAAATTACCAAACAATGGCTAACACAACTTGTCTCAATACATTAACCGGCCTGAATACTACTAATAATGTCGTTTTAATTAATTAATACATTAATAGGTCTAAATTCTAATAATAATGTCGACTTACAGGTGCTCTTAATCTTGACTTTGTTTACAAAAAGAAAGAAAGCCATGCAAGCTTTACATTACTATATAATCATACAGCATGATTAAAGAAAAGCGAGCCAGAATGTGAAATAATTAATTATTGTCTACATAGGAGACAAATACAAACAAATACAGAAACACAATACAAAATTAAGCAATGTAAGACACATGGTGTGCACTGACAAAGTAAGACGCAAACAAAGATAGAGGAGAACTATGTCTGAAATCAAGAAAGCAATAAAAACAGAAGATTATACAGTAAAGACTGGTGTTATAGGTGAAAATGGGTATATTTTGATAAATTCTTTTTAAACATGTTATGGTCTCTGGTCTGAGTTGTAAAGATAATTAGATCCAGATGCCATGATCCTGATATGAGAAGAAACGATTACCGTACGGCTTGGTTTTCATGATGGGCACACTAAGAACACGAGTGTCAGAAAAAGATCATGTGTCATGATGGGCACACTAAGAACACGAGTGTCAGAAAAAGATCATGTGTCATGATGGGCACACTAAGAACACGAGTGTCAGAAAAAGATCATGTGTCATGATGGGCACACTAAGAACACGAGTGTCAGAAAAAGATCATGTGTCATGATGGGCACACTAAGAACACGAGTGTCAGAAAAAGATCATGTGTCATGATGGGTACACTAAGAACACGAGTGTCAGAAAAAGATCATGTGACATGATGGGCACACTAAGAACACGAGTGTCAGAAAAAGATCATGTGTCATGATGGGCACACTAAGAACACGAGTGTCAGAAAAAGATCATGTGTCATGATGGGTACACTAAGAACACGAGTGTCAGAAAAAGATCATGTGTCATGATGGGCACACTAAGAACACGAGTGTCAGAAAAAGATCATGAGTCATGATGGGCATACTAAGAACATTAGTCAGAAAAATATCATGAGTCATGATGGGCATACTAAGAACACGAGTGTCAGAAAAAGATCATGTGTCATGATGGGCACACTAAGAATATGAGTGTCAGAAAAAGAGCGCATGTCTCGAGATGGTGTGCATGCACTGTTGAGGTCTGACAAGTATGGTATGATAAGAGTCAGGCAGTGAGACATAGGGAGAGTAAGAGTACCTTGCGCTTGATTTGATAGGGAACGGGGCACCAACGTAACAATGGACCCCGGAGAAGTGCATAGGGTTCTTGGTTCTTTTGTAGCAACTCGAACGACTATGTTGAGAACATTCTGAAATTTCTGTAGAAGTCTGTGACAAATGAAAAGAGACAGAAGGAATGTGCAACAATTTAGTTCTGACAGCACTAACGGACATAAGAGATTTTGCGACTTCGACCGAGATTAGAGTTTACTTGCTTCAATTTTAGGTATGTCATTCTGAATGAGAACATGACATGCTGACGTCATGAGATTAGAGTTTACTTGCTTCAATTTTAGGTATGTCATTCTGAATGAGAACATGACATGCTGACGTCATGAGATTAGAGCTTACTTGCTTCAATTTTAGGTATGTCATTCTGAATGAGAACATGACATGCTGACGTCATGAGATTAGAGCTTACTTGCTTCAATTTTAGGTATGTCATTCTGAATGAGAACATGACATGCTGACGTCATGAGATTAGAGTTTACTTGCTTCAATTTTAGGTATGTCATTCTGAATGAGAACATGACATGCTGACGTCATGAGATTAGAGCTTACTTGCTTCAATTTTAGGTATGTCATTCTGAATGAGAACATGCCATGCTGACGTCATGAGATTAGAGCTTACTTGCTTCAATTTTAGGTATGTCATTCTGAATGAGAACATGACATGCTGACGTCATGAGATTAGAGCTTACTTGCTTCAATTTTAGGTATGTCATTCTGAATGAGAACATGCCATGCTGACGTCATGAGATTAGATCTTACTTGCTTCAAGTCTAGGTATGCCATTCTGAATGCTTACGTCATGAGATTAGAACTTACTCGCTTCAAGTCTAGGTATGCCATTCTGAATGCTTACGTCATGAGATTAGAACTTACTCGCTTCAAGTCTAGGTAGGCCATTCTGAATGAGAACATGAGTGTACTGGTGAGCATGACACCTATATTTCTGACTGACTGGCAAACAAAATGGTGGAAATGCAGTTAATGTTAATTGATTGTAGAAGAGAATGTAAATGTTGAGATAATTATACTCGTTAAGAAGTGAACAATATGGTTTCAAATTTATTATTGTTCTCATGAAGCGTGTTACATTTCTTTTACGAGTGAACATAAAATCAGCACTCCTTAAAAAGCTCGGTGATTGTATTAATTTCCTTCGCACGACCAGACGTAAAATCTCGCGTGACGCTGGAAGACGACGTAACTAGGTCTGAGAGAGGTGTGTAGAGGATGAAACAATTAGGTCCAAGACAAAATCACATAGAATATCAAAGCTGGGGTGGGCTGGTTTAGAGCTTTCCTATTGAACCATCGACTACTCAATTCTGACAGTCATAATTTCAAGAAAAGGGTTATGACCATAATGCTGCAATTTAACATCTCTCTGCTTTCAATAGACAGTGGCTTATTTATTCTAGTAAAAGTGAATTGAAAGGTCCCTTTGTCTACACGAGTACGCATTTTCACGATGTTTGTGACCTAAATTCATTCTAAATGCATCTGTTTGAACGGGTACGCAATTCACGATGTTTGTGACCTAAATTCATTTGTTTGTACGGGTACGCATTTCACGATGTTTGACCTAAATTCATCCCCTCTTTAACATAACCCTCAGAGCATGTTCCTCCCCCCCCCCCTCAACCACCACCATTACTTTCCTACTCATCTCAGGAACTTTCTGGTATGGCGAATGTTAATCATACCTCAGAGATATTATTATTTTATTATATTATTATTATTATTATTATTATTATTATTATTATTATTATTAATATTTAATCAATGGTTTACATCTACGAGTCGATACCACTTAGCTAATCAGGCCTTCTGACAGCTAAGGAGTTATCTGATTAATGCAATGGGAGGCCAGGCAAAACGAATGCCTTTAAAAATAATCAACATTTATTCACTTATGAAATTCCCAGGACAGATCGTTAAAAGTGTGGGCTTTCTCTTAATATGGGTATTCTTTTTAAATGTACTTTACGTTTTCCTCTACTACGAGAGTCTAATATGAGTTATATTGCCTACTCCACCAACTAATGTAGCGTAACAGACTTTCCCTAAAATAATATTTCTTTAAGGAAAAGAACTGATCATGAAATGTATCTACTGCTCTCCTTGTTGCCGAAACTTCAGTATGAAGACAGACATTTTCTACATTTGGTTATATATGTGCGTTTCAGCTTCTAGCGTTTCACTTTTATAGAAATGAATGGATAAGGAAACAGAAAATTGGGTATACAAGGGTTGTCACACAACACAGTGGTAAGTAGGACCCACCCCAACGCAATAATTTACAGTCTTTCGATTGACGACATAACTGGTGTTCCGTTGGAGATGACGTATACACTTCTGCAGCCAGATTCTTTTGAATCAGCAATCCGCACGACACGCGATCCAAACTTTCTTCTCCTTAAACCGTCGCCTTATCAACAAACCTTTCGATTTCATTGCTAATTACACCAGGAATTCTGATGACACCCTATTACGTATAAGGAGGAACAGGAGCCTCCATTGCGCTCTCTAGCTTGGCCAATGGACATTACCATTGTGTTGCTGTTAAGAGCAGTGCAAATTATTGTCTTGATCAAATCACATACAATGCTGATAATGACGTCGCTGCTCATCTCGCACTCCGTCATGATCAAATCTCATACAATGCTGATAATAATGTCGCTGCTCATCTCGCACTCCGTCATGATCAAATCTCGTACAATGCTGATAATGACGTGCCTCTCATCTCGCACTCCGTCATTATTCAGTGACGTCTACTAGAAGAAAAGTTCCCACAGTTATTACATTTTAAAACGAGGGAAGGAAACATATCAATAAAATTAGCATGAATATTAAATTAAATATTAAATTAAAGGAAAGAGACATTTTTAGCAAATATGATTTTTCACACATTATCCCACATGTTTTATGAAGGATTTACTCAGATAGTCTTGAAAGCCACAAAATCCTTCAAAATAAAACACTATATAAATACTAAAATTCTAATAATTATACTGAAATAAAATGCTTTATCTAATAAAACAGAAACAGAATTTATACTCTATTTGTTGGAAATAATATGAATATAAGACCTTATTTATTCATTACAATAATGTAGAAATGAATTATCTCTGCCTTATTAATATTATAACTCTTTATTAATATAAACAAGAATTTTACTGTTCTCCTTCTCATGCAGGATTCTAAATAAACTCCTGAATGAAGCTAGACTTTCGATTCTAAATATAATTAACATTCTTTTCCAAATAAATAGCAAACATAATTACTTCCTTCTTTTAATACAAATAATAATAAAGCAAAGTTTTATTTCTACGTTAATAGAGACCTTCTGTCCTCTTAATCTTACTTCTGGTCAGTGTACAATGACAGCGTTTATGTTCTTTTAGTGAGTTTCCCAAACATATTTCAAAATAAATTATTTCAAGTTACCGAAACATAATAAAACCGCTTTTATTCTTTTTATTATTAACTCCTAAGTAATTTAACTTTCAGAAAATCAGCAATTTTGCATCTAACAGGGGAATTTTAAAAGCAAGATTTCCGGTGCAAAATGAAACATATACATAACTGCTACAAATATGATGTAAAATATAAAAAATTCTTTATTAATAGTTCATTATTATATTTAACACACGCTTTCCCCCATACACTCCACACTGAAGTAAGGAAAGCGTAAAGCTAAATGCATAAAGTTCCTGATCGAAATAATTATCCTCCCCAGAATAAATGGAAAGATATAAAAACGGGCTTTTAGCAAGCATACGTATTTCAGCACAAAACAGATTATCACAGAAAAATATAGCAAGCACACGTCTTTTAGCACAAAACAGATTATCACAGAAATCTGTTTTGCACAATACTTCAGGTGCGAAAATAAAACAAAGCCCCAACACAATATTTCAGGTGCGAAAATAAAACAAAGCCCCAACACAATATTTCAGGTGCGAAAATAAAACAAAGCCCCAACACAATATTTCAGGTGCGAAAATAAAACAAAGCCCCAACACAATATTTCAGGTGCGAAAATAAAACAAAGCCCCAACACAATATTTCAGGTGCGAAAATAAAACAAAGCCCCAACACAATATTTCAGGTGTGAAAATAAAACAAAGTCCCAACAATATTTCAGGTGTGAAACTAAAACAAAGCCCCAACACAATATTTCAGGTGCGAAAATAAAACAAAGCTCCAACACAATATTTCAGGTGTGAAAATAAAACAAAGCCCCAACACAATATTTCAGGTGTAAAAATGAAACAAAGCCCAATACAATATTTCCCTGGAGAATTAATAACGGCAATTCACAATACACACACACACACACACACACACACACACACACACACACACACACACACACACACACACACACACACACGCACACACATACAAACACCAAACACACACTCACACACACACACACACTCTCTCTCTCACACACACACACACGCACTCACTCACTCACACTCACACACACACTCACACACACACATAACAAACAAACAAGAAACAAAGACCGACAAACACACAAACGGTACTCTAAATCAGTTGTCTTCCCTAACAAGAAATCTTTACAGCAGCATGTGCATGCACTTTCAAAAGAGTAGAAGCAACGTCAGGTCTCCAAAATGGTGGTGTAGTTCTTCATTTAATTATTCCGTGACTCAACTTCCAACTTCCAAGGATTTTTTCTTATTCACCACGTCCTCAAATTAAGGAAGTTGCTCTTGCAATAAGCCATGGCCTTGAATAATTTATGAGTTATCTTTTCTTCAGTCAAACACGTAGTCTTTTTTAGTGTTCAACGATCTTATGACAATAAAGTCCTGGCTTAAATTTAGGAAACCTGACTTTTGCTAAATGTGTTCATTACGATGACATTTAGTAGATAGGTCTTAAAAAAACTGGGCCTTGAAACACTTTAGTTAACTTTGATACTAAATAAAAGAGCTTGTACGGTTTGGCGTAATGCACATACGAACACTAAATCAAGGAGGAAAAGAAACACGAATATATAACACACTAAGAGATATATAGCCTACATATTCAGATACAACGAAAGACATATTAACGATAATTATGTAAAATACATTATTAACTATTTTATGTGCGATGTAATAGGGCATGTAACTCTTTACTGTTCAGGACTGGAAACATTCTATATTAAAGAATACATAAGTCAGGTCGCAGGCATGCAGAGTTAAAACAACAGGGAGTGTAATGTTAATGGAAATCTGCGTGAAGCTCAAGATTATGTATTTATTAATCATAAATGTTTGTTTTAAACTTCTTCTACTGCACTACTGAAAGAAAGAAAGAAAACGCGAAAGAAAGCGCAAAAGAACGAAAGAAAGAAAGAAAGAAAGAAAGAAAGAAAGAAAGAAAGAAAGAAAGAAAGAAAGAAAGAAAGAAAGAAAGAAAGAAAGAAAGAAAACGCGAAAGAAAGCGCAAAAGAACGAAAGAAAGAAAGAAAGAAAGAAAGAAAACGCGAAAGAAAGCGCAAAAGAACGAACGAAAGAAAGAAAGAAAGAAAGAAAACGCGAAAGAAAGCGCAAAAGAACGAAAGAAAGAAAGAAAGAAAGAAAGAAAGAAAGAAAGAAAGAAAGAAAGAAAGAAAACGCGAAAGAAAGCGCAAAAGAACGAAAGAAAGAAAGAAAGAAAGAAAGAAAGAAAGAAAGAAAGAAAGAAAACGCGAAAGAAAGCGCAAAAGAACGAAAGAAAGAAAGAAAGAAAGAAAGAAAGAAAGAAAGAAAGAAAGAAAGAAAGAAAGAAAGAAAGAAAGAAAGAAAGAAAATGAAACAAACAAACAAACAAGCAAAAAAGAAAGAAAGAAAGAAAGAAAAAAGAAAGAAAGAAAGATGGAAAAAATAATAACAAATGAACAAATAAAGTTGTATGGAATAAATAAACAAAAGAGTCGAACAAAACAACGGAACTTTAGGGACCAAAACTAAAATTCTAAATGTCAAGGCGAGATGGAGTGCAAAAAAACCGGATATATATGAACTCGATGCGAGTGCGTGTTGAATCAAGGAGACCATCATAAAAGTAACAAAATATTCTTGGAACGGCAAAGCAATATAAAACAATTCTCTAGGGAAATGCATACTTTTATTTTACAATCTTAAGGAAGCTAATAAATAACTAAATATATTGAAATAACAGCCCGTTTTATTGATCCAATACTAAATCTAATTTTTTTTTTAAAACATTAAAAACATAATGAATATACACATCGTTACATCTGCTTTGAGAAAAAACGTCAGACAGTTGCAAAGTTTGAAAACTAGATCGTGCGAGACAAATGAAAGTGGATTTTAAGAACATTACACAAGTAATTTGTTTGGCTTGAATTACTGGCAAAAGTTCAAAGAGAGAGAGACTTAACAATGATGTTGACTTTTAATTCTGAAGGTGAGTTTCAAGGGGTTTGTCTGACGGTATTTGTTTTGCCTTTCAAATGTGTCTGATACGTCTGGAGATGTTTTTCATGCATTAATTTCCTCTGGTGTAATATTTTAATTTTAAAACTATATTTATTTTTAATTTTACTTTAGTCTGTTGGATACTGAAAAGGAAATTATTCCAAGACTCCACTTGAATGCGTGCTTGATGTATTTCTTGGAAAGAAATTGAATTGAAACGAGTGCAAATAAACTTGGTAAAAACAAAATAAATTTGCGTATTACTTTCTGCTTTAAAATATTAAAGAACAAAAATTACAATCGCAGTACATTTCAGTGATCATGAATGCATTGTCAGATCAAGGTGGACACCGAAGGTAATTCTCTGTTTTATTGAACTACTTACATAACATCCAGGGCTTCAAGACTGCTGGAAATTTTGTTTAGATTGCTAGGTGAGCAAAACGCATTAGATACCCCAATGAATTTGTTATTATTTGGAAATCTGTGTACGCAATGCACACTTAGCAGTAATGCAGCTGTGTATACATCTTTTTATTTATAAATCGCACATTATTTGCACACAATACCTGTGCACGTGATCGAATTGTGGATTTCAGATTTAGCTCATTTATTTTGATTATGAATTATATTTGTCTTGCTTGTATAATACAACACACTCACTTAGACTTTGTTATGTTAGTTTTATATCCCATAATAGTATTCAGTCTCTGAACTGTGTTCTTCATGATGCATAGCTAAAGAGATCACCAGAATAACGTCTTACTGAGCAAACCAAATAAAGTGACACAGTAATATTAAAATCCAGTGGTTTCTATGCCTGCTTGATTTGGGCTGTGTGATTGTTATTTTTAACAATTATTATTATTGTTATTACATGTTATTTTCTGACAAACTAAAGATGCAGTCTATGCAGTTTCGAAAAATATTTATTTATTTTAGTCCATACTAACATTCGTATTTCCTCTGTCTACTGCTGTCCGAGAGGGTATAATTAGACTGCACTTATCTTGAAGCCTCCTGCCAGAGAAAATTCTAATAAATATACCCAAAAGTCCTCACTCAGATATATATATTGGCTTTCACCACTATTAGTGCTCTAGTGAGGAGGAATATAACTATAATTTAATAGTGCACCCACTCTAATACAGTCTCCTGATTGAATGTCTAATTTGAAACTTAAAAGCATTGATTTGTTTATTTGTAATTAATTTTATTCTTGCAACAAGTGATCTCATTACTTATCTTATTTATATTGCTTATTGACATTAAGTATTCATCTCATGTTGTCGTGCAGTTATTTGCCCTAATTCATCAAATCTCCTTCTGTTGTTTCTTCTTTTTCAGGCGTGATGATTGTTTTTCTGTCATTAGTGATGGCTTCTCTGGTGCTAACACATCATGGAGGTATAGTGTGTGTGTGTGTGTGTGTGTGTGTGTGTGTGTGTATGTGTGTGTATGTGTGTGTGCGTGCGTGTGTGTGTGTGTATGTGTGTGTGCGTACATTTGTGTGTGTATGATTTGAGTGAGTATATGCGTGCATATGTGAAGGAGGGAGTGAGAATTGCAACAAAGAAAACGATAAAAATGCGTGTTACGCTTTGCGTGTTATGTTTCTGATTGTACATCTGAAGTTTCTCTTTCTTGCTGTTATCCTTGTGATTACATAATCAAAGAGCATACGTCTGTCAAATGAATGACGCTTTTTGTTTTTGTACTACTCGATATGACAGTTTTTACTAATAGTTATGTGTGTTTGTACTCCTCATTATGCCTGTTTGTATCATCCGTTATTCCTGTTTGTACCACTCGTTATGCCTGCTTATACTACTCGCTACGCCTGTATTTACTAATAGTTATGCCTGCTTCTACTACTCGCTACGCCTGTATTTACTAATAGTTATGCCTGCTTCTACTACTAGTTATAACTGTTTGTACTGCTAGTTATGCCTGATTGTGCTACTCCTTATGCCTTTCAGGTGCAAGTCGTTATGCCAGTTTGTATTACTCGTTTCCTGATGTAATCCTAGTTATGCCTGTTTGTACTACTAGTTTCCTGAAGTAATTCTAGTTATGCCTGTTTGTACTACTAGTTTCCTGATGTAATCCTAGTTATGCCTGTTTGTACTACTAGTTTCCTGATGTAATCCTAGTTATGCCTGTTTGTACTACTAGTTTCCTGATGTAATCCTAGTTATGCCTGTTTGTACTACTAGTTTCCTGATGTAATCCTAGTTATGCCTGTTTGTACTACTAGTTTCCTGATGTAATCCTAGTTATGCCTGTTTGTATTACTCGTTATGCCAGTTTGTACTACTAGTTACGCCTGTTCTACATCTAGTATGCAATTCAACCAGATAGTATTGCTGGAGTAAACATTTCCACAAAATCCTTAGACAGGATTTATAATAATAGTTCAATACGTAACAGTAAGTTATAAACCCCAATACAAGAAAGTGTGACAGGTGACACTGTGTGTACGTGACATTTCTTTTGCGTGGTGTTTGTGTGCTTATGTGTGTGTGTGTGTGTGTGTGTGTGTGTGTGTGTGTGTGTGTGTGTGTGTGTGTGTGTGTGAGACAGAGAGAGAGAGAGAGAGAGAGAGAGTAAGTGTGATAAGTTGTACACGAGATATTGTCTCAGTTTTGAGCTATATCTAGCAAAGTCTAGGAATGCAATATACGTTCATGTGTGATGAAATGTAAGTCAGACATTTAGAGGCCAGTATCTAGAATATCATAATAGCATAAGGGGGCAAAGCATACATTAACAGTGGAAACATATTGTTGTCATATTAGTATTATACAATAAATATACAAAACTAAGCAATGAAACAATGAAATTGCACCTCATATTTAAATAAGAGATTACTGACAAAAAGATAATTGAGAACGGTACAAACAAACTTTTATAAATGTTAAAATATGAACAGTTACGGTTAGTGCGTTCCGCTCCCTTAATTTTCTCAACGTAAAACAATCGATAAGGGGAAAGAAATCTCATCGACTTTCATCCAACGTAAAACAATCGATAAGGGGAAAGAAATCTCATCGACTTTCATCCAACGTAAAAAAATCGATAAAGGGAAAGAAATCTCATCGACTTTCATCCAACGTAAAACAATCGATAAGGGGAAAGAAATCTCATCGAGTTTTATTCTCCCAAGACTCCAGCTGAGCCTCGGGTATCCGAATGACCAAGGAAGACATGTCGAATGTATTGGCAAATTTGCATGTAGAATACTTAAGAAATGATCACGTGTACGGCAAGATGCTGGAGGTAACCCGGCCTACCCCCTCCCTCTCTCACAGAATGACTTTTATAAACTGTTTGGAAGCGTGATTTTAAAACTGTTTCGATTAATATCTAAATAAAAATAGACATTTAAAGGAAACGAAAACCAAAACGACTCGTATATACAAGATGCTTTTCAGTGCTTTGCTAGCGATTCTGAAACATAATTTCGACCAGTTGTTGCGTGGCCTGAAGAGTCGTTATTGATGGAATCGATGATGAAAGTTTCACAGGCTAATGTGACGAAGACACGACAGTAGTGATGCAGTTTACTGACAACATTTCCATGACTTAAAGTGTCACATCAGTCGCATGATGCTTCACTCACACACAAAATTTTAGCTCTTGGTTCGCACACGTAGCGAACTAACAGACAAAAAACCGACAAGAAGTGATTGACGAAATCGTTTATCACGCATGTGTTAACTTGTTTTCATGTAAACGGATCCGCTCTGATTCAATTTATTCAGACATTTATGTATTATTTCAGCTTAAATGACTCGTGTTAAATAAATATAAATTCTTGCGAAAGATAATCCAAAATTTGTGTCTAAGGACGACAACCGTACGCACTGTAAACTATGGCTGGGTTCCCCTCTCCTAACAAAAAAAAAGAAAAAAGAAAAATAGGTTCAGGTCTAAATAAAAATGACATCATAAAAATTTTCCATTTAAATGTCTAGGCATTTATTATAAAATCTTTTCAACACCAAACAGATTATTTTTGATTTTATGTAAGAATGCACAAGCATTAACACGTACACACAGCAGCATCTACACACATCTCAGCCACACACGTACACAATGCCAACGTATACACGTACACATAGCCAGCTATACACACTCTCAGACACACGTACACACAGCCGCCTATACACACTCTCAGACACAAATACGCAAAGCCACCTATTCACACACACTCAGACACAAGTACGCAAGCCACCTATTCACACTCTCAGACACACGTACACACGGTCACCTATACACACACTTAGACACTCGAGCAATTAGCAAAATGAAGAGATTCTAAACATGCCAGAGAATACATACCATGAAACATGTATTCTCATTCATACTTTTAACAAAATACAAGCTGAAATACTGTGTGATATCCAATTACAACTACACACAGATAGATACATAGATAGATAGATAGACAGACAGACAGACAGACAGACAGATAGATAGATAGATAGATAGATAGATAGATAGATAGATAGATAGATAGATAGATAGATAGATAGATAGATAGATAGATAGATAGATGGAGAGAGGGAGGAAGAGAGGGAGGGATGGGAAAGGAGGGAGAGAGAGGGAAGGAGGGAGGGAGAGGGATAAAGGAAGAAAAAGTGAAAATTTGAGTATTGTTTTAAGTAAACAAAATATTACAAAAAAATAGAAAAGAAAAGAACGAACCTCCGAAATAAATATTTCTTTTTTGAAAAGGGGAAAATGTCAAGATGAATGCTAAAAAGGACATAAATTGTTTTCTATTAAGTTCGACATAATGCTTTTTTGTGGGTTTGTCTGGAACAATATTCACAAGGGATTCTGATTGTCGCGTTCTGTTACTTTTCCTCGGTTCTTTTATTGCAATTCTTCAAGGAGATATTGACGTTTGTCGTTGCCAGGCAAAGATGTAATTCTCTGTTGGCAATACTTCATGAACTTTTGTTTCAGCGCATTTTTTAAATTCCTGTTTTAAGTGCAGTACTACATGAATGCTTGTTATAAGCATATCTTAGAGCATGCACTCCTTTTTGTGTGTGCAGTATTTCACAAACATATGTAAAGTATTTCTTTTAGGCATGATGTCATGCTATAGTACATGATGTCTTGCTATTGTACATGATTTCTTGCTATAGTGTATGATGTCTTGCTGTAGTGTATGATGTCTTGCTATAGTGCATGATGTCTTGCTATAGTATAGTGTATGATGTCTTCCTATAGTACATGATGTCTTGCTATTGTACATGATTTCTTGCTATAGTGTATGATGTCTTGCTATAGTGCATGATGTCTTGCTATAGTGTATGATGTCTTGCTATAGTACATGATGTCTCATAATAGTGCATTTCATTTTCATTAAGAAATGCTATCCATACATCTTTATTGTTTTGCAACCATCTTGTTAGGGTTCTGCCTATATGTGACTTATTTTTGTCCTTGAAACATTTTATGTTTTCTAACAAACTCTCTTATTCTTCAGTTATACCGCTTCCTATTTCTCCAGTGTGGTCGTCAACTGGTGTTGACTGTTGTGAATATGTGGGAGTTTTATTCTCTTCTATTTAAGTGCATAAGTGGAGTGATATTTTTTTGTAGCTGTTCTATCTTATGTTCTATCTTTTTTAGTTCTAAAGCAGTAAGAAGCCTATTTTGTATGATCGCTCTCTTTTGATCCAGGAGCCTCTGTCCACTGATAATATCATCTGGATGGTGTTTGAGCCAGAGCTCGTGCATTCTTTTCCTATATCCGCTTACGTCTTTGTTGGCTTTGATAGTAAGGGACCATTATTTCTATATCCGCTTACGTCTTTGTTGGCTTTGATAGTAAGGGACCATTATTTCTATATCCACTTACGTCTTTGTTGGCTTTGATAGTAAGGGACCATTATTTCTATATCCACTTACGTCTTTGTTGGCTTTGATAGTAAGGGACCATTATTTCTATATCCACTTACGTCTTTGTTGGCTTTGATAGTAAGAGACCATTATTTCTATATCCACTTACGTCTTTGTTGGCTTTGATAGTAAGAGACCATTATTTCTATATCCACTTACGTCTTTGTTGGCTTTGATAGTAAGAGACCATTATTTCTATATCCACTTACGTCTTTGTTGGCTTTGATAGTAAGAGACCATTATTTCTATATCCACTTACGTCTTTGTTGGCTTTGATAGTAAGAGACCATTGTTTGTACGTTTTCTTCTTTGGTCCATATCCTCCGAGTTTTCGCTAGCGTTTCAGTAGCCCATTTATTATTATTTATTACATTGGCTTGTTTATAGACGGCAGAATGCAAGGAAAGAACGCCGCACACGGTAACACCATTCATTGTCGCATTACCCCTACAATCACAACTCTAGTTAGAAATAACAATTCACATATCAGGGCACAGAGTTAACAAGACGTTAAAAGTTCTTGATTTATGTGAAAATGCATTCTCGCCATCGCCAATGATTTCCGATATAAACACTTGTTATCTCCCTTAAAATGGAGGTGAAGTGTATTCCAAACTATCCTTTATTGAAAGTAAATATTTGTCATAGTTGTCATTGTAATGATTAACGAGAAACAACCTAAAAGCAGTTGACGGAAATGTCGGTAGTCTGTAAATAACTTTCTTGTCTTTTTTCCCCTGAAGGTGAGAGCTGGGGAATGGGAGATTACCCAGCACTGGAGAAGCGATTCAACATCATGGATTCTGGTCCTTGCATCCGCAAGTGTCAAGCCGAGTGCGGAGGACTGTGTTTCTTCAACACACAGAGGTTTACCTACCAGTGTAACTGCGCCTTTAAGAGAAGTATGATCTGATGGTTTGCCGGGCGGACACACCTCGTTCAGGGCCCCAGCGGACCTCGAGCATCTCAAGGCCAGACAGCAGTCCTGTGTGTCAGAATCAGTCTATTTTGTGTTGACGGCTTGTAGTTATTTCGGTGATCGATTTAACTTTTCTTTTCTGCCACTTGATCTCATTGCAGGATGGTGAAAGAATTTCTTGTGGACAATATAACGCTTATGGAAATAAAGACAAATTAAATTTCTATTCAGAATGATTGTTCTAAAATCAGCGATGAACAGAAGTGCAGTGACCTCTCGTTAATACTTTCACATTTTAGGATATCTAATGATCATTTAGGAATATTATGCAAACATAATCAGTAAAAGAAATAAATCAATCTGAAAGATCTATAGATTTTGCATTAGCAAATAAATTTGAACACGTCGTTCAAAAAGAAGATTCAATCTCTTTGCATCTTGCTTTGAGTGAAATTAAATTTTGATGCGGAAAAGTCAAATATAAGTACGTGCAGTGTACTTATGGCATTATCTTGTGCGTGTCAATACGTTGTATTGTCTTTAGCACAAATAAATATTTTTATTTCTTGTAAAGTCAATATTCGTTTAATATTTTCTAACCAGACATATTTAGTATTGTTTTTAAAAGTCTCTGTAAAACTGCTTTGTCTCTCTTTTTGTAATCAATTCGCTACGTAATAAAAATAATTAATATTGTAGAAGATTTTATCAAGTATGCGTGAGGGATACAAAATAAATAATAATTTTATATCCATGACATCGTTCTTAGGCTTGTATTATTATTAATTAGATCATTTATCATTGTTGTTTTCTGCAGGCTGCCACAACAGCGTTAATATCAACGAACAGATTTTATCGCGAGAGAAATTGTATCGGGGGGGGGGGGGGGAAATGATATTTAATGCTATTTGTGCTCTGCATTTCAAAAAATGAATTACTTGCAAAATATTAATTGGAGAGCAAAAAATGTATAAATGTTCTCTGGAGAACAAAAGTTTCGAAACTGAGCGAGTTGTTATTTATTTGCTTGCTTGTTATTTTGTGTGTTTATTTATTTATTTTAAGGCTTGAACCCATCACACCAGCATATCTGATGTGGACTATTCTCAAATCGAATATCTGAAACCTCAATATTGCTTAACAAACTACGGGCCCAGTTAACTTATGGCAGAGATAACATCTTGTCATTTCGATTAACTGAAGTAAGTGAATGTACAATTTTAAGTACTTTTAAGAATAAGAATGATAAAACATGGGACTAATTCCCGTGTTTACAAAGTACATTATTATAAACAGGAAATAGAATGCCATTCATTAGTATATTGAATAAAATCCTTAAACCTTACTTTCTAAAAAATATTTAGTATTTCCTACGATTCGTAAGATGAAAATGGAATTCCATCACTTATTTTCAATCACTTTTATTTATTATACAATTTAACTTGTCACAGTTGGCACGAATTATTTCTCTAAAGACGTCTAGACAAAATAAAGTGGTTATAAAAGTGTATTTAATTTGCAGCACCAATTATTTTGGACTTATGACCTTTCAATGTCATGCTACGTGCAGACTAAAATCCTGGAAATGACTATTTCCTGCCTCTTTCAACTCCTGCATGTGTGTATGTATAATTCTGATAATTAGGTATTGGTGCTTGCATAATTCTAATACCCAGGCATGCATGTGATGCAAGGCCACTCTTATTATTGGTTTTGATTATTGTTTATTTAATCATCCATAACAAATTGCAAGTGATGAGAATCTTAATTAACGTTATTAATAATTCTCCAGCAGGCATCACTCGTCCCCTTTCACTTGGCAGATATGCGGGCTCAGTAAACGTTTTCTCTCTTCCACAAGATTAACTACAAACATTCTGCATCACACAGTGTTTCCGTAGGTGGAAAACTTCTTATCAAAGGAGAAAATAAATTCGTCTTTAATCTATATTTAGCGAGCTCCCATCCACTCACTGTATCTCCAACATATGGTTGTAAGATGTTCAATAAATGTTAAAATAAATTTATTAAATCAACGATCAAATATACATATAACAAATATATTGAAAGGATTATTTGACATCAACTTTTCCACGATATCTTCTTCGAATAGTTTTAATGGCTATACCATCTTATATCCTAATACATAATTCAACAGATTACTGTCAATATAAATCACAGGATAGTTCTTATCAGGGAACGGAAATGGAGCTATAGAGATTATAGCAATAATAGTTTGTACGTAACCTTGTCAAGGCGATGCCACAATAGTCTTTTGTGCACTTTTGTAACAAAGTCACATGCTATTTGTTCATAATAGAATTGTCAGTTTCACATGTCCTCTAGCGTGCTGTAGAATGTTCTGCTAGCCCCTGTTCTCTCAAGGCGCTCCTTCACTGCATTAGTTCCTTCAAGCAGAACAACAATGTAGCAATTTCCAGTAACTTCTTTGTACCAGAAAAATACAACGATGTAGTCGAGCATACTTTGCCACCATACATCAATAGAATTCAGTGTATCCTTACACTACACTGAGGGTAGAAACCTTTCAAAGTCTACCATGGTTGTAGCAGTTTATAAATCATCTCTAACTCCATTCTTTCTTACATTGAAGTCTCAACTTACAGTTTCCTACAACATTATTTATTAGCCCCGATACGTGCACAAAACATAATACATACAACATAACAAATTTATGAATGGGTTCACTAGAAACAATGTCAAGAGTTTAGCATACTACATACAAATATCATAGTTCACAATTTCTAGAAATAATTATCTATGCACATAATACATCTCTTTGTAAAACGCAAGTATAACATATCAATAGCAAAATGCACAAAATATGTCTAAGTCCATTCTCTCTCAATTATTCAGTTAACTCACCATTAAGCTAATGGCCGCCATTCATGACCAGACTTCTTCCACTCCAAAATCAAAAGTGATTAGAAAATAAATTCTTTTCAATAGGTTAACATTGATCTCAGCCCATTGTCTGGTCTTGTTCTTTGTAAATCTTAACTATTGGATAATAAAAATTAATCATCTACCTAAATTTGGTTTAGATTACATCAGCAAGTTTCTAGCAATTTCTCCATTTGAGTTGTTTACTATAAAATATCATCATAAGCATTTCCTAAGGTCGGGTCACGTTGACATTGGCAACAAATGTATAATTATTAAGTATAGAAATAGGGATAGACAGATTTACTCAGCCACATTGCATTTATTTTTATAGTTACCAAGAAATTCGTGTTTGTATAGTTCTGATACCTAGGCATTCGTGTTTGTATAGTTCTGATACCAAAGCATCATGAGTATGGGTCAAGTTTTCTCAAATACGGCTTACTAGCTTTCCGGTCAACATATTTTTCTTTAGCTTTTGTTTGCAACTTATCTCTTTCGCTTCTAAGGCAGCGTGTGGCAAGTCTTAACGAGCGGCTTAATATGCAATGTAACTTTAAGACCAATTCAGAAGTAGTGCTTTCATTTATTAAATATACAGCACTGATCCATGTTATATTTGATATTAATATTCGGACGAAACTAATCTTACAGGAGACAATGCTTGTGTGTTTGTGTGTGTGTGTGTGTGTGTGAGTGAGTGAGTGAGTGAGTGAGTGAGTGAGTGAGTGAGTGCGTGTGAGAGAGAGAGAGAGTGTGTGTGTGTGTGTGTGTGTGTAAATATGTGTTCGATCACTTCAAGATGATAAATAATCATCAAGGCTTATAAATGTATACATTAACTTAATGAGTTTTGTGTATTGAACCATATGGATAGTGCATATAAACACCAAATTCATAAATTATATTTTATTATATTTTAAATTATATTTTCATGACAAAAAGGTATAGTTCTTTAATCAATAATAAAATATGATGGAAATTTTTTTAAAATATCTAGAAAATGTGTATTCATTTAAGAAGTAACCATACCAGCATAATTTGGTGATAATATCCTTCCCTACTTAAGAATATACATTCAAATACAAAATAAAGCAAAACGAAAAGCATATTACAGCCATACGTATATAAAAACGCATTAATTAATATTTTTAAAAATATTCTTTAAAGGAGAAGTTGAAAGATACAATCGTCTATTCACATTTCTTCCAATAGAAACATCTAGAGCTTTGCCGGAATAAACTTGACGATGGTGTACTATTGGTGTTTCGGACATCAGATTCAACTGCTTTGTACTTCGATATAAATTGTGTTCTCTGTAGCGTCAAAATCTTTTTGCCGCAAGCAAACTCTCGTCACAAGAAGATACACCACAAAGCAAAGAGCCTGGATGAGCAAAGTGTAAAAAAAAAATCTTCTAGTTTCTTTTGTTATTTTATACAGCTTTTATGAAGAAAGTACACACAAAAATCTTCTAGTTTATTTGTATTTTATAAATCTGCTAGTTTATTTTGCTATTTTATACAGCTTTTATGAGGAAAGTACAAAGAAAATCTGCAAATTTATTTTGAAATGTTTTAAACATTAATAATATTTGCGATCTTAGTGAAAACTAAACCTATTTTGATCTAAAATGACATTATAATATTATATTATTGAAATCGTAGGTAATTTTCTACTGATACATGATGCTGCATAAATGTAATATAAGTGACAATTGAAAACGCACACAGTAAAATAGACAAATATTTTCATTATGAAATTTGGAGTGCTTCATATGTTCGTTGCTAGAGGAGAGAAGAAAAAAGTATGATGAGAAAACTCTATATACATACTGAGAAAAAGGAAAATCCAGCAGTCAGGGTGGATGACCAGTTGAAACCATGAAGTTGAAACACTAAGCTGCTTCCTGTAGGTCCCAGGAAGGTCCTGTAACCCATGAATTTGTCATTTTATTCGGGTATCGAGAAAACATTGCACAGCTAATCAAACCAATACATTTGTGTGCACAGCTAATCAAACCAATACATTTGTGTGCACAGCTAATCAAACCAATACATTTGTGTGCACAGCTAATCAAACCAATACAGTTGTGTGCACAGCTAATCAAACCAATACATTTGTGTGCACAGCTAATCAAATCAATACATTTGTGTGCACAGCTAATCAAACCAATACATTTGTGTGCACAGCTAATCAAATCAATACATTTGTGTGCACAGCTAATCAAACCAATACATTTGTGTGCACAGCTAATCAAATCAATACATTTGTGTGCACAGCTAATCAAATCAATACATTCGTGTACTGTTAGGTCACGTGGTGATTTTGGGATAGGCGATTCATGTATGAGCATTCTGCTCTCGGCATAATAACCAAATGAAATACATTTATTTATTTAATATACATTATTTTACTAACTGGCATTTATTTATAGAATATACACTTTAAGTAATTAATGTTTTGTTTGAGATTACTACATTATTGTCTTTAGTGGTGGGACTTTATGTCACATGTTATTATGGTTGTTAGACTGTTGATTGATGTGATGGTTCTTCTATGGGTTAAAGTATTTAGTTACTACTGCATGCAAGAACTTCTTCTCAGGTCTCCTTGTTGTTCCCCACTGATTGTTGTAGCTGTTGTGAATTGTGACGTTATGTTAATAACTCATATTTCTCGTCTGGTGTTTTCCTTTTGTGATCAGTAGGTTAGTCTCACTCAGATGTAAACAGCAGATTTTATCTGGAGTTACTTATATATGCAATTATGTACATGCACTTCTGTAGCATCAATCAGCTGAATAAATTAAATATACTTTTGACATTGCCTACATACTCACACACACATATACACGGCTACATACGCGCGTATCTGCACACATATACATACAGATTACAATGAAGAGATGCAGAGAAAAGCATTGTGACTAGAGATGTTTGTTTCTTTGAGTTCCTTTCCTTTCTCAATGGTCTATATTTCTGTATTCATTGGGCTCTTTCCTAACTCACACGCACTAACACATCTATTATTAACATTCCTATATTTCTACTTAATATGGTTTGTTGATACAAACATATCTATAGATAGACAGACAAACAGACAGACACACCCAGACAGACACACCCAGACAGACAGACAGACAGACAGGCAGACAGATAGATAGATAGATAGATAGATAGATAGATAGATAGATAGATAGATAGATAGATAGATAGATAGATAGATAGATAGATAGATAGATAGATAGACGGATAAGTGCAGGTATAAATGTATGAAAGCGAAATCAAATTATCGTACTTTTTAAACTACTCTCCATAAAAGTGTGCACTCGACAACTCTAGAATTCTTTAGCTACGTAGCTAACAATTATTTACTTGGTTCGATGACAAACTTTTCACACTTACCCTAAGTGAATTACAAAGTTGAAAAGTCCTGACACCATACCAGACAGGTCAAGGTCATTTTCTATATTATCTTTCCTAGAGACAAACGTTATACATAGTTATAATTAATACAGTAAATGATGTCTGTTATTCATCACACATTATGTTTTTGTGGGGAACGAAATTTGACATGTGTAATTGCATAGATTTTCATTTATTTTTATACATTATTTTAAGTGACCGTTTATATGTATAATAAATCTATTATCTAGTATGTTTTAGACGAATTTTGATTGCATAATAATCTTGTAATTGTGTTTTATTCATTAAAAAAAAATGTCTTTTAAACATGACTATCACCAACTGGCCGACTCACCTGGCCTGCATCATGATTAGATTTAACGTGGGAGTAATTGAGGCTGGTAACAGTAACTCTGTTAGCATGAAACTGCTGACCACAAGCCACAGTTCCCTAGGACAGGAGTGTTAAAGTTTAGTCAGTTGAATTGTGGAAAATACGTATAAAGCAAACAATAACCCGCCACATCCGTGACAATCCCACACAACTCAAATGCATTCACAATAAATAAATTAGAAAACAATCCACAAAATTAATAAAAATCTAACAAAGAAGAAAATAAATAGGAAAAATAAAATACGTATCTAAGATTATCAAGAGTATAAAATAACAAGCAAGGTAAATTAATTAAACACGACGAAAATCTTGAAATATTAAAATAGGGAAAATTAATGATAAACATTAATTATATTCAAATTAAAAAACAGAGGTAAGCACACACGTGCGCACCCATATAACCACTTGAGCACACTTTAATGTTGTAGTGTGAATTGAAAAGACTCGGACCAGCATTGGTGTTATGTTAATTATAAAACCAAAGCCCACTGTTGGTGCAGTACTGTGAACTAGAAACACAGATCACAGTAGGCATTTTAGTGTAAATTGTACCGACAAGCCTTAGGCATTGTCATTTTTAGTGCGGTCGGGAATGTGGCTCTGATGATTCATCTACTTTTGCGTGACTACTTCAATCAAACTGGCCAGAACCAATATTTGCAGGAGCTCGGTGTTGTCTTGAGAATTTTATCTAGTCTACCGTTGTTGTAGTGTGAATAGAAAAGACAAAGATCAGCCTCAGCTTGGTAGTGTGAACAAGACATAAGACTAATGTCTTCATGAAAGCGTTCATCAAAATGATTGACATAAACTTATGGATAAAAAATAATGTCTGATTCGTTCAGGTATCAAACACCACCTTTCGAAATGTGTGGCAGTGTTTCATTGTTATTTCAATGAGTATCACTTTTATCATTGTATGATCAGTCTGGAGAGAAGTAGAAATCACAAATGTGTGGCAGTGTTTCATTGTTATTTCAATGAGTATCACTTTTATCATTGTATGATCAGTCTGGAGAGAAGTAGAAATCACAAATGTGTGGCAGTGTTTCATTGTTATTTCAATGAGTATCACTTTTATCATTGTATGATCAGTCTGGAGAGAAGTAGAAATCACAAATGGCCTAATAAACAATCCTTACAACTACTAAAATATAAAGTGGTTTTCCATTTATAAGTTAAATATAGAGTATAGACACACTTTAAAGAACGTACGGTTTTAGGAATGGAAAAACAGGTGATGGACCGATTAGAAGAAAGGCAATTCCTGAAGAAATATTTCCGCCAATAAGGACTTGGTATACGGCTTTCTGAAATCATGTAATATTAATACAAAACATTTTACAATCATACAAACTGTCCGTGAATATCTTTACAAAGACATCTATAATATATTATATACTGTAAAGCATCAGAATCTATAGTGAATAAGCTACTGTTCTGTGCTTATGAGGAATATTTTTTCAAAGCCTCAAAAAGCTTTTTAATGCCCATGAGACTCGCCATAAATCGATAGAATACACTGTAACAAACCTTTTTGTTGACTAACCAGATAGAATACACTGTAACAAACCTTTTTGTTGACTAACCAGATAGAATACACTGTAACAAACCTTTTTGTTGACTAACCAGATAGAATACACTGTAACAAACCTTTTTGTTGACTAACCAGATAGAATACACTGTAACAAACCTTTTTGTTGACTAACCAGATAGAATACACTGTAACAAACCTTTTTGTTGACTAACCAGATCCAGAATGGGGTTGATATTACAAATAAGGCTGCACCAGCCGAGAACAGTAATCCCACGACAAGCTTACTCAGACGGAACTAAATCGGAAGAAACGGATAAGATCAGTCCCATCAAAGTGAAATTATTAATCACACTTGATAATAGCAAATGTGATGAAAAAATAATTTAACTAGAATAGAATGAAAAAATAATTTAACAAGAATAGAATGAAAAAATAATTTAACAAGAATAGAATGAAAAAATAATTTAACAAGAATAGAATGAAAAAATAATTTAACAAGAATAGAATGAAAAAATAATTTAACAAGAATAGAATGAAAAAATAATTTAACAAGAATAGAATGAAAAAATAATTTAACAATGAATAGAATGAAAAAATAATTTAACAAGAATAGAATGAAAAAATAATTTAACAAGAATAGAATGAAAAAATAATTTAACAAGAATAGAATGAAAATCCAAGAAAAAATAATACTATTGTTGTGAACATTCACTCCTAAATACAAGAATGCCAGTGGTTATCTTGCCATCGATCATGTTAATTACACGGGTTTGATTCATTATTCAATGGACAGATACTTTGCTCTCATAACATTTATTAAGAAATTATTATATTTAAAATTTATATAAAAATTTAAAGCAAAATTGGTAGAAAATAATTGTTCTAAGACACATTTAAGCAATTACTATTTTCATCATCGTCTCACCGTCGTCATTATCATTAAAATTTGTAATCCTATGAATATTATTATTAGTATACTGCTACCAGTCATAATTTACTACAAGGATCACAAAGCCATGATAGAGAGAATGTATGTCAATGGAGAAACTCCAATGTCTTGCAAATTTGGAAAGAGGTTTGACACACACACACACACACACACACACACACACAGTTAGGACACACCTTGTCAGCACCCAGACCTTGTTCCCATCTAGATCTCCACAAATTCTCTCAAATGATTAAAACTAATTTATACTTTATTACCGGAAGTAGTCTATCTCGTACCTGATTCAAATGAAGTTCTAGCGTCGAATCCAAAGAACCAAAAGCATAGTTGGCAAATAAGACAGACACACAGCAGACTAGAATTAATGGATTTTTGACTAAATACAGCACAGATTTATCTCGCTTTACTGGAGCTGCTCCTGAAGACAAATTAGATCGGAGATAACTCAAATACATGTTGTACATTTGGAATTTCTCCAACACATTTCAAAAAAATTGAAATAAAATTTCAATTTCTAATCTATAAATTTATGATGCGAAGTTATTTGTAACAAGTATAATTATTAAAATGTTATGGCAAAGTTTATTTCTGAATTGAAAGTCGAGGATGGACAGAAGTGGCGAAGGAATACAAGCTGTTTTGATTGATTGAGCTGTGCGGTTGGCTGTGTGGGATTCTCGTTAATGTTGTATAGAGACTTGCTTGAGAATAAACGGATTAAATCTACGTCTAGTTTTGATCAAAAACTCATTGTTTGTTTATCCAACCTTTAGGACGATGAAACTATGAGCTTGTCTATGAATAGATGGCATGTGTATTGACAGAATGTTGGTTTAACCACAAATATTAATTTGTTCTAGGTGTATCCGGAAATTTGATTGATTAATAAAGTTAGTTATGGTAAAGATGGGCGTGGTTTCTACACTGAGAAAATTAGGGTGCAGAATCTCAACACTTCACTCTGCAAACAAACTCTTTGGGTGAGGCATTATGTGTGTCGGGTCCCTCCTGTCATGCATGGGTTGTAAATGAGAAATCCTTAAAGGTGCCAAAAAGATAGATCCTTAGCTAGAAGAAAGTAAAAACGTTTCTGTATTGGGTGAGTGGCTAAAATTTTTATTATGAAGTGTTATGTTCGTATAAACAAGTATAACTGTATTTTGTTGCAGAGACATAGATCTAATTAAATATTTATTTATGTGGTAATTAGCAGTGCATTTAGGATCCACAAATACGTTTGTTTCAGGCTTTTTAGTTCTGTCTTATGGACTTTGCATGCCTACATTGTTTCAGGCTTTTTAGTTCTGTCTTATGGACTTTGCATGCCTACATTGTTTCAGGCTTTTTAGTTCTGTCTTATGGACTTTGCATGCCTACATTGTTTCAGGCTTTTTAGTTCTGTCTTATGGACCGACAAATTTTGCGCCGACAAAATCGCGATGGACAAATGCGCGACGACGAAATCGCGATCTTATGAAGTGTTGTGGTGAGTGTTTGGCAGTTTTGCTAAGCTTTCGCCAAGAGTTGCCAAGTCTTTTATGGGGAGTGGCGGCAGTTTTGCTAAGCTTTCGCCAAGAGTTGCCAAGTCTTTTATGGGGAGTGGCGGCAGTTTTGCTAAGATGTCGCCAAGAGTTGCCAAGTCTTTTGTGGGGAGTGGCGGCAGTTTTGCTAAGATGTCGCCAAGAGATGCCAAGTCTTTTATGGGGAGGGGCGGCAAGTAGCTTGCTCGCTAATTTGTCAGTGACTCAAAAACACCAGTAAACGTGGACTGTCAATGACGATAAGCAGGGTTATGCAGGTATTTTCTTTATAAACAGTGCTAAACATTTTCTTTATTTTATTATTATTTTTTTAATTGTTTCAATCTCGCGTATCTGTTAGTGTAGCATAACTTCGTTTTGTTTTGTTTTTTGTCGTAAATTGTAGTGATATTATAATAATAACGTCTTGCTCTCTGTGTCCACAAATACTTTGTTATATCTATTTCTCAGACTATTATTGAGGCCCGGGACAGGGGCTGAGTCTAGATGATCGGCTGCTCTTTTCTATTGTCGGCACAACAGTTATTTTTATAACCGGTAGTCCATACCTTACATCGGTACTGTGCCGATGTGTTATAGCCTTCATAATAAATATATGGTGTAAAGCACTATTATAAAGTCATCCAGGATACTGTGCCGATGTGTTACAGCCTTCATAAAAAATATATGGCGTAAAGCATTATTATAAAGTGATCCAGGATACCTTGCGACAATACATTCATGTCATTTAAATTTAATTTCCTTTTCCCACTGCATACCTCTGTATTTATGTCCATGAATCAAATTCTTGTCTTATTTAGAGATAACACAATCAATAACGTTCTTGTCTTATTTAGAGATAACACAATCAATAACGTTCTTGTCTTATTTAGAGATAACACAATCAATTACGTTCTTGTCTTATTTAGAGATAACACAATCAGTTACGTTCTTGTCTTATTTAGAGATAACACAATCAGTTACGTTCTTGTCTTATTTAGAGATAACACAATCAATTAAGTTCTTGTCTTATTTAGAGATAACACAATCAATTACGTTCTTGTCTTATTTAGAGATATATAATCAATCAAGTTCTAATCTGTACGTGCACACACTCATACCCACACAAATGCACACACATAGATACACACATGCTCTGTGACGCCAATTCACATGCACACACAGAGATACACACATGCTCTGTGACGCCAATTCACATGCACACACAGAGATACATACTTGCTCTGTGACGCCAATTCACATGCTTACATAGTTACAAGTAGACACCTTCTACTAAATGAAAAACAATTAATTTCGTTACCCGTTAAATCATATATAATGACGTCATTTTTGAGAAGATAAGGCAGTAGATTCTCTTGTTTTTATATATTGCAAGGTTAATGTGTATACCACTATCAACAAAAACAATCTCCAAACCCGTGTTGACATCATTTTGTGTAAATTTTCGTTTAACACTTTCATAGGTAGACAAGAAAATAGAATACGATCATAATATGAAAGTAAACTAAAATGTACAGGAGAGAGAGAGAGAGAGAGAGAGAGAGAGAGAGAGAGAGAGAGAGAGAGAGCGATAGAGAAAGGAGCAGGAGGGAGGGGAGTGAGTGAGAGAACAGTGGTGATGGAAAGTTGGAAAAATCTCTGAGATAATAATACTAATATTAATGATGATAATGAAGATGGTTGTGGAGGTGATAGTAGTGGTAGGATGGTGGTGGTTGTGGTCATAATGATTATGTTGGCAAGAGTTATGATTATAATGCTAGTGTTGGTAACGATGATAATGTTGAAAATAATTATGGATATGTTGGTGATGCTCATTGTGTTGCTGGTAATGATGATAATGATAATGGAAGTGGCAACGATATGATGTTGATGAAAAGAAATATTACCTGGACAATATGGTAAGAAATGAGCGATGAGGAGTGACCACACACTCAGCAGACCACCCATAAACCAGAACGGTAGACCGAAACCTTGAACCTGTCGTTCAAAGCAAGCACACGTAACTACACAGAACACGTCCAAAGAATGTAAAACTAATCAAATATCATTTGTGTACTTTTCCTAATCATGCATATTGAAGAGTTCATTAGTGAGTCAAGAAAGGTAGTCATTATTATCGCATATTTTCCCCTCTTCTCTTTTAATTCCTGTCTCTTGACAGGACGATGACCTAAAGATACATAGTACTATTGCTACAATTTTATTATGAATGGTGGACATTTAAACCAAACAAATGCAAAAACTGATAACCATAGAAAAACAATAAAATGTTACACTTACTAACTATGGCAAAACACACTTACATACAGATATTCACATACACACATACGTACACATACATTCATATACATACTCACACCCTCACGCTCACACACATACTCTCACACGCACATACACACACATACATACTCACGCACATACTCACACACATAATTACAAACTCGCACACGTATTTGGAGACACACACATACACACATTCTCTCTCTCTCTCTCTCTCTCTCTCTCTCACACACACACACACACACACACACACAAACTCTTAACGTGAGGTATGTAGATCAACCTTACTTCATACAAAACTCCTCCAAATAACGGTCCAATTAAGTAGCCCACTCCGGAAAATGTTTCCAAGAAAGCCTGTTGATAGACATTTTCGTTTATATCAGCGCTTCCCGATTCATTTTTCACCCCGCACCCCCCCCCCCCCCGAGACTGACGAAACCGATCTCGCACCCCCTTCTTTCAAAGTAAACCAAGATTTTGTACAAAAGAAAGTTTTCCTTTCTCTTCCACGATGAATTCTTGCACCACCGGCAACAGCAGCTCCCACCCTCAATCGAGAAGCGCAGGCTTACATGGTATTTATTAACAATGATAATAAATGTATGTTTGGGTGTGTGAGGTCAAATTTAAATGAGTAATATTATTTTTGAAAATTAATTCCCTTTTAGTGGGAATCCAAATGACTGCAAACACATTAGCAAAAACTCAGTCAACAAATGTCGGTGTCAAACCGTTTGTGCACGTGCGTTTTCACTATTTTCTTGCTGAGTAATGAATACACTTGAAACTTTAGCTTATTCATTAGCCCGTGTGTCTTCACTATTTTCTTGCTGAGTAATGAATACACTTGACACTTTAGCCTATTCATTAGCCCGTGTGTTTTCACTATTTTCTTGCTGAGTAATGAATACACTTGACACTTTAGCCTATTCATTAGCCCGCGTGTCTTCACTATTTTCTTGCTGAGTAATGAATACACTTGACACTTTAGCCTATTCATTAGCCCGCGTGTCTTCACTATTTTCTTGCTGAGTAATGAATACACTTGACACTTTAGCCTATTCATTAGCCCGTGTGTCTTCAATAAATCCTCACAATTCACAGTGTCAATTTATAATAGTGTTCTTTATGAGTGTGTGCATTACAACGTGTATGTGAGTTCACTTAGGTCAAATGTTTACATATATCCCTTATTACTATGCATAGATTCTAGTCATTTATATTTATTTTGTCTCTAATTGGCTTTTCGTAGTTAACCAGTTGCATTTCCAATTAGTTTCAAATTTTCTTTGTGAGTTTCTTCATTCGTAATTTTTTTTATAAGTGCACTTACCGAAGATGTCTGGATATTTGTCTTTATTCATAACTAGCTTTTATTACTGTACCTACACCCACAGTGCTTGGATATGTGAATTCATTAATAACTTTGCATGCTAGTCCAATGATGCCCCAATAAGCCATAAAATCTGTATACAAAATGTATACTGACGATTACCAAGTACATCTCGTGGCGGACCAGTTATGCCAATTGTCTTCACGTGTCTCTTCACACATGACCAAGAATTTTACCGATACAAATGTATGCCTTGATGGTTTTCTATAATAACCTCATTTGTTAGCTGACTATCAAATGCCTACATGCGTCTGCATTAACAATGTTAGTGCTTTTACATAGTCTGTCTGTGTGCAATCATTATTTATTTCTCTCTCTCTCTCTCTCTCTCTCTCTCTCTCTCTCTCTCTCTCTCTCTCTCTCTCTCTCTCTCTCTCTCTCTCTCTCTCTCTCTCTGTATGTATGTATCCTGTCAATAACTATCAGTGTGCAGTTATTATCAACATCTATATCTGTGGAACTCTGGGCACCCTTCACTCATTATGGTTATTATCAGTAATGAACAATGATACCTAAGCGACAGAGTGACAAGCCATATAATAAACATAAAGCAGGATCCTTCTCCTTTAGTAGGAAGTTTTCCACTTATGGAATATTGTGTGACAGTAAATATTATCTTTAATGTTCTGCAAGAGAGGAAATATTTACAGCGCTCATATATCCACCACGTGAGAGAGACGAGTGGTGTCTGCTGGAGGATCATTAATAAAATAAAATTAAGATTCTTATCACGTGCAATTAGTTTTGGATGATAAATTAATTAATAATAATAATATCCATTAATTAAGTGGCGTTGGCGTCACAAAAGCATTCTGAATGTCAATAAGGAACTGAAGTAAGTTACTAATCATTATTTGCTTTTTCTTTCCCAAAATAAAGATTCGAAGGGTTCCTGCCCTCTCTTGAACACTGCCCAGTAGCTAATTTTCGATTGTCTTGCAACTTACACCATTACAAATATTATTCCTTCTAGTTTCCGATAATAGCAATATCTGTAAATTTCCAAGAATTGGCGTGAGACTCATTTTGTACGTAGTCATTATTGCCGTATGCTGTAATTGTTATTATGTGCACTGTTTTCTCTCTATCTGTACACTATCATAATTGATATGTGCATACAGTCATTATTGCCGTATGCAGTAATTATTATTATGTGCACTGTTTTCTCTCTATCTGTACACTATCATAATTGATATGTGCATACAGTCATTATTTACATCTGCGTGAACGTCGTTATGTTTCTGCCAGCCATTATTAAGATGGGCATTATAAAAATGTTATGTCTGTATGTGGCCTGTCAACAATGATCTCGTTATGTTAGACTATTTACACCGGGATTATCTATAGATAGGTCTTCACTACTAAATATCTTATTGTCTGGTCTTCACAAGACACAGTTCTAAACTGCCATTTTAATTATTAAAGTCTACATGTTGGTCTTCAGGAATCACACATTGTGATAATCACTTAAAACAAGTGTCAACATAATTTATTCACAAATAAAAAGTTATTCTGAAAAAGATTTATCAATTGTACAGGACTGTGATCAAAACTGGAGCCTTTTCTCAATACCCTAAATAAAACATATCAAATCAGTTTTAGAGATATGGTCTATTTCTTTAGTAAGAGAAGTTTTCTCTCCTTTTAAAGTTAATATGAATGACATAACTTACAAAAACTGTCGACACGTGCTCGGGAAGTAAAGTAGCTCCTATGGCAAAACCGGAAGTGAAGAAGGCAGACGCGCCAAGCGCCATGAAAGACCGTACTATGAAACACAAGACGATAAAGACTTCTCCTGGAGGACATTTATCTAAAAAGCTGAAACGAGACATAATTAGCCTTTACAATTACATTCTGTGAGCATAATGTAATATCCCCCTCATTCTGTGAGCATAATGTAATATCCCCCTCATTCTGTGAGCATAATGTAATATCCCCCTCATTCTGTGAGCATCATGTAATATCCCCCTCATTCCGTGAGCATCATGTTATATCACCCTCATTCTATGAGCATCATGTAATATCACACTCATTCTCTGTCCAGACTATTTTCGTCCTATTCTATCATTTAAAAATACTTTTAAAAGTTAAAAAGAAATTTAAACAACTCTATATAACTTTATATCATCACAATTATGCTTTCGAATGTGGTTAGATGAAACCAACTTCTAAAATATTTAACGCAAATACTTTTCTTCTTATTATAAATTTGTAGTTAGAAATCGGTACACGTGTACTCGAACATTTTATATATTTATTAACTTAAGGAGAAACCAAACCAAGAAATAAAAAACAATTAGCACTGTTAGTAGTAGTATAAGTAGTGGTAGTGTAGTAGTAGTAGTAATAATAATAATAATAATAATAATAATAATAATAATAATAATAATAATATTTCAAATGATTCCAAATGTAGACTCTGCAATTCCATGGATGAGACAACAGAGCACATACTATCTGGATGTCAGGTTCTGGCTGAAACAAAATACACCAAACGACACAATGAAGTGGCAAAACACATACATAGAAATCTGTGTGAGAACTATGGCATAAAAAAAAACAGAAAGAGTATGGTTGCACCAACCAGAAGCAATCACCGTAACAGAAGAAGTCAAAATACTATGGGACTTCGAGATAAGAACAGACCGGTTGATTCCTGCACGAAGACCAGACATTGTAGTTCTCAATAAGTCCAACAGAACAGTAACAATCATTGATGTCGCTGTTCCAAGTGATAGAAACATAAAAACAAAAGAAAGAGAAAAAATAGAAAAATACTAAGACCTCAGATTAGAAATTCAGAGACTGTGGAATGTAAAAGCAGAAGTGATACCTATAGTGATAGGAGCCTTGGGGAATATAACATCTGAATTGGAAGGCTACTTGAGTAAACTCCCTGGAAACCACAGATTCGCTCCACTACTCAAAGCCTCGGAAGTGCCCACATCCTCCGTAAAACCTTGGATCTCCCAGAATCTTGGTAAGATTCCGAGGCCTTGGGTCACAACCGACAGTCAAACAGAAGTCGTGGAAAGAGGCACCATAATAATAATAATGATAATATTATAATTATAATAATAATAATAATAATAATAATAATAATAACAACAACAACAATAATAATAATAATAATAATAATAATAATAGGGAAGGTGTCTAGATAGTCCAGTGTATAGTGGAGGACAAGCTGATCGTGTTGGTTAAGTTGGTCTGTGTTCCCAGCATTGATGAGTGACAGCTTCAAATCCCATCTCTAGAGGGAGGAAAAAGTGGTTCCCTCCTATACCCGTACCCATCCCATTTATGATGTAGAAAACAAAACCTGATTCTATACCGGATCAGACATTGCCCGGCTAGACAGTACATGCTAAACACTAATACTTCAGGGTGTTGTAGTGAAACATGAGCTACTGTAACGCTGTCGAAAACTTTGAGGTGATACACCAGAGAGTAAAATATTCAAATAATGGACTCTTACTATCAAAGCCAAACTATATTAAGAGAATATAGGAAAAGGATCCTGAATTTGCTTACAAACTATCCAAGTGATATTATCACTGATTTCGGCTCCTGGACCAGAAGAGATCAATTATGCAAAACAGACTTCTTACAGTTCCAGAACTACAAAAGATAGAACAGTAACAAACAAAAACCACAGCCCTCTGCATCGAAATAGAAGACAATGAAACTTCCACCATCTCATAAGAGACAGAGGTGACGACCACTATGGAGAAATAACCAGTCATCTGACTGAAGAACAACAAAAACAGTTTCAGAGACAGCAATAAGTCACATATAGCAGAACCCGAACAAGGAAGGCAGGAAAACAACAAAGCTCTAACAACAGCAATTCATACTGCAAATAAAGTAGTAAGGCATATCCTTACAAACGATATCACAGAGACAAATAGTCTAATGTACGCCCGTCTAATATAATTGAAAAGCATACAACGATAGCCAAATACAAACAAAGAAGCCATCAGTACCACCATGAAAGAAAAAACCAGGAAGAAATAGAGTGCAGTAGGAAAGAAACTGCCAAATGACAGCAGCACTGCGTAATAAAGGAAACTGAAAGTAACTGAGGATGATATAGAACTGGATGCAGTAAAATACGTCACATGCAACCTTCCTGAAGAATGAGGTCAACGTGTGAAGATACAAATATTTATATCTAATTAGGCAAAATTGTACGAGAAATATCAAGAGCACTGGATGAATTAAAGCTTTAAAGAATTAGGGCGTGTAGAGATCGGACCAACAGACAGCCTGTGAAAAGTTAATAAACAACAAATAACCAAACCCAAATAACAACAATAGTTATATTTATAATTTGAAATAATAAGGTTATTAATGAGATCGGAGGCAAAATAGTTGAAAAATATATTAATGATTTCTTTATTTGTCATTTTCAAAACATACAACAGGTTATACTCTTCTAGCAATCAAATACATGTAACTATACATTTGCAAGTGGACGTAACTGTGTTCATTCTTCTAGTAATTAAATAACTAATATAGTCTCAATGGGGACATGATTGAGTTCATTCTTCTAGCAATCGAATAACTAATACAGTTTTAAGGGGACAAAAATTGTTTATTCTTCTAAAAATCATTATAACTAATATATTTAAAAGAGGACATAGCTGTGTTCCCTTTTCAGATAACTAATACAGTTTCAGGGAAATAGTCCTGGGTTCCGAAGAGTGAATTAGTTCTGTGGAAAACAAATAATTAGAGTATCCAAAAGAAATTTTAAAATTACAAAACATAAACGCACCCAAATGATACAGAGCTCACCCCGGCTACCAAGAGTCCTGTAACACATAAAAATCTACAACCAATCCTTCTTATCTGAAATGTAAATATAAAATTAGAAACATACATGAATAAAAAATGTCGACACAATTAATTATCAAAGTAACGTGTGTGACACGCTAAGAGTGGAGGACTACATTTGTCATTTGACGTCCTTTTGTTAACAAGAAATTACAGTTTCTTGAGTGTAGTCTGAAAATCCAGAAATTTCAAATATACTTAACAGTCAAATATAAATTCTAAACAAAATTTAAAAGTTTTTAATATTTAAACTGTTTAATTTGTTCGGTATCCAGTCCACTGATTTAAGAGATCGATGGTATGTTATGACTGGATTTTCAAGTTAGCAAGGAGAATACCACGAAAACCCTCAAATATATAAAATTAAACAAAATGTTGGAATGGGTCTACAGCTCCAACGCATAAATAAATGGATTTCCTATAAATTATTTCATGATTATTCAAGAGATGTTCTTTTGCATTTAGCTTTGGGGCAAACTATCATATATTTCTGGATACTAAGAATTTGTTTAGATTTGAACAACAACAATAATAATAATAATAATAATATCCTGTTATTGCCTTAACTAATTAATCCCTTTTCCTATTCCCTCTTATTTCAAGCGTTATACATGCATTCAGCAAGAATATCATGAAGTCAAATTCTAATTATAGAACTTGGCCTGTAACTAGTTCTAAAAATAGTAACTGATAGTTACTTTAGTAGTCTCACAACAATAAGATCCCAAGCTAAGCACTTTTATTATATACGCACATACTCATTCTAAAGTAGATCTTCTTGGGCATACAAAACAATGCATGTCAGCAGGCTACGTAAATAGCTAGTCAGTTTGTAAATATGCACATGCAATCAGATACTGCATATGGTTCAAGTCTGGCAGTTCAGAAGTGTGTCGCTGTCAGTACTGTACACATGAGCTATGTCAAGGTAGTCATAATGCGTAAAACACGAAAATGTTTCTTTGTATCTAGCTACATTTTTATTTTTCTTCAGTTATAGTGCATTCATGCCATGCTTATTCTGCATCTATAGCAAGCAAATGCCTTTCGGTTGTCATGTGAACCATTATCATTTCAGAGAGTAATGAAATATCACTAGGGCTCAATGTGCTATTATCAGAAGAACCAAAGTTTCAATTTACAGAACTTTCCCCAAATATTTGTTTGATAAGCTTTTACTGCTTCTAATAGCAGGACATACGCACACTTCACAGTGATCCAAACTAGCTAGTTCACAAGAGGAGATAACTAGTTAGTTCATAAAACTAGGGGAGATAACTTGATAGAATTAAACATTGTCTTATAGTCTTATAGATGTAAATAGCGACATTTGTACTATTCCTTCTTTAATTCAGTGGGCTTATATCGAAGCCAAATTTCTCTGATCATGAAGTCCACTAAACTGAAGAAATGATTTAATTTTGTTCATTGATCTAAGTTATTATCTCCGTCATGAGGTGTTTACTGCACACCTTGACTCATGAAAACATTTGGTCTGCCTCTCCTTGTAACTTGGATGGTTTGGCTAAACGTGCATGCATCACTTTTACTTTTATACCAATCCACCTTATACTGCTTAAATTACTTTTACTTCTATAACAATACACCTTATACTGCTCAAATCACTTTTACTTCTGATAACAATACACCTTATACTGCTCAAATCACTTTTACTTCTATAACAATACACCTTATACTGCTCAAATCACTTTTACTTCTGATAACAATACACCTTATACTGCTCAAATCACTTTTACTTCTATAACAATACACCTTATACTGCTCAAATCACTTTTACTTCTATAACAATACACCTTATACTGCTTATATCAATATAATTTACTATTTTACTATTTTTATTGAAATGCTTCTGGGTAAAATTAATATTTTAGTCTCAGGAGAGACTGACAATTAACTACACCAGTCAATGTCTTATTGCGCACGTGTTGTATTCAATACACTAGACAATGTCTTATAGCACAGGTCTTGCATTAACTGCACTAGACAATGTCTTATAGTATACAGGTCTTGCATTATCTACACTAGACAATGTCTTATAGTATACAGGTCTTGCATTATCTACACTAGACAATGTCTTATAGCATACAGGTCTTGCATTATCTACACTAGACAATGTCTTATAGCATACAGGTCTTGCATTATCTACACTAGACAATGTCTTATAGTATACAGGTCTTGCATTATCTACACTAGACAATGTCTTATAGCATACAGGTCTTGCATTATCTACACTAGACAATGTCTTATAGCACACGTCTTGCATAACTACACTAGACAATGTCTTATGGCATACAGGTCTTGTATCAACTACACTAGATAATGTATTACTGCACACGTCTTGTACTAAGTACTCTTAATTGTATTTCAAACAACCCTTGTAATAAGTAATAGCATGATTGTCATTACATGTAGATCTTATAACAATTATGCAGTCTTGGTATAGTGCAGAGGCTTTTCAAGAACTAGTCTTATCATCATAGTGAAGAGCTTTTGTAACAACTAACCTTGGCATTATAGTTCACAGATTTTGTGATATCTAGTCTTGGCATTATAGTTCACAGATTTTGTGATATCTAGTCTTGGCATTATAGTTCATATATTTTGTAATATCTAGTCTTGGCATTATAGTGGTGAGATTTTGTTATATCTAGTCTTGGCATTATAGTGCATATATTTTGTAATATCTAGTCTTGGCATTATAGTGGTGAGATTTTGTTATATCTAGTCTTGGCATTATAGTGCATATATTTTGTTATATCTAGTCTTGGCATTATAGTGGTGAGATTTTGTTATATCTAGTCTTGGCATTATAGTGCATATATTTTGTAATATCTAATTTTGGCATTATAGTGGTGAGATTTTGTTATATCTAGTCTTGGCATTATAGTGCAGAGGTTTAGTGACCTATATTTTAGGTATTACACAATATTTCATCCTTAAAATATTTTATATACAAAAAATGTATTTTATTTTTTCTTGCGATAAGGTAGGAATGTTTAAAGTAGAGGTAATTCTCTACATGTTAAATGCAACACTAATAAATGTTAGTGTAGATAGTTTACAATACATTTTGAGTAGAGGGGAACAAATCACTGAAAGTAGCATTTTGCATTAAAAGGATTAACTCTCTGTCAGTCACATTCAATGAGCCAACAATCTACAATGGGTTTCCTTGTTGAAGATTAACCTATACTGGCTGAGTGACAGTTATTGATAGTTACTAAGTGACAAATAAGGATACTGTCAAGGTATGCATTATAACTAACCAATGACCAAGTACTTGACAATTGAAATTAACCAATGGTAATTGCTAAAGTATAGAAAGAAATGTCTGACCTAAAACATATTTCGGTAAAATCACTTGTACGGATGCAATACAGGCCACATCTGAAGGTGTGCCTGGTTAATACGAGTATCTATGAGTAAATACAAAGTTACAAATTTCAGACGTAATTTTCATGATTTTCTTTTCAGCCGGGAATTAATGTATCTTATCCATATATATATATGTATAATTGTTTGTGATATGTTGTAACCAGTTCACAGTATTCTCATGTTATAATTTTGATTGTTACAAAAATATTTTGCAAGTAACGTATATACCCACTGTCAGATTCTTCATAGCGTACCTTAACTCGGCAAAGTTGGGTTTTGTCACAATTTTGTCATAATGAGCTTTCAAAGAGTACTTCGATTTCGTAAAGATGCTACATTTGTTTAAAAATAGTTGTATTGTGCAATCTTTGTAAGAAGATTATATAATGATCTAGTTTATACGGGACACAACACGGGTTGATCAAAACTGTTTTGTGTATATATTTATATGCTGTAAAGAAAGTGTGATGATTGATTTAATTCAATAAGAGAGCTCAACGGACAATAACGATGTAATAATGTTAATCAGCCGAGGTTGAAAGATTTGTAAAAACAATATTTAGATTATTAATAATTAATTATAATTCCTTTCATGCAATAATTCATGCATTTCTGTTTAGTGCCAATCTATGTCGTTCATTGATTTCGTAAACAGTTGATAAGATTTACTTCTTAACATGGAACATTACAGTGTGTTAGTTTGTATAGATTTATAAATCTAAACAAATTAATTATTTGAGGGGTGAATCAAAGTTTGTATGATAATTACTATGGGAACGCATTATGTTTGCATTTTGTGACATAGTGCTTCTAGTGGAATTTTTAATGGCAGAGTTCGTTAACTCTTGTTTATTTTAGGTAAAGCAAATAGACTGGTGTTAACGTCATATTTTATTTCTGTCAAAGTTATGTGTCTTCCGGCCCCTCAATTTCCAGGTCAAAGCCTCCCTGTCATCCCTGCAAGGACGATACTGTGTGATACTTTCATCTTTCCGGAGTCTGCTAATATAGTTCCCATAACTCTTGTTTCATACTGACTGTTTTGAGTCTGCTAATATAGTTCCCATAACTCTTGTTTCATACTGACTGTTTTGAGTCTGCTAATATAGTTCCCATAACTCTTGTTTCATACTGACTGTTTTGAGTCTGCTAATATAGTTCCCATAACTCTTGTTTCATACTGACTGTTTTGAATACTGTTGACGTCACTATTCTGTGTACTTACTTTTAATGCGTAGATTTATGTAAGGTTTAGATCTACCAATTAATTAATTCGTCTTACCGTCTTATGTTCTATTGTATAATAAACAATCTTTTTTCATGTTTGCGTTTTGTTTATTATCGTAACTTATCTCCGTTTTCATTTATTTGTAAGTTGTATATAAGATACATTATTTGTACTGTTTTCTTTTAATTTACTCCTCCCCTACCCACCTTTTGTTTCTCTTTCATTATTTTATTTCGTTTATTTTCATTAAATTAATGTATGTTTTTAATCTTATCTTACTTTGTAGTTTTAAAAATATATTGGTAAGTTTGATCCAATTTTATACTCGATGAAAATACTCACGAAGATTCCAAATATTGGTGAGGACACAAAAATCCAAAACTCAAAAGAGCTAAAGATGAGACCTACTATTAATGGAGTCATTCCCTTTGCTACTGCCTTGTCAAGAAAACAAAAAAATATGACAATTAGTCAAGAAATATATAACATCACAGTTATCACATATGATCATATTCAAGTCGGAAATTACAACATATTTATAGCAGAAATGACAACATAGATCAAAATAGATGACAACAAAAATCTAGAAATAAGGCAACACAATGAATGGAAATGTGATAGCGTAGTCTATGCAAAACGCCAAATTGGTATGCGACAAACTCATTTTCTACTCACACCCCATTAGACATACATTTCTCCTCATACACTATTAAAAACATATTTTTACCTCACACCTCGTCAGACACACCTTACTTTTCACACCCAATTACACACACCTTTCTCCTCACACCCCATTACACACATTTTCTCCTCACGCCTCATAGGACACACTCATCACAACTCATTAGACACACCCCATTAGACACAACTTTTCTCTTCACACCTCTTTAACCAAATATGTTCTCGTCACACCTAATTAAACACACCCTGTCAACACACCCCAGTTACACATTTTCTCCTCATACCTCATTAGACGCTCATTTGTCCTCATAGCTCATTAGAGACACATTTCTACTGCACCTAATTAGACACACATTTTTTTCCTAATATCTCATTATATACACCTCTCTCTCCTCACCCCATTAGACACACCATCCTCATCACAAGCCATTAGGCCCACAATTACTCCTCACACCTCATTAGACAAACCTTTTGTATCCTCACGCCTCATTAGACGGGCCTTTCTCATCACATCCATTAGAGAGTCATTATCGCCTCACACTACATTTGACACACATTTCTCTTCACACCTCATTAAATACACCTTTGTCAACACGTCCCATCAGTCACACATTTTCTCCTCACACCCTATTAGACAGATTTACTGCTCACCCTTCTTTCCTTACACCTTACTCCACACAACCTATTAAACACTCATTTTTTCTTCACACCTTAATAGACATATGTTCTTTTCACATCTTATTAGACACAACCCTTTATCTTCACGCCTCATTACACACAAATTTCTCCTAAAACTTATTAGACACACATTTTCTTCTCATGCCTTTATTAGAAACACTTTCTCCTCACACCCCATTAGAAAGATTCTCCCCACACGCGATGTGGCACACGTTCTTCTCATACATCATTAGACACACCTTTCTCTTCACATTTCATTAGACATTTTGTTTATATCGTCACGCCTTCTTAGACGGACATTTCTCCTCACAACAATTAGTCAAACCTCTCTTTTCACACGCCATTAGACATTTTCTACTCATGCCCCATTAGTCAAAACTCTCTTTTCACACGCCATTAGACATTTTCTACTCATGCCCCATTAGTCAAACCTCTCTTTTCACACGCCATTAGACATTTTCTACTCATGCCCCATTAGTCAAATCTTTCTCTTCACACGCCATTAGACACACACTTTCTCCTAAGAACTTATTAGATACACATTTCCCTTTACACGCAATTAGACACTTATTTCTCCTCACACGCCATTAGACACACACTTTCTCCTAACAACTTATTAGATATACATTTTCCTTTACACGCAATTAGACACTTATTCTCCTCACATTCCATTAGACACACACTTTCTCCTTACTTCCCATTAGATACACCCTTCTCACCCAATTAGACAACATTTTTCTCTCCATGACTCCTTAAAGCACTTTTTCTCTTCACACCTCTTTCACCAAACTTAACTCGTCACAACTCATTAAACACACCGTTGTCAGCACACCCCATCAGTTACACATTTTCTTCTCACACATACTAGAAACACTTTTTTATATCCCACACCTTACACTTCATACGCAATTAGACCCTGTGACACCAACGCCACTTAGTTAATAGATATTAGACACTTTTCTCCTCACACTTCATAAGACAAACCATTTTATATCTTCACAATTTATTAGACACACCTTTCTCATCACCCCCATTAGACACACTTTTCTCCTCACACTTCATAAGACAAACCATTTTATATCTTCACAATTTATTAGACACACCTTTCTCATCACCCCCAGTAGACACACCTTTTTTCCTCAAACCTTTCTCTTCACACACAATTAGATACATATTTCTACTCCCACGCAATTACGTACACATTTTCTCCTAACTCCTCTTTAGACACACCTTTCTCCTCACTTCCATTATACACACCTCTCCTTTTCATGACTCATTAGATGCACTTTTACTCCTCACACCTCATTAGAAACACCTCTTTCATCACACCCATCATTCACACATTTCCTTTCAACTCCTCATTAGGCACAACTTTATGGCCATACCCCATTAGACACTCATTTCTCCTCACTCCCCATTAGACATATTTTCTCCACACAACCCATTAAAGACATTTTCACTTAACACCTCATTAGAGATATTTTTCTCACGTCTCACCAGACATTATTTTTATCTTTATGCCTCATTAGACTCACTTTCTTCTCACACATCATCAGACACACAATTTCTCCTCACGCCTAATTAGACACACATTTTAGGCACACCTTTCCTCCTCACGACTCAATAGATACACTTTTTTTCTCTCACTTCATTAAGCACACCTTTTCTCCTCAAACTTCATTAAATACATTTTATCTTCAAACCTCACTAGTTTCTCCTTTTCTCCTCACACTCCATTAGAATCACATTTTCTCGTTACACCTCACTAGACACAACTTTCTCCTCACTCCTCATTAGGCACAACTTTTTATCCTCACGCCTCATTAGACACACCTTTTCTCCTTACTCCCAATTAGACAAATAATTCCTCTTCATGCTTCATTTGATAAACATTTTCTCGTCACACCTCATTAGACACACACTTCCTCCTCACATTTTTATTCTCGAAACTTCATTAGTATCAACGTTTCTCCTCACAATTCACTAAGCACATTTTTGTATCCTCACGCCTCATTAGACACACCTTTTCTCCTCACACACCATTATACACGCCTTTCCTCTTCACGCTTCATTAGATACACTTTTTTCTCCTCACCTCATTTGACACATTTTTTGTCTTCACGATGCACCTTTTCTATTCATACCTCATTAAGCAAATTTTGTTATTCTCAAAACTCATTAGACACTCTTTGTCTTTAACTCACTCACGCACGTTCATCTATTAAATCATTTAATCACATTCGTTTATTACTTAACTCATTTACTAACACGCTTTCATATATTAAATCATTTAATCACATTCGTTTATTACTTAACTCATTTACTAACACGTTTTCATATATTATATCATTTAATCACATTCGTTCATCTATTAATTCATTTCGTCTTACATTTTCCCAACAGCTCGCTGGATTATCGGTTCAAGTTTTCTCACCTCACTCGGAAAGAATGGAGCCAATAGAGAAAAACACGCTGAAGACCAGAGTTCAGCCATTCCTAACAGAAACAGCGTCCATTTTTGGTGACATGGGAGTTTTCTCAAGGAGAAGTGTTCTGTCGGTTTTGAAGCCTCTCCTTCCTCATTCTTCCCCTTTGCTGAGGGAGCAGGATCAACCGTCTCCTTCGCGAGTGGTGTTGTCAAGACGTCATCATTGCACAGACAACGATCTCCTTTAGAGACCATCTAATGAGAATTTTGACAGGTTTTGTTATTTTGCCCTTAGTCAAGTTGGTTGTCATCTGGAAACTGGTATTTGTTGTTTGTTTCGACAGCAAAATAACTTCGGCTTCAAAATGTTGCACGTTCCGTCTTCTTTTCCAACTAACTTTATGTAATAATCCACAAAGTAATTTGGTAAGACTGTTTATACCTTTTCAATTAAAACAGTTGCTCTAAACTGCAGCCGTCGCTTGAAAAGCAATATGACGTAACAGTGAACGGATTTGTTCATCTGGAATATTCGTGATCATGTCAGCATTATATAAAATACAATGTATAAATCATTTCGGTCTAATAAGAGTTAATACATTGTTTGAATTTAATGTGAAATATTCGTGGTATTGTCTGGTGTAATAAGAGTTAATACATTGTTTGAATTTAATGTGAAATATTCGTGGTATTGTCTGGTGTAATAAGAGTTAATACATTGTTTGAAAGTGAGATATTTGTGGTCTTTTATGCAATATAAAAACATAATGTGCTCAGCATCTCAATGTAATACCAGTTATTACATTTATATCGTCACAAGATGCGGGTAGAATAGTGTAACATTTTTAACGAAAATTCGGTAAGTCTCACAACCCAACTCAAGAAGATCACTGGCATTAAATTACGTCAGACAAGAGAACTCGAACGATATTATATTTTATTTTTAAAATATGCGACCAATTATAAAATGAAAGATAAAATAGAGAGAGGTTACATGCCCATTATATGCTGTTTCAATTGTGCTTACCTTGCATTTCTAAAGCACGAAATCTGCCTGATTCATCTCTCTGTGCACTGGAATCTTCTGACGACACCCAGTGAAATGCGTACGTAATTCGACGTCGTTTTGGAATCCGATACAAACCTACCATTACGTCTTTGTGTGTGACGGCATTGAGATGAAGTTAGGTGATATAGTGAGAGTGCACATCATTAAATTACGGCTTGTGTAAAACTGTCGCGTGCACATCAGTAGTGCAGCTTAATACTATGCACTCTCTCTCTCTCTCTCTCTCTCTCTCTCTCTCTCTCTCTCTCTCTCTCTCTCTCTCTCTCTCTCTCTCTCTCTCTCTCTCTCTCTCTCTCTCTCTTACACACGCACACATACACACACACACACACGCACACACACACGCACACACACACTGTTCTATGATACCAGCATGATCTACATCCATGCAGTTAGGGTGGTAAAGAATAGTTCTAAACTGATTTACTCTCAATAGTTGATTAATCTCTTTCATTAACTTGCTGTGAATTGAGTCTCTCTATCGGACAAGATTTCTAGAAATCCTACATGCAAGAAAATGGTGAACAGTGCATTTGTTACTGATGCGGTACTAATAGAACTAAGAGTGACTGCGTCAGGGTATTGCGTAGCATAATCAATATTGGTGGGAATCCTATATGACCTCGACCCAATGAGGGCATGAATTCTCCAATAAGATTGATGGCCTCACACGGATGCTATTGTGAAGAGAACAATATTTTTCTTAGTGTTGGAATCATGGTTTTTTTTTCCTTGGAGCGTCTGTAATTGGAATTTTGTTTTTCCTCGGAGTGTCTATTATTGAAATCATGTCTATTTTCTTGGTGCGTCTTTCATGCCGCATCTTTAAACAGATAGATTCGCATATCCTTGAAGATAAAGTTACCATATGGTGGGTTTCCTCCCTTTGACCAGCTTACAGTGATGAGATCCGGCATTAGGTCTTTCTCACTTTACCATTTTATTTTTAGCAACTCAGAGTTCTTTCCCTTGTTCATGTTAGACCTTTATCATTTGTTCCCAACCACAATTTAAACTCTGTAAGTGAATTTACAACTTCTTCAGTTCTTTAAAATAAGAATGATAAAACTTAAGTCTTGCTGTTGTGTTGACGAGGTATATTATTCTAAACATGAAATAGAATATCGTTCATTAGTACAGTAAATAAAAATCCTTAAACCTTACTTTCTAAAACATTATTTAGTATTCCTACTAAACATGAAATAGAATATCATTCATTAGTACAGTGAATAAAAATCCTAAAACCTTACTTTCTAAAACATTATTTAGTATTCCTACTAAACATGAAATAGAATATCATTCATTAGTACAGTGAATAAAAATCCTAAAACCTTACTTTCTAAAACATTATTTAGTATTCCTACTAAACATGAAATAGAATATCATTCATTAGTACAGTGAATAAAAATCCTAAAACATTACTTTCTAAAACATTATTTAGTATTCCTACTAAACATGAAATAGAATATCATTCATTAGTACAGTGAATAAAAATCCTAAAACCTTAATTTCTAAAACATTATTTAGTATTCCTACTAAACATGAAATAGAATATCATTCATTAGTACAGTGAATAAAAATCCTAAAACCTTAATTTCTAAAACATTATTTAGTATTCCTACTAAACATGAAATAGAATATCATTCATTAGTACAGTGAATAAAAATCCTAAAACCTTAATTTCTAAAACATTATTTAGTATTCCTACTAAACATGAAATAGAATATCATTCATTAGTACAGTGAATAAAAATCCTAAAACCTTACTTTCTAAAACATTATTTAGTATTCCTACTAAACATGAAATAGAATATCATTCATTAGTACAGTGAATAAAAATCCTAAAACATTACTTTCTAAAACATTATTTAGTATTCCTACTAAACATGAAATAGAATATCATTCATTAGTACAGTGAATAAAAATCCTAAAACCTTAATTTCTAAAACATTATTTAGTATTCCTACTAAACATGAAATAGAATATCATTCATTAGTACAGTGAATAAAAATCCTAAAACCTTAATTTCTAAAACATTATTTAGTATTCCTACTAAACATGAAATAGAATATCATTCATTAGTACAGTGAATAAAAATCCTAAAACCTTAATTTCTAAAACATTATTTAGTATTCCTACTAAACATGAAATAGAATATCATTCATTAGTACAGTGAATAAAAATCCTAAAACCTTAATTTCTAAAACATTATTTAGTATTCCTACTAAACATGAAATAGAATATCATTCATTAGTACAGTGAATAAAAATCCTAAAACCTTAATTTCTAAAACATTATTTAGTATTCCTACTAAACATGAAATAGAATATCATTCATTAGTACAGTGAATAAAAATCCTAAAACCTTAATTTCTAAAACATTATTTAGTATTCCTACTAAACATGAAATAGAATATCATTCATTAGTACAGTGAATAAAAATCCTAAAACCTTAATTTCTAAAACATTATTTAGTATTCCTACTAAACATGAAATAGAATATCATTCATTAGTACAGTGAATAAAAATCCTAAAACCTTAATTTCTAAAACATTATTTAGTATTCCTACTAAACATGAAATAGAATATCATTCATTAGTACAGTGAATAAAAATCCTAAAACCTTAATTTCTAAAACATTATTTAGTATTCCTACTAAACATGAAATAGAATATCATTCATTAGTACAGTGAATAAAAATCCTAAAACCTTAAATTCTAAAACATTATTTAGTATTCCTACTAAACATGAAATAGAATATCATTCATTAGTACAGTGAATAAAAATCCTAAAACCTTAATTTCTAAAACATTATTTAGTATTCCTACTAAACATGAAATAGAATATCATTCATTAGTACAGTGAATAAAAATCCTAAAACCTTAAATTCTAAAACATTATTTAGTATTCCTACTAAACATGAAATAGAATATCATTCATTAGTACAGTGAATAAAAATCCTAAAACCTTAAATTCTAAAACATTATTTAGTATTCCTACTAAACATGAAATAGAATATCATTCATTAGTACAGTGAATAAAAATCCTAAAACCTTAAATTCTAAAACATTATTTAGTATTCCTACTAAACATGAAATAGAATATCATTCATTAGTACAGTGAATAAAAATCCTAAAACCTTAAATTCTAAAACATTATTTAGTATTCCTACTAAACATGAAATAGAATATCATTCATTAGTACAGTGAATAAAAATCCTAAAACCTTAATTTCTAAAACATTATTTAGTATTCCTACTAAACATGAAATAGAATATCATTCATTAGTACAGTGAATAAAAATCCTAAAACCTTAATTTCTAAAACATTATTTAGTATTCCTACTAAACATGAAATAGAATATCATTCATTAGTACAGTGAATAAAAATCCTAAAACCTTAATTTCTAAAACATTATTTAGTATTCCTACTAAACATGAAATAGAATATCATTCATTAGTACAGTGAATAAAAATCCTAAAACCTTAAATTCTAAAACATTATTTAGTATTCCTACTAAACATGAAATAGAATATCATTCATTAGTACAGTGAATAAAAATCCTAAAACCTTAATTTCTAAAACATTATTTAGTATTCCTACTAAACATGAAATAGAATATCATTCATTAGTACAGTGAATAAAAATCCTAAAACCTTAAATTCTAAAACATTATTTAGTATTCCTACTAAACATGAAATAGAATATCATTCATTAGTACAGTGAATAAAAATCCTAAAACCTTAAATTCTAAAACATTATTTAGTATTCCTACTAAACATGAAATAGAATATCATTCATTAGTACAGTGAATAAAAATCCTAAAACCTTAAATTCTAAAACATTATTTAGTATTCCTACTAAACATGAAATAGAATATCATTCATTAGTACAGTGAATAAAAATCCTAAAACCTTAATTTCTAAAACATTATTTAGTATTCCTACTAAACATGAAATAGAATATCATTCATTAGTACAGTGAATAAAAATCCTAAAACCTTAATTTCTAAAACATTATTTAGTATTCCTACTAAACATGAAATAGAATATCATTCATTAGTACAGTGAATAAAAATCCTAAAACCTTAATTTCTAAAACATTATTTAGTATTCCTACTAAACATGAAATAGAATATCATTCATTAGTACAGTGAATAAAAATCCTAAAACCTTAATTTCTAAAACATTATTTAGTATTCCTACTAAACATGAAATAGAATATCATTCATTAGTACAGTGAATAAAAATCCTAAAACCTTAATTTCTAAAACATTATTTAGTATTCCTACTAAACATGAAATAGAATATCATTCATTAGTACAGTGAATAAAAATCCTAAAACCTTACTTTCTAAAACATTATTTAGTATTCCTACTAAACATGAAATAGAATATCATTCATTAGTACAGTGAATAAAAATCCTAAAACCTTAAATTCTAAAACATTATTTAGTATTCCTACTAAACATGAAATAGAATATCATTCATTAGTACAGTGAATAAAAATCCTAAAACCTTAATTTCTAAAACATTATTTAGTATTCCTACTAAACATGAAATAGAATATCATTCATTAGTACAGTGAATAAAAATCCTAAAACCTTAAATTCTAAAACATTATTTAGTATTCCTACTAAACATGAAATAGAATATCATTCATTAGTACAGTGAATAAAAATCCTAAAACCTTAAATTCTAAAACATTATTTAGTATTCCTACTAAACATGAAATAGAATATCATTCATTAGTACAGTGAATAAAAATCCTAAAACCTTAAATTCTAAAACATTATTTAGTATTCCTACTAAACATGAAATAGAATATCATTCATTAGTACAGTGAATAAAAATCCTAAAACCTTAATTTCTAAAACATTATTTAGTATTCCTACTAAACATGAAATAGAATATCATTCATTAGTACAGTGAATAAAAATCCTAAAACCTTAATTTCTAAAACATTATTTAGTATTCCTACTAAACATGAAATAGAATATCATTCATTAGTACAGTGAATAAAAATCCTAAAACCTTAATTTCTAAAACATTATTTAGTATTCCTACTAAACATGAAATAGAATATCATTCATTAGTACAGTGAATAAAAATCCTAAAACCTTAATTTCTAAAACATTATTTAGTATTCCTACTAAACATGAAATAGAATATCATTCATTAGTACAGTGAATAAAAATCCTAAAACCTTAATTTCTAAAACATTATTTAGTATTCCTACTAAACATGAAATAGAATATCATTCATTAGTACATTGAATAAAAATCCTAAAACCTTAAATTCTAAAACATTATTTAGTATTCCTACTAAACATGAAATAGAATATCATTCATTAGTACAGTGAATAAAAATCCTAAAACCTTAAATTCTAAAACATTATTTAGTATTCCTACTAAACATGAAATAGAATATCATTCATTAGTACAGTGAATAAAAATCCTAAAACCTTAATTTCTAAAACATTATTTAGTATTCCTACTAAACATGAAATAGAATATCATTCATTAGTACAGTGAATAAAAATCCTAAAACCTTAATTTCTAAAACATTATTTAGTATTCCTACTAAACATGAAATAGAATATCGTTCATTAGTACATTGAATAAAATCCTTAAATTCTAAAACATTATTTAGTATTCCTACTATTCGTAAGATGAAGAGCGCGAAAGCGGCGGAAGCAGGAACCGCCCCCTACATTACGTTTCATCCCTAATTTTCAATTACTGTTTTTTTTCACATTCACATACAAAATTCAACTTGACGTAGCTAGTACAAATTATTTCTCTAAAGACATCTACACTCGAAAAGGATTATAAAAGTGTATTTAATTTGCAGCACTAATATTATAAATAATTGTCAAGATTTATAATCGTATAGTTTATCTGTAATGAATTTTGTGTATTGAACTATGTGGACAGTGCTTTTAAACACCAAATTCATGAATTATATTTTCACAACAAAACAGTACCTGTTCTTTAATTAATATTCACATATGATGGAAATTAAAATATTTTACCTAGAAAGAGTGTATTCGTTTAAGAAGTAACTATACAAACATAATTTGGTGAAACTATCCTTCCCTACTTAAGAATATACATTCAAATAAAAAAATAAAAAGCAAAACGAAAAGCGTATTACAGCCATACGTACGTACATTAATATATAAAAACGCATTAATTAATTATTTTTTAAAATATTCTTTAATGGAGAATTTGAAAGATCAATCTTCTATTCACATTTCTTCCAAAAGTAACATCTGGAGCCTTGCCGGAATAAACTTGACGATGTTGTTATTGGTTTTTCGGACAACATCAGTTTTCAGTAAACTTGACGATGTTGTTATTGGTTTTTCGGACAACATCAGTTTTGAGTAAACTTGACGATGTTGTTATTGGTTTTTCGGACAACATCAGTTTTGAGTAAACTTGACGATGTTGTTATTGGTTTTTCGGACAACATCAGTTTTGAGTAAACTTGACGATGTTGTTATTGGTTTTTCGGACAACATCAGTTTTGAGTAAACTTGACGATGTTGTTATTGGTTTTTCGGACAACATCAGTTTTGAGTAAACTTGACGATGTTGTTATTGGTTTTTCGGACAACATCAGTTTTGAGTAAACTTGACGATGTTGTTATTGGTTTTTCGGACAACATCAGTTTTGAGTAAACTTGACGATGTTGTTATTGGTTTTTCGGACAACATCAGTTTTGAGTAAACTTGACGATGTTGTTATTGGTTTTTCGGACAACATCAGTTTTGAGTAAACTTGACGATGTTGTTATTGGTTTTTCGGACAACATCAGTTTTGAGTAAACTTGACGATGTTGTTATTGGTTTTTCGGACAACATCAGTTTTGAGTAAACTTGACGATGTTGTTATTGGTTTTTCGGACAACATCAGTTTTGAGTAAACTTGACGATGTTGTTATTGGTTTTTCGGACAACATCAGTTTTGAGTAAACTTGACGATGTTGTTATTGGTTTTTCGGACAACATCAGTTTTGAGTAAACTTGACGATGTTGTTATTGGTTTTTCGGACAACATCAGTTTTGAGTAAACTTGACGATGTTGTTATTGGTTTTTCGGACAACATCAGTTTTGAGTACTTTGTACTTCGACATAAATTGTGTTCTCTGTAGCGTCAAAATCTTTTTGCCGCAAGCAAACTCTCGTCACAAGAAGATACACCACAAAGCAAAGAGCCTGGATGAGCAAAGAGTAAAGAAAATCTGCAAGTTCATTTTGTTATTTTATAAATCTGCAAGTTCATTTTGTTATTTTATAAATCTGCTAGTTTATTTTGCTATTTTATATAGCTTTTATGAACAAAGTACAAAGAAAATCGGCTAGTTAATTTCGTCATTTTAAACAGAGGACAGTGATCACAAATATATCAAGTAAATGCGTATTTATGCTTGTGTCATATGTCTGTAATTGTTCTTTGGTTATTGTAATTTCTGATTCAGATTCTTTTCTTTATAATCCATTTATAGTGATTGTAACGTAGATACAGTTTTCTTATTTGAAGTCCTAGTAATTGTTCTAGGCAACGTACTGAAACTATTCATTCTTCTAATTGTATAATCTCCTAGTTCTAGAGATTTAACTCATGATTAATGTTCCTAATTTAAAGTTTAGTGTGATAAGCTTTTGAGAGATCTGTGAATCTCTAAAATCGCGCCTTGGGTGTAATTCAATTGTTATTCTATCTGTAAAATGATTTATTATTGTTTTCTTTTCTTTTAATAAATTGTTATTATTTTACCTATCCACTCTCGTTATTTCTAAGGAGGGGTAAATGTGTAGATGACAGTGGGGGCTCAGTCAATGACGTAATAACGACGACAAAGACTGTGTAAAAACACATTTCTTAGGGTAGGCCCGTCATCGAATTGGGAGATAATGTGAGGGCGAAGAGAACGACACTTAGACTGACGAGATAGTTCAGCTAGGGCCGGTTATCTTGGACAAGTAATACTTAGACTGACAAGATAGTTCAGCTAGGGCCGGTTATCTTGGACAAGTAAAACTTAGACTGACAAGATAGTTCAGCTAGGGCCGGTTATCTTGGACAAGTAAAACTTAGACTGACGAGATAATTCAGCTAGGGCCGGTTATCTTCGACAAGTAAAACTTGGGGGAAGGAGGTAATTAGTGACGTACCCAAGGGCTTGACTTAGTCACTCCCAGACCGCGAAAGACAAAGACCCTCTCGTGGCTATAGTGTATGATTGCAGGAACGAAGAAATTGAATGTGGATAAATAATTATTAAAATATGAATGTTGCCATACATTAAGCAATCAGAGACACCATACCCATTCACAGTTACATTCTTTTGAAGCTTGGATTGTTGCTCTGAGTCAGGTGAATGGCAAAACCGAGAAACAGCCAGTGTGTGTGTGTGTGTGTGTGTGTGTGTGTGTGTGTGGTGTGTGGTGTGGTGTGTGTGTGTGGTGTGGTGTGTGTGTGTGTGGTGTGTGTGTGGTGTGTGTGAGTTAGTGAGTGAATGAGTGAGTGAGTGAGTGAGTGAGTGAGTGAGTGAGTGAGTGAGTGAGTGAGTGAGTGAGTGAGTGTATAAGTCGCGATTCTGTTGTGAAGGCGACAGTTTTATTCAACAAATAGCAAATAGCTTCATCATGCACATTGTAACCATGTCAGCTAACTTGACCTCAATCAATGCCGTCACACGTCAAAACGTGACTGTAGTGTCTTGTGCCGGATTCCAAAAACGATGTCGAAATACGCCGTTTTAATACATTACACTGGATGTCGTCAGAAGATTCGAATACATATACCGTTCACCAGGTGTGCAGTCAGGTTTCGTGCTTTTAAAGCGAAAGGTAAGCACATATACAGAGTGTATATGTAGCCTTTTTCTTTCTTTTTCCTCAGCATCAACTACCTTTCATAAATGGTCTCATTTAATTAAATTTTTAAAATTTTTTAAAAAATGTTTTAGGCGTCTATTTCGTCTGGACTGATTTATTTCCAGTGATGTCACTAATTACTATTTTCGGTCCAACGGTTACATTATCGTACTTTCATCTTATGACGATCAAAGCGTTGCTTATTTTGTCCTACATCTCATAGCGAAAAATATATTGTATGTTTTTCGTTGTTGGACAGCTATTATCATGTGAAGAAACAAAAATATATTGTGTCTTTCGTTGTTGGACAGCTATTATCATGTGAAGAAACAAAAATATATTGTGTGTCTTTCGTTGTTGGACAGCTATTATCATGTGAAGAAACAAAAATATATTGTGTGTCTTTCGTTGTTGGACAGCTATTATCATGTGAAGAAACAAAAATATATTGTGTGTCTTTCGTTGTAGACACATGATGGACAGCCATTATCATGTGAAGAAACAAAAATATGTTGTGTGTCTTTCGTTGTAGACACATGTTGGACAGCTATTATCATGTCAAGAAAAAAACGCCTTTGTGTTTTTTTAAGTCATACTTGGCATGCGTCACAAATATTTTTCTGTAATATATCTACTGGTAGAAAGAGCAGTTAAATAATAAAAGTATTGATTTTTATGAAGAGCAAAAATTAAACTTTTATTCGTACTAGGTAAGAGCACTTTCATTTTATAATATGTAGATAATACCGACATAGACTAACTTTTGTTACTTACCAGTAAGTAAATCATAATTATAAGCTATCATAATAATTTTGTTATTTAAATGGATTGCTTGGTAATGAAGCGGTTAAAGTTGCCATTATATCATTGTCAGAATAATGACATTGACTCTGCTTTAAACTACAGTTTAATTTAAATAGGCTAACATATCTATTGATACAAATAAAATGTTTAAAAGGCTGACTACTATAGACAGATTAAAAACCAAGATTAATATAAAATCTACTATTAAACTACTAAGAATGGTAGTAGTCTTTATACCCATCGGCTTTTACCAATCATCATCAAGTCTTAAATTTTATATACGCTTTCACAATCTTAGTAATTCAAGTCTTATATTGGTACGCTTTCATTGTCAAGTCTCAATAAAGATCCCAAGCGCTAAGTAAACTACTCATCTAGTTTCAAACATATCAGTCTTAAAATGGATGACTACTTGTTGTCTGTCATCAGCTCAGTCATTATTATTAAATAAGATAGTAGTGCATTTCTTTCAATAATACAGGTTTTAAAGGCTACTGTTTCTAGGCTCTAATCAATAATACATGTTTTAAAAGGCTAATGTTTCTAGCCTCTGATTAATAATACAGGTTTTAAAAGTCTACTGTTTCTAGCCTCTAATCAATAATACATGTTTTAAAAGGCTAATGTTTCTAGCCTCTGATCAATAATACATGTTTTAAAAGGCTACTGTTTCTAGCCTCCAATCAAAACCATAAGTATTAAAACAAATTACTATTACCTATTCTCAGTAGACTAAGTCACCAACAGATCTCTGCTATAGACTAGTCACCAACCGATCTCTGCTATAGACTAGAAACCAACAGATATCTGCTATAGACTAGTCAAATCAGTGCCACAAACTTGTAATTGGCTTCTAGTGCCTAGTCTTACGGCTACATATCTTGAAATGTGAACTACTGTTATCAAGTCTCACGTCAGTCAAAAACTTAAAACAAAATCGAACAGCAATCACAAGTGCTGACCAGACTTTAGAAAATCAAATAATAAATGCACGCAATGTATTCAAGAAACTATCGCTCTTTAATTTAAAATTCTGTCATGGTTAATCACGTAAACAAGACGTGCTCTATATATACACAGTACTGTGACTCTGAACTCTAACGGCCACAACCACAATGCACTTTGACACAACTTATACATATCGTCTAGGTTCAAAGACTAACAATCTCTACCATAACGCACTTTGAAGCACGTCATACATAATTTTAGTCTCACGAACTACCTGCTATCAAACCACATTTCACTTTAACGAAATTTATGCATAATGTCTAATGTCAAAGACTGACTGCCTTAACAACCATGAACTTCACTCACATTATGCATAATGTCTAATGTCAAAGACTGACTACCTTAACAACTATGAACTTCACTCACCTTATGCCTAATGTCTAATGTCATAGGCTGACTGCCTCAACAACCATGAACTTCACTCACATTATGCATAATATCTAATGTCAAAGACTGCCTGCCCCAACAACCATGAACTTCACTCACATTATGCATAATGTCTAGTCTCTACCGTACTGCACTTTGAAGACAGCTGTACATAATGTCTAATGTCAAAGCCTGACGGGCTTCACTCTGTTACACTTTAACGCAAATAGTATTTAAAATCTAATAGTAATAGTTCAAGAAATATACGGGATCAGCGGCACTTCATTCTGCAGCTAGTTATTCATAATGTCGACTGTCACAGAGAGTTTCAGCTAGTTGTTCATAATGTCGACTGTCACAGAGAGTCTCAAATAGTTAAACAAAATGTCGACTATCATAAAGAGTGTAAGCTAGTTATACATTATGTCGACTATCATAGAGAGTCTCAGCTAGCAATGCATAACGTTTATTGTCAGAGAAAGAATCTGCTATGCATAATGTCTATTTTCAGAGACAGACTCAGCTAGTTATATATAAAGTCTCTTGTCATGAAGACTCAATAAGCTATATATGTCGAATGTCTGAGAAAGCCTCGGCTAATTATACATAATGTCTATGTCAGATAAAGCATCGGCTAGTTACAAAAAAGACATCGCCGTGCGAGAAATCAGCTAAAGTTGGGAGAGGACGTCGGCTGTAAGTGATAAACATGACAGGATTGACCACAGTTCTGATGTCCAGCTAAAAGATAGACTGCTCTTTATTTTCACAGAGTACTGAACTCAGCAAATAAACAAAGTTATAGTATATAATATTGTACACAGAAGAATGACACTTCTTCTAAACACAGATTGCTCATTATTTTCGAAGACTTCCTAAACCAGCTAACAAGAAAACAAAGATATGCTTTTTATACCTACAATCAGATCAGTACGCTGCAACAAGCGAATCCTGTCTAACTTTCTTTTCACCTATTTAACTTTATTAAGTGAAACTAGCTTAAGTACCTGGGCACACAAGGCGAGCAGAAAATAGCGCAGCTCTGACAATTAATTTGATTTTACTTTAAACAGGGACTTTAAACCGGGAATTTAAACGGAAACTTTAAATGGGGACTCTAAACCGGGAATTTAAACGGGAACTTTAAATGGGGACTCTAAACCGGAAATTTAAACGGGAACTTTAAACAGGGACTTTCAACTGGGACATTAAACAGAGACTTTAAACTGGGACTTTATACAGGGACTTTAAAAAGGGACTTTCAACTCGGACTTTAAACAGGGACTTTAAACAAGGACTTTAAACTGCACTAGCATTGGACATTAAATAGGAATGAAATCGCTCTATTATATATGCGTAATTCTTTTTGTCTGTCAATAACACCGGTACTGTGTTGCTGACCATCAAAGAATAACCACAATTCCTGAAATGCGAGTTAAAGATCAACTTTCTTTTAAAGAAATTTCATATTTAAGCATTGCATAACTTGTATAACAGAGGAAAAGTATTCTATTCCAATATAAGATATTTCAGATAATCACTTTTGTTCGACAAGTTATGCTATTTCCCGATGTAGTGAAGACGAAACGCGTTTCCAAGTTCTGCTAATGCACAAAATTATCTCTTGCTAACGTTCTGGTTACACTAATGGCAACATTTCTTTGTTGATTGTTTTTATATTTATATGATTAGTACATTATGTTTTTCTATACTGGATATCAGACCACAAATGTTTCACATTAAATCCAAACAATGTTTTAACTGTTATTATATTGAAATGATAAGTACATTTATTTTCAATATTGCAGACAAGACCACGAATACTCAAGATGGACATATCCGTTGTACACAGGCTGATGTGCTCACTGTGACGTCATATGGAAAAGGCATAAGCCGTCTTATCAAATTACTTTGTGGAATAACTGTCACCGAACTGTCTGGATCATTAAATAACATTTGTTTGAAAAGACACAAAGACAGAACGCACGAGAGAAGAAATGCAAATCATATTGTAAAACCAATTAAAACTTATTTTGCTGTCTAAACAAGAAATAAGCAATTATAATCTCCATCTGACTAAAACGCGAGCTAGCGGGACATCCCTCATAACTACAGATGGTTAAAACAGTCAAAATGAAGCAAAATTCCCATCAGTTGATCTCTGAAGCAGTTCCTTTACTGTGTGATGATAACGTCATCGACATGACAATGCCACTCGTAAAGGAAACAGTTGATCCTGCTCTGTCCACAAAGGGGGACAATCAGGAAGGGGAGGCAGCAATGTTAGCAGAAGAATTCTCAATAAGAAAAATCCCCGGTCTCCATAAATGGACACTGATTCTTATATGTGTGGCCAACCTCTCGGCTGCTACGTGTTTTTCTCTAATGGGTCCATTCTTTCCAAGTGAGGTAAGAGAGGTTAAATCGATAATTAATATGAGCTGTGAGGTGGAAATGTGTGATTAAACGAGACAAGACATGACAGTGTGTCCCAAAAAATGTGAGGAGATAAAGGTGTCTAATGAGGTGTGAAGAGACAAGTTGTGTCTAATAAGGTGTGAGGAGATAAAGGTGTGTCTAATGAGGTGTGAAGAGACAAGTTGTGTCTAATGAGGTGTGAGGAGATAAAGGTGTGTCTAATGAGTTGTGAGGAGACAAAGTGTGTCTAATGAGGTGTGAAGAGAAAAAGTGTGTCTAATGAGTGGGTTCGAAGAAAAGGTGTGTCTAAATGAGTTGTGTTGAGAAATGGTGTGTCTAACGAGGTCAAAACACTAGGTCAAGGGCGTTGATAACAAGGTATAGACTGTATTAACAATATAATTAACTATACACTACACATTGATCAAATACATATAAAATGAAGACGTAGAAAAATGCACAATCAAATAATATATATATATATATATATATATGTTGATTCCTATTTGGCCTGAAAGGCTTTCTTAGTAACTGTTTATAATAGTGCTTCTGAAAATTATCTCTAGTTTTCCCCAGAGTTTCATTTAGTAAGCAATATTTATTAACAGTGTTCTTCAATTAATTTACATTCAAGCAACATGAATAATGCACATCATAAGATAATGAAAGTCAAATTGTTTCATGAAATGTCAAGGTGATCTGAATGAAGTTTTATCTCTCTGTTTTTCCAACTGCAGCCTTTACTGGCTGGCTTCACCACTAGCAAAAACAATGCACACTGGCAGTCCAGTTCATTTTAAAGGAAGATGGTGTAAAATGTGCCAAAGGGAGTTCTGCCAAATGGCTGTAGAGAAACAACAATCATTCTCCTGTACAAATTCAGCTGGACAGATGCCTCAGATTATATTTTACAATTACTGAATGAAATTATTTAGTTCACCACAATTGAACAATGAATTCAGGCTACTTGTCCTCACACAAGTTTCATACTTTTCCAGATACAGTTATGAAACATTAATAAAGTTAACAGACCAAAAAATAGAAATAGAAAAATCCCTAAGTTATAAACAATATTTTACAAATCAAAATTGTGATAAGAAGGTTTCTGAATCATAAATGTTATTTTACAGAGGTCTACATTTGTTGTGTCAGACTCACTACAAAGTTCTAACAATGACTAGCAAGTTAGTTATACATAAATCAACCAACATTCATTGAATAGAATTTCCACGGAATAAGATAACAAAAGATATCTTATAATTATAAATAGCACACAAAGTTATACATGAAAATTAAAATACATTTTTACTGACTAGAAAGACAAAAAATACATTTATATTTATCTAGAAAAGAAACATGGAAATTGCAGTTTTAAAACGTATAAGTCCATGTTTTGCTCATGATTAAGGCTTTGATCATGCAACTCCCCAAGAATAGAGACAGGAGAAAACAATGTTGTAATGCTTACGTTTTCTTTTACAGCACTATGATATTTACCTTGATTTTGTCGTCACATTTTCCTTGACTATGTTGTGGCAAACTATTTTGTCGTATTCTCAAGACTATGACGTCCTATTTCCATCGAATGTGCTTTTGCAGGCTATGATGTGATAATTTCCTTGATTATATTGTCATGTTTTCCTTAATATGTCATTTCTGCCTTGAATATGTTGTCATTTACCGTGCCGATACCGTCATATGTTTGTTTTTTCCAAGGCAATAACAAAAGGAATGACTCCATCCACAGTGGGTCTCGTGTTTAGCTGTTTTGAGTTTTTTATTGTGGTGTCCTCACCAGTATATGGAATATTTGTGAGTATTATGATTGTGGTGTCCACACCAGTATATGGAATATTTGTGAGTATTATGACTATGGTGTCCTCACCAGTATATGGAATATTTGTGAGTATTATGATTGTGTATAAAATAATCAATATCATGTATATGAAAGGAATAAAAGAATACATAAAAGTTTTTAAATGAGAAAATAGGTAAAATACAACAAAAATTAAATTAGGTTCTCTGAATAAGATAATTATTTTTTTAAAAGAAACGAAAAGCAAATTGTATTAAAAACTATATTGAAAAATGTGAAAACTGAGATCAATTGTGAAATGTCATAAGATACAATAATTGAAAAGAAAAATATTTAAAAATTAAGAGAGATTGATAGAATAGATAAAATAACATAAGATTATAAGATTAATAAATCATTTGAGAGATATATAAATCAAACTTACATAAAAACCATGCATTAAAAATAAATACACAAAAGAGTTACATTAACAGTGTTCGAAATATTAATTTAATATCAAATTAAAGTATTGGGAACTAATTTACCAGACTGTTCAAAGATGAAAGTGTCACGTTGTTGTTGCCATTGTGTTAATGAAGGGATATAAATGACCAAGGATCTCTTTGACCCTTAGCGTGTCACAAACGTGACTTTAATAATGAATAGTGTAACTTCTTGACGCAGATATGTTTCTAATTGTATATTTATATTTTCAGATGAGAAACATTGGCTGTAAATTCTTATGTATTACAGGACTCTTTGTTGCCGGAGTGAGCACTATATTGTTTGGGTGGGTTTCAATTCTTTTATTTTTAAATTTCGAATGGGTGCTATTTTTTTTATTTTCCACAGAACTGATTATTCTTACAAAATCAGGTTTGTTCCTTGAAAGTGTATTAGTTATTTGACACGAAAACACGCTCACTCTCTCTCTCACTCACACAAACACACACACAAACACACACACACACAACACACACACACACACATACTCATACACACACCACTGCAACCACCATCACCACTACTACCACCACCAACAACAACATAAACAGCAACAGTAGAACAGTACAAAAGTAAGAGACAACTCACATACTTTGATAATTCTAAACTTAAACAAAATTTGTTTTCACTCTGGGGATTGGAAATAGACAATATTAAACTCGCTCGCTATTTAATAGGGCCTCCATCTGAAAATTGTTCAGAGGCTAGCCTTTAATTTCTATCACAGTCACACAGTAATCTTACAAATTAAATAGCATTTAAATAAAGAAAAGCTACATGTCGACCCCACTCTACCAACTCAAATCTTAACTAAATCACTGATTAAAGTACAAACTTCCAACCTCTCTTTTAATAAACGCTAACGCTATAATTTTAAAATGAAATTTATCAGTTCAAACCACTTCAGGCTTGTTTACAATTTTCTGCTTGTCTGCAGTGCTGGGTAATAAGTACAGTTTTTTTCTTATTCTTTTCCATCACGACTGACAGTAGAAGTTTTCTCTTGTATCTAGTATTTTGTAACGCACAGTTATCTCCCTTGTCTAAAAAAAACACGCAGAGATATTCCTGTCTGGAAAACATGCAGTTCTATCCCTTGTCTAGAAAACACGCATATCTATCTTGTATCTCAATAACATACATTTCTCTCCCCTTTCTAGAAAACACAAATTTCTCTCTTGTATCTGGAAAACACAAATGTCTCTCTTGTCTCTGGAAAACACAAATTTCCCTCTTGTCTCTGGAAAACACAAATGTCTCTCTTGTCTCTGGAAAACACACATTTCCCTCTTGTCTCTGGAAAACACACATTTCTCTCTTGTATCTGGAAAGTATAAATTTCTCTCTTGTATCTGGAAAACACAAATTTCTCTATTGTTTATGGAAAACACACACTTCTCTATTATATCAGGAAAACACACAGTGCTCTTCCTTGTTCGGAGAACACATAGTTCTCTCGTCTGTGTGGAAACTATGCAGTTTACAAATATGTTTCTCGTCTTGGAAACACAAGGGTTGATGCAGGACTTACCGAGGCAATATATTGCCTATGACCAACCACCCAAATTACACCCCCTTTCCCCATTCTTATTATTTTGATATAAATTGCGGTCTTAAAAATGGAAAGGATTATAAAAGTGACATTTTGATTTATTTTATTCAATCACCGTGTTTATTGTTTAACTTGATAAAATGTATTCATTGAAATGAGTAGCAAATCAAGAGTAATATAATAAAATTACGTTAGCAGTTATTCGATAGGCTAAACTACCTACATATACATTCTAAGTAATAAATCTGTTTGATATAATTAAATATTATAGTTTACTAAGAGAATAATTGTGATTGTTGTTGGACTAGATACATTCTAAGTAATAAATCTGTTTGATATCATTAAATATTATAGTTTACTAAGAGAATAATCGTGATTGTTGTCGGACTAGATACATCTGTCCACTTTGTCTGCTGAAATAGAAACTGACTTACTAATCCGTGCTGTAAACGAGAGTTGTTTAAGCGTCCTGATGTCTCCTGAACTGTTTCCACTTTCTGTTTCATCAGACTCGAATTGAAAGGAGCTAATAACTTTCTTTATAAAAGTTTCGTGATATCTCCGGTGATTCATTACCGCTTACACCTTCATCTCCTAGCCACGTTTCGCTCCCGTGACGTCACATTCGTTTGTGTTTCCGAAGATGCCCAAAACGTTACATTCGCCAAATCCGTAAAGATGTTTTAATTCACAAATTGCATTTATCATTCATTCATAACAAAAGGACTAGGTTTTATCGAAATAATAATTTTTTTTTAAAGTTTACCACAAAAAAGTGTTTGGAAGCAATACGAAACCTTTTAAATTCTTTTCTATTACTTTATTATTTTTACTTTTTAATCAAGATAGAATAGGACGAAAATAGTCTGGACAGAGAATGAGGGTGATATTACATGATGCTGACAGAATGGGGGTGATATAACATGATGCTCACAGAATGAGGGTGATATTAAATGATGCTGATAGAATGGGGGTGATATTACATGATGCTGATAGAATGGGGGTGATATAACATGATACTCACAGAATGAGGGTGATATTAAATGATGCTCACAGAATGTAATTGTAAAGGCTAATTATGTCTCGTTTCAGCCTTTTAGATAAATCTCCTCCAGGAGAAGTCTTTATCGTCTTGTGTTTCATAGTACGGTCTTTCATGGCGCTTGGTGCGTCTGCCTTCTTCACTTCCGGTTTTGCCATCGGAGCTAATTTACTTCCCAAGCACGTGTCGACAGTTTTTGTAAGTTATGTCATTCATTTCAACTTTCAAAGAACAGAAATCTATCCTTAATAAAGATATAAGCAAAGTCATTTATAGTGATATATATAAATGGTTTATTTAGGTTTTTTAGTAAAAGTTCCAAGTGGTGACGATAGTCATGTAAATAAAGCTGCTGATACTTATAGAATGTAATTGATTTGTTTATGGTGATACTTATAGAATGTAATTGATTTGTTTATGGTTTGGAGTAAAAGCTCTAAGTGTCATGTAGACAGTTGGTAATAACGGTCCGAAATTAGTGGTTATTTGAGCATAACTGATGCAGACAATTGTTATGACTGGTTGACAAGGTTATTCCTGAAGACCAACATGTAGACATTGAATAATTAAATGTGGCAGCATAGCATTGTATTGGAGAAGACACTCGTGGACATGTGGTATATTGGAGAAGACACACGTGGACCTGTGGTGTATTGGAGAAGACACACGTGGACATGTGGTGTATTGGAGAAGACACACGTGGACATGTGGTGTAACTGAACTAGCACACTAGGATAGTAATGACGACTCCTCTGTAGAAAACTTTAATGTCGGTAGATATTAAATGTTGGCATAACTCTGGTAGGGCACGATGTAATAACGACTGCACACATAAAATTAATGACTGCATGCGGATTTAATGATTGCACACTTAAAGATAATGACTGCATACAGATATAATGATTGCACACTTAAAGATAATGACTACACAGATATAATGACACCACACAGATATAATGACACCACACAGATATAATGACACCACAAAGATATAATGACACCTCACAGATATAATGACACCACACAGATATAATGAATATATCCATCGACAGGGTACTCTGGAAACATTTGCTGGAGTGGGCTACATTATTGGACCGTCTTTTGGAGGAGTTTTGTATGAAGTAAGCTTCCTCTACATACACCACTTTAAGAGTAGTCTGTGTGATTGTTTATGTGTGCGAGTGAGTGCGTCATTGTGTGTGTGATTGGCTGTAAGTTTCCGTATGGTAGTAAGTACTACGTTTTATTTTTTTGTATGGTTCGTCAGTGCTTGCATTTATTTGGTTTGTGTCTAAATTTTATTTTTAGCAATAATAACATATATTGTTTTGGTACTGGTCTTGTAAAGAAATAGAATTAAAAGAGATAAAAGAAAAGTATACAATAATAATAATAATAATAATAATAATTACTTTTTTGACTCACTATTCAAACCTTCAGCTGTGCCTGGCGAAGATAAGTACCAAATGCTATTTGATTAGTTTTACATTCTTTGGACGTGTTCTGTCTAGTCACGTGGTTTTACATTCTTTGGACGTGTTCTGTCTAGTCACGTGTGCAAACTTTGAACTACAGGTTCAAGGTTTCGGTCTACCGTTCTGGTTTATGGGTGGTCTGCTGAATGTGTGTGCACTCCTCACCGCTCTGTTCTTACCATCTTGTCCAGGTAATATTTCTTTTCATCAGCATCATATCATCGCAACCATCATCATCACCATACCATCTCCAACATATCAATCATTTTCACCACCACCATAAGTATCATCATCAACAAAAACACCATCACATTGCCAAAATTTAAATCATTTTCACCGCCACCACAATCATTATCATCATCATCATCATCATCATCATCATCAACGCCAACATCCTAATCATCACCAACATAATCATTATGACTATCACCACCAACATCACCTCCATCATCATCATTAATGTTAGTATTATTTTTTCAGTTTTTCCAACTTTCCATTATCTCTGCCTTCTCCTTGCTTTCCTTCTGCACCACCTTCTCTTTCCCGTGCACACTAGTTGACTTTTATGTTATGCACTTTATTCTGCTTTATTGTCTACCTTTCTTGTCTACATTTCTTATCTACCTTTCTTGTCTACTTTTCTTATCTACCTTTCTTGTCTACCTTCGTAATTGTTTGTTACGTGAAAATTACACAAAATGAACGAAACATTTCATTATGGGAAGGATTTTATATAAAATGGAAACCACATTTATCACAATTCGACTTTTTTATACGGCTGCAAATCGAGATTTCTGCTTTATGTTCTCGAATTTCGTGAGTCGTTATTCATGATTTAACTTAAAATATGTTTCTTGTGCTCTATGATTTAAGAAATTAATTGCTTTCATTTGGTAGAAAATATGTACTTGTAATTATGTAAGCATGTGGATTCGTATCATACTCAGTGTACTTGTGTAATTCTCTATGTATGTGTGCGTGTGTGCACGCAGCCATTAGAACCTTATTGGTATTGTATCTGTCAATAAGACAAGAATACAAGGAGATATACAGGGACATAATGCAGAAGTGGAAAAAGGGGAATAATCAACAGAAATTAAAATGAAATGAATATATTTGATTTAACTCCCATCTACCTTATTTTCAGCGCCACCTCCAGCAAAGCGAGATAAATCTGCGTTGTACTTGCTCAAAAGTCCGTTAGTCCTAGTCTGCTGTGTGTCTGTCTTGTTAGCCAACTACGCTTATGGTTTTCTGGAATCGACGTTAGAAATCCATTTGAATCAGGTATGAGGTAGACTACTTTATTAATTAGATCATAAAGTATAAATTAGTTTAATCATTTGAGGGATGGGGCTCAACTCTCATTCCAAATTTGCACGACAGTGGAGTTTCTCCACCCGTTATACATTCTCTCTATCTTGACATTGTAGTGTTTGTAGTAAATCTTGTTAAACAGCAATATCAACAATAACATTAGCAGGAGAATTTGTGGTAATAATAGAATTAGCAGGAGAATTTGTGGTAATAATAGCATTAGCAGGAGAATTTGTGGTAATAATAGCATTAGCAGGAGAATTTGTGGTAATAATAGCATTAGCTTGAGAATTTGTGGTAATAATAGCATTAGCTTGAGAATTTGTGGTAATAATAGCATTAGCTTGAGAATTTGTGGTAATAATAGCATTAGCAGGAGAATTTGTGGTAATAATAGCATTAGCAGGAGAATTTGTGGTAATAATAGCATTAGCAGGAGAATTTGTGGTAATAATAGCATTAGCAGGAGAATTTGTGGTAATAATAGAATTAGCAGGAGAATTTGTGGTAATAATAGCATTAGCAGGAGAATTTGTGGTAATAATAGAAGTAGCAGGAGAATTTGTGGTAATAATAGCATTAGCAGGAGAATTTGTGGTAATAATAGAAGTAGCAGAAGAATTTGTGGTAATAATAGCATTAGCAGGAGAATTTGTGGTAATAATAGAAGTAGCACACGCAATAGTATTGATAGCTGTGGTACTATAAGAATTAGTAATATTTGAGTATGAGACTGGTAGAAGGAGTAAATTAATAATATTCATAGCAATAAAAATAATAATGATAATGGTGGTGAGGCAATAATGATAATGGTGGTGAGGCACTAATGATAATTGTTTTACTTTGATTTAAAGCAAGACTTTCTACCATCAGTTTTGTTTTAACAAATTATATATTGTTTTTACTAAATGTTGTGAGAGCAATGTATCTGTCTGTTCAGTAATGGATCAAATCCATCGTAATTAACATGGAATAACGGCAAGATCACTAATGACATTGCTGTATTCATGAGTAAAGTTTTCACAACAGCAATATTATTACTTTGTTGTTGGTTTTTCATTCTATTCTTGTTAAATTACTGTTTCAATATTTGTTATTTTGCTTTAACATGCATGCACTTATGTTTGATTAATAATTTCGGTAGGGGTGAGACTAATATTATTTTTTTTTCCATTTAGTTCCATCTTAGTAAGCTTGTTGTGGGGCTACTGTTCACGATTACTGCAACCCTATATGCACTATCAGCCCCATTCTGGGCCTGGTTAACTGACAGGAAGGTAGGTGCGGAATTGAAGGCATGATTCTGTCGATTATAATTATACTATCTTGTGATGAATAAATATCTTACTTATGAAGCAGCTATATATCACAGTGAAAATATGATAACTTGTTACCAAAATTGAATCTTTCTCTCATGCACACGCTCACCCACCCACACACACACACGTAATATATATATATTTATTATATTTTTTCAATCCCCACAGTGATATGCAAATATAGAAATAAAAATTGTGTATACAGAAGAATTCTGAAAGTCAAATGTAGGCCGTGCACGTGAGACTCAAAACACGGCACACATATATTTCTTATTAATTATGTCAGCAAAACGTAATTATTTCACCTTCATACTGAGCTGTAAAAGAAAGAAATATACATCTAAATATATCATCTAAAGAAGGATATTGACATGCATTTATATTTCTCATCATTATCAATTACTCACAAATATATAATTTTTAATGTAAATATTTTTCTTCACCTTACTACTGAGGTATAGAGAAAGACATAAATTTATCATCACACACAAAAAAAAACAAATTTTGAAATTTATTTGTATTTCAATCAATCACATATATCAAATTTTAAAAGTCAATATATTTCCTTTCACCTTTATTATTCAACTTATATCAGTATAGACATAGACTTGTATAAACGAACATTTGATAAAAAATATACAACTTGAAACAAGAGACTAATATGGAAGTAATGAATCATCTGATAATTGCCTTTAAATTAATTTAATTTAATGAGAGTCTGAAGAGTTTCCTGCACAGAATTATTTTATCAACCCAAATGTTGTTCAGTTTATAATTACCATTTTCATAGTGCCGTTAGTTTTGGAGTATGTCTAAGCAAAGACTGCAAAAGTATATCAACAACCACTTTACGTAACCTTTAACTGTTCGTTGTCGTTTGAGGCTTTAAAAAGAAATTACACAAAGCAGTAGCTTATTCTAATGTCATTATAATATAAATTGTTCAGTATTTGCAAACATATTCATGTACAGTGTATATACTTATAAAATAGGTATAAATATTATATATTTCCAGAGTGTCCCATACCAAGTCCTTATTGGCGGGAATATTGCTTTAGGAATTTCATTTCTTCTACTGGGTCCATCACCTGTGCTCCCATTCTTAAAACCGTACGTTCTTTAACGTGTTTTCATTCTGTGTTTGTAATTTATAAATGGAAAAAAATGTTGTTTACGATTTCTATTGACAGGTATTGTTGGCAGTAGTTTATAAATGGAAAAAAATGTTGTTTACGATTTCTATTGACACGTATTGTTGGCAGTAGTTGTAATTTATAAATGGAAAAAAATGTTGTTTACGATTTCTATTGACACGTATTGTTGGCAGTAGTTGTAATTTATAAATGGAAAAAAATGTTGTTTACGATTTCTATTGACACGTATTGTTGGCAGTAGTTGTAATTTATAAATGGAAAAAATGTTGTTTACGATTTCTATTGACAGGTATTGTTGGCAGTAGTTGTAATTTATAAATGGAAAAAAATGTTGTTTACGATTTCTATTGACACGTATTGTTGGCAGTAGTTGTAATTTATAAATGGAAAAAATGTTGTTTACGATTTCTATTGACAGGTATTGTTGGCAGTAGTTTATAAATGGAAAAAAAATGTTGTTTACGATTTCTATTGACACGTATTGTTGGCAGTAGTTGCAACGATGGTGATGTATTAAGCCAAATTTTATTTCTACTACTCTCCAGGCTGATGGTGTTGTTGGACGGTTAGCTCTGTCTTAAATTTCCAAAACAATGTTACAATCTTGTCATCATTAGCTAATAATAAATGTTCGTATCATTATAATGATAAAAGTTATCAATGAAACACTACTACAATTCAAAACGTTCAGGTCTATACCTTAACGAATCAGAATTGTTCAATCAATACGTTTATGTCAATACTTTTGATGTTAACGTTTCAATATCGACATTAGTCATGTCTTGTTCTCACTAACATGCTGGCGTGGATCTACGTTTCACGGTTCACAGCAACAGGGATTTCAATTTGTTGCACTTGCGATTCACACCCCACGCTGTTTGGTCTTTGTTACATTCTCACTACAACAAGTGTGGACTAGGTCTGTTCCATTCTCACTACAACAACAGTGGACTAAGTCTGTTCCATTCTCAGTACAACAACTGTGGACTAAGTTTGTTCCATTCTCACTACAACAAGTGTGGACTAAGTTTGTTCCATTCTCACTACAACAAGTGTGGACTAAGTTTGTTCCATTCTCACTACAACAAGTGTGGACTAAGTTTGTTCCATTCTCACTACAACAAGTGTGGACTAAGTTTGTTCCATTCTCACTACAACAACTTGGACTAAGTCTGTTCCATTCTCACTACAACAACTGTGGACTAAGTCTGTTCCATTCTCACTACAACAACTTGGACTAAGTCTGTTCCATTCTCACTACAACAACTTAGACTAAGTCTGTTCCATTCTCACTACAACAACTGTGGACTAAGTTTGTTCCATTCTCACTACAACAACTTGGACTAAGTCTGTTCCATTCTCACTACAACAACTTGGACTAAGTCTGTTCCATTCTCACTACAACAGCTGTGGACTAAGTCTGTTCCATTCTCACTACAACAACTTGGACTAAGTCTGTTCCATTCTCACTACAACAGCTGTGGACTAAGTCTGTTCCATTCTCACTACAACAACTTGGACTAAGTCTGTTCCATTCTCACTACAACAACTTGGACTAAGTCTGTTCCATTCTCACTACAACAGCTGTGGACTAAGTCTGTTCCATTCTCACTACAACAGCTGTGGACTAAGTCTGTACAATTCTTTTTTTTTGCGACGCCGTCACCTAGTTAATGGATATTATTATAATTAATTAATTAATTATCCAAAACTAATTACAAATGAGAATCTTAATTTATTTTATTAATGATCCTCCAACAGACGCCACTCGTCTCTATCACTTGGCGGATGTACGGGCGCTGTAAACATTTTCTCTATTTCACACCATTAAAGATAAACGGTCACGGTCACATTATTACTCCATAGGTAGAAATCGTCTTACTAAGGGAGAAAGCAAATCCGTGTATAATCTCTGTTTAGCGAGCCCCCATCCACCCACTTTCTTCTCCAACATAAAGTTATCAATATGCATAAGAAGGTCAATAAATTTAACAATGTATTAAATCAACATTCAAATAAACATTACAAATAAATTAAATAGATTACTTGACATTAGTATTTCGACGAACCCATGTTTGGATAATACAATACAGCAATAGAGTCAATACATATCACAGGGTAGACTTATCAGAGAACACAAATGGAGTTATTAGAGACAAGTAATAATAGTTTTACATAACATGATTCAGTGTGGTCTTAGCGGTCCATTCCAGCACTTTGCCACAACGTCACAAATCAGTTCAATTTCGTCAGCTACATGTGACAAGGGCACATAAAACAATACTGTTCCACTACTTAGAGTTAACTTGGGCACTTCCTTTTACCATGTCAACTCCATCAAACAGAACAATAAATGTAGCGATATCCAACAACTTCTCTCTACAATAGAAATTGTTCCGGCAGTCAACAAATTTTGTCACCACTCATCAGTAGAGTGCAGTGTTTCTTACACTTACATGTCATTCCTGCCATTATCAGGGTCGGTTCATAGCGGTTTACAAACAATAAACCAGGAGGTTCATATAGCATGTGAACATAGGCAGATGGAAAGGCTATTTGCTCACTGCAAAATATAATTAAGGAGCAAACCTAACTTTCCAGTTTATCATTTTAAAACTCCATTCTTTCTTACATTCCAGCCTCAATTTACAATCTCCTGCAACAGCTTTCATTAGCCTGATACACGTAGACAGCATAATAAATACAGCATATCAAAACATAGCCTGATACACGTGCACAGCATAATAAATACAGCATATCAAAACAATGTCAAGTGTCTAACAAATTACATGTGAGCAGGCTAGTTCAAACACTTGTAGAAATAAAAATCAACTCACATCGTACATCTCTACATAAAACACGAGTATAACTTATCAATAGCAAAAATGCATGAAATATTTCTAATCCATTCTCTCTCAACTAGTCAGTTTAACTCACCACCAAGCTGATGGGCGCCTTTCAAAACTGGACTTCTTCTGTGCCACTTCAAATTCAAAGTGATTAGACAGTAGATTTCTCTACAGAAAGTAACTTGTTAACCTCAGTCCATTGGGTGGTCTTGTTCTCATAAATTATAATCATTGGATAATAAAAACTACTCACTAGTTTGCATTACATTTACATCAATAGAGCTAGAATATTTTGGCCTCGAGCATTTACTTCACCTCAGATTTTCAAAATATCATCATAAGGAGTGCCCAAGGTCGGGTTATTCTGGCACTTTAACAATTTATATAATAATTTAATTTTAAAATAGGGAGAGGCAAATTTACTCCGCCACATTATAGCAAATTTGGGCTGTTTGTAGAATTTTCACTCCAACAATTATGTGGACGATGTCTGTACAATTCTCACTACAACAACTGTGGACTATGTGCAATTATCACTACAATAACTGTGGACTATGTGCAATTCTCACTACAATAACTGTGGACTATGTGCAATTATCACTACAACAACTGTGGACTATGGCTATACAATTCTCACAACACCTATGGACTATGTCTATACAATTCTCACTACCACAACTGTGGAGTGTGTCTATAAAATTCTCACTACAACATTTGTGGACTATGTATATACAATTCTCATAACACTAGCGATGGGCTGTCTTTACAATTCACACTACAACACCAACGTTGGTCTACCTTTTAAGTCACACTATTACTCCAGAAGTGGCTATGCCTTTACTATCCACACTACAATACCAAAGGTGGTTGGAGTATTTTCAATTCATACTACAACAACAAAAGTTGTCTGTCTTTCCAATTCACAGGTTGTCATGAGTTTTTCCGATTCATACTACAAAAGCAAAGGTGGTCCGAGTCTTTCCAATTCACACTACAAACCCAATTGTTGTCTGAGTCTTTCCAATTCACACTACAACACCGAAGGTTGTCTGAGTCTTTCCAATTCACACTATAACCCCGAAGGTTGTCTGAGTCTTTCCAATTCACACTACAAAACCAATTGTTGTCTGAGTATTACCAAATCACACTACAACACCAAAGGTTTTCGGAGTCTTATGTGTGTGTGTGTGTGTGTGTGTGTGTGTGTGTGTGTGTGTGTGTGTGTGTGTGCGCGCGCGCATGTGTATGTATGTGTTTTTGTTTTGCATGAGTGTATGATTTACTTACTTTTTTAATTTAATTATAATTATTTATTTCATAATTTTTCTTTTCTTTATTTTAAAAAATTCCAGATTTTTCTCACGCTTAATTCATTTAATTTGCAGATTACTTTTAATCACTTTTAGTCATTATTTACTAATTTATTATGATATATTTATTTTTTTCTTTTAGTTATTTACTTCTTTATTAGTTGGTATTTCATTTTGTGGGTTTTTCGTATTTATTGTGAAAGAAACTGTGAGGGGTGGGTGTTGTTGGGTTCTCATGGATGTGATTGGTTAAAGCTTGCTTCACACGCATTTCTCCCAGTTCAAGCTGGCAGTAAACTAAACTTTAACACTCATGACCTAGGGAACTGTGGCTAGTGGTCCTCAGCTTGATACTAATGGGAATGACGTTCGGGACCGCAATGATCCCCACGTTAAATCTAATCATGATGGAAGCAAAGTGAGTCAGCCAGTTTATCACGTTTAAAAGACAAATGTAGCATTCACTTAATTAAAAAAAAGAATTAAAACACTATTATACAATCAAACATTCACCTAAAAAGTAAATTATTAATAGATTTATTATGCATAAAATTATTCACCGTCATAAATGATTCAAATTATTATACATGCAAACATCCACATACATAAATGATTCACAGACTTATTACACATGCAAAAAACATTCACTTAATAAAAAAAATGGAGTAATATATAACCATGTGCCTGTGTAATTAAACTTGTGACTATCTGACATTATTTATTGTATCAATAATAACTATGTGTAATGTTTGTCTCCAGGAAGAAAAACTTAGAAAATGGCCTTGACCTATCTGGTATTGTGTCAGGACTTTTCAACTCTGCACTTCACTTTGGGTAAGTCTGAAACGTTTCCTATCGAACCCACTAAATATTTGTTAGCTATGTAACTAGAGAATAGTAAAGTTGTTGTGTATGTATTTTCATAGTCCTTATGGATAGCAGTTTCTGCAGCACGATAATCTAAATCCTTATTTCCTTATTTATGTACATACATTCACATACGCCCACAACCGCACACACTATCTATCTATTGTCTGTCTATCTATCTATCTATCTATCTCTCTCTCTCTATATATATATATATATGTGTGTGTGTGTGTGTGTGTGTGTGTGTGTGTGTGTGTGTGTGTGTGTGTGTGTGTGTGTGTGTGTGTCAGAAAACCACCCTAAATAGTTGCAGAGAGAAATATTAAAGTCTTAATATTAATATTAATATTGTGTTAGCGTGTGCCAGGAAAGAACCACTGATACACAGATAAACAGACCATTTGAAAAACGAAAGGAAAACAAACAAACAAACTCACTACTAGTTGCAATGCTTTTGAAGAAAGGTTGGAGGTATTTCTAAGGGAAAAATGACCTATTATGATAATCTGTTGTGAACATTCATTTTGTAAACTTGATGAAAGGGCGAGTTTGAAAGAAATGTTTTCAAAGTTTTCACCTTTTGCAATAGCAGTGCACAACTGCTTGCTTTCATTGCCTGGTAGAAAGTGACCGCTGACAACTTTTAGATGATAACTGTAAACCTCAGTACTTAAGTAATGACGTCTGTGTGTACTTGAACAAGCATGTTGCTAAGAAACAAGAATAACCTCCACGAAAGTTGCTGGAAACATTGCGATTATGCCGAGAAAATGCCTCACTTATGCTACCGATTCCTTTTCCTGTGAACTGCATGGAGCTGAGGAAGTCTGACTGCCATGATACCATTTACAGCTCTGACTGAACTTCGCTGTTCTTGAATGATATGTAACAAAGGAAACGATGATATGTAACAAAGGAAACGATGATATGTAACAAAGGAAACAATGATCATATGTAATAAAATACCAGTAATGATATGTTACAAGGGAAGCAGTGATGGCGTGTTATTAAGGAAGCAGTGATGATGTGTAACAAAGAATAGCAATTCCACCGTAATTCTCCAGCAATGAAGGTCTATTGCTCTGTAAAGTCTCTTTTGGCTGCAAAGAAACTCGTTCTGCCTTGGAACAGTTTTGTTGACACTATTAATTTAACTGTATTTCACTCCTCGACAAATCTGTTGCCAGGGGCTGTGAGCAGTATCATCAGAGCTAAATCTAAAGATACAAACACTGTCTAATTGGATATTTTCTTCAGGTTCATCTTCTAAAGAATTTTGGTGGAATTCAATAGAAGTCAGTGACGTAATTTCCTAGGAAACCTTAGAAGTATGCTGGAGGCACGTGATTCTTGACTCGCCTACCTCAACCATCGCTCACTAATAAAAATTAGGCTATGGACTAGAACTACATATACCTCAACCATCGCTCACTAATAAAAATTAGGCTATGGATAGAACTACATATACCTCAACCATCGCTCACTAATAAAAATTAGGCTATGGACTAGAACTACATATACCTCAACCATCGCTCACTAATAAAAAAATAGGCTATGGACTAGAACTACATATAATTCTATTACAGTACATTCCTAATCAAGGCAAAAATCTTTCTAAAAGCCTAATAAACATAAAATTAATTCCTAAAAAATCTTCTGTCACATAGACCAACATAATGACAGATGAACTGATCCGTTTCTCGTGGTAATGTTTGTGTCATGCAGTTGGTTAAAGTTCTAATAATAATGTCCTCACTTCCACTTTTATAAATATGTTATTCAAACTGTAGAGAGTTATGTTTCTAACACAGCAGATATTACGAACGTGACAACATAGTGACGATTTGATTCAGAACGAATCACTAACTTCAAAATCACCACAAAATTAATATAACACTAATGTATTGATATGCTATAATGAATCACTAACTTCAAAATCACCACAAAATTAATATAACACTAATGTATTGATATGCTATAATGAATCACTAACTTCAAAATCACCACCTAATCCAAGAGCCTCAGATGCATTTATCTGATCAAGAATGAGTAACATACCTCAAAATCTCCACCCAATCAAATAGCACAATTGAATTTATCCAATTAACTGTGAGCTTTCTCAATACCCGAATAAACTAGCACATTCATTGGTTACAGGATGTTCCTGGGGCCGACTGGAGCCAGCGTGGTTTTACAGTTTTATGGTTTTGAATGGTCAGCCACCATGACCGCCGGCCTTTTGTTTTTCTCAGTACGTAAAGTAGAGTTGTCTCCTCATACTTTTACTTTCCCTCATCCGGTAATATGTGAGGCGATCCAAGTTTTATAATAAAAATAATTGTCATGCTTTTATTTGAGGTTTTTCAAAAGCCAATTATTATGAATATTATAAAGCATTATTTCGTTAGTAGAAAATTGGTGACGGCCTCAATAATATATGGCATCATTTTAGTGAATTATAGGATAGGTTTTTTTATGATCGCAAATGTTATTAATGTTTAAAACACTTTCCGTCGATACATGGTATTTTTCATGTTTAAAATATTTACTGGTACTATAAATTATTAGTTTATAAATTCTAATATTGTTACTTTGAATTTAATTCTTACGAATGTTTATTTTATAGTAATAGAGAGCTATAGTGCAGGCACTGATCCCCTGTATTTATTCAGTCTTAGCGTAAATAGATAGTACACATGTTTAACGTGCCTGCATATATATTTCTAGATCTACACATTTTGTATGTATGGACGTGTGGTTTGTAAATATTTGCTATTTTTTCCTGCAGAATGGCAATCTTAACAGATTTGTATCTTACTTTCAAAGAAATAGACAAAATTAAAATGAAGTAAAATAGCAGATTTCCTTTGTACTTTGTTCATAAAGTCTGCATAAAATAACAAAATAAACTAACAGACTTTTCGTTATGCTCCACTCATACAGTCTGCATAAAATAACAAAATAAACTATCAGAATGCAGAATTTCTTTGTACTTTGTTCATACAGGCTCTTTCCTTTGTGCTGTATCTTCTTGTGACGAGAGTTTGCTTGCGGCAAAAGAAATTTCACGCATCAGAGAACACATTTGTATCGACGTACAAAGCAGTCACAACTGATGTTGTCAAGGAAACCAATAACAAAACATCGTCAAGCTCACTCTAAATTTATTCCAGCTAGGCTGCAGATGTTTATTTTAGAGAAGGATTATATCTTTCATTTTTTCATTAAAACGTATTGAAAATATAATTAATGAATACATTTTCATGTAGATATGTAATTTCATTTTTTTTTTTTTTACTTTTCGTTTTCTTATTGTTTCTTATTTGAATGTAGATATTAAGTTCGTTTGTTTTTGGTTTCTCGTTTTCTTATTACATTTATTTGAATGTGTAATCTTACATAGGGAATTATATTGTGACCAAAGTATACAATCATAGATGTGTAAACTGACATAGGGAATGATATTGTGACCAAAGTATACAGTCATAGATGGTTCTTAAATGAGTACACACTTTGTAGATAAAATATTTTAAATTCCATACACTGACTTACCTCCTTTGAGGTCAAATTACGCCCCATGCTTTTTACATTTTACATCTGGTTCATTTCATATCACTGTGATTTCTATAATTGCCATTAATAATGTTATGGCGGAGTAGATTTGCCTATCCGTATTTCTAGACTTTATATAAATTGTTAAATTGTCGAAGTGACCCGACCATGGGCACTCCTTATGATGGTATTTTCACCAAGCTGTGGCCATATGACTAATATTTGTCAAAGTAATTGTGCCAACTACAAAGGAAAATGCTATCTTTGTTCAGCTGGATCATTCTATTACTGTCTTGATCTGAAGCTCGGTTGATCCAGAAATCTCGTTATGATGTACATTTTGTTATCTTGGGAACCCATCATCAAGCAGACTGTGAAAACATAGATTCAAGCGTCATGCTATTGTTCATCAGTGCAGAGGAAGAGTTAAGTAAACATGATATTGTTCATCAGTGCAGAGGAAGAGTTAAGTAAACATGTTATTGTTCATCAGTGCAGAGGAAGAGTTAAATAAACATGCCCGAAGCTATTCCTCACTCACAATCTGACCACACATTATTTTCGAACTGAAAGGGACGGAAGGGAACAGTAAATGCGATCGGTCGTATTTGTTTGTATTTTGCAAATTAATTTTTCTTTTTCTTTTTCTCAATATTATTTTTTTTATCTGATCCCTTATCTTAATTAATTCTTTTTGAATAACCGTTAATTGGGATCAGCTGGGGACGAGCCGTCTATGTTTGAGTGATTGCTAAATTAATTAAGAAGCAGAGATAAGGTCATTGATCCTAGAGGACAACGTCAACTAATTTACCTGTTGCTGTATTTAATGTTAATTGTCCCATAAAACGTCAACTAATTTACCTGTTGCTGTTTTGAATGTTAATTGTCCCATGAAACGTCAATTAATTTACCTGTTGCTGTGTTAAAAGTTAATTGTCCCATAAAACTTAAGCGGTAGGATTAAATCTAGTGGCTGTAATAGTAAGTTTGGCCATGGGGCTGTTATCAGTTTTAAACCAAACTTCATAATTAATAATTTGGTTAATTAATATTGTGACGGGGTCATTAAAATAATGCCACATATGATAAATGTGGACTCGTACCGCGATGATGTATGTATTTGTAAACCCATAACAAATTGAACTCTACGGGACGTGTATTGGACTCAGGAAAAACAAATTTCCTATCTGATTTATTTTTCAACTTCTATGTTTAACCAAGCAAGGTCGCATAACAATGTCGTACAATTGTGCAGTACTTGCGGGCTGAGAATCTCTCTGTTCTGTGTTCAACCAAGCAGAACCGTCAGGCAAAACCATATAACAGCTGTCACGTACAGTTAGGTGAATAATCAATGCGAAATAAACAATTTCAACAAACACAGAAAGAACGTGTACGAGCTATATTATATGCAATATTTTATTGTTACAACACCTGGGCTTTGGTGTGACACGTGATGGACTCTTCAAAGACCAGCAAGTTTTGAATACAGTCACGTGACCATTTACTATTCCACATTTGCTTACCATGTATGGTTATATATTTGTATCTCTCTCTGGTGGTCGGCTGCATGAACCACTTGGCTTCGATCCTTCTGTTTAGACAATTTTATTCTCCTAAAGCAATTAATTCATTTATGTAAATGATTTAATTGACACTAGTTAATTTGGATGGAATGTGAAGGACATCTAAATTATACATAAAAATTGTGAATCACGAATTACATTCACCACTCATCAGTAACGTAGTTATCCTCTGTAGACTTTTGTATTACAGTAGAAGAGTGCGATTGAACATACAACACATGCTGAATTAGAGAAATAACAATCCATGAATATCTTATTACTTATTAAAATTTATTATTTCTGACGCAGCAAACTGTACGGATTTAGAATACAAGGGAAGTTGTTAATCTTTATGGTAAAGGATGCATTGTCATGTGATTTGTTTGCTACTGTATAGAGCAAGAACACTTAAGTAAACTGTAACACGTTGCTGTAGATATGTATGACCACTGTATAGAGCAAGAACACTTAAGTAAACTGTAACACGTTGTTGTAGATACGCAGGACCACTACTGTTATGTTTATCATGCTGAAAGCAAAACAGACAGATAGATAAATAGATTAGCTTCAAGGTGGACAGATACTATATCTATTTATGCATTCACTGGAAGTACATAATTTTAACAAGAATCCACATGTTTACTTTCCCCAGATATATGCATCATTTGTTTAAGTTTCTTTATTAAGTCCCTTAGTGGTTTGTCACCGCTATGTTGGAACTGCTGTTGTTTGTCACTGTGTCCGACATGCATAAACATTGTATGTTTTTGGCTCTTTTATTATGCATTCAAGGGTTACATATACTGATGTGTTTGTATGCAAGACTGTATGTGTAGCGGAGAGTGTAAACAATACAGGATAGATGTAGACTCCACACTCACCCTTTCTAAGCAACAGGAGACAAGTTACTATTCTTTGATGAATATGATTTAACTTTCTTGTCCTAGGGTTCGTGCGTAAAAAAAAAATCTTAATCGCTCATTTCACAAACCATTCAGTCATAAAACATGCACTCTGGAAATAAAGGAGTACTTTTCTAAATAATGGATGATGACAATAATAAAGAAAGTAAAAAAGAGAGTAAAAAGCAACAAATTAACAACATGCAAAAGTGCAGCAATTTCCACTATTAAAACAGCTACAGCAAAAGTACCAAGAAAATGTGAATATGATCCAGTTCTTTTCCCCTTCCCAGCTGAGTAGAAATGCTGGGCATTGTCAATTGTTGCTACCATGCATTTGGGAGTACCACCTGAATACCAATACGGAGTGCCATCCATTTAAAAGACATTTCCAAATGTTCTGTCTGTTGAAGAATCTTTACCCAGACCATAAAGGGCCTTTGCACCCATTTGACCCGAAGTCTTTCTCATTTTGATAAAAGTAGTGAACAAAACAAAATATGCGATACTAACAATTCGTCAGTTTCTCACTCAGACTTTACACTCTTCATTCATCTATGCCTGTGTTTCCTCCCACATAACATTTAAAATCATCTAATACTAACAATTCGTCAGTTTCTCACTCAGACTTTACACTCTTCATTCATCTATGCCTGTGTTTCCTCCCACATAACATTTAAAATAAAGTGTTGATCGCACTAAGAGCAATTGGCTGGTCTGAGTTTCATGGCACTCTAATGGATATGTCCTTTGACCTCTGACGTCAATGTCTCTCATATCATTCCATAGTACATATTAATTATTCATCCTCTTGCATCATGTAAGCAAAAGCTATCATAGTTAATTGTTGAAATTTCCCTATTTTATGACTCAGTACGAGTAATTACCGCCATAAAGGGGCATATCAAAAGTATGGAGTGGAATGTATATGAATGTTTAACAGTAGTGAAAGTATGAATTCTTTCCAACTGATTCTTGATTGAAATAGATAGGAGAATGAAGGGCATCATGTGTCCAAACTGTTACTAGATCCATACTACTTCTACTACTACTATTACTACTACTACTACTACTACTGCTGCTGCTGCTACCAGCACCATTATTACTACCACTACTGCTACCAGCACCTTTACTACTATACTACTACTTCTACCACTGGTAGTAGCGTTAGTATAGTAATTGATGTAGTAGTGTTAGTATAGTAATTGTTGCACTAGTAGTGTTAGTATAGTAATTGATGTAGTAGTGTTAGTATAGTAATTGTTGCACTAGTAGTGTTAGTATAGTAATTGTTCACTAGTAGTGTTAGTATAGTTATTGTTGCACTAGTAGTGTTAGTATAGTAATTGTTGCACTAGTAGTGTTAGTATAGTAATTGTTGCACTAGTAGTGTTAGTATAGTAATTGTTGCACTAGTAGTGTTAGTATAGTAATTGTTACACTGGTAGTAGTGTTAGTATAGTAATTGTTGCACTAGTAGTGTTAGTATTATTATTGTTGCACTAGTAGTGTTAGTATAGTAATTGTTGCACTAGTAGTGTTAGTATAGAAATTGTTGCACTAGTAGTGTTAGTATAGTAATTATTGCACTAGTAGTGTTAGTATAGTAATTGTTGCACTTGTAGTAGTGTTAGTATAGTAATTGTTGCACTGGTAGTAGTGTTAGTATAGTAATTGTTGCACTGGTAGTGTTAGTATAGTAATTGCTGTACATGCTGGAACATATTTTGTGGAGATGATGGGGGTGAGGGTATTTATTTGCTAAATAATATTTAAAGGTTGATAACATCTCTTTACTACTTCTCACACAGGCCAAGCATGAGCATCGCTCGAGAGAAATGAGTGGCTTAAGAGAGGAGTTAACATTCAATGTGCAGCTGGAGAAAACATTATTCATTAATGTATATATATATATATTAGCATAACAATTATGTTAATAAATACCTACTTGTAACTCATACATGCAAATGCATGACGTTCGGCTGTGTTTAATTTTCTGATTACATGAGCCTGACTGATCAGATGAGTCCAACTGACTACATCAGCCCGACTAGTGAAGTGAATTTAAAATACCTCTTTCTGTCGTTTTGAATTTTTTGTCTTTTGTGGACCACCAAATTATGCCTGAATTACCTTTAAATACCTGCAGACAATGTGTTGTTACTGTATTGTTTTGTAGATGAATGTCATTCCAAAGTAAATGAATGCCACTAGACAGGGATGACTAACAACAATGAGGATTTCTCCCAAACTGCACTCTTTTAAAATGTCACTGTGCTTTATGTCAGTGTTGACCTCACTATCAATATATTTACTAAGAAACCGGAAGCATTTTAGAAATTTAAATAATAAATAAAATTACTCACATGGGAATTATTTAGTGAAAATGTATCACCTTTACTCGTCCTTCCACAACTTGATAATGTGTTGTTCAGAGAATTTGGAAAAAAATTATTTTAACTGTTGTAAGACATGCAGTGGAAAACTTTCTGTTACTTTACGTCAATACTTAGCAATAAATATTGACATAAAATTTGACTTTACTATTTTGTTATTTATTGACCAATGTCTAAACTGTATGTCTCATACACGGTTTCTGTTTAGTCTCTTCAACACTTTAAATTATCGCCCCTGAAATTGGAGAGAAAAACGTGTGTCGCTTATCATACAATGAATTCATTAAATGCTCTAGTTAACTGGACCCTTACTACCATTTACCTTTAACAACATTTGTCATCGTGTCATTGCTATCTTTTATATCTAACAGCTTTTGTCATCATGTCATTGTTATAATTTATGTCTAACAGTTTTTGTTATCACGTCATTGTTATCATTTATCTTTAACAGCTTTTGTCATCATGTCATTGCTATAATTTGTCTTTAACAGATTTTGTCATCAAGTCAATGCTATTATCCCTAACAACTTTGTGTCATCATGTCATTGCTATCATTCTTTTTAACAGATTTTGTCATCACTTCATTGCCATCATTTATCTCTAACAGCTTTTGTCATTACGTCATTGCATTTATCTCTAACAACATTTTTCATTATCGCATTGCAATCATATATCTCTAACATCTTTTGTCATCGTGTCATTGCTATCATTTATCTCTAACATCTTTTGTCATCGTGTCATTGCTATCATTTATCTCTAATAGTTGTACTGAGCAGAGTTAGGTAGAAAGGAGATAATGTTTTAGCAAGAGTGGAATTTGATTCCAGTCTCGCTCAGTTCGCATTTGATATTTCAGTTTTAACTCTGCAGGTGGCTTTGGGTCAAGACTTTCAATACTTTGATTTGACAAAAAGAATTATTAGGAATATGAAGGTTCTATAATGCATTCCATGCAATACAACTTAAAGACTGTCAATTTTTTATTTTATAAAATATTTATTTTATGAATGCTCTCGTAACCAGGGAAATGTCTGCTTTATAATCCGATTAAGCTTTATATAGATTATCTTCCATTGACAAGTCTACCTAGCCGTAATGAAATGTCTCTATGAAATGATTTATGTCAGACTGACCTTAACTATTAGATCGTTCTTTGCATGTAACAGAGCACTTTCTGTTGGCATGATAAATAAAAAGCAAAATAACAGTTGTGACAGCTGACTATGAGACAGCACATGACCCTAATAGCTCTTAATGCTGTTACGTGTAAATGGGAGATAAAGGTTGCAGACTGTGACCTACAGTTATTCACATCCATTGGCTGTGATAGAGGTAGTTCCTCTGTTTTCCCTCTGACTGTTGAAGTATACTGAAAATATTTTGAACAATATGTGTTGATTGCTTTACATTTTAAATACACATAATATTATATCTAATCTTAATATGCAAACACACTAAACGTGTTTGATTATACCCACTCTAATTTGACTATTCCTACTGTGCTCATGTCTGACTATACATAACCACTATTGTCTAGCTAAGTATATTTACTCACTCTTGTCTGATTGTAATTACTCAGGTCTGACTATACATACCAACTATTGTCAGCTAAGTAAATTTACTCACTCTTGTCTGATTGTAATTACTCATACCCAGTCTTTTCTGACTATACACACACACATACACGTGTTTGGTTATGTTTCTCAGTTACTCATGCATGAACAAGTATAATCACTGTTGCCCATCTGTGTGAGGCAGTTATTTGTCATTTTCTCCTCATATTTAACATTTTCTACTCCATACATTTTCATCAAACATTAGTATATTTTCTTCTTGTCACTTAGTATTATTACTAAATGTGTGTAGTGTAAAGTTGTGCTCTGCGCAATATGAGCAATACCAGTAGAGGCCAACATAAGTTGTTTTCTCTAAAATTGACGTGGATGAATAACTTACTAAAGTAGCCATAACGCTAAAAGAATTAACCATGTCACTCAGATCTCGATGGCCAATGATTTCAAAGTATAGGTATGCTATTCGCCCCAGGATATGTCATCTAAGAATTAGTTGGGATGACTGAGTGGCAGTTAGTGACCATTAATGAATGAGAGAGAATACTGCAGTACAGTCATGACTGACCAACGATAGAGTACCAGATGACGGAAATTAATCAATCAAAATTGCTAATAAATAGAGGGCAAATTTGGGCCTTCAGAAACTTTAATTCTGAAATAGTTCTGCTATTTTTTGTCATCACTCACAGATACATAAATCCCCATCTAACGGTGCAAGGGTGGACAACTAAAGGGTACTGATATAGTGGCAGTTGTATATCTCTTGTAGTTCCATCTGTGATTCCATCGTTTGCCTCTTCTTTTACTACTACCTTCTTCCACCAATGATTTAAAACCTGTGACTATGGATGTCCCATGAATAGGTCTCGTATCAAAACTGCGAGTGTGGATGTCCCATGAATAGGGGTCGTATAAAACCTGTAAGTGTGGATTTTCCATGAATAGAGGTTATATAAAATATGTGTGTGGATGTCCCATCAATAAGGGTCTATATCAGATCTGTGTGTGGATGTCCCATGAATAGAGGTTATATAAAATCTGTGTGTGGATGTCCCATCAATAAGGGTCTATATCAGATCTGTGTGTAGATGTCCCATCAATAAGGGTCTATATCAGATCTGTGTGTGGATGTCCCATCAATAAGGGTCTATATCAGATCTGTGTGTGGATGTCCCATCAATAAGGGTCTATATCAGATCTGTGTGTGGATGTCCCATCAATAAGGGTCTATATCAGATCTGTGTGTGGATGTCCCATCAATAAGGGTCTATATCAGATCGCTGTTAGCGCGAAGTATATAGCTATAATACGACGACTAGCATTAGGTGGGGAGGGGTGATTGTAGAAGACCACCTATTATTGACCCATTCCACATCAAGAAGTGTAGTACATTACAGATGGAAGATAATATAATCCTCAACACCTGTCATACTATATATATATATACTTTGTCTCTTTTGTTTGTTTAGACATAATTACTTTTCTTTGACTAGACATAATTACTTTTCTTTGACTAGATATGCTCTCTCTCTCTCTCTCTCTCTCTCTCTCTCTCTCTCTCTCTCTCTCTCTTAGTTGATTAAACATAATTACTTTTCTTTGACTAGACATAATTACTTTTCTTTGACTAGACATAATTACTTTTCTTTGACTAGATATGCTCTCTCTCTCTCTCTCTCTCTCTCTCTCTCTCTCTCTTAGTTGATTAAACATAATTACTTTTCTTTGACTAGACATAATTACTTTTCTTTGAGTAGACATAATTACTTTTCTTTGACTAGATATGCTCGCTTATTTGATTAGATATAATTACTTTTCTTTCACTTGATGTGATCTCTCTTATTTGACAGTGCATACTCACTTATACTTGTCTAACTATGTATACTTTGTCACTTTTGTTTGATTACAAATAACGACTTTTCTTTGACTATATATGCTTTTTCTTATTTGACAGTGCATATTCACTTACACTTGTCTAACTACATATATGCACATTATTATGTCTGACTGCTTAAGCATTAGAAATAGTCTTATCTGACTAGATATGCTCACCGACTCTTGTCCAACTGGACAGACTCACTCGCGCTAGTCCTACTGGACATTATTACTCACTCTTGTCCGACCAATCATTCTCGTTCATTCTTATCTCACTAGACATAATCACTCACTCTTGTCTGACTGGACACAATTCATCACTCTTGTCTTCCCAATCATTTTCACTTATTCTTATCTCACTAGACATATTCAGTCACTCTTCTCTGACTAGGCATTATATAGTCACCTATGCTTAGACCATACCTGGGATGTGTAAATATCATGCAGGAAAAACTGCGTTTCAAACCTGGATACACTCAAAGCAACATCAAACTTCATTTCATCATAAAACTAGTGCTTGTCATATTGATAGTTTTTCCTATTTCGTGTGTGATGATTTATTACTACTTATTTTATTTTGTTCTCTGATATTATCTTTAGTTCATTTTTCATACGTTTACTGTACGAGAGGGCGACAGCTGTTAAATGTTCTAAAGAGCAATTGAATAGAAGTTATTTTGTTAATGTAAACAGGTAGTTTTCAATTCCCGGATAGAAACAGCACCTGACAAGATGGGATCTGAATAAAACAATTTCCGTAGCTAAGCAAAATAAAACACTACGCCTTAGGTACGCATTGTGATTGGTGGCTGAATAAGTTTTCACATAAAAATCTATTTCATCGTACATGAGTGAGTGCAAGTGGATTAGAGAGAACCAGTCAGTCAGTCAGAGAACCAGTCAGTCAGTCAGAGAACCAGTCAGTCAATTATCGCCTACTCAATCATCAAGTCCGAGGCTGGTTACGTCATCCAATCATTGGTTGCATCTTTCAGTGATTCTGTTATGAGTTAGTCCGTACGTTTGTCAGTGAGACAGTCTGTATAAGTTCTAGCAAGTAGTGCCAAATAAATCTCTAACTTTGTTTTCGGAATTCCTAGCTCTTGTTTAGAGTCACTTGTTTTCTTTTTCCGTTACTTTAATTTATTTTATTATTTTTTTCAAAACTATGCTGATGTGTCAATAAAAATAACTGCACGCTCTTCTTTAACCTTCCATGACCACATTGCCTTGCGGTATTTCATCGCTATTGCCAGTAAGTGGCCAATTGTCAGCACTGAGCCTGTCATTAACATGTACTAAGCGACACACTGCTTAACTTGCTAAAGATGGCGCCATGTCTTTAGTGCAGATGAACTGATGATGGCACTGCGCAATCTTGACGTAATGATTATTATTACACTGAGTTTGCTATATTTACGTTATGGTGATGGCACTGTATATGCTATATTGACGTAATGGTGATGGCACTGTATCTGCTATATTGACGTAATGGTGATGGCACTGTATCTGCTGTATTGGCGTAATAACGATGGTGCTGCGCCTACTATTTTGACATAGTGGTGGTGACACCATGTCTGCTGTATTGACGTAATGGGGATGGCTTTGTGTCTGCAATATTGACGTAATGCTGATGACATTGCTAAATTAATGAAATAGAGATGCACATTGTGTCTGCAATCTTGACATTATGGAAAAGATACGTATATACTATGTCACGTATTTTGACGTAATGCTGATGGCACTTTGTCCTCAATCTTAAGGTAATTGTGACAACACTGTGTTTGCTATTTTGACATAATAATAATGGTACTCTGTATTAGATCCTAATATATTGATTATGACGTTGCAATCTTGACGTAATAGTGACGGCACTGTGTATAGAGCGTAACGTTACGATGAGCACTGTGTATGTTATTCTGACGTACTAAGTCCCCGTATTTGCCACCATGATGGCGGCACTCTTACATGTGTCAAGGTGAGATTCACGCATAATATAGTAGCACCGTTAAAAATAATTCAAGTTTGAATTAATTAATTAACAATCACGCATTGGTAATTAACGCCGTCAGTCATAAATAAAGAATTATAACATGATTAAGTGTTGTCATTTAAATTAAAATTGTAAAATCATAAATAGGGTGATGACATTAGTTCCAAAGGAGTTTCAAGAAACCATGAAATGCACATTTTACAAACTATTTTCGTTAGTAATATCTAAAGATGTACACTCATGCAAACACACATACATATATCAGCACACTCAGACAAATGCAAGCAAACACATATACTAATACATACGTACAAACACTCGCACATATGCAAACGCGAATATTATACATTAAATAGATATATTTCGCGTGCAAACATACGCATATATAACACATTAAATAACCTATAAAACCACATAAATAAATAAATGGCTTAGCACTTTTGGATAAACGGAATTCTATTTATAGACTGACATTTCTCATCTCCCTCTCAATCTATCCCTAGCTAAATTAAATATATCAGTTCAGCGAACAATTCTCACTTTTGAAGGAGTGTCAAAAAATGAGCAGCATGACCCCAATAGCATTACGAAAATTACTAGAACATCCTGTGACCTTTTATGCAATAAACAGTTTTGTTGATTTACAGTAAAAACGTTACTTTGCAGCAGTTTCAGTTCAGTTCAAATATTCATTGTACTGTAGCACAAGGCCCACTGTTTTTGCTGTATTCTGCCAGCAGGTGTTCTCCACACGTTCGACTGAAGTAGCGATGGCTGTTAGTCACATCAGCTTATTATCATGCGTACGCCCAGAATGAAATATTAAAATAATTCAACCAGACAGAATGACTGAAGCCGAATCACAAAGCTTGTAAAGGATAGCTCTGTTTCTCAACTTATTGTGTGACCGGTATTGCCTTACACTTTAGAAAGACTCACTCGTAAGTCTTCTGCTGACATCACAGCTTGAAAGTGGCATTGGTTAATTATAAAAATTAACGGAGAAAAAGCAAACCTAAACAGTTTAACAAGTACAAATACTTTCTTTCTTAATGGAACTTGATAATGAACCATAATGCAACGAAACTCACTGAAACAAACGATGTCTTCGATGGACTTTGGATGGAATTAAGTCCGATAGCGAGCAAAGAAACCGATTACGGAACAAACGATAATTCGAAATGCTTCAAGAATGGGGACCAGATCCAAACTCCAGGGTTGGCTGTGGAGAAGGACGACCCACCTGCTAAAGAAGACGAAGACACGTTTTCATTCAAGGATCTAAATTCCCATAAAAAATTGTCACTGCTTCTCCTTGGATTAGCTACCCTTTCCACGTCAACATGCTTCTCGATATTGGCCCCCTTCTTTCCAAACGAGGTAAGTACGTCATGTCTTCTTGATAATGGCCCCCTTCTTTCCAAACGATGTAAGTACGTCATGTCTTCTTGATAATGGCCCCCTTCTTTCCAAACGAGGTAAGTACGTCACGTCTTCTTGATAATGGGCCCCTTCTTTCCAAACGAGGTAAGTACGTCATGTCTTCTTGATAATGGGCCCCTTCTTTCCAAACGAGGTAAGTACGTCATGTCTTCTTGATAATGGGCCCCTCCTGTCCAAACGAGCTATGCACGTCATGTCTTCTTGATAATGGGCCCCTTCTTTCCAAACGAGGTAAGTACGTCATGTCTTCTTGATATTGGCCCCCTTCTTTCCAAACGAGGTAAGTACGTCATGTCTTCTTGATAATGGGCCCCTCCTGTCCAAACGAGCTATGCACGTCATGTCTTCTTGATAATGGGCCCCTTCTTTCCAAACGAGGTAAGTACGTCATGTCTTCTTGATAATGGCCCCCTTCTTTCCAAACGAGGTAAGTACGTCATGTCTTCTTGATAATGGCCCCCTTCTTTCCAAACGAGGTAAGTACGTCATGTCTTCTTGATAATGGCCCCCTTCTTTCCAAACGAGGTAAGTACGTCATGTCTTCTTGATAATGGGCCCCTTCTGTCCAAACGAGGTATGTACGTCATGTCTTCTTGATAATGGGCCCCTTCTGTCCAAACGAGGTATGTACGTCATGGCCCCTTCTTTCCAAACGAGGTAAGTACGTCACGTCTTCTTGATAATGGGCCTCTCCTGTCCAAACGAGCTATGCACGTCATGTCTTCTTGATAATGGGCCCCTTCTGTCCAAACGAGGTATGTACGTCATGTCTTCTTGATAATGGGCCCCTTCTGTCCAAACGAGGTATGTACGTCATGTCTTCTTGATAATGGGCCCCTTCTGTCCAAACGAGGTATATACGTCATGGCCCCTTCTTTCCAAACGAGGTATGTACGCCATGTCTTCTCGAGGCCGGCAGATTTTAGGGCTTACAGAAGTAGGTTTTTTATCAAATACAGAGTTGTGAACTAAATGGTTACAGAAGAGTGTATTTCATTTTAAAACTTGCAAATGTATGTGTGTATTTATGTATGTATATATTACATATATAGTATGGCCAATGTGTAGACATTTATAAATGACCTATGGGGCGAAGAAGAAAGTAGAGTTTTAAATTAAAGTTTGTGAATTGTAAACAAAAATTGATGGGAGTATTTTCTGATAGCATAACCGAATTTGCAGTAGCATGTATATTTTCTACTCTAAAATTTCATGATTATGTTTACAAAAATAATCTTTTAGACTGCCTCCATCCATTTTTTCAATATTTCCGAAGATTTCTACAATCATTAGAGGTCTTTAGGACGACAGTAGTCAGTGTTCGAAATTACACAGATATTCTCAGTGTGTGTGTTTATTTTATATATGCATTTTTTAAATTGAATATCATATTATTGCAAATACAATTATCACATTCGCTCTTCAATAGTCAAGATATAGTATCATTATAATTACGACCATCATCATCATTATTATTATCATCGTCATCATCATCATCATCATCATCATCAATATATGTGGGTACGCATACTTCTACAGTTACATTCGTGTTTGCAAATGATTGTCCAGTTTGCAATGTTTGATTATCAGGCAGCAAACAAAGGAATGTCTCCAACAGTTGTTGGCATGTTCTTTAGCTGCTTCGCATTTGTGGTTGCTGTGTCTGCTCCAGTTTTCGGAATTACTGTGAGTATTTTCAATATGAAATAAGTATTACTCATTATATCCTATATTGTTAGGCAACCAACCTTAACAATTACACACATATTGTCAGCTTAGTGCTCCTGTTTGAATTTTGATTGGTATGCTTGCCTGACTTGAGAAAAAAACATTTTAAAAAAACATCAAGTAATGACACTCGCATTTGGACACGTCCTATCAAACATTTGTGATGAAATTTAATTCTGGGTCAAACCTTAGAACAATAGCTGCTACAACGTATTACATTTAAGACATTTACAGCCAAAGACGCATATTCTTATCCTCTGTTTGAATGTAACACACTAGGAAAAGGTTTGCCTATTGTCCTTAGACACAGAATAAACCAGATTTCTTTATGTTTATGCACCAGTCTCTGCTTGCTTACTTCCCCTGTTTAGCTGCACTTTTACTGCAGGACAGAGTAAAAGAACTACTTATTGGAGAGAGAAATCAACAAATTGCTCATGACAATGACAACGTAAATTATAAAGACTATTTCGGAAACAGTCAGCATTCATTTTTTTTTTTAAAGTGTGAGAATTAACGAAAATAATCTACTAGTAAATAATGCACAGTAGTATAAAACACCATTGTAAAGTATTATTCCACAGAAAACAAGCAGTCGATGAATGAGTTACGAGTTTGATACAGAATTTCAAAGCCTATTTATAAAAGTGAACTGTGTTTACCTGACAGCTGAGGCAAATTATTTAGGTGCTTCTGATAAAGAGGACAGAGACTGAAAGACCTATAGGGTAGATAGCCGCATCCTTAGCACAAAGGGTAGATTAGAAATAAACCTAAACGGTTTTATCCAGTTTCTAATTAAAATCTGCAGTCATTAAATACTTCTTAATCGAGTGATTACATGCACTTTGACCTCTCTATCAGTTTTATTCAGCTAAATCACATGCTATTTAGTGTATATGACTTGTTTGACAATCTGTGTGCTCCGCACGTTGCGGTGGTCTTTTATGACGTATTTATTGTCACACCCTATATGTGTCCTCCACACTTTGCTGTGCTCTCTAGCAGTTTGTTTACACACCCTATATGTGTCCTCCACACTTTGCTGTGCTCTCTAGCAGTTTGTTTACACACCCTATATGTGTCCTCCACACTTTGCTGTGCTCTCTAGCAGTTTGTTTACACACCCTATATGTGTCCTCCACACTTTGCTGTTCTCTCACACTTTACAGTACACTATTATGGCTAATTTACACAACTAGTATGTGTTCTCCTCACTTGTAGAAGCTTGTTTATACAATCGGCATGTATCCTCCTCATTTTACAGTACCCTGTTAAGCCTTGTTTACACTACTGGCACATGTTCTTTGATAAGCAAAAGCTGGTATTTGAACCAGCTTGCTTAATAAAGACTGGAATTCTGCTAAACACTTTATTCCGTTTAAATTAAACTCTCTCTCTCTCTCTCTCTTTTCTTTCTATCTTTCTCTTTCTCGCTTTCTTTCTTTCTCTCTTTCTCTTTGTCCCTCTCTCTCTCTTTCTCGCTCTCTTTCTCTCTTTCTCTCTCTTTCTCGCTTTCTCTCTCTTTGTCCCTCTTTTTTCTCTCTTTCTCTCTCTCTTTCTCTCTTTCTTTCTCTCTTTCTCTCTCTCTCTTTCTCTTTCCCTCTCTCCTTCTCTTTCTCTTTCGTTCTCTTTCTCTTTCTCGCTCTTTCTCTCTCTTTTTCATCCTCTTTCCCTCTCTTCTTCTCTTACTCTTTCCCTCTCTTCTTCCTCTTTCTCTTTCTCTCTCTTTCTCTCTCTCTCTCACTCTCTCTCTGTCAATAAATGATTTAAGTTAAATTGCTCGTTATTACATTGATTAATAATCATTATTTACTAACAGTCCGTGCTATTGTATGGAAATCTGTCATTAATACATGAGTCTCTTTTTGTTTGACAATGAATAGAAAAGGTGACCTAAGAAAACGTAGTGGCTGCATTTGGTATATTTTAAATCCAAAACTGGTAAACAGACAAACACAGTAAAGTGAAACAGTAAAGCGAGAGCTGTGAATTCGTAAATGATATTTTAGATCCAAAGCTGGTAATCAAACAAACAATAAATTTAAACAGTAAAACGAGAGCTCTGAATACGTAAATGATAAGGTTTGTTACCGGATAGCTTACACGTAAAATAAATTTTATTTTAGAGCCGTTTGCTCCTAAGACTTTCTTCCATCTTTACTGAATATGAAATGTTGGTTCTCTTTTGCAGATACAAAGAATTGGTCAGAAGTTTTTATTGATTTCAGGGTTACTTCTCGCAGGGATTGGCACCATCTTGTTCGGGTTTGTTCCAATTTATAGTCTAAAACTGGTTTCATCCTGTTCGGGTTTGTTCCAATTTATAGTCTAAAACTGGTTTAATTCCTGTTTGGATTTATTGCAGTTTCACATTTTCAAATACCTCTGCCCTGCTAGGGTTTGTTCCATTTTAAAACTAATTTTAAATTATTCTGAACTAAAACTAGAATATTTATTTCTGAATTAAATTATAGTTGAAAGTGATACTTTCAAATTTGTTCAATGTTACAGAATATGGTTTCATTAAATTGTGCATCTGCAACACTTGTTTCTAGATACTGTTTGTGATTTTCAAAATATTAGGAAATAATATCCTGTTCTTGATTGTATACATAATAAGACATGACAATTCATATTATATCAGTCTTCTAGACAAGGTCCCATCAGGAACAACCTTCATTGTCTTGTGCTTTGTATTGAGGATATTGATAGCACTTGGAGCGGCTGCCATGGATACGGCCAGTTTGACAATCCTCGCCTTCCTCTTTCCAAACCACATTTCAACTGTTTTCGTAAGTTATCGCCCTTTCATCTGACAATTGTTGTTAGTTCAACATGAATTCTTATATTCTTTTATTATATTACCTGACTGAAGCAATCAGATAGCATGTATGCACAGAACTATCAACATAGCAGTCAGTTTAGCCCTGCTTACTTCATCAAGATGTTTTTAGGAAGAGTAGGGAAAGAAAGGGGTAAAACTTTAAAAACAGCAAAATAAAATTTAAACTCGTCCATTCTATTATACACTCAGAAGCTTTCTACTGAGCACGGGTGATGGGTGTGGTGGGAGAATGCTTCCCACCTGCAACGGAATTTTTTTGATGCTACATTAAATAAGTAAATCTTTATGGAGAAAAATGTTTTATATCGTCAACATTTCTTCCTGTGTTTGGTTTTAGATGTCTCACAATACTCCTAATTTTGACTTTCATGTGAGCATATCATTTTATTTTCATTATAGCATGGTTTAGCCTAAGATATCTTATTAAATTATTTGCACAGATTGAACTAAATTCATGACGTCATTGTGACAAGATTTCTTGTTTTGTTTACTGTATTATTACACACGTTATAGTGCTTTATTGGAAACATTTTTTTATTATTATTGTCATCTTCACTTTCTCTTAACAATAAGTGTGTGTCTGGTTACAGGGCTTTATAGAAATGTCCTTGAGCATCGGATATATGCTGGGACCATTTTGTGGAGGGGCATTGTTTTACGTAAGTCACCGTGTTAGCATGTTGCTATCATCTCAGGGTAACGTGATGTTCTAAATTTGTTTCTTGTGAATATACAATCACACAATCAGTATTATCCACATACACGATCACTATTTATATCTCCCTCACTCACGTACACACATATACTTTCTGTACAAATAGAGTCTCAAATATTGGTACTTATATCATTATTGGGTTATGTACATTTGAACACATACACTTACACATGTGCATGCATTCATACATTATTGCATGTTTCATACGTTTGGTTCATCTGTGACCGATATTTATGTCAATTCTTTTGTTAGTTGAATATGTAACCGATATTTATGTCCATTCTTTTGTTAGTTGAATATGTAACCGATATTTATGTCCATTCTTTTGTTAGTTGAATATGTAACCGATATTTATGTCCATTCTTTTGTTAGTTGAATATGTATCCAATTCTTCACCTCTCATTAAAACATTTACAATGGTATCGTGTATTTGTCTCGGAGGAAGGGAGGTAATCCATCAAAATTTATTCCTTTAAAAATTACCGTTATTATCTTTGGTCACAGAGTGCAATATCTGTTTCTATCATGTTATGAAAGGACTGTTTCAACACACACATGTACGGTCGACTGTGTACGTATGCGTTTGTGTGCGTGTGTATGTAGTATTCATTGAGGTATGATTGTAGAATAATATATGAAAACATCGTGTTAGTAAATATTTCTTTACACATGCTTTAACCGTGCTGATGATGACGAAAATCCAGACTTTTCTACAACCTTCTAGAACACGAGTTTATATGGAAAATGTGAGAGAGATCTCGAGAGCCATGACAAACTGCAGTAATTAAGAGATGTTATTCCTGCATGGACTCTGGTTTTTTGTGTTAGCTAAAATATTTTAAATATTCCAGCAAAGTGAAAAATTCGTCGATGTATAACTTCCACTGTGTTTTTTGACTTTAATTCATGAGTCGTGCATAGTGCATAGTATCTTGTCTACCGACATTTGTTTGAAGGACTTTAATTAAATCTTATTCCACTGTGTTTTTTGACTTTAATTCATGAGTCAGGCATAGTGCATAGTATCTTGTCTACCGACATTTGTTTGAAGGACTTTAATTAAATCTTCCTATTCCAAGTATGGTTGGTTATCACAAAGCAGACAGACTTGCAATATGGATAGCACTATGGCCTGAGGACACGTTCACAAACACACAGACACATCAGCTGCCAACATAGAGCCTTGTTTTCTTGATGGAAGTACAAACCATTAGTTTGTATGTGTGTGCCCAGCAACCAGTCAGGAAATTGGACGATACATTTCATCCTTTTGTTATAGCATGGACAGCTGTTTCTGTATTCATCATTTGATTGTCTCCCCTCTATGGTTAAAGAGAGATTCACATCTGGATTTACTATCAGATTTTCTACTGTGTTATCTGGATTTATTTGTTGTGTATTCATATATGGATTTATCCACCTGTGTAACCTATTCATTTCTTGGCTTATTTCGTCAACAACATGTATTCATTCACCATTCTCCTACATCTACAACGAGTGAGTAACATTATTCGGGTGCATTTACCATTAAGCATTTATTTAATTATTATTATTAACTAGGGACTTAGTCATTGAACTCTTAATATTTTTATCTTTACTGAATTGTTAGAACATTTTTTGAGCATTCCCCCATTACATGGCAGTAAACTCTGGAAATTTAAACATTTTGACATTTGAATGCGTGTTGTGTGATTACCACTTAGTGAGATCATTTATTATTTGTTTATTTTCTTTTATTTTCCTTTTTCATCATTCATTGCCCTTGTTCTCCATCCCATGAATGTGTGGGTATATGGTCTCAAATGACTGATTAACAACCATGCATAAGGCGTTCCCCATTTTGCAATAAATGTATAATTAGACATTTTAAAACATTTTAAATTTTTCTGTCTTAATTCTTCTGTTTTTGAGCGTGAGTGAGGGCGTTCGTTTCTTCATTGTTCTGTCCATCATACATTTCACATTTTCATGGTACATTCATGCAAACACACATGCCAGCATATTCATAATCCTGCATGCAGAAAATAAAAAAACTTTCCAAATAAACATCTTGGTTCGTTCTGTCATGTGGGTGCTTGTCAGAATATCTACACGAGACCCAATAAAGTGTTGGCTAGCCATCATCTCACCTTTCAACCCGATAGAGGAAGGGGGTGGTGACAATATTACTTTGCTTTAATTCCTAATCTCTTACACCTTTATTTTGCAAATGATTAGCCATTAGGTTCTACTTGGTGATTGTGTTCTTGACTCTACATGTATTTTTGCTGAAGAGTACATATTAATGTCATCATTATTGCCTGTTTTCAATATTCAGAGTCTGTTAATCCATAGCAGTTAAATACAGTGTAATAAAGTGTTCATATGCAAATTGTGTATATACATGACTGTTTCTTACTTAAGGCTCAAGGGTTTGGGCTTCCATTTTGGGTCTTGGGCTGTTTGCTGGTTGCATTTGGATTAATTGCGGCAAAGTTTTTACCAGCTTATCCAGGTAATGTAAAACGTTATTAATTGAATTGATTGATCATATGAGTGAATGCATGAGTGAGCAAGCTTACAAAATTTATTGCTTCTGTCCATTTGACTTTACTTCTGTTCCATCGATGAAGATTACATTTTACATTTCTTTGAAAGTGAATCAGTTTTATATGATAAGCCCTTCAAGTGAAATTGTCGATCTACTTTTAACGTGTTTGTATAACAATTGCAGGAGATAATGTATTTAGATACAAATACTGTTATATTTTCATTTGGAGCCAGCAAGATAAACTTATCGGAAGGTTTACTATACATTGTTGGCCATTCTGAATAAAAGTCATGTAATCTGTGACACCAAAAGTTATAGATATGTTGCATTCCACTGTTCACGTCCCCATGTACAAAAGTTCACAATTCTGATCCCAATTATTATGAAAAGCAAATCTCATATATGATAATTATTTCTTGTTAACATTATTTTGAGAGATTTATTATTTATTCACATTATATTGCAATAGAAACTATGAACGTAATTGAGTGAAAGACAATAGCTTTAAATGATACGTGTTAAGCTAATTACTTTTTATGTTCATTCTTCTGACCTAGCACGTGTCTTGTAATTCCATAAATTCTATAATTAAGCTGAATGATAAATTTATCGTATCTGTGTTTTGTAAACTAGCACAATCTGCACAGTGTGGTGTTCAAACAATTTATCTTCTAATTAGTTACTTTTCTAAAATTCTGCTTATATGTTATTATTTGTAATAGTAGTGCTGATGTAAGGAAGCCTTTGGTTAGGCTGCTAGAGTAGTGATTTCATTTGAAATTTATTGATTCTGGCGTTAGGTTATGTGTGAATGAATGCAAGAGGAGAGAAAGATGAGAAAAATACAATGTTGTTTAATTACTCCCTCACGTGCTTACTGGAACTTAACCCTATTTCTCAGCCACACATGCGCACAATCAATAAATAAATATAAAGGATAGACAACAAAATATGATACATCATAGACTGTCTAGTCTAGGCTAAATGTATAACAATTAATAACTAGATCTAAGCCCCTAGATTGCCTTAGTAAATACAATCCCCATAATATATATGACCTTAATGGGTCAAGATATGGACGGTTAATGATTAGGATTTTATAAGAATTTAATGAAGAAAGTGAAAAAAATAAAATTTAAAAAAATGAAATAAATGTCAAAGTAAATCAGAGTACACTGCAGTTGTATAATGTCATCATTATAAGTTATGTCATTATAAGTGACGTCATTATAAGTGATATCATTATAAGTAAGGAATTTTAGTAGTAATAGTATAGCAATGGCAATGACAGCAGTGCAGTGTCTTTTGAGTGTTCTCTTACTTAACCTATCTTGGACTAGATGAAAATCTTAAATACAGCATTAGTGGTTTAGTTCCATTGGTCATGGGAATGAATGTGGTTTGATGACTCCACACAGACCAGTGACATGTATGTGTAGCAGCTGAGACAGGCAGAGACTTTCCTTAGCTGGGTCACCAATTCATACCAGTTTATGTAGGTGTAGTGGTTATATGAGCAGCATTTTCACCAGCTGGTTAGACCATACAAAGTGCCAGACTTTGCTGGCAATAAACACTGAATTATAAAATCCAGGAAATCCCACAAGTCCACGGACTCATAAGTATTCAGTCTGGGAAAAATACTATAGGAATTAGCTTCACTAAAGGAGATGCTTGTTTGGGCTCGAAAGGCAATCTAAATTTGGGTTTCTTTAACAAACTGTGTTCTATATTTTAATCTACTCTGGTTGACACTTTTCACATTTGGTCTGAGCATATTCTGGCCAAGAGACAGGGTCCTCTTGTATAGACACTAAAACTTTATGTACACTTGCATTGGACGAGAGACATGGTCTTCTTGTATAGACCTAAGACTTTATACACTTGCATTGGACGAGAGACATGGTCTTCTTGTATAGACTCTAAGACTTTATGTACACTTGCATTGGCTGGAGCAGATGGCAAGCTCAATCAGGAATTACATAACTAGTTTAAGCTAAGTCTAATCAAAATATCAGGACTAAAAGGCTTCAATCTGGAACGTTTTAAGAAATATTTAAATTAATAAAGTCAAACTTTTACGACTATATAAATTATTATTATTATCATATTTAAAATATTATTATGAATTCAGATATTTTTATCCTTTAATATCTTGATAAAACTGTGAGAGCACGGGTGAACATGACACATTGATACGGTTTAATCATTTGTTTAGTCCATTTCTTAATATGAACAATGTGAAGTACATGTATTCCAATTGTTTGTTTATTTGCTGTTATTTATCTCATCTAGTGTATCTAAAGCCAGCTATTTTTGGAAATAGTTATTGAACTAGACATTAGTAATACGAAGATATAGCATCAGAATTAATGCATTCAGGCTTAATTACATTAATCTTGACATCCCCTGTAGTCATTTAGACATTCCTCTCCCTACAGTTTAGTTTCTTTCATTCAAGCATTTTTACTGTGTATACTGTTCTGATAGTTTACAGAACCATAGAACCTGCAAACATTTTGCAACTGTCTTTTTCTTATCTCTACATACAAGTTGACAGCAGATCATAATAAGTTATAAAACTTCAAAGAATGAACTTTGACAATGTGTACCTATTGACAGGAATTGCATTGGGGTAAAAAATCTTAAGAAAAGTGATCAATATATTATTTAAGTAAACTGAAAATGTAGGTGTGGTAATTATTTTCGCTATTAACCCCATATTTGATACATTTTATTATAAGTTGTGTGACAAATATTTTCGCTATTACCTCATATTTGACACTTTTATTAAAAGAAATGTAGTATATATTTTCTTCCTGTATTCAGTGTTCTTGTTGTCTTTGGTATACAAAGTATTATGTTCTTGTTGTCTTTGGCATACAAAGTATTGTGTTCTTGTTGTCTTTGGCATACAAAGTATTGTGTTCTTGTTGTCTTTGGCATACAAAGTATTGTGTTCTTGTTGTCTTTGGTATACAAAGTATTATGTTCTTGTTGTCTTTGGTATACAAAGTATTATGTTCTTGTTGTCTTTGGTATACAAAGTATTGTGTTCTTGTTGTCTTTGGTATACAAAGTATTGTGTTCTTGTTGTCTTTGGCATACAAAGTATTGTGTTCTTGTTGTCTTTGGCATACAAAGTATTGTGTTCTTGTTGTCTTTGGCATACAAAGTATTGTGTTCTTGTTGTCTTTGGTATACAAAGTATTGTGTTCTTGTTGTCTTTGGTATACAAAGTATTGTGTTCTTGTTGTCTTTGGTATACAAAGTAGTGTTCTTGTTGTCTTTGGTATACAAAGTATTGTGTTCTTGTTGTCTTTGGTATACAAAGTATTCAGTGTTCTTGTCTCTTTAATGCAAAGTAACTCTTCACTTTTTCTGTATTCTCGACCATTGTATTCTATTCCAGTCACAGTCATTGTCAGTAACGTTAATAACAGCATGCCTTCTTGTCTTCAATTACATAATTTATTGTAGAGATTAACTGAACGTAATATGCTAAATGTACAATCGCTAACAATAACAATATAAGCAGAGGCTACATAAATGTTTAAAAGCTTACTCACCAATCATTTTCGTTATCTGTGGCTCTTAAGAAGAAACTAGGGAGACGAAGTAAGGAAATATCTAAACATCTGTAGTTTTCAAGAACTAATAAATATTCCTTTCTTTCTCAAGACTACATATCCACCTTCTCATGTGTGTTGTGTTCACACACCCCAAAGGCCCACCCGACGACAGGCTCATGACGTACTAGCCCACTATTTTGTGTGTGTGTGTGTGTGTGTGTGTGTGTGTGTGTGTGTGTGTGTGTGTGTGTGTGTGTGTGTGTGTGTGTGTGTGTCTTCTCTAGGCATCTATTTAAGTCTCATTATGTCTTTGGAATTTCTAAACCACATCTTAGTCATGACCACTTATGGAATTGTCATTTATCACACTACTTTTGCTTTATTCGAGTTTATGCCAATTGTTTTTATTGCATTCTTGGGACTGAACAAAAGTGTCTTATGACTGAAGCCTATTTTCTAAATAAGACCAGTCCTCGTGATTAATAAATGATCAATGAGAACTTGCCAAGTAACATCATTTCTAGAGACTAATAGTCACTGACAATTGGACAGGTAGGACTATTTCTAGATTAATAATAGACAACTTCCCAAGTAGGAATATTTCCAGACACTAACAGTCAATCAGTACGCAATGGCTGGAAAATAATAGTTTTGCGCGCTCTATTTGTTGCGAACTAAAAGTTTCTTGTTTTAAACAAATATGTCTTCTGTCCTAAGACTTGTATACAGCCTAACATTTATTTACTAATACTAAAATACGTTAACTTCTTTCTGTGTGGTGACTACACTAGCTAAACGATTTAAAGTTACTTCCCTTCTTATTAACTTGTACCTACTCTTGTCGCTTTGTAATAGTTGCATTGTTACGTATTTATGGGTTGCTTTACTTTTTCTTCAAGACCAAGCTCCACAAAAGCAGAATACTTCAAAATGGCGCCTTCTAACTAGTCCTTTGGTTTTTTGTTCCTGTTTATCTCTGTTGTTCTGCACGTATTGTATCGGGTTTCTGGAATCAACACTTGCAGTGCATTTGGCAAAAGTAATGTATTAAACCAGTTCTATCATCATCATCGTAGGCAGCGTCAACATTTTCTCCACCATCATCACTATTTATTATTAATAGTAGCAGTATGAGTAGTGATGGTTGTAGCCTATGTAACAATACTGTTTAAGAAATGACTTTATGTTCACCATAGTCATAATCATTTATTATCAATTGTAGTAATACTATTAGTAGTGGTTTAGTCTATTTATTAATGATATTAAAATATATTTTTCTCTTAAACAGCATGGAATATAGTAATTTAGTGTAAATAAAATCTATCCATTTTATTAGTACCATTCTAGAATTAACAATCTGTTTTCTAAATCATTTGCAAACTGCACTAAAACAAGTAATTACTTCTTATCAATTTTAATGATTTCTGGTAGAATAATTGTAAAACGCTCATTTACATGTTGCACTAATACAGATTATTATTTCTGTTAGAATAATTGTAAAACGCTCATTTACATGTTGCACTAATACAGATTATTATTTCTGTTAGAATAATTGTAAAACGCTCATTTACATGCTGCACTAATACGGATTATGATTTCTGGTAGAATAATTGTAAAACGTTCATTTACATGCTGCACTAATACGGATTATGATTTCTGGTAGAATAATTGTAAAACGTTCATTTACATGCTGCACTAATACGGATTATGATTTCTGGTAGAATAAGTGTAAAACGTTCATTTACATGCTGCACTAATACGGATTATGATTTCTGGTAGAATAAGTGTAAAACGTTCATTTACATGCTGCACTAATACGGATTATGATTTCTGGTAGAATAAGTGTAAAACGTTCATTTACATGCTGCACTAATACGGATTATGATTTCTGGTAGAATAAGTGTAAAACGTTCATTTACATGCTGCACTAATACGGATTATGATTTCTGGTAGAATAAGTGTAAAAAGTGGCACCAATCAAACGTTATCGTTGTTACTAAATTAACCCTTAGCAAATAAGAGTGTTACTAAATTAACCCTTAGCAAATAAGAGGTTACTAAATTAACCCTTAGCAAATAAGAGCTTTACTAAATTAACCCTTAGCAAATAAGAGCGTTACTAAATTAACCCTTAGCAAATAAGAGTGTTACTAAATTAACCCTTAGCAAATAAGAGAAATACTAAATTAACCCTTAGCAAATAAGAGTGTTACTAATTAACCCTTAGCAAATAAGAGCGTTACCCTTGGGTTTAGAAAACACTAGACATGAAACCGTGTGAATGGATCGTTAGTTGTGAAAGTTTCGAAATTAAATAGCCTGGACACTTAACATGGAACTTATTCAAACAATTTCGCCTGGTTTAACAATCTATTCAAGAATAGCATATTTTGAAACTGATAGCCCAATCTAACATAGTTATATATGGACTACCATAGTCCAGTTTGGTCTAACTAAAAAGTGTAATCCAACTTAACTTAATTTTTAACATGGCTTAATATATTGAAACACCAATGATTATCACTTAATTTTTGCAGAGTTAAAACCTAAAATCACATAACAGATATAAATCCGATTTTTGATTGCTTGTCTTCGTGTTCTGCACTAGAAATATCTGAATACTCAGAACAAGTGTCTGCACTAGAAATATCGCAATACTCAAAACTAGTGTCTGCACTAGAAATATCGCAATACTCAAAACTAGTGTCTGCACTAGAAATATCGCAATACTCAAAACTATTGTCTGCACTAGAAATATCTCACTACCCAAAACTAGTGTATGCACTAGAAATATCTCAATACTCAAAACTAGTGTCTGCACTAGAAATATCTCACTACTCAAAACTAGTGTCTGCACTTGAGTAATGACAATATGTTAAAATTAATTTCAGTTGAATGTGACTGCAGTGGTGGTAGGATTTATCTTCGCTTTGGGGGCAGTACTCTACTTGTTTTCGACACCTCTGTGGGGATGGCTTGCTGACGTAAAGGTGGTACCCGTTTTCAAGTTGTATATGTACTTCATGCCTTTTGTTTGTATGTTCCTTTGTTGTTGTTTTATTTTAAATATATCAAAATATGTATTATTTTGTGTTCTTACCTTTGCCAGTCTCATTTGCTCTTTTTCTCTCATTCTTTGATTCTCTGTCTCCATCATGACTTCATTCATTTCCTCTCTCTCTCTCTCTCTCTCTCTCTCTCTCTCTCTCTCTCTCTCTCTCTCTCTCTCTCTCTCTCTCTCGTTCCTCTCTCATTAGTAGGGTGGATCAAACCAATGTAGAGTGGAGATCTTGGAGTGTATAATTTGGATTTAATTTAAAGCATTAAATGTGTGTGTGTGTGTGTGTGTGTGCGTGTGTGCGTGCGTGCGTGCGTGCCTGTGTATATGAATGTTTATGTGTTGTGTTAATTAATGTAATTATTATTCAGTAAGCTTACATTTCTTAGTCAGTTGAGGATACACAAACACCTCTCAACATTGGACTGATTATATCGATATGATTGATTTCTGCAGCATTATCCATTTTGTTTTAAAATAAAAGTCTCTCAAACATTTTTTCGTTTTATATTAAATTAGTGTGACATACAAACAAAAACGTTGTAACAGTTTGACACTTTGACCTTCTAATATGTTGTCTGACTATATTGATGCGCGTCTAAAATTACATTGATTTTATTTCAGCTCTGCAAAATGGTGGTGGGTTGCTCTTGATGTATTTTGTGTAGGAAGGTGGAAGAGTATTTATGTGTGCATGCGTATCTCTATGTGTTTGTTTATTTTTGTTTTGAACTTTATTTTTGCTGATTTTGTATTCTCTGTAAATTTTAAAGTTCGAATAATTGAACAACAATTTTACGAGAGAGAATGTTGTTGTTCATAGGCACAAGCCTAAAAACATTTCTCTTTGTTGTTTTTTTTGCTTCTATAGTATTTTATTTTATTTAGATTGTCGCCGCTATACTCTGGGGTGACTTTGTAATAATGACTTATACCAACTACCAACTCTGTATAATTAGTTATGATACAAGACATCTACAAGTGCCGGTGCAGAGCATGGGTCACTGGTTAAATATGTATATCTGCAACTGTTACGCTGATATACTGGTACGTCGCCAATTTGGCTCCGCCCCCAACTCAGAATCAGCTGAGATTTAATGTTTATGAATAATTATATATATATATATAATGATTACAATTAACGAACAGAGGACAAGACGTACTCATTACATTATCACTTGGACTACGAAATAACGATAGAACTAACAAACACGCGTTTTAAAATAATAACAAGAAATTTAATAAAAGAAAAAGTTAACAAGATTTAGAAAATTAAGTTCATCCTAAGCCAGTTCATCGTACTGGAGTCACTGTCTGAATAGGCACTTAGCTTAAGCACAGAAATGACGTCAGTCTTGTAGACTTGAATTTTCCAGTCAATAGATCGACACGTCCCAATTCAGCCGGGACAAGTAGAACGGCCACACAGGCACAGCCACACAGGCAAACAACAGGCAGCTATAAACGAGCAGCCGAGAATACACAATAACCAGAAAAAAAACCCTGCAACACAAACAATTGCAAAGCCTAAGTGTCCAGTCCAGTGCTCGATTAATAATTACTAAGTTTGGCATAGGCCTCTGAAAGGAAGAATATTAATATATTCATAAATAAAACATAGTATATATCATCCTAATAAAACCATTCACACAAATACAAAGACGCTTTTACCTATATAGCCAGGGTTTTCTTCTCTCATATACGACCCAGTGTTGTTTTGGGCGGACTACCCTTTTCCAGTCGTCACCCTCAGACGATTTTTCAGGAAGTAGTGAAGATAACATTTTCACTGTGGTTTTTATTACCCTGCTTAGACCAGCTTCTGACCTGTTCAATTCATTAGCTCTAAGATGATTATGTCCCGCTAACAACTCTAACCACCCGCTAAGCGTACACACTGACCACACGCTGACCGCCTCGCTCGCAGACTTCAAACACCGCAGACATCAAACGCCAGTCCCTAAATCTTCCACACATGTCTCTCATTCACTTCAGGGCTTCCCTTCTCTGTAAACAGGACGCAATACGCACTCATTCCACAAATGAAAATTTATATAAAATATATATGTGGGAATATTTTCCCATCATACAACATAGATGACATTAACATTTCGGCTTTAATCTTTATATTGAGTAATATATTTTGTTATATAACAGTATACTTCATTATGGTAACTAATGCTGTTGATCAATTTGTTTCTTTATTTAAAATTATGTCTTTCAAATAATAAGTAAGTTAGCATTTTAAAGAACATACAGTGCTGTCAGAAAATTATTGTTTTGTTTTTCTGTCTGTGCTTAGAATGTCACATACCCAGTCATCATAGGCGGAAATATTGTTTTTTTTTCTGTCTGTGCTTAGGACGTCACATACCCAGTCATCATAGGCGGCAATATTGCAGCAAGTGCAGGCTTTCTTTTGATTGGACCTTCACCCTTGTTGCCATTTTTAAAACCGTGAGCTCTTAAGTGTTCGTTTTAAAGTGTTTTACTTAGTGTTTAACTTAAAGATACAACAGAGTTAAGTGTTCGTTTTACACTGGCATTTTTTTAGCATAAGTCTAACTTTGAAATATGCAAAGTGTTCGTTTTACACTGACTGTTTTACAAACGTCTAATTTAAAGACAGAACAGAATTAAGTGTTGCGTGTTAGTAGGCATTTAAACATTCTACCTAAAAATAGCTTTAAAAATGTACATAGGCACACCTTGTTGGCAAATCTTTTGCGATAAACATATTTTAAAACATTGCAAAAATTGCTACGCATGATTTTTTAGATACCATCTTCCGCATGATTTGAAGTACGTAACTATTTTAATTTAATTCCGTTAATGTTTTGCACGTTTATCAGTTTTGTCTTTGTTTCTTGCCATTTATTACAGCTTGTAAAATACATGTGCTAACAAAATGTACAAGTATTGATTACAATGAAGATGATGGCCATGATAGAGATAATTGTATTGACGTCGATAAAGATGACGACAATGATTATAATAGCAATTGTTTCGCACATATTGATGATATAACATCACTAGACAATCTGACTGATAATGTATTAATAATTTGTTATTTTTAAAACAAATAGTGGCACTTTACATTTGAATAATGTACATTTATTTATATTTTGCAGAAGTAAAAATATAAAATATTTGTTGTGGCTTAATAGGGAAGTTTAAAGAATTGAAGTTCAGCGATTAGTCACACATTTTGGCAATGATTTTTGGAATGATTATGAAAGTAATGATTGCAATGGTTAAGTCATGAATACAGCAATGATTTTTGGAATGATTATGAAAGTAATGATTGCAATGGTTAAGTCATGAATACGGCAATGATTTTTGGAATGATTATGAAAGTAAAGATTGCAATGGTTAAGTCCTGAATACGGCAATGATTTTGGCAGTAATCAGGAAAATGAGTTTTATATTCAGACATTTACCAATGCTTGACTTACTATAACGTTTTCTTTTAACAGCGGACTCGGGCTTGTTATTGTCAGTATGATAATAGTGGGACTTTCCGCGAGTGCTACCGTCATTCCCGCGTACAAGTTTATGATGACAGAAGCGAGGTGAGTGGTCAGAATATCAAGACTCGATCATCATGTAATTTTCGTATTTACAAACAGAGAACCGGATCATAGCATAGTCAGCGCGGTTCTATATTTACCTTTATAATGGGAAATAATCGAACGTAAATTGTTGTTTGATATGGTGGCAGTCAACTTGTATTTCTCGTGAAATGGCGATTATTAGTTAAGTATTTTATATTGCTCGGACATATTTTGTGCCATTGAAAATATTGTCATGTCTTAAACTGTATTTCAGTCCAAATCTACAAACGTTTTGCACAGAATTTATAGTGTTATCATGGAAATTTTGGGAAAATATTTCATTTTACACCTACTGAGAAAGAAAGAAAGAAAGAAAGAAAGAAAGAAAGAAAGAAAGAAAGAAAGAAAGAAAGAAAGAAAGAAAGAAAGAAAGAAAGAAAGAAAAGAAAAGAGAAAGAAAAAAGAAAGAAAGAAAGAAACAAACAAACAAACAAAGAAACAAAGAAACAAAAAAAAGAAACAGAGAAAGAAAGAAAGAAGAAACAAACAAACAAACAAACAAACAAACAAACAAAAAAGAAAGAAAAGGAAAGAAAAACGAAAGAAAGAAAGAAAGAAAGAAAGGGTGATAGATAGATAGATAGATAGATAGATAGATAGATAGATAGATAGATAGATAGATAGATAGATAGATAGATAGATAGATAGATAGATAGATAGTTGGATGGGTGAGTTTTCGGGCGGGCGGGCGGAGTGACGGACTGTAGGACGGAGAAACGGACGGATGGATGGATGGATGGATGGATGGATGGATGGATGGATGGATAGATAGATAGATATGACTGGTCTATTTTTTTAATTTTACCTCTATCATCGCAGTCGATTGAATATAACAGCTGGACTTGAATTGTCTGGACTGGTGTCAGGTCTCCTGAACGCAGTTTTAAACTTTGGGTAAGTAAAGCGAATGTGGTTTGTTTGTTGTTTGTGATTTTTTTGTGTTGGTCTGAATATTTTTGTTTCAACAATATGGTAGCATTTATAAAATCAGTAATAAAAATAGTAATAACTGCAACTGGATCATTGACAACATCATATTTTACAACACAATCATCAGCAAGAATAAGAATAAATTTAGTACAAATATGCAAGGCTGCGTTCAGTATTATTGCTAGCGAAAATAAAGAGGGGTGAGATGGTCGAATCTGGTAATCCGAAAACACGCTCTAAGTACAACGCTAATTAATGAGCAAACAGGAAACAGGAAACAGCAAACAGGAAACAGCAAACAGGAAACAGGAAAGACTTGATAAGTAGTTTATGTCATGGAGTACATAATAAAAAAAAGAAATTGGTTAACAAGGAATATTTTTAAAGTTAAAAATTATGTATACCGTTAATGAGCAAGTTGAAGATGTTTCCCAATGAACAATCTTGGCTGTTGAATTTACTCATGTACTTCAAATATTAATAATAATAATAAATTAACATATTCAGGTACATAATATTTTTCGGTTTTAACGATATAGTGTTTCCACGTACCAAAACAAAATATCGTGCCAAGGAATATAATCAGTACTACTGTACGGGATAAACTTGTAAACGAAGTTTAACTTTTATTTATTACTGTCAGCATTCCCATTAGTGTCCGCATTGTTTTTGTACCCTGTCGTTGAGTGTAAGACTGTCACCAGCTAGGCAGTACTTCGACAGACGGTCGGCAGTGGTGGCTGGTAATTTGCGAGAAGTGTTGCAAGTGGGGGGGGGGGCAATTGTCACCATTGTTAAAGGCACAACGGCTCTCCCGTAAAGTATCGAGAAGATGCTTAAGAGAGAAAAATACCTCAATATTATGTGATAATATAATAGGGCTAAGAATTACTCTTAATTCCTGTACGCACTCTGGTTATTTATTTCTAATTATTTGTAATTTATCGAAATAGTTTATTGTGGCAAAAGAACTTGCAGACAACCTTTGGAACTGATATTAGTATTTTCCAGGTCAGTATTTTCCGTAAACATTCGGTCAAATGTTATTTTGCATACACAGCTAGTGTATAGATTACATTTTTCTATTTATATATATACGTTTAAAAAGGTGACTGATTCTGACAGGTATTTTCAACAGTAAGGGGAGCCTCTTTAATTAGTAAAATTATATTAATTTTACCTATAATATTTTAATTAGTAAAATTATATTAATTTTACCTATAATATTTTAATTAGTAAAATTATATTAATTTTGCCTATAATATTTTATTTCGTAAAATTATATTAATTTTACCTATAATATTTTAATTATGAAAATTATATTAATTTTACATATAATATTTTGCACCACGCAGATGCATACATGGATCGAAAGAGTAGTCTCCCTGTACCCCTAGTCATCCTAGTAATAACGATTAGTGTTATAGATAAATACTGCAGGTTGGCACTGACCTGGCATATATCCAAAACAAGCAGTGGACATTTCCCATTTTAGAGCCGCTTATGTCCATCTTATTAATTATTATACTAAGCACCCATCACAGCTAAGACCATTTGCCCCAGTTATTGCGCATAAGTCGTGGATGTTAAGAAACCGATTGCAATTTATTAACAATGAAAATTCATCTACACACTGCAAAACATAATTAGTGTTTAGTCAAATACACGTAAGGATTACGCGAAATATACACACACAAACACACACAGGTATGAATATATTTGTGTGTGTGTGTGTGTGTGTGTGTGTGTGTGTGTGTGTGTGTGTGTGTGTGTGTGTGTGTGTGTGTGTGTGTGTGTGTAAATAATATAGTTCCAAGTCCAACAATTCACTCATTTATTATCTATATCTAGGTGCTTTTCACTGCTTAAAACTAACTATGAATTCTACACAATGTTCGTTCAGAACTCCCATTGCAGTGTTCCTGGAATGTTCATTGTCATTAGCCACGTTTAATGTCTACAATTTAATATTTACATCACAGAAAACAGAGAACGTGAAATAGCTTTTCTCTTTAAAAAGTAATAATTTACAGATCAGCATTGTGCTATAAAATATCTCTAAAACATAACATGATATTTTATACAGATCCAAGTCTTTTGTGTCAGATTTGTTACAAATTTGCAAAATAGTGGCTACATACACTTCATTATACAAATACATTAATACTGAATTAAATCATTTGGCATCTTCTACTGAATTAAACAGACATTATTATTGAATTAAATCATTTGGCACGTTCTACTGAATTAAACAGACATTATTATTGAATTAAATCATTTGGCACGTTCTACTGAATTAAACAGACATTAATATTGAATTAAATCATTTGGCACCTTCTACTGAATTAAACAGACACGGGAAGTATCTCAGAATTATAAAACATCATAAGACATTAATACTGAATTAAACAGACACGAGAAGTATCTCACAATTATAAAACATCATACAAAGATACACGTGAATAGAATACATTACTTCTTACCTGAAAGAAAAGACATGAAAGTTGCAAGTTAAAATTTACAACTCTGTATTTTAAGCACAATACAACATTATATAAGTGGAGACTGTTAAAAAATCGTCTCTCCACTTGTAGGGTCTCTCCAACAGTGGCAAAGGGCAAGGAATATTTTCTCAATGTCGTCTTGCTCCCTATATCCCAATAGCTTCCATTGGTCAGTTACATTTGACCAGTATGCAACCATTTTATGACGTATCACTCTAACTATATGTTGACCACAATCGCTCAGTGACATAGATAAAATATTTATCAGTGACAATAACTGGCGGCCAAGACTGGTTGCTTCAGTGGAGGTGGAGCGTTGCATTTGCAAAGAGTAACACAAAATATCCTTTTTAATGTTATCTCAGGGTATCTTCTAGTTACCATTAGATAAATTCTTATACTTTTCACTACGTCACCCATAACGTGCAGTACACAATGCTTATTTTAAAGCTTCGCCACATAAATTTTAACAATACAAAATAATGCTCCATAGTTTTAATAAAACGTTTCATAAACAGAATGTACATGGAAATAAGTGACAAATGGGGTGAAAATATTTGTCCCGCTGATATCTGTCTCATTCCGCTTGTCTCCTTGTTTATGAATGTTACAGTGTATGTGTCAGTAAAACTGTGTCAGCACACTTTGACGGAATTATGTAAGTATCAGCTGTAGAATAATAAATGTATTGTGTAGTTGCTAGGACAATTTCTCATTATTATTATTATGCAGAGTTTAACTTTCTGCCGACAGTGCATTCTGTGGACCAATTGTTGGCAGTACGGTCATGGAGATCTCGGGATTCGGGTGGTCAGCTACGTTCACGGCCGGTTGCCTTCTATTTACGGTACGATTTTTTTTAGAGCACATTCTATTTATGAGTTTAAGTTCAACTTTCTAATCATGAGTTTGTTCAACTTTTCTATTCATGAGTTTGTTCAATTTTTCTAATTATGAGTTTAAGTTCAACTTTCTAATCGTGAGTTTAAGTTCAACTTTCTAATCATGAGTTTAAGTTCAACTTTCTAATCATGAGTTTAAGTTCAACTTTCTAATCTTGAGTTTGTTCAACTTTTCTATTCATGAGTTTAAGTTCAATTTTTCTAATCATGAGTTTAAGTTCAACTTTCTAATCATGAGTTTGTTCAACTTTTCTATTCATGAGTTTAAGTTCAATTTTTCTAATCATGAGTTTAAGTTCAACTTTCTAATCGTGAGTTTAAGTTCAACTTTCTAATCATGAGTTTAAGTTCAACTTTCTAATCATGAGTTTAAGTTCAACTTTTCTAATCAAGAATTTTGAATCCACTCACTAATCACGCATTTAGAATCCATTATCTAAATCGGAAATTTTAGTCCATTATCTAAATCTGAAATTTTAGTCCACTCTCTAATCAAGAGTTTTGAATCCATTATCTAAATCTTAAATTTGATTCCACTCACTAATCAAGAGTTTTGAATCCATTACCTAAATCTGAAATTTAGTCCACTCTATGATCCTGACTTTTGGTTCATTCTCCCGCTCTTAGTTTTGGTTCCATTGTCTAATCCCGAGTTTTGAGTTAATTTTCCAATCCAGAGTTTTAAATCCATTCTTCAGTTTTGAGTATTTTTATTTAAAAATTCTGAGTTCTGGGTCTCTTCCCTAATTCGAGTTTTTAATTCATTCTTCAGTCATAAGTAATTGGGTCCTTTCTCCAATTCCGAGATTTAAATCCGTTTTCCAAGTCCCGAGTTTTAAATCCATTGTCTAGCCCCGAGTTTTGAATCCAGTCTCCAATCCCGAGTTTCGAATTCATAGTCCAAACCCGAGTTTGTCAATTCATTCTCTAATCCTGAGAGTCCATTGTTCAATTCCGAAATTTGAGTACATTCTCCAATCCTAAATTTGTACCAATTTTCCAATCCCGATTGTTTCGTTGGAATTACCAACACTAGAACAACTATTGGTGTCTAGGATTTCGCATCTTTTTAATTTAATTATTCACTTATTTTAATTGTATTTTAACTACGAATGACCATGCAACATGCAGACCTTTAAGGTTTCTTTCTTCTTTACCCATGTTGGCTAGGATTAAAATTGTTTAAATGAAATATGATGCATGTTACTATCGTTGTGTTATCATCCGATTCTTCATTGCCATCAACCACAAATTCATTATCCTTACTATCAAACTTTATGAATATAGATTATTATCTGAGAACAATGAAACAAACCGAATTTAGATGACAGATATCAATCAAATATACTATTTTCATTGATAGTTTAATACTTTCTGGAGGAGTACATTTTTAGTTTTGCTTAAATACATAGAATTGTAAAGTATGTTCTATTGCTTTATGAACTAAATATTGATAAAACTGCCGACAATTTTCTTTGCATTTTCAATTAAGTTTAGAGAGGCGAATACGGGCTATTTCCAATTTGTAAAGTGATTAATATGGAGAAGTTCGGAATATATTGCATTGCTGGAGAGAGAGAGAGAGAGAGAGAGAGAGAGAGAGAGAGAGAGAGAGAGAGAGAGAGAGAGAGAGAGAGAGAGAGAACCCTATCCACAGACCTAAGCCGACCAAACATGCTTAAAAACCAGCTTTATGTAGACCCATAAGTGTTTAGCATACTAATTAAAAGCATCATAGTTCAAAATGTTTAGAAATAATATCTAAATAATATCAATTACACATATCCACATAAAACACAAGTATAACATATGAATAGTAAAAATGCATGAAATATTTCTAAGTTCATTCTCTCTCAATCAGTCAGTTAACTCACCATTAAGCAAATGGCCACCATTTATGACCAGACTTCTTGCCACACCATATTCAAGTGTGAGACAATAGAATTCTCTACCTGTAAAGCTTTTATCTCAGCCCATTGTCTGTTCTTGTTCTCTTAAATCTTAACTATTGGATAATAAAAACTACTCATCTCGTTGAAACTGGTTTTCATGGCATCAGCAATTTATAGCAGATTCTCAACTCGAGTTGTTTTTTACTTCAACTCTGACACTTACAAATATACCTTAGTCACTTCGACAATTTAACAGTTTATATAACAGTTAAGTTTAGAAATAGGGATAGGCAAATTTACTCCACCATAACCCAATGTTCTTTCATTACTAGTATTAAATTTGATTTGTTGTGAAATCCATGAATCAATTACACACTTTAACATTTGTTTATATGAACGCTGTCAATTCCTAAAGTTTTGTCAGATAACTGCTATACTTCCATTTCACTCTTTCAGGCTCTGTGCATATGTGTGTATGTCTTAGTGGAATGGACAAGTTCAAAGGTCAAGGCTCACAAACTGTGTAAGGCCAAAGGATGCGTACCTTACAAAAAGTTTCAAGAGCACCAGACAGAGATTTCTGAAGAAGATCGTGGACATCTCATTGCTCCGAAAAGTTTACCATAATGAATGAATCTACTTTTATAATTTAAATTGAATCGTGGACTCTGAAAAGTTTACCTTGATAAATAAATCTACTTTTATAATTTCATAATAAATGAATAATAATAATATATAATAATAATAAATAATATTATTATAATATTAATTTATAATAAATTAAATATGCCTGCACCTGTCAAGAGAACATATTTGTTAAGGCCTCATACATTATATAACATATCCTGCTGGTTAATAACTGCTTAATACCATGACATTTGTACCCCATCAACCTCTTCCTGTTACAAGATGGCTGTTGACTGTAAAACATCTTATGCAAACTATAACTTTTATTCTGTGTATACATTTTAAGTGTATTTGCTGATCTCCAAATGACTTCCATTGAAACACTTCACCTGAAGTCTGTAATTTTTTATCCTGTATAGTCATGTGAATTCACGCTTCTTTGCAGAGAACTGGGTTGAAAGGGCAAATTTAAATTCATGTCATGAATACTAAAAATAATTATGGTCAGAGAGAAAAAGGGGCCTTTCAGAAAGCAGCATGCACAGTAATACAAAGTACTTTTCTAATGAAAGTTAAAAAATGGGAATGTTTGATACTGTGTCTATGTTTTCATTGTTATTGTTGTTGTAACAGTATTGTTACAAACTCATCCCACTGTAGCTAATACGGTGTCTCATCTTTATCCTGTTGTTGGGAGCTAGGACGCAATGAGGTACAAGCACTAGCAATATATGTAAAAGAGCTTGGTTCAAACCTGGCTTTGGCCACTGTTTTTTCTTTCATTTCTTTATTAACCATCATCCATAATATCCCAACTCATGCAGTTTAAGGTCCATGTTTATAAGTGAGTTTCGTTTCACCTGTATTAGTGGTTATTGTGTACACAGCATTCCACTGATGTCTGCAGTTTCATTATTCTAATTTTACCTCTTTGAGGACTTTTAGGTTATTTACTGGAGTTTAGTGTGTTTTGATTTTCGCTTACCCACTTTTAATTTCTGTTTGCTAGTATTATTTGTTGTTGTTAATGGTGTTGATTTTGTTGATGATTGTCGGTCACCCGTAAATTATTTAAAATCTAAGACAAAACCACATTCGAGTGATACCTCCCAGTCTCTACGAATCCCAAGTGAGTATCTCCCACTAAATATAGAACAAAACAAAGATAATACTTACATTACAAGATGAATTTTACATAAAGTGATGATGATAAGTGTGACATAAAAATGAGTGAAAAATTAATAAAAGGATTTATGGACGAATATAAATAACAAGTAAATAAAAATTACATGTCAATTACAATTTAAATCATTAACTAATTATTTCACATGGTTCTTGCCTGTCTTTTAAAGTTTGTTTCTATCTGGAAATTATTTCCCGACAAGTTAGTCATTCATCTATAATTTATTCTCAAATTCAAGAGTGTCAGCTGTAAGCCAACAGTATGAGTCAAGCAGACAGCTTAAAAGCCATGGCAAAGTATGAGAACCAATGGAAATTGGGAGTCAATATAAAATTTAGAACCACAGGAAAATGTGAGAACCACAGGAAAATGTGAGAACCACTGAGAAAAATATGAAGGAAAATAATTCAAAATCAACAAAAATGTAAAAGGATTTTTAAATTCTATCAGGATTTGTCTGTCTCTTTCCTGTTCTGGCAATAACATGAAAAGCAGATACTAAACACAACGATTGCAGACAAACAAACAAACAAACAAACAAACAAACAACAAACAAGAAGTATTAGTAAAACAAACCATTGTAGAAATCATTGGCACATACATGCGAACAACCTTCGTAAGTAAAAAGATTTTTCTTTGAAATATTTTTGAAAACAACTTTTATTTAATAGTAAGTTTAAAGCTAAAGCTCTTTTCAAAAAAGCTCACATAGTAAAAACAATAAAAGGTAAATGAAAATTTAAACTTAAATAATATAATTATGACAATGGAAATCTGTTAATTGTTGTGTGGCTTTTATCACACCACATTCAAATGATAAATGAAAATTTAAAGTGAAATAATTATGACAGTGGAAATCTGTTAAATGTCGTGTGGCCTTTATCACACCACATACACAAAGTAAATGAAATTTTAAAGTTAAATAATTATGACAGTGGAAATCTGTTAATTGTTGTGTGGTCTTTATCACACCACATTCACGTGGTAAATGAAAATTTAAAGTTAAATGATTATGACAATGGAAATCTGTTAAATGTCGTGTGGCCTTTACCACAACCACATTCACAATCTTAAAAATAAAGTGAGTAATGAAAGGTGAAAGGTAAAAGTTGAAAGGTTAGCTACTTTACATAGCCCATATAGATAAGTCTCTATGAAACTGAGGAAGATGCAGCAGATCACAGTGAAATATTATTTAATACAAATTTCTTATTCGAAATTGTGCAAAGTTCGAGTACAATATTAAAATGAATAGCTAACTTTAAAATATTTAATTACAGTCTGAGGAGAAAAATATGCATTTGCATCCAGTTTCTGTATAAACTATGAAGTAAGGAGGAGTCTCAGTTATAAATGAACAAATCTTAAACACTGCAAGGATGTGGGGGCAAAACACTGATCATATTATACTGTAATTAAAGGAACTGAAACAATTTCCTCTTCTTGTTCATCAAACATACACACGTAGTTTCGGGCGCCAACATTTCTTAAGAACAATTTCTATGACGTAAAAATAAACAGATTACGATATCTGTCCTCGCAGAATGTAAACATTGTTCCTAGTGGAATGTACCGTCCAAAAAGGCAGGTTTTAATCAAGCGAGAGACTGTAAAATATAGATATACCGTCCAAAAAGGCAGGTTTTAATCAAGCGAGAGACTGTAAAAATGTAAATGTAAATGCAAAAGTGCCAAGGCAAAAGGAATGGGGAGGAACCGGGTACGAGGTGCATGGTAGATGGGGGGAATGGAGACTGAACACAAGTGTTCTAAGGTAACAAACGTGAACATCATGCTGAACATTAAAAGAAGAAAAAACAGTGGCGTGTGACACCACCCCAAAAAAAGAAAATTGCTTAAAATGTTCTTTCCACATGCAAACATTAACAAAACTTTACGGTTACATCCATTTTTATACGGGGCCGGGGAGAGGTGGCTGAGGGAATATAAGTTTGATGACACCCTCGATGGTTACATGGAATTTTTAAGAATTCTCACGCATTAATTTTACTTTTAACATCTGGTCACGTGGACTTTGATTCACGTAAAATGCACGAACAACTCCATCTTTGCGCATTAGGCAAAAAGTGAAAGGAGAACCAAACTTTGTAGAGGGCTCTTCTAGGTCAGCTCTTTGAGGAGGTTGAACTACAGTTGTACTGTAATCGTGTCAGTTTCACCACAAGCACAGAAGTGTGTCAGACTATTTTTATACTGCTTTTTACAAGTCACCTCTTTGTGTGCGAAGTTCAATTCCAAAACGGAAGTGATCCATAGCCTGAACGGAGTAGTTATGAGGATTTCGTGAAAGAGTTCATTCTACATAAGAACTAGAGTTATGGTTCTTATGTTCGCTTTTAATGTCTGCTCTGTAAAACACTGAACAACCAGAAATGTACGTACGTGTACGTGTGGCTTTCTCTATCTGGATATTTCTCAAAAAGTATATACTCATCAGTTCAAAGGTCATCAAAAAAATAATACTGACAGTCATCGCCGTAGTGTACGCTTTAAAACATCTTTTCAGTTTGTGTTGTTTCCGCTGATTTCACTAATCATGTTCACACTTCCATTACCAGTCTACTTTGATTACAACGACAAAAAAATAAGACTTTAATTCTTTTTTAAAAGAAACTTTTCAACTTAATTGAAGCAAATGATGACATATCTCAAAAATAGCAACATTTCCTTGTTTTCAAGTTTCAGTCTTTTTTTTTTCCGGTCAGCAACAATAATAAGTGAGAAGCCAGCCATAACGTCAGACCCAAAAAGTACGTAATTGTCAGCAGATCTGAAGACTGTCTTCAAAATTTGGACTGTGACAAACCCCGACATTGTGCGGATCAGATGCGTCAGTGCGGTGGACTTTTAGAAACGTGTACATTCAGATGCTGATGGAGTTGGGCACAATATCAGGGTCCAGGAACTTGTATTCAGGGTTCCGGGTCTTGTTACGCTCTTTAATCGTCTTGCTGATGTTCAGTACGTCACGCCGAAAGCTGGAAATCAAGGCAGAACAGATTTAGAGGAAATACGCAAAATCTCTTTATTCAGTAAGATGTTATGTGTCATGACGTATCATTCATAATCTTTTCTAAAATTAAATTAAGTTAACGTGCGACTGATTTCAGCGTTGTTGATGTAATTTTATCAATAAAAATAATAAACATTCTCCAGAAAGGGTTCGTAAGATGAAATGCGGTTTCGATCAACCAGTGAACAGCTAATCATGTATATTTCTCTGTGTTGATTGTGTGTATGTAAATATAAATACATGCTTGTGTGCATATGGGTATGTTTCTTTGTGTGCACACACGTGCGCTTGTGTTTGATTATTATATGTGTAATATGCATAATTATATGTGCAAAATACTGCATCTGTACGTTATACAAATATTCAGAAAAATACATGCAGTTTCACTTTTTCTGCCTCAAATAATTAAAATAATAATTATTTTAGGTATTAATTACAAATAGTGCTTGTTGCTTGATGATTTCTTTTATGGTACCAAATAAATGAGTTCATTTTCACAAATGGCAAAGAATCCGACACTGCAAGAAAATCGACAGGGGATAAAGGAGTCGAAAGAAATCTAAAGTACGAGAGAAGGGCTGGTGGGATAGGAGAAATATAAAATTCAAGAGTGTGGGAGAGACGGGAAGAAATATAAAATACGAGACTGTGTGAAGGAATGGGAAGAAATATAAAATACGAGACTGTGTGAAGGAGTGGGAAGAAATATAAAATACGAGACTGTGTGAAGGAGTAGGAAGAAATATAATAAAATATATATAAAATACGAGAGGGGCGTGATGCGAGGACAGAAGGGGGTCATGTAGGGTGTGAAGTATCAGCTACCAGAGATGAAGAGAGAACAAAATGAAAGATGAAAGTTAGCTTCGAATTAAACGGCAATAGTTAGCTAATAAAGAAAGTTCGGTGGAGAAAATTGTTGCATGCTATCTCTATGATCTTCTAGCTATAATATGACTTTATTATTATATTATAACTTTATTATGACTTTAACCATAACTTAATTATGACTTTAACCATATTATAACTTTATTATGACTTTAACCATACTATAACTTTATTATGACTTTAACCATTATAACTTTATTATGACTTTAACCATTATAACTTTACTATGACTTTAACCATATTATAACTTTATTATGACTTTAACCATAACTTTATTATGACTTTAACCATATTATAATTTTATTATGACTTTAACCATTTAATACTACCTTTACATTCATTTCTTAATGCCTATTAACTTATTTAGGAACTTTATGAAGTTGTCACCTCCTGTGGACACTAAACTATTACACAGACATTGTATAACCTTGTAACAGTTTTCAATTTGGCGCATCTTGTGAACACTAGACTCGTACGCTATACAACGTGGCGCTTCTTGTAGATTGTGATAATTAAAGCATATGTGTGCAGTCATGCGTGAAACCTAAATTTATATGTGCACAACAAACCAGAAACAGACATGCACAAATACTGTTCCTTACGTCAAACAAAAACGACAGCGCTTTTCTTTTATTTTTTACCTAGCTTCTGTAATAGTAATACATATTTACTTTCCAAATTTATTTTTACCCACCTACTACGAAAAGAAGTACATACACTAATCACACATTTATTGGCTTAAGAAAGCTTGATATATAAACCAAAGCTCCGCCCATTTCTTGTAGACCAATTATTTAATAACTAAACACAATCTTGGCATTGTTGGAAAAATAATGGATGCAGTAACAGAATTCACATGGGGTGGGGTGGATAAGCAACAACCACATGTTGAAGGCATGACTAACAGTTAGTCTGTTTGTGAGACATAATACACCAGTTACATACATCCTAAGCTATCCAACCGAAACCAATCTAACATTTCAGGGCGTGACAAAACTCAATCTAACATTTCAGCGCATGACAAAACTTTAACAAACGAGACTCACGTGTCTACAATCTGCTGCGCTCTTGGGTCAAAGATATACTGGACCTCAAAGTCTCCAAGACTTCTGGTGCCTTTTTGGCTAAGAATCTTGGTGACAATCATGATGTCCAGAGTTGTCTTGCGGTCAGGAAGTGCTTTGATGATGTCTTTTTCTGTGCACTCAACCTGCAACACGAGAACCATCATACATATCTGGAGAACCATCATAAATGTCTGGAGAACCATAATTAATGTCCGGAGAACCATCATTAATGTCCGGAGAACCATCATTAATGTCTGGAGAACCATCATTAATTTTGGGAAAATTTAATTACAAGGCCTTCTTTGTGCTCTCTTCATTTCATAAACATAAGTAAAATCTTTTCGTAAAATAATTATGTACATTTTGATCATTTTAATATTCATTTTAGTGAAATATTAATATTACTTTGATTTATGATTGAATACCTAAGCCAGCATGGTCCAACAACAATCCCGCAGGTCAAACTTGTAATACTGTTTAGAGACCCGCGCTCATACAAATAATATTTCTTTAATTATATGGCAAAATTAAACTTTTTTCATGAGTGGCCCGTGAACTTTAAATTTTTGGTTTTTGAAACTCTCTAACAAACAAGGTGAACTATAAAATGTTATTAAGATATAGAGAATAAATTACTTAGAGAAACACTATTTTCCTGAAGAGAAAAATAAAGATTTACACTTTCTAAGGTAGTGAAGAGAGTGTAGATTAAACCTATGTAAGATAGTGAAAAGAATGTAGATTACACAAGACTGTAGATTACACCTATGTAAGATAGTGAAAAGAGTGTAGATTACACAAGAGTGTAGATTACACCTATGTAAGATAGTGAAAAGAGTGTAGATTACACCTATGTAAGATAGTGAAAAGAGTGTAGATTACACCTATGTAAGATAGTGAAAAGAGTGTAGATTGCACCTATGTAAGAGAGTGTAAAAGGGTGTAGATTACACCTATGTAAGATAATGAAAAGAGTGTAGATTACACCTATGTAAGATAGTGAAAAGGGTGTAGATTACACCTATGTAAGATAGTGAAAAGAGTGTAGATTACACAAGAGTGTAGATTGCACCTATGTAAGATAGTGAAAAAGGGTGTAGATTACACCTATGTAAGATAATGAAAGGGTGTAGATTACACCTATGTAAGATAGTGAAAAGGGTGTAGATTACACCTATGTAAGATAGTGAAAAGGGTGTAGATTACACCTATGTAAGATAGTGAAAAGAGTGTAAATTACACCTATGTTTATAGCCTTGCAGGTAACCACTAATAACATATCTCACCTTGATTTTGGGTGGCTTCCCTCTGAGCAGGCCTGGGTAGTTGGGCGGAAAGGCATACTCATCATATTGAGGGAAGTTCGCTGATGCGTGCCCTACGCTGCATGTGTAGATAATGCTCGTTAAAATGAGAATCAACTGCTCGTTGTTTGTCAGTTTACCATTTCCTGGCACTCCCTGAAAATATCAGAAAGATTCCAGACATAAGATCGTCCAAGGAAACATTCGACTGATATAAATTTCCAATTAAACATACGACTCGTGTAAACTTCCAATTAAACATACGACTCGTGTAAACTTCCAATTAAACATACGACTCGTGTAAACTTCCAATTAAACATACGACTCGTGTAAATTTCAAATTAAACATTTGACTAGTGTAAATTTCAAATTAAACATTTGACTAGTGTAAATTTCAAATTAAACATACTCGTGTAAACTTCCAATGATACATTCAACTCATGTAAACTTCCAATGATACATTCAACTCATGTAAACTTCCAATGATACATTCAACTCATGTAAACTTCCAATGATACATTCAACTCATGTAAACTTCTTATTAAACTTATGACTCTTTAATATACCCATGGTAACATTTGACTCGTTTAAACTTGCAATGAAACAGTCAGCTCATTTAAAAGTTCGCTATGTAACGCAATCTTCATGAAAATGCTTATTGAAACAAACTTCTGGAACACGATCAACGAATCCCATGGCACATGAACACCATTATTATTTGTTGACCTGTATGCAATGCTTCTTGACACGTATGCAATATGTGTTGACCTGTATGTAATGCTTCTTGAATTGTGTGCAATAAGTGCAAGTAATATGTCTTTAGTATAAAAATGAATGACGTAATACTCGAATAATGATAGTAAATACGCTATATAAAATTCACTTTTCAAAACTGTGAAATATTATGTGGATTATTTTATTCATCTAAAATCTCTTGTTCAAGCTGAAAACAGGCACCAGTCTTAGACAGTTTAAACACAAAATGTGTCACTTACATCTCGCAAGATGTAATTCATTTCCAGAATGCTTGCGAACTTATTACAACACGCACAGGAAACCGCCCGCCCGCCCTCTCACACACACATGAAAGACACTAACATGCACACTCAGGCATAGGAGCGCACACGCACACGTACATACACACAAGCATATTAAGACTTCATTATCCAAATATTTACGTGGAGTCAAAGCAAGCATTATTTCTTACAAACTAACAGAAACAAACCAGGATTCGGTGTCAGTAGTTTTCAATACATGTCTGTATTAATCACTTTAATCAGCCCTCTCAGTTTATTCCTTATGTGCAAAAATGTAATTATCCCCCCGCCACACACACACACACACATACACACACACACACACACACACACACACACACACACACACACACACACACACACACACACACACACACACGCCATTGTGTATATTATTAGAATATATTTTTTTATTTTTTCTGTGTATGTGTGTGCGTGTGTGACTAATTTATACGGTCTAACCTTCTTTTGTATTTCATCTCTACCCTTGTACTAATTTTTAATATATAGTCGGCCTAGATAGCCGTAGACGCTACTATACACGGATGTTCCAAACTTTTCAAAATTACCTCCCTTACACTATCAACTGCATAAACATAAACTAAAATCTATAGTGCTCAGAGAAGGGAGCCCAAAGTTAGTGTGCAACAGATGGTATATAATTTTTACACAAAATAATTAGTTTATTATAGCAATAAATTATATAAGAGGACTATAATTAATAAAGTGTTCGTGCATCTGTATATTACTTTGGGTTCGATAAGATCTTAAGAGCGTTATTTTCACTGAGTGTGTTGTCATACAAATATTTCATTTCTACTGATATATTCATAAGATATATACTGGTAAATTTCGTTAAAACATACTGGTCAATTTTATTAGAACGTTATATTATTATAAGCTACAATTCGTGTCATAAACATAACACAATTTTAAATTTAAAATACTCAAAAGTGAAATAATATATGTGGACATTTTACCTAATGAATATTCTAAATGATTGAACACCTAGAACATTTAGGATTTCCCTTCAATTTTCAACAAATCCCTCACTCCCCCCCCCCCCCCTCTAGCCCTTAGCCACATCTTTAACTATATACAAAATCTCTCACTTTCTACCTCTTTCCTATCAAACTTTTAGCTATATGCAACATCTCACTTTCTAGCCCTTTTCTGTCATACCTTTAGTTGTATACAACATTCCCTCACTCTCTAGCACTTTACTACACCCTTTTTCACCGCATAGATCGTCCCTAATCTTCCAGCCGCTTTTTGTTATCTCTTTTACTGTATACAGCGTATCTCATCTTGTAGCCCTTTTCTCCTGTAGCAGTAGTCTGTCATTGTTTTTATTTTATAACATATCTCTTCTCTTTAGGTCAAGGCCAAAAGCATCTCTCATATTTTAGTCTTTTCTACTGACTCACCTTCTAGGACTTTTCTGTCATGTGTTTTACTGTATCAAATATCCCTCATCTTCTAGTCATTTTCGTTCGCCTTTCATTATAAAATATCCCTTATTTTATAGTCATTTTCGTTCGCCTTTCATTATAAAATATCCCTCATCTTCTAGTCATTTTCGTTCGCCTTTCATTATAAAATATCCCTTATTTTATAGTCATTTTCGTTCGCCTTTCATTATAAAATATCCCTTATTTTATAGTCATTTTCGTTCGCCTTTCATTATAAAATATCCCTTATTTTATAGTCATTTTCGTTCGTCTCTTTCACTATAAAGCATCCCTCTCATTTCATTTTTCTATCGATTCTTTTGCTATGTTAAATCACCACACAAGATATGTCTTATTTTCAGAGTCTTTTACTATTGTCTCATTTACTACATAAAACATGTACTCACTACATAAAAACTGTCATCTTTAAGCTCACTAGATAAAAATCATATCATCCCTAATCCTTTCCTATGTCTTTACCTATATAAAACTTTCCTCACATCTTCTTGGCCTCTTCTGTCACCCTGGGTACTGTTTAAAACATCCTGTAACTATAGTGCCCTTCACACCTTATCTTGTAGCCATTTTCTGCTATCTCTTTCACTGGGAAAAAGTCTCTCATCTTTCTCACTACATAAAACCTCTTTCATCTCTTAATTATTTTCAATTGACTCTTTTACTACTTAAAACACATTTTCTGGTCCTTTCCGTTGACTTTCATTGCATAAACATCTCTCATCTTTAAACTCGCTACACAAAGCCTCTCTGTCTTCTAAACCTTTCGTGTTGACTCCTTCATTACATAAACTCGCTACACAAAGCCTCTCTGTCCTCTAAACCTTTCGTGTTGACTCTTTCATTACATAAACTAGCTACACAAAGCCTCTCTGACTTCTAAACCTTTCGTGTTGACTCTTTCATTACATAAACTCGCTACACAAAGCCTCTCTGACTTCTAACCCTTTCATGGTGACTCTTTCCTGTATATCTTATAGTCGAGCCTGTTTCCTATTAAAGCTATCAGCATATGTCATTTACACTTCCTATCAAGTCTTTGTCTCAATTTAAAAATCACCTTTCAGCCTTACTGTTGTATTAACCCTTTAAAAACACATGTAAACTTCCGGACAGATTCAAACACTTCTGTAACGGACTTCCTCATCTCCCAGCCATGTCCGCACATTCCTTGGCAATATGTTCTTACTTTAATTACTTCCCTTGTTACTTGTTTAATTACTTCCCTTGTTTTTAGATAGACTGGGAAATAAAAAATAAGTTAGAAACAACTGTTCAGAACTAATTACATACGGGCATCATATCTGATACAATTTGTCATTTACATTACAGTAATCATGGGAGGTAACTCACATGCAATCCACATCCTCCTTTCTCATTATCCCGGTCTTTCACTAGCTCTGCCGCCCACGCCTGAATCTCAAAATCCCCCGTTAACTTGTCTTCCGTGTCTAGAGTGAAGATGATTGGAAAGAATTATTACTTTGCGGTGGTTGTAATTTCAGACATTTTCAGAAACTGAGGTACACAAGCAACAAAACATTAGTTTGACCATATTAAGGACAAAGACGTTAGTATGAGTTTGTGTGTTTGCCTGATGCATGCGTGCATGCGTTCTGTGAGTGTATATGTGTGTGTGTATGTGGATGTGCGGAAGAAGAATTATCGGCAAGTGTTTTCGCAACTTCGTTGTTAACTCTTCTGTTGCACGAGGCCAGTCTTCTTTCTACTTTCACTTTTATCTCATGTGTAGTTTTGTGTGAATATATGTGTGTCAAGTGTTCATTCAGTGTGCATAACTACTTATTTACTTTTTACGTATCATTGTGGATGTAACAAGATGTATCATTGCGGATGTAACAAGACGACGCATTATTGTGGATGTAATTCGAAGATGTATCATTGTGAATGAAACAAGAAAATGTATCATTGTGAATGTAACAAAAAGACGTATCATTTTCTTTACAAATTACGTCATCAGAATCTGCCATTTCCACAGAGACACCATGTGCAGAGCCATGATTTAAGTAACGATTCACAGTTTATTCAATTTGGTAGGAAATTGATTTGACTAGATCTGAGTTCCAACTGCAAGTTGACTGGATTAACGTCACACTTTCACCTCCTCGAGTCTACAAGACAAGGTGTGAAAAACGATTTTCCTGAAATGTAAAAGAATGTAATGACGACACATCTTACCATAATAAAGATTGACGTATGCTGTGACGTATTTGATGATGGCCTCGTAGTGGAGCAGAGCGTCATCTCGGAAGAAGTAGCAAGGCAAAACTTTCGGGTCATCCAGCTGTGACAAAGCAAGTCCAGTTAGCTGTAGATTGGAATTTACTGATTTGGTCTTTGTATATATTTTGTAGTCCTTTGCTTTTGACGTATAATTTAAAATGTAATTATTAACAAAAAAAACTGTAACTCGACATGGAGAACGATTTACAACAGAATATGAGAAGAGAATTTATTTGTAGGTGAATCAGCGAGGGTAGAGAAGACGTGAGCAGTCAGTCCATCCGAACTGTGAAGAGAATAATATAGAATAAGAATGAAATTGAACGCTGTCAGACGAGGAGAGGTTAGCAGAAGTAAGGAGATGAACCACTCACAATAGCATGTGGAAGTTAGAAACTAGAAAAATTATACAAATACACGATTTAAATACAACAAAGAAAGTACGAGAAAGAAGAGAAATGAAAAGGGAAAGGGAGAAAAGGAAAAGAATACCAAAAAATAAACAGAAAAAAGAACAGATGAAGTAAAATTATTTGTTAAAGGAAGAGATAAATAAGAAGAAGTAAAGAAATATATATATGGAAAAAAACGGACGAGTAAAGCAAAAGGAAAATTAATACAAGAAAATAAAGAGTAAAAGCAAAATAAATACAAAAAAGAGAAAATAAGAAAAAAGAAACAAAAAGAAAAAGAAAAGAAAACATAAAGAAAGGGCGCCATAAAATGAATGAACTTTGATGGCGACTTTAATCAAACTGCATTCCAAGTTTATACACACAAAAATGGTTTTATCACAAAAACAAAAATAAATTCACATACGCCTCTCCGTTTCAAATCTTCGGGCAAAGTTCCATGACTGTTCATATGCCACATGTCAGTCCTGCAGATACAACATAAGTAACAAAAGATACCCCAAGTTAATCCTGCAAATACAACATAAGTAACAAAATATACCCCAAGTTAATCCTGCAGATACAACATAAGTAACAAAAGATACCCAAGTTAATCCTGCAGGTACAACATAAGTAACAAAAAATACCCCAAGTTAATCCTGCAGATACAACATAAGTAACAAAATATACCCCAAGTTAATCCTGCAGATACAACAAAAGTAACAAATTATGCCACATATAAATACTGCAAATACAACATAATTAACAAATAAAATGATGCACAAATCAACACTACCATGTACATTCATAAACAAACTTAAGACAGTGAGCACGACAAAAGTAATTCAAAGTTATAACATCAATCAATAATAAAACTTTAATTCAGCATAACATTATATACATCCTAAATGTCAAATGTCTGAACCACCCTGGGAGTAAGTTATTCGAAACATTGTATAAATTCAGAAGTATTCTGGGAGTAAATTAGTGGAAACATTGTATAAATTCAGAAGTATTCTGGGAGTAAATTAGTGGAAACATTGTATAAATTCAGAAGTATTCTGGGAGTAAATTAGTCGAAACATTGTGTAAAATCGAAGTATCCTGGCCGTAAATTAGTCGAAACATTGCAAATTGGAAGATGTAAAATCTTGGACCTGTGAACTGTCCCAGCTGATTTAGATGCTGCAATCATTACGTAGTTCAAATAAAGTTTCAATTTCGTCACAATACATTATTTACTCATTTTTATACTGGGCCTTCACATAATGATGCATTTCACAAGTGTCGGTTACATCTAATGGGCCTTCACATAATGATACATTTCGCAAGTGTCGGTTACATCTACTGGGCCTTCACATAATGATACATTTCGCAAGTGTCGGTTACATCTACTGGGCCTTCACATAATGATACATTTCACAAGTGTCGGTTACATCTACTGGGCCTTCACATAATGATACATTTCGCAAGTGTCGGTTACATCTACTGGGCCTTCACATAATGATACATTTCGCAAGTGTCGGTTACATCTTGTTTATGAAATATGTAAATCCAACAAAGCAACGCCAGCGAAAGATGCACTGGAAAAATAACCCGAAAAACTTAAAAACTGTTCAGAGAAAACGTAACTCAGCAGTTACACACTTATCTGGAACCGTGGCATGAATTTCACAAAACTCTTCCTCTCAATCACCTGCTTAGATAATTTTATCAACGGAAATGCAAGAGAAGAATAACAGTTTACAATTTACTTTAAGTTTCAATTATTTCATTATTTAACTTTCTGCTATATAAAACGTTTTATTACATGTTCAGGATTTAACTTTCTGCTATATAAAACGTTTTATAACATGTTCAGGTATTTAACTTTCTGCTATATAAAACGTTTTATTACATGTTCAGGATTTAACTTTCTGCTATATAAAACGTTTTATAACATGTTCAGGTATTTAACTTTCTGCTATATAAAACGTTTTATTACATGTTCAGGTATTTAACTTTCTGCTATATAAAACATTTTATTACATGTTCAGGTATTTAACTTTCTGCTATATAAAACGTTTTATCACATGTTCAGGTATTTAACTTAAATAAAACCTTGCCTAGCACTTTCCGAACTATAGAAAGTGAAAGGTTAATGATAATGCATTTAAAATTACTGACGGTGAGGGGTTTATAATGAAGAATCGCCACTTTGTTCTGGTTTTTTATGTTGTTATTTTATTTATTATTACTAATTATCACTGTTGGTGGAGTTTTGTGAGTCTCAATGGCTTCACATTTCTGTTTTGCAAATGCCTGATCGATTTTGTCAGATTACCACAAAAGGTCAGAGAAATATGAGCATTGCACCACGAATATCCCGTTGTGTCAACAGGTTCTCGCTTTGTTAATGGCTTCATATCTCGTCATTAGCCTCGCTGTGTTGCATTTGCAATTCACACTGCTACAGAATGAAAACATCTGGCTACTCCAGTCATTGAAGCATATTTTGCTTTTCTCCACAGTTTCGAGCGAATAAATACAGAATGAAAACATCTGGCTACTCCAGACTGAAGCATATTTTGCTTTTCTCCACAGTTTCGAGCGAATAAATACAGAATGAAAACATCTGGCTACTCCAGTCATTGAAGCATATTCTGCTTTTCTCCACAGTTTCGAGCGAATAAATACAGAATGAAAACATCTGGCTACTCCAGACTGAAGCATATTCTGCTTTTCTCCACAGTTTCGAGCGAATAAATACAGAATGAAAACATCTGGCTACTCCAGACTGAAGCATATTCTGCTTTTCTCCACAGTTTCGAGCGAATAAATACAGAATGAAAACATCTGGCTACTCCAGTCATTGAAGCATATTTTGCTTTTCTCCACAGTTTCGAGCGAATAAATACAGAATGAAAACGATGTGGCTTCGAGGGAAAATGTACGATAAACATACTTATACACAGTTCTAAGGCACCTTCATAACAAACACAATACTACGTGTTAATATAAATAGTTATATAAAATCCTAGCAATAAGTAAAATGTCAGGGAGATACCAGCAATATTGTGCATGCTAATCTGAAAGATGTTTGCAAGAAAATACGGTTTTTAGCAAATAGGAAGAAGAGAGGTATAACGACAGGACGTTGTAAAGGGCAAACATAACATAGGAAACACAAACGATGGAATATAGGAAAGGACCAACATTTAGCACGTTACATGGAACAAGTGTAAGACCGACATTTAGCACGTTACATAGAACAAGTGTAAGACCGACATTTAGCACGTTACACAGAACAAGTGTAAGACCGACATTTAGCACGTTACATAGAACAAGTGTAAGACCGACATTTAGCACGTTACATGGAACAAGTGTAAGACCGACATTTAGCACGTTACATGGAACAAGTGTAAGACCGACATTTAGCACGTTACATGGAACAAGTGTAAGACCGACATTTAGCACGTTACATAGAACAAGTGTGACGTGCGTGGTGTGAAAGGTGAAACAGACCAAACTCCGATGGAAGGAATGCACAAGAATGTGCAAGATATCAATACAAGGGAAACAAACACCGCCATAATATCAGTTAGGAACAGTCAAACAAAGCAGGATAGGAAACAGGCAGGCAAATACAGTAGGCAGGTAAGCAGACAGGTAAACAAAGGAGGGTGGAAAAGAGACAGGGGAGTAAAACAAACAAGAATAATTAAAACGTCAAAATCCATCATTCAAAGGAAGACAAGTACCAAACCAGAAATGAACATAAAAAACAGCAAAAATCAGATTAGGAATAGACATGGAAAAACGTAACGCGACAGGAATAGACGAGGGGGAAATGTAACGCGTCAGGAATAGACATGGAAAAACTTAATGCGTCAGATATACACGTGAGGAAAATGTAAAATGTCAGGAACAGACATACAAAAAGGAAAGAACCAAATCTGGCTGGAATAGGCATGCACAAGCAAACGTGACGGGTCGATAATAGACACTGTGTCACACAAGACAGGTACCACCACGTCAGAAACTCATCAAAAAGAAACCAGCAAGGGATGTTTCTGGTCAGGAATATACAGGGCGGGCGAGAAGTTTAAACTGGGTTAGAAAAGCGCAATGAACAGAGACGCGCACAAACAGACAAGCAAAACAGGAACAACCAACCTAAGGAACCGGTGGGCTGAAATGGTCACAGAATACATCAAGATCAGATATGCAAAACAGGAACGAAAAACGTACGGAACACATCACTCAAACAAGGCAAGTAACAAGTTACATACATACAAACAGTTTATACGTCACGCCTAAATGATTTTGAAGAAAAAGGAATCGTACATAATACGTCATAAATCAAGAGATAAGACAGCAACACTACGCGTCATCGAGGCAAAGCCAATAAAAGACAAACAAGGGGAGACAAATATAAAAGAGAAACACATACCCGCGTCTGATTAGCTCAAACATTCCGAGCATGCCAAAGTTCATGGTCTTATCCACCCAACCATCTTTGCAGATCAGCAATTCCAAGCCTCGTCTGCAAACAGACATCTACTATTAAATGGTGGCTGTAATGTCCGCGTGCAAAACTAGCTTGTAAGGAAAATATATCTAAAAATATTTCACATTGATTTTCTTTTAAAGTCATATGGAATGTGTTTGCAGTTCATTAAATAAAATCACAAACAAAAGGTTCAATTACTACCACTAAGTTAATGAAAATAAAAAAGTGTAAGTATAGTGTGAACACATTTTTCTCCTAAAAAAAATGTATTAGTATGTAAAACACTTTCTTGTTTAAAATAACTGCAATGAGTTTTTTTAAAATTTAATCTACAAATTCATCCTTTAAACAAAACACTGCAATATCAAGTACTATGTAGGCCATGTCTATAGAATATATAAAGCTTATTGTACGGAATCAAATAAAAGATGCAATTTATTTTGTAGGAAAATATTTGTATTTGTTTCTTAGGAGAAAAATAAAAAATGTATGCAATAGTAAAGAGAAAGGTGGCGGTGGGGGGGGGGAGAGAGAGACAGAAAAGACAAGAGTAAAATAATTTATGTAAATGGACCATAATCGAGTAAAATGAATGTTTCAACACCCGACATAGTGACAACGTAACGTGTATATTCACATCGATCTACGAAGTTCATTTTCCAATTATACTTACTCTTATTTTCAGCCATTTTTAAGACAGAGTTTGCAAAGGTGAGTGTCGGTCAGCAATATGTAATGTACTACAAAGCTGAGTGTCGGTCAGCATTACGTCATGTACTACTAAGTTGAGTGTCGGTCAGCAATACGTAAAGTACTACAGAGCTGAGTGTCGGTCAGCATTATGTCATGTAAGCCTACTACTAAGTTGAGTGTCGGTCAGCATTATGTCATGTAAGCCTACTACTAAGTTGAGTGTCGGTCAGCAATACGTAATGTACTACAAAGCTGAGTGTCGGTCAGCATTACGTCATGTACTACTAAGTTGAGTTTGTAGGTCAGAGAGATAAGATTCGGGGTTTATTTTGTTATTTAGTTTTGGATTTACTTCCAGCTATAAAATAATTGTTACAGTAATAACTGCTGAAAGAATCAACGTTGTAGACCGGAGAGTTAGGTGAATATACTGCAAACTTTAGTGGATACAGTGAATTCTAAATATAGAGAGAGTTAGGTGAATATACTGCAAACTTTAGTGGATATAGTGAATTCTAAATATAGAGAGAGTTAGGTGAATATACTGAAAACTTTGGTGGATACAGTGAATTCTAAAAATATAGAGAATTGTTAGGTGAATATACTGCAAACTTTAGTGGATACAGTGAATTCTGAGAGAGAGAGAGAGAGAGAGAGAGAGAGAGAGAGAGAGAGAGAGAGAGAGAGAGAGAGAGAGAGAGAGAGAGAATTCTGCTGCACACCTTAGTAGATACAAACAATTCTACATAGCACAATAGTGAAAACAGACTATTCTATTAACACTATAGAAGAAAATTCTACTACACGTATTAGTGGATGCAGTGAATTCCACTATACATATTAGTAGATACTACACACAACAGACAACTTTATGGCAGTTGGTATACAGACGTTACACACTAGAAAATCACACCGTTCGTATTTGAAAGTCAGATATCAGGCGCGACTGTATGTAACAGATTCTCTAAATCAGTTTCGCATGAATATCAATAGGAGACCAATCATCTGTCATTATCATGATAAATATTTAATGTTAGCTTTTCGTTTATCCGAATCTGCACGCGCGAGAGATAAAGGGAGAGAAATAGTGAAAAGAGCGATGGAGGTGAAGAGATGAAAAGGGCTGGAGAGATAGAGAGAGAAAGAAAGAAAGGATAAATGAAAAAGAATTACATCAGTAAAATATTCCTTTGGATTTGAGGATACAAATTCAGCTTGCCTTTAAAAAAAGAAAAGAAATGGGGTTTTTTTGAGGTCGTTGAAGTGGGGGTGATGGGGAACAACTGTTGTCTGTCACTTGAGATCCTAATGACGGCTGCTAATTATCATGAGAATGATAAACTTTTTTCCCCAACTCACTGCTGTATCATTAATGAGAGGCCATTTCGCAATGATTAGATCAGAAACACATAATCGTCTCCCTCTGGAATTCATGTTTGGTAATGTCACTTTTTCTCTGATTGTATTTTGGCACCACTGGCAGGAGTGATGATGAGCTTAACAGATAGCATGCCCCCATATATATTTACAACGGTGTCGATGTCAAACAACTGCCCACTCTGCTGGACAAATCAGTCGTTGAAATATGTTTAGACAATCCGTGCATAACTTCGAACACACTAGTCAGGACAGAATCCTCGTCCTGCGTCTAATTATATTTCCTAGCACCCAAAATGTCCGGAAAGGTGTAAGCGTCACGAAATGTATGGGTTTTTTTTAAAAACGCTATTTTGTTTCTATTTTACTGCATACAGTGCAGTGCTAAAGATTTGATAAGAGTTTCTTTGGCAAAATATTTGCTTATATGTATGAATTTACATTAAATATTCACTGAAGCAAATATTTCATTCTTTGAAATATCCATTAAAATGAGCATTATTAAAATTGTGTCTCATATCTTCATATCTGTGCATATTATTATTGTTTTTGGCATCACCGAAAGTCCATATTTGGATGAAAGGTCATAGCATCAAATGGGAAAAGTTAAATATAGAAGTGGTGCCCACACCCAATGATAACGTGAAAGCTCAGTCTTCTTTATACCAAAACCATATTTCCATCTCAGTCTTCTTTATACCAAAACCATATTTCCATCTCCGTCTTCTTTATACCAAAACCATATTTCCATCTCCGTCTTCTTTATACCAAAACCATATTTCCATCTCTGTGTTCCTATCTCTGTAATTACCTAATTAGTGAATAGACTATCACGCATTAATATCTTTTTAATGCGTGTTTAGCCTGGCGCACTGACTAATGTACTTGTTTATATGCTAAAAATAACTCATGCACATAGATTTCAGGAACCTTATATTAATCGCGTTGATATTGTTTGGTCACTGTGTTTTCTACATTCTAGTAATGGGAATGTGTACAAAAATGTGGCAGAGGTCATGTGTACTGACATTTTAATTACTTGCCAGGAAACAATCTACAGTGTATTAGCGAATAAAAAAATCCATATTCTTGTTTACCTTGTTTGTGCTTGTTAAGTAAGAGATCCTTGCTAAGTGAGAGAAAATCATTTGTGACTGTAGAGTAATGAGCCCTTGTTAGATAAGAGAAAATTATTTGTGATTGTAGAGTACCAGACCCTTGTTAGAGAAGAGAAAATTATTTGTGGTTGTGCAGATATTAAGTAATAGACCCTTGTTAGAGAGAATACGAATATTATGATCAAAGACAAAGGTAAAAGAATAATTCTAAGGAGAAACATTATGCCACTGCAAAAAGAAAATTTTTAAGTTCACTGAATTCTTTGGCTATACTAATTTAACTGATTACGTAGAAATTAATTTAAATTGTTTCATCACTTATTTTATGTCTTGACATGTAATGATCTTTATTTTTATAAATGTATTACACTAAATATAACTAATGTGACGGATCTAGTCTCTACAATTCATAATGTTCAGAAGCAACAGAACTATCCATTTTTTCTTAAGGTAGCCATGCTTTTATTTAGTGTGGCGGGTTCCTGGGTACAGAAGCTAATTCTGGACGTATCTGTAATCTAATCCAGTGAATTATGTTGACAGTCACCCTTTCCTCCTGAGATCTACATAATACATTATACACAATGTAACATATGCATGTTATAAATCTAGAGGTTACAGATCTACATGCTGAAGATTTACAGATCTATAGGTCTACAAGATACAGATATAAATGTTAGAGATCTGCATATACAGATCTATATGATACTGACGTAGCATGCCACCCCTCACTGAGCAGCCGAATTTAATTGAGTAGAAGCAAGCAAACAAGCTAGTACAGTTTAGTGCATCTAATGAACTTGGACCATAGAAACTACTAATATATTCCACATTAAACTTGTGTAAATGAACATGAATCTGTCTATATCTGTGTGGCGATAAGTATGAGGGTTGCAGTCTGTACTTTAAACTTGGTGCTTGAGAGAGTGTGGCTGAATAAATTTGCCTATCCCTATTTAATACTTAAATGAATTGTTAAATTGTCAGAGTAACCTGACCTTGGGTACTCCTTATGGTGGTATTTTTGTTGAAGTAAACACTAGAGTTGAGAATATGCTAGAAATTTCTGATGTAATACAAAGTAGTTCTCAGAGGGTGAGTACTTTTATTATCCAATGATTATGATTTACGAGAACCAGACTAGCAAATTGGCCGAGATCAAAAATTTACTTGCTGTAGAAAATTCTATTGTCTGATCATTTGAATTTGGTGTGGCAAAGGTATCAGGTCTTGAAAGCGGCCGTTAGCTTAATGGTGAGTTAAGTGACTAGAGAAGTGGACTGAGAAATATTTCATGCATTTTGCTATTGATGTGTTATACTTGCGTTTTATGTAGAGGTGTATTATGCGAGTTGACTATTATTTCTACAAATGTTTGAACTAAGATACTCATATAGTGTTTGCTAAACACTTGACATTGTTCCTAGTGAATCTGTTCATAAATAGTATATTGTATTTCTTATGCTGCGTGGGGTATATCAGGCTAATAAATAACGTTGCAGGAAACTGTAAGTTGAGAGTGAAATTAAGAAAGTATGGATTTATAAAGGGATAAACTGGAAACTTAGCATTTGTTCCCTGATTATATATTTACAGGGGACAAGCAGCCTTTCTTTGTGTTATTTGAACCTCATGGTTTATCGATTGTAAACTGGTGCGACTGACCATGGTAGAGGCGGGGAGCAGTGTGTATGTGTGGAGAATACACTACACTGTGTTGATGTATTGTGGCAAAGTATGCTGACTACAATGACAATTTCTGGTACAGGGAAGTTGCTTGAATTGCTATAATTGTTGTTCTGCTTGAATGAACTGACAAGGCAAAAGAGGGTGCCCAAATTGGCTTCAAGAGAATAACAGCACATCACTGGAGAGAGACAAGTGTTGACCATTGTTGCAAAAGCTCGGGAAAAACCATTAAGACAGCACTTAATTCAGATTAGGTAAAAACTATTATTGCTTATCTCTAATAACTCCATTTCTGTTCTCTGATAAGAACTGTCCTGTAATTTGTATTGACATTATTGTTGAGTTGTATTTAGAATATGTCTATATAAATATATATTGCTGTCAAGTCATCTATTTAATTGTATTTCTTATATATATATATATATTTGATTGTTGATGTAATAAATTTAGTGTTATATTTATTGACCTTTTCATACATACTGATAACCTTATGTTGAAGAAGAAAGTGGGTGGATGGGGGCTTACTAAATGTAGATTAAAGACAGATTTGTCTTCTCCTATAGTAAGATGTTTTCCACCTATGGAAATATTGTGTGACGGTAAATATTGACTTAATGGTGTAGAAGAGAGCAACATTTACAGCGCCCGCATATCTGCCTAGTGAGAGAGACTAGAGATGTCTGTTGGAGAATTATTAATGACTTAAATTAAGATTCTCATCACTTGTAATTAGTTATAAATGATTAATTAATTAATTAATAATAATAATAATAATAATAATAACCATTAACTAAGTGGTTTTGGCATCACAGATAGAAAGACAAACAGACAGATGCACAGATAGACAGACACAGACAGACAGACAGACAGACATAGATAGATAGATAGATAGATAGATAGATAGATAGATAGATAGATAGATAGATAGATAGATAGATAGATAGATAGATAGATAGATAGATAGATAGATAGATAGATAGATAGATAGATAGATAGATAGATAGATAGATAGATAGATAGATAGATAGATAGATAGATAGATAGATAGATAGATAGATAATCATGCGCGTGTCTGCATGCATGAGTGTGTGTCTCTGAGATTTTCAGTAATTATAATAAGTATTTTCATAAGTTCATTTCTAGGTTATTTATATCAACAATTCCTATGCACCTTTGAACTCTTCAACGAATAGGACCAATTATTTTTCAACTTAATGTCTTCGGGGAGCATGGCGGGAACAAAACAACAAAAAGGAACGCACAAGTATAAATGGTAGAGGAGGCTTTGGGATGCTCGCGATGACGTACATTGGCATTAATTATCGCCATTCCTTCACCAAAAATATTTGTTTTTCTTATTTGTATAAGAATGATGTACAATGAACTGTATTTTGTAATGCCCTCTTGCTCGTTCAGGAGATATTTGCATTAAAATTTTCATTTGTAACAACTATTTTGTTTTGTTTTTCTTTTCAAAAGTATGTATTAGATTACAATGAAAAATAGGAAAACGCCTTCTTGCATGTTTAGGAGACTTGTGCTGTGGGAAACATCTCCCTATATAAGGCCTACGAACTGGAGAGATCTGCGAGGTGAAAAATGTCCAATCGTTTGTCTGGAGAATATGTGGAATGGAAATCACCATGTTCGATCAGGAAATTTACAAGACTGGGATGTCATTTCGCCCTTTTATATCACATACGAAACTGAAAAATGACACCTCACTTGTGAGATCTATGGCATTTAAAATGTCACCTCACTTGTGAGATCTATGACAATCAAAACGTCACCTCACTTGAGAGATCTATGGCAATCAAAACGTTACCTCACTTGTGAGATCTATGACAATCAAAACGTCACATCACTTGAGAGATCTATGGCAATCAAAACGTCACCTCATTTGTGAGATCTATGACAACCAAGTCGTTATCTCACCTGAGAGATCTATGACAATCAAAACGTGACCTCACTTGAGAGATCTATGGCAATCAAAACGTCACCTCATTTGTGAGATCTATGACAACCCAAGTCGTTATCTCGTGAGATCTATGACAATCAGAGCGTGATCTCACTTGGGAGATGTATGGCAATCAGAACGTGATCTCACTTAGAAGATCTATGGCAATCAGAACGTGATCTCACGTGGGAGATCTATAGCAATCAAAACTTCACTTCACTCATTTGTGGGATTCGTGATCATCAACACATCCTCTCAACCACTGGAAAGATTAATAGTATGCAATCAGCATGTCGTTCATGAGTGTGACTCGTTGAAACGAAAACGTGTCATCTTTAAAGTGTACAATAGAAAATGTCGTTTTACATGGGAGAGGAGGTTTGGAAAAAGTCAGCTGATTATAAGTGGAATTTTCTTTTAAGCTAGCTAAATGTGTCTACGTGAATTCAAAACTAAAATAGTCGCTTGGATATATATATATATATCCTTTCACTCTCTAACAATGTACACATTTGCCTTATATATAACCATCTAACTACTTTATTGATGGTGCTATAAATAGCAACGTGAAGAGACAAACAGATCTAAACAAAATCATTTTTAAAAGTTGAGAGGCTAAAGAAATGCTCTCACTTTGGTGAAATTGGTGTCCCTGAGAAAGAAAACCTTGTTTTTAAAAAAAAAATGTTATATTATGCTTCTCTTGACTGAACAGCAATGAAATTCTCTAAAGTAGTTGTAATTTAAATTACTTCCTGGTAGATCACAGCCATCTAATATCTTTCTTTCAAACTCTTATTTAACCATACACAAAAATAGCTTTCCTTAAAATTTTTATTTAGCCATGAACATAATGAATTTCGTTAGAACCGTTTAGCCGTGAAAATAATACATTTCCTTGGAAAATCTTATTTAACCATACACAATATCTTTCCTTGAAAATCTTATTTAACCATACAAATATCTTTCCTTGGAAAATCTTATTTAACCATACACAATATCTTTCCTTGGAAAATCTTATTTAACCATACACAATATCTTTCCTTGGAAAATCTTATTTAACCATACACAATATCTTTCCTTGAAAATCTTATTTAACTATTCACAATAATAGTTTTCCTTGAAACTCTTATTACCCATACACAATTATAATTATTAAATATTATTCTGGAAACCTCCCTTATATTCGGCAGATGTCTCCACTTCGATGAGGTATTTTATGAGGCATGCTAAACAGTTTATAGTATAAATGCCGTTACTATTTTTTTTTAATCGACTAAATTGCTAAAACCAATCTCACTATTAGGTAAACAAGAAAGAATACTAATAAAGTAATCAATCAGTAATTGGCAAAAAGACTTTTGGTGTATGCATTTATAATGTCGACAATGAAAAATTACTATATTATCATAAAAATACCTAAACATAGATCTTTATTTACTACATTCCACTCAGGCATGCCGACTCTGGTTTTGACATAGCGGGGTTCTTTTGTTGGTTTTTATTAGAAGCAAGTTTAGAAAACACGTGAAAATTAATCTACAGGATGCAGAATCTCATTTCTGTAAAATACAATGCACCAGGTCGAGCATAATATGTCATAGCAACATTGTTTATAACATGAATCTGTGACAATGCATTCTCCCTGCATATTTCTTTCTTTGATCTTAATTTCAAGATCGGCAAAGTTCCAACTCTATCCCTCTGGTTTATTATACAACCAACAGTGAATTTAATTACAGGCAAACAAACAAACTAGCAAACAAAGCAACGGACAAGCAATCAAAACAAAGAAGGAAACAAACAAAACGGAAGCAAACGGGACAAATAAGGAAACAAACCAAAAAAAGCAAGACTCAGGAAACAAACAAATAAGAAACAAGCGAATAAATAAGCAAATCAACAAATACAAGCAAAAAAAAAACCCAACACAAATCGAGAGCACTTTGAAAACGAATATCATTCTTGTGGTGACGGAATTCTGTAAAATAACAAGACTGAAATATTTCCGGGGCGGTTGGGGAGGGAGCATTGTGAAAACCTCCCTTGAATTTTAAAGCGAGTGACAGTGTCGCATGACATTCCACAAAATAGCCGGTAATGGTAGTGGCGGTGGTCACGATCTGTTACCCTCCAGATAATGTCGGTAACCTATCACCCAGCTCGGGAGTTTGAGACCTTTTTGTACAAATACCTGAAAGTGATTGCAAATAACAGACACTATCGAAAGCAAATATCTGACAACATATTAATATCCAACAGTAAATATAAATGTCCGGCAGATTTTGCATACATCACCAACATAGTACAACTATTTGGAAAACTTGCAAATATCCAAATCTACATGCAATGATACGTACAACCTCTAACAGTAAAACCGTTCATCCAACAAACAATAAATATCCAAACCTACATGCAATGATACGTACAACCTCTAACAGTAAAACCGTTCATCCAACAAACAATAAATATCCAAACCTACATGCAACGATACGTACAACCTCTAACAGTAAAAGCGTTCATCCAACAAACAATAAATATCCGACTGCATGTAGAAATTTCAGGCAATACCTGCAAATTTCTCATACGACATGCAACTACCGGACAGTGAATTCATTTGATAATACGCACAAATATCCGGCAGTACCTATAACTGTCCAACCTTATTTGCAAATATCCGGCATCACGTGGAAATATATGCAAATATCCGGCAGATTGTGGAAATGTTCAACAGTACTTACAAATATCCGGTAGCATGTGGAAAAATCCGTCAGCCCATGCAAATATCAAAGGCTAACTGTGAACGCCCATTCATAAAACGTCAGAATAATACCACACTGACTCGAAACCGTACCATTAAGGTTAGAAAAATAACAAAATTTCTCTAGCATTTCTTTGAAGGAGGTGTCTGGTTGAGCCCCTTGAGGCCGCACGATGACGCTTTTATTCTTATGCTAATTAGCTCAAATATGTCCAAAAGCGTAAATCAAATGGCACTTACGTGTTTATGGCAATCAGAAACAGGAAGTGGGGGGCCAGCAATTTAAAGATGGGATGAGATTGTGACAGTTGTCTGTGGGTTGCCACGACTACGCCTTCCATTAAAAGATGTGTGAAGCCTGAAACCAGATTGCGACAATGAGAGTCAAGCATAATAAACAGTGCAACTTACACAACACCTCGCTAAACTAAACTGAATTAAATTAAACCAAATCTGTCTATCTATCTATCTATCTATCTATCTATCTATCTATCTATCTATCTATCTATCTATCCCTTAATCTTGCCGACCGTTGGGGCACCACTAATGACTTTACAACCAGCTTCCTCCATTCCATTCTGTTCTCTGGTAATCTTACTGTAAACCAAATAACAATTGAAAACATTCAAGAGGACTATATCCGATACAACACTAATATAGCACTAGGGTTTACAACCGGTTAAAAATAACCGATTACAATAATTATGAATCGGTTATGAAATTTTTTGTCATAACCGGCAACCGAACGAATTAACCGGTTAATCGTAACGGGGTTTTTTGTTTGTTTGATTTTTTTTTTATTAAAAACGGACTTCTGTAGGTCGTTATGTTTCGTTTCGTTTTTGCTTTTGGCGACTTAATAATTTAACAGGAAATGAAAAATTGTAGCCGGAAATTGGAGAGTTTATCATCTCATTGTAACAGATAAATCCTGTTATGTTGCGACCATTATTTCATTTTAAATGAGTTAATTCCTTGTTAGTTAATTGTTATAATAACAATATATAGAAGCACAATGAGGTGTTGTCGCCCCATAAAGCTAACTCACCCAAGTGTGTGAGAGACTGATGATAGGCAGCGTCTGCATTGTTGTACCACATCTTGACCAGTGCCCAGAGCATGGAAGGGTCAGTCGGAAAAAAGATCTGAAGACACGCAATGCCGTAACTAAATCCAAATACACTGACTAATGTCCTAATTAAAATGTACACAAAACATAACAATATCGAAGAAAACAGTACATCACTGAAGCAAAAGTGAAAACATAGAGCTAGCATAATTGTAACTAAAATGAGAAAAATGTAAAATCACTCTAATTAGCATAGTACCTTCGGAATCAAAGTATAAAGTCATTGTAATTAACATGAAAAGTAACATCTTTGTAACTATGATGAAACAATAATATCGGAATAACTTAAAATATAACTTTGTAAGTAAAGGTGACAGCATAAAATCGTTGTAATTAAAATGGTAACTGTAGATAAGCTCGAAGTAGAAGGATAATCAAAGGTTACTGTGAACACGATCCATATCAAAGAAAATATTTCTATAATGGATGTCCACAGCCATAGAAAATAAATTTACTCAATTGGAATATTAACGCAATGAAGCAAACAACTCTTACGCATTACTTATTCGTTCTCACGCGCTCATCAAATTTGCAATAAAAACAGGAAAACAAATTGTTTAATATAAATGCATTAACAACGGCACTCTAAACATTCACTCGCACACGCACACGCATACACACACACACACACACAAAGAGACAGTCACACACAAAGTCACACATACAAAGTCACGCACATTCAGAGTCACGCAAAGCAATTCGAAGCGTGTAGATTTCCAGCTCTACAAGAGTGAAGCCTTATGTTAAAAACTTTGCTCGTTAATTTTTAGTACGATTGCGCTCCACAGTGTCCCTCGCATTCGCACACACGCTCACGTGACAAGAGTAAAGTGACAAGATACAGACTGGGTTATCTGGCCCTGGCTTTTGAAACAACTGGATGGCAACAGGCCTCAGGAAATTCTTGCTGTCAACGAAGAACAGACCGATCGGTGAACACATCTTAAGACACAAAAAAAACAACCAACAGCTAATATTAGATTGTGTTTTAGTGTTCATGTTGTGTGTGTGTGTGTGTGTGTGTGTGTGTATGTGTGTGTGTGTGTGTGTATGTGTGTGTGTGTATGTGTGTGTGTGTATGTGTGTGTGTGTATGTGTGTGTGTGTGTATGTGTGTGTATGTGTGTGTGTATGTGTGTGTGTGTGTATGTGTGTGTGTATGTGTGTGTGTGTGTGTGTGTGTGTGTGTGTGTGTGTGTGTGTGTGTGTGTGTGTGTGTGTGTGTGTGTGTGTGTGTGTGTGTGGTAAGAAACAGTTAATAAATTGCTTGTCAGGTTGCGTGAACCTGCTTTCTAGACGAATTGTTGCGTTCATGTATGCGTGTGTGTGTGGCGATGAGTGTGTGCGTGTGTGTAGCGATGAGTGTGCGTGTGTGTGTGGCGATGAGTGTGCGTGTGTGTAGCGATGAGTGTGCGTGTGTGTGTGGCGATGAGTGTGCGTGTGTGTGTGGCGATGAGTGTGCGTGTGTGTGTGGCGATGAGTGTGCGTGTGTGTGTGGCGATGAGTGTGCGTGTGTGTGTGGCGATGAGTGTGCGTGTGTGTGTGGCGATGAGTGTGCGTGTGTGTGTAGCGATGAGTGTGCGTGTGTGTGTGGCGATGAGTGTGTGCATGTAGACGTGCTTGCGTGTGCATGCGTGCGTGTATGTCTGTGTATATTTAGAAAGAAGAAAGAAACAAAAATCCCCATATTTCCAAACTTACTAAACTAAGAAAACCGTAAACACAATATTAGTACAATGAGATGGAATGATGGATTATAAAAGTTAAGCAATAGCTGTTATTTTCCTTAACCGTTTACTAGAAAAACGTTTTAAAAAAATTACACTGTCAGTAAACTAAATTATTTCTACTCAAATTACAAACTTTCTGTTCTCACAGACCAGAGAAAATTAATCAGCTAAATGCATGAGCAACCATTTCTTAGATGACATCGACCTTCTCATTTCCAGGAACAGCTTAACGGTAAAGTACTAATAATAATGTATGAATGTAACAGCTTAACGGTAAAGTACTAGTAATAATGTATGAATGTAACAGCTTAACGATAAAGTACTAGTAATAATGTATGAATGTAACAGCTTAACGGTAAAGTACTAGTAATAATGAATATAACAGTTTAATGGTAAAGTACTAGTAATAATGTATGAATGTAACACCTTATCAGGGAAAATACTAATATGGGCAAAATATACTTAACGGGAAAGTCCTAGTACAGTCTGAATGTAACACCTTATCGGGGAAAATACTATTATGGACAAAATATACTTAACGGGAAAGTCCTAGTACAGTCTGAATGTAAGACCTTATCTGGAAAATACTAATATGGCGGTGTACCAACTTAATGAAAAGTCCTAATACAGTCTGAATGTAACACCTATTCGGGAAAATACTAATATTGCCAGAATGTACCAACTTAATGGAAAAGTTCTAATACAGTCTGACTGTAACACCTTATCGGGGAAAATACTAATATAGTCTTGAACACGTGACTAATAATTCAGCCAGTCTTAAACACGGGCCCATAATTCAGCCAGTCTCCAACACGGATCCCATAATTGGGCCAGTCTTAAACAAGGAGTCCATAAATGAGCGGGTCTTGGACAAGGATCACGTGATTGAGTGTGTCTTGGGTCTTCCATCTTCCTTATAGTCCTCTTTCTCTCTTCTCTTCTTTTGTTCTGTCATCTAGCATGTATTTCTGTTTGGCCTACAGGACAACATTTTATAGTCCTCTTTCTCTCTTCTCTTCTTTTGTTCTGTCATCTAGCATGTATTTCTGTTTGGCCTACAGGACAACATTGTTTAAATCGGTTTCTGGTAAATGGTATCCCAAAGATTTTATCATCCATAACAGTATTAATATTAATATTTTCTTGAAGGGGGGAGGGGAGATTGGATACATGATTTATTTTTAAATAACTGCTAATCCTCAAACATCTGATCCGCTACAAATATCATTTCACGACGATTGGTCAGATCGTGATCCTGTCTCAGGGAGATCCGTTCTGACTGTTTCAGGTCAAGACAGTCATTTGATGTGACAGCGACCTGGGTTCTCCAAGCGTCAAGTGTGGCCTACATTCCTATCTGTCTTTCGCGTTACATCCTGTTCAGCTGTGACTGTGGGGGAAGGGGGGGAGGGAAGCTAATCGTCGTGACGTCTCGAAACAAATGAAAATTCCAAACTGTAGTTATGAGAAAACATTCATGCAGATGTATATAACTATTATTGAGACAGTCTTCATTCTACCACATTAACCCTCACAACCCCACATTACAGTCCTCACTCCCCACATTACAGTCCTCAGTCCTCACTCCCCACATTGCAGTCCTCACTCCCCTCATTACAGTTTTCACTCCCCACATTACAGTCTTCACTCCTCACATTACAGTCCTCAGTCCTCAATCCCCACATTACAGTCCTCACTCCCCACATTACAGTCTTCACTCCTCTCATTAAAATCTTCATTCTCCACATTATAGTCCTCATTCCTCACCAAGACTCCTGGGCCTTAGGGCTAATAGGTAGGGTGGATAGTTTTGGTTAGGTCGTCAATAGACTTAGAGTTAGGTTAGTGTAGCAGTAGAAGAAGAAAAGATAAGCACAGAAGGACTTTGATTAATTAGAAGTTAGAGGAAGAGACATTTTTATTATACTAGAGTAAATGGTGGACGTGTTATTATAAAAAATGTATGCATTGAATGTAATGTGTATCATGCCCTGGACATGTGAGCATTTTTAGCTATATACTTCATGTTGTCATTTACTTATTGGACTGCCCTGGTCCTCGTCAGTTCAGAGACGGAAGATTTATAAAATAAAATTAAAATTAAAAATCGATTACTTTTCAAAAGAACCTGGTTGGTTTTTTTGTTGAATTTGTAAAAATGGCATTGCGTGCAGAAGACAAGAAGAAAACACCCGAACAAAGACAGATCATATCTTCACTCGACACTATACCACATATCCGGCCACCCCCTCACCCTTACACAAACATACACTTATACACTTATATAAGCTAAAATACACACATATGTATCACCTAATACATAACGCACGTAGACCTAAACGTATTTGTGCGAGTATACACGTCACACGCATACAGAACAGAAATACAAATTAAAAAACACACTTAATGTCATCCTTAGAGCAGAGAGAGAGAGAGAGAGAGAGAGAGATGCTAACTAAATTTTACCTACTGAATGCAAGTCACTACTGGTAAAAACAACAATAATGTCAAAACCCATTACAAATATTTTTTTAAGTTAATTGGGAAACTTATTACCAACACGTTACAACAGAAGCAACAATAACAATAGATTATAAACTGTCAAACAGAAATAGCAACATTACAGAGAAAGTACTAAAAACGATATATTTACCACAAAGTCTCTCTATTTACCTCAAAGTTACTCTATTTACCACAAAGTCCATCATTTAGCTAAAATGGTCCTCTATTAACCACAAAGTATATCTATTTACCACAAAATCCTCTCGACATGGTAGTCCCTCAGTAATCTTCAGGTCGCAGATAAAGAGTCGTTTTTGGTCCAAGGCATCTTGGATGGTCAGACCTTCCAGCAACGGTTCCAGCATGGCATCAGTCACCGGAAATCTGGAATTAAAGAAGTTCCAAAATTTACAAATGTCTTCGACTGTAAGGCGACAACACTTGCTACAACTGTGAATCGACAACTGGCTATTCTCAAACAAGATTAGTCAACATCTGGATACAACTATATAACAGTCATTTCCTAAGACCATACGGCAATAATGAGTTACATTTATATGACATTAATTTGCTACAAATGCACAACTATAAATCTGCTACAATTTTACGACACTTGGAGTAACTATACACAAATTGTTATATCTGTACAGCAATCTGGTAAAAGTGTAATGTGCGAATTAAAATAAGTGTTTACATTTGTTCTTGATTTTGTTTTATTTTTGTACCTTTCATCATTTTTTTAAAAGTCAGCTAACTATAATTCTGCTCTGGCCGACCTAGCTTAATACACAAAATCGTGAACAAAGTCATATCACATCTTAAAGATAACCAAATATGTTACGATACATAATGTTTCGTTTTTTGTTACACCGCTCCAGTTTCAGGACAAGCTTGTATAATACTTGTTTTACGACATATCGCAAAATTGCGGTTAGCACATAGGACTCTAGAATTCGTTATATTTGTTACTTTGTAGACGGTTCTAACGCATGACATTTTCTTACTGTAACCCTGTTACAATAATTTAATGAATTTAATGGTGCAGGTGTCTCTGTGCATGCATTGCTCTTGTATTGTCTTTGGACGAATGACAGTAATTAATGACGTGAAGGCGGATGTACGAAGTGCGAGTGAGGGTGTTTAGGCGTTTTTTTGTTTTGTTTTGTTATATTTTTTAACCTACAAATTTCTATTTTTTCCCCCGACTGTATACCTCTATATAGGTGGCCAAAACTCTGCGACCAAAAAAACAAAAAAGGGGCGAGAAGGCTCAAAGACAGCCATGTAAGGAACGGACCCTTGGCCTTAGGCTTGCCAAGAGAGATATAGACAGCAATAGGATAACGATAGCCCATAAAAAAAAGCCTTAGGGCCACGTTAGAATAAGGTTGAAAAGGTCGCGAGAGGTTTCGGGGATATTTTTCAATTGAGTTGACAGTTGTGATGTTCTACGTTAAAATAGTACCGAAAGTGCTTTGAATTTACGTGAGGCAACTGCTTCGTAATAACGAGAAACCGTAATTTTCTGCGGTGGCTCTGTATTTACTTCTCTATTGTGGCTCTGTACTTACTTCTCTATTCTGGTTCTGTATTTACTTCTCTATTCTGGTTCTGTATTTACTTCTCTATTGTGGCTCTGTATTTACTTCTCTAGGATGGCTCTGTCTTTAGTTTTCTATTGTGGTTCTGTACATACTTATCTATTGTGGCTCAACTTATTTCTCTAGGGGTGCTCTGTACTTACTTATCTATTGTGGCTCTGTACTTACTTCTCTATTGTGGCTCTGTACTTACTTCTCTATTGTGGCTTTGTACTTACTTCTCTAGGATGGCTCAGTACTTACCTCTCTAAGGTGGCTCAGTACTTACCTCTCTAAGGTGGCTCTGTACTTACCTCTCTAAGGTGGCTCTGTATTTACCTCTCTAAGGTGGCTCTGCACTTACTTCTCTAGGGTGGCTCTGTACTTACATCTCTAGGGTGGCTCTGTACTTACCTTTCTAAGGTGGCTCAGCACTTACTTCTCTAGGGTGGCTCTGTATTTACTTCTTTAGTGTGACTCTGTACTTCTCTGGGATAACTCTTTACTTACTTCTCTAGGTTGTCTCTATACTTAGCTGGGTTGGCAGTGTATTTATTTCTCTATGGTGGCTCTGCGCTTATATTTCTGGGGTGGCTCTGTCCTAACTTCTTAAGAGCAACTCTATACTTACTTCTCTGGAATGGCTCTGCAAAGTTCAATAAGTGAATGGTTCAAGCTGTTCATGCGCTGAAGTCCGAAGAACAAGTCATTACTCCAGCGATCTGCACCCTGTAAGGCAATGCATTAGATATATAAATTGAAATATTCATTTCTTCAATTTTTGCATATATACACACAAATAGTTATTCATACAAGTTTACAGATGTGGACGGACGGACGAACATGACAGACAGACAAGATAGATAGACAGACAGTCAAAAAAACAGATAAATAGATAGATAGATATACAGACAGACAAACAGACAGACAGACAGACAGATAGATAGATAGATAGATAGATGGATAGATAGATAGATAGATAGATAGATAGATAGATAGATAGATAGATAGATAGATAGATAGATAGATAGATAGATAGATAGATAGATAGATAGATAGATAGATAGATAGATAGATAGATAGATAGATAGATAGATAGATAGATAGATAGTCATACAAACATAATATTCTATAATCAAAATTATTTGTTATAATACGATATTACAATAACAACGATGCAAGGGATAGCTAAACGAAATATTTAGTTTAGAAATTACAAACGGAGAACAACAGACAAACCATACCGAACAGAAAAAATGATGTGGCTGTTCTTATAGAGGCCTGTACCAGATGTTAACAAAGATGCCCTCATCTATGGTATAACCTAGCAAAATGCCAACCAACCACAGACTTATAAAACATATAATCATTTTGTCATCTGTCCAAACGAGATGTGGCGTAAAAATCAATATCTTTCTTTGTTGCTGACTGAAGTCTTCACTCGGGCCATTTGCGAGGGGGGGAGGGGGTGATCACCAAACCAGCAAACAAAACATGCATTCTGATCAGCGATGTTAACTGCGTTACGTTTGCCGCCATGAACAAAGCGTCTCGTAGTCTGTGACGTCGAAAGTTGTTCCATCATACTCCACAACATTCGGCAGACTGAAATATAACAACATATATCTATCTACTTCATGACACTATTCCAATAAACGTGTCATTTCGACTGTCTTGTTCACGTTGACACGTGCCATTTACGCTATTTCATACTAAATGTTCTAGAAGTGCCAAACTTTTGTGCGTGTTTTGTTTTGTTTTGTTTTGTTTCACAAACTAATAATTCAAGACTCACATCTGTATGCGTCAACTTATAAGCACGCAGAAACTTCATTTTAGGTGTATGCATTTGCTTACGTGTGTGTGTATGCGTGCATAATTCATTGAAGTTTGAGGATGGATCTGTTTATCACCAATAGGGAATTTGTACACTTGAACCCTTCAACATCCTTGTTGCTCAGAAGAGCAATGCAGCCATTTTTGCTATACTTTACTTGTGTCTTAGCATTTGTATTTAAGAAAGGTGCAACTGTTGTTGACCTTCCTTCTGTTATCTATTTTATTATTATTTGGGGGGAGAAAGAGAGAGATGCAATGATTAAATTAAGCCACTCAAATAAATTCCAAGAAAATATATCCTTCTGATATGAGAAATGTTAAATATGAATATGATATGAAGAAAATTACTCAGTCTAAAGGAATGGGGAAGTAGACAGCTTACGTTAAAAAAATAACCATTGCGTCACATATATGACAGTTTAGGGAGGTAGGATTCTTCACAATCAAAATTTCAAATTAGGTAGTTTAGATTTGTGCTTAAAATTGTTGCACATCCTTATAAATTGTGTTTCTAATCACTATATAGAACACACTACCTGATAACACATAACACACTGCCAAATAACTTAGAACACACACTGCTTGGTGACTCAGACTACTGTTGGCATAGAACACACTGCCTTCTTACTTAGAACAAACTGTCTGATGACTTAGAATACATTCCCAGGTGACTTAGTACACTCTACATGCATACTTAGAACACCGTGCCTTTTTGCATTTGCACAGAAGACTCCGCCTGCTTACTTAGAACACACTGTCTGTTTACAAAGAACACAATTCCTGTTTACTTAGAGCATTCTGTCTGCTTTGTTAGAACATTCTGCCTGTTTACTAGAATACTGTCTGCTTATTTAGAACACACTGCCTGCTTACTTAGAACACACATTTCCTGTTGACAAACAACACACTACCTGTTTACTTAGAACACACGTCCTGTACACAGACCATACTGCCTGCTTACTTAGAACACAATGTCTGTTTACTTAGAACACACTGAATGCTAAATAGACCATTATGCCTATTTACTTAGAACACAGCCTGTTGACGCAGATCAAAATGCATGCATACTTAGAATATAGTACCTGTTTACTTCCCTGCCTGTTAACTTAGAATATAGTACCTGTTTACTTCCCTGCCTGTTAACTTAGAATATAGTACCTGTTTACTTCCCTGCCTGTTAACTTAGAATATAGTACCTGTTTACTTCCCTGCCTGTTAACTTAGAATATAGTACCTGTTTACTTCCCTGCCTGTTAACTTAGAATATAGTACCTGTTTACTTCCCTGCCTGTTAACTTAGAACACACTGTTTGTTAACTTAAAACAAACTGCCTACTTAATAGCAATCTATGAGTACACAGCAGACTGCTATAATGCCTGATTAACTGTAGCTTGTCAAACGCGCATTACAACATTCTCTTCGAGTACGATGGCAACAAGCATCAAAGGCAGCAATGCCACCTTTCAAAGGAATGGTCTGACTAGGATCACGTGACGTTGGATACGACCGGAAAGACGGGCTTGTTAACTTGTACAGTAGGCTATTCAGTGGCGGTACGTTCCATTTTTGTTACCAAACCAGTCAATATGCGTGCATAGGTAAGTATGTGCGCATTTTCATCAACTTTTGTTTGTCTTCTGTACACCTAAGAAATCAAGATTTTTTTTTTATAAAACATCTCGCTCTGCTGTATCCGTGTTCTACCTGCAGAACAAGTTGTTTATTTTTTTTATAATTTGATGGAACAGTTCTTTTATCATGTTCAATTGAAAAGAAAAAAATAATATAAATGGAGGTTTTCGAGCTTATTGATGCTGCCTTCGTCTCTACCCACCCTTTCAGCAGTCTGCTAGTAGAGATGTTCAGTTTGGTATGACAGCATAGGTATTTTACTCAGTAAATAATGATAACTGGACAACGTAAGTATTTTACTCAGTAAATAATGATAACTGAACAACTTAGTATCTTACTCAGTAAATAATGATAACTGGACAACGGAAGTATTTTACTCAGTAAATAATGATAACTGGACAACGTAAGTATTTTACTCAGTAAATAATGATAACTGAACAACTTAGTATCTTACTCAGTAAATAATGATAAATGGACAACGTAAGTATTTTACTCATAAATAATAATAACTGGACAACTTACTCAGTAAATAATGATAACTGGGCAAATTCAATCAATTACACTAATGCTTTTGATCTCCAATTCTCGAACCTCCACAGGGAAAAAGAATTCTTTTAAAAATTGTCTTCAATCACTTAATGACTGAAACTATACCGCCAGGGGAGAGCAGGGAATCTGAAAATTTGCAACGAGGCTTAGTTTATACTCGGAACAGAGATAGGGTTTGCGGGTTCGACCCCAACTCCCCTGCGCGGACTAACAAATTACATAATTTGTTTTATATCAAAAACTCTCTACATCCGGACAGCACCGGGATTTTCAGCCAGTGTATGCTTATAAATCAAATTTTCTATTGAAAACGAGATGTGTGTTAACGCACATTCAAAGAAGACAATTGCAGGTGAAGATTTAGAAAAGGTAGCCCATCGTCTCACCCTTACCACTTTTCTGCTTATTTTCATTAAGATAAACGCCACCAGAAACAACAAATGATTTCCTGTGCTAAACTAGCTTTGAAACTTAGCACACTTCTTTTTAGTCTTTTGCTTTGTTTTATTTCGCTGTACTTCTTAATGAAAGGTATTGCTTCCCTGTGTACAAACCTTACAGACAAAACTGAACTTTCTGCGACTCTAGAAACTCCTTAACACCATTATAGCAGCTGCAGCATCGTACTTCTTAGCGCCATTTCAGTAGCTGCAGTAGTACTTCTCTACACCATTTAGCAGTTGCAGCACCCTACTATTTAGTAAACTCTTAGACAGTAGCCGCCGCACCCTTTAAATGTCAACGGAATAAAAATATCTTCTCGTGCTTAGCCATTTTTATTTGAAACAGACAGTTTCGGCGTTGATGCTTTCATGGAATTTTAGAACGTTTGTACGAAACAAGTTCACGAGAACAGGAAAATATCTTCTATCTCACAGTAGAAGTCCCTGAAGACCCTTCATAAACAACTTGCAGAAGATGTAATATCTGGGCTGAGGAATGGCCCAAACTTTATTAACCCCTTAGAGAAACGTAACGTCTGCATTCTGTCAAGAATCGGCCTAAACCTTAACCTCTTTGAGCAGCCAGACCGTAAAGTCCTTACCGTTGGGAGATTGAAGACATGTTCCGTGTAGATTTTCCGCAAGTCTTCCAGACTTTTCCAGACTCCGGTTGTCAGCATTACAATCTTACTGGTAGCGATCAGCTGTATCTTCGTCTTCACAATGTCCCACTACAGAGTGTGAACAAACTCTAATGCATGAGAAAGGCGAGTGTGAACAAACTCTAATGCATGAGAAATGGCGAGTGTGAACAAACTCTAATGCATGAGAAATGGCGAGTGTGAACAAACTCTAACACATGAGCAATGACGATTGTGAACAAATCTTTTCAATACATGAGCAATGGTGACTGTGAACAAATCTTTTAATATATGAGCAATGGTGATTAAGAACAAATCTTTTAATATATGAGCAATGACGATTGTCGACACACCCGTGCTAACAGTAAAGAAGAAGATTGCCTTAAAGAGTAGGAATAAACTTTAATTCACAGTTAATGAAGAGTGTGATCAATCCTTCGGTTGTTACAAGTGAATAACAATATGATACGAGACTTTGCGATCAACTTTAAGTGAACACTTAATCGAATGAAAAGCCTTACTAAGATAGCAATAAGAGATAATGTGACTGAACTAATTTAATTTGCTATCATGAGTGTGCATTTCACATTTTAGCACACAACTAATTTAATATGCTAGCAGCTATTGACAGAGTCACATTAATGAGTGTGCATTTCACATTTTAGCACACAACCAATTTAATATGCTAGCAGCTATTGACAGAGTCACATTAATGAGTGTGCATTTCACATTTTAGCACACAACCAATTTAATATGCTAGCAGCTATTGACAGAGTCACATTAATGAGTGTGCATTTCACATTTTAACACACAACTAATTTAATATGCTAGCAGCTATTGACAGAGTCACATTAATGAGTGTGCATTTCACATTTTAACACACAACTAATTTAATATGCTAGCAGCTATTGACAGAGTCACATTAATGAGTGTGCATTTCACATTTTAACACACAACTAATTTAATATGCTAGCAGCTATTGACAGAGTCACATTAATGAGTGTGCATTTCACATTTTAACACACAACTAATTTAATATGCTAGCAGCTTGTTGTATGATGGGAAAATATTCCCACATATATTTTATATAAATTTTTATTTGTGGAATGAGTGCGTATTGCGTCCTGTTTACAGAGAAGGGAAGCCCTGAAATGAATGAGAGACATGTGTGGAAGATTTAGGGACTGGCGTTTGATGTCTACGGTGTTTGAAGTCTGCGAGCGCGGCGGTCAGCGTGTGGTCAGTGTGTACACTTAGCGGGTGGTTAGAGTTGTTAGAGGGACATAATCATCTTAGAGCTAATGAATTGAACAGGTCAGAAGCTGGTCTAAGCAGGGTAATAAAAACCACAGTGAAAATGTTATCTTCACTAACCCCACAGGAATCTTCCAAGGACCGAAAACATCGGCAAGATGAAAAGTTCTAATGCAATCCCTGTGGGAGCATTGTCAGCGGTACTACTACTACTACTAATGTTATCTTCACTACTTCCTGAAAAATCGTCTGAGGGTGACGACTGGAAAAGGGTAGTCCGCCCAAAACAACACTGGGTCGTATATGAGAGAAGAAAACACTGGCTATATAGGTAAAAGCGTCTTTGTATTTGTGTGAATGGTTAAGTTTTATTAGGATGTTATATACTATGTTTTATTTATGAACATGTTAATATTCTTCCTTTCAGAGGCCTATGCCAAACTTAGTAGTTATTAATCGAGCACTGGACTGGACACTTAGGCTTTGCAATTGTTTGTGTTGCAGGGTTTTTTCTTGTTATTGTGTATTCTCGGCTGCTCGTTTATAGCTGCCTGTTGTTTGCCTGTGTGGCTGTGCCTGTGTGGCCGTTCTACTTGTCCCGGCTGAATTGGGACGTGCCGATCTATTGGCTGGCAAAATTCAAGTCTACCAGACTGACGTCATTTCAATACATAAGCTAAGTTCCCATCCGGAACGTGACTTCAGTACAAATGAACTGGCTTAGGATGAACTGAATTTTCTAAATCTTGTTAACTTTTTCTTTTATTAAATTTCTTGTTATTATTTTAAAACGCGTGTTTGTTAGTTCTATCGTTATTTTCGTAGTTCAAATGATAATGTAATGATTACGTCTTGTCCTCTGTTCGTTTAATTATAATTGTTTTCTATATATATATAATTATTCATAAACATTAAATCTCAGCTGATTCTGAGTTGGGGGCGGAGCCAAATTGGCGACGTACCAGTATGTCAGCGTAATAGTTGCAGATATACATATTTAACCAGTGACCCATACTCTGCACCGGCACTTGTAGATGTCTAGTATCATAGCTAATTATACAGAGTTGGTATAAGTCATTATTACAAAGTCACCCCAGAGTATAGCGGCAACACAGCTATTGACAGAGTCACATTAATGAGTGTGCAATTCACATTTTAGCACACAACTAATTTAATATGCTAGCAGCTATTGACAGAGTCACATTAATGAGTGTGCAATTCACATTTTAACACACAACTAATTTAATATGCTAGCAGCTATTGACAGAGTCACATTAATGAGTGTGCAATTCACATTTTAGCACACAACTTAGGGTGTAATTCACACACGACCTTCATTTTTTTTTCTTTTGTCTCTGGGTAAAAGTGTAAATGTTTGCAGTATGAAAGAATGTTGCACACGGAAAATGAATTGCTTTTAAAAAATATATGTCAATATACAAACAAAAAGTCTAGTATACAAAACTAAATTAGTGTTTTCTGTTTCTTCTACTCTTTTGTGTGTGTATATATATGTGTGTGTTATTCATAATAAATCGAGTTTTTCCATTTAAAATATCTATCTTCTTTAACAGGTCAATGTTCAATAATTTCTTGAAATCAAAAGCAATGTTTTTCAGACATATTATTTTTACGATGAAATAATAATAAAAGGGTGTAATTTAGGCAGTTAAATTAACATTGTTGCAATATAAGCGTCATCAAAGCACACACATCAATCCACTTTCTTCCTGAATACATGCAAAAATTGACGGAAGCACAACATTAAGCATAGGCATACGTCGATTTAAATTGCGGAATTAGCAAAATCCTGTGTCACTTTTTTTTAATTTATGGTGCTTATAAGGGTGGGAGGGGGAGCGAAATCAAGGGTGAAAGCTACCGACCTTGGCCTCAAAAGAAAACTGCTCGTCTGCCGGCATGGATCGGATCTGTTAGAGAAACAAATTTATAAATAAATAAGATCAAAATTGCCTGTCCTGTTTGCACTAATAACAGTTAATCTCTCAAAGTCTTAGTAAGCAATGGCGGCCTTTAGAAATGAAGATGATGAAAAATAAATATATCAACACTATATTAAAATGGTATTTCTATTAATCGGGGGGTGGGGTGGAATTAACTAATCAGTCAAACAATGTGATTGGCTACACCGTGGATCAATTGATGATTAGATGAACGCACGGAAGAATGGGTTTGTTTACGCGGACATACGAATAAATAGATTGCAAGAAGATAGATAGATAGATAGATAGATAGATAGATAGATAGATAGATAGATAGATAGATAGATAGATAGATAGATAGATAGATAGATAGATAGTAGATAGATAGATAGTCAATCTGGATGGAGAAAGGCATAAATGATATGGAAGGAAATAAGGGTGTGACGATGTGTGACAAATTCTGTGTCATGACCTCGTGACCCAATTGCTCGTTTCAAAATTAAATTTTTGAACGGACCTTGTTGAAATTCACCCGTGATACATCAGTATCGAGAGAAGCTTTCTAGCAAGGTCAGATTGTTGCATAACTTTAGGCCAGTGTCCAGCACCTTCGAGATCAACAACATACCACGTGAACGGTCACGTGATGCGTTCAATGCAGTTTCATAAAAAACGATCATAAGGCGCAAAAATACTCACTCACTCCCAGATCGGCAGACACACCAGACGCTGTATTAGCTCGTCCCGCCGCCATACCAGAGTCGTAAGAGAGTCGAAGATGAACCCGCGCTAGAGCAGTAAAATCTACTTTTAAGAGGTAACAATAACACGTCTACTTCTTACAGTATCTATTGCATTTGTTGATTGTTTTTGTAATTGAATTGATGTATGTATTTGTGCAGCTTAGCGCTATTTTAGCCAAAGCACGTGTTTCGATGTAAAAGGACAAATCTAAAAGTTATTGTATATAAATTATTGTAACTTTTCCTTATCTTTAATTTATATAAATCTTAAATTCCCTAGTGCCGCCAGTATGTCTGTGCACGTGGTGAATTCTTCTTTGTAATTCAAATTGTTCTTGCATATAATTTTTCGTGTAAAATTGTAAAGCATTCATGCTTCATTTTGAATTAATCCTTTGTGTGAATTCCAATTTTTAATGCTGTAAATATTTGAGAATTCATACGTTCGTGTAACGTTATATGTAACACACACGTGGACCACAATGTATATTTAAATATAACCATATTTGAATTGTAAACGACACGATAGTCAAAGATTCTAAATTCAGAACCTTAAACAAAGAAACATGTGCTTGGGTTTTGCGAATATAGACGCAAATAGTTACAGAACCCAAAATCCTTTGTTTCAGCCGGGTTCTTATGTTACTCCTCTCTACCTTCGTACTTCTTGAGTCGTACACCGACTCGGGTGTCTTCATGACCCATACGTGAACTATGCAGAAGTACCTCGTGTTAACTACGGTTAACGATTCGTCGCAAGTACATTAGCGATGCAGTAATTGAGTGGATGATTGACTGTTATGCTATGCAGTACTGACGATGAGCCAAAGGATGTGGACAAGTTCTAACCAGTTGAACCCCACATGCGACCAAAAGTGTAGTTAAGTATATCTACTGTGGTCCAGAATCAAATGACTATTTGGCAAGAGAATTCTCGTTAAGACTTTTAACAAAGACGGTAAAATGAGAGAACAACGCTGTGTAGAATTAAGACGTCGTGTTCGTAATTAATCGTTGCTGTTAATTGTTAAATTTATTAAATCTTATTTCATTTTGTTAAGAACCTCTTTTTGTAGTAAATTGTATGCATATAGACCAAATGGGATTGGATGGGGGCTGTCTGAGCTAAACGAATGACGTAATGAATGCATATGAATCTAAGAGAGTTTTTAACGATTTCCAATCTAGCTAATGTACGCAAATTATCAGTTTCGTAAATCTGTGATCTAGACTACAAAGATGCATTTTTAATTTAGTCGAATGATGATTTGAGCAACCAGTCTGTTTAGGTTAAACGAGAGAGAATTAATTTAAATAGTAAATTAAAGTTCTATAATTTCCTAAGCAGGGTCTTTAAATAAATACTGGAAACGTAACAAGTGGGGGAATCTCGTCCGTGGATTGATATGTATTAAATTGTAACATTTTTTATACATAGGGCGTATCATAAACCTAGAAACGAACGAACGAACTGAGAATTGCCAATATTCTATTGATTCAGGATTGTTGAAATATTTATCTTGCTTTTGTTGTGACATGTGCATGTATTCTTTTGCAGAGTAGCGTGCATGTTAGTTAATATATGTTTAAGCGTAGTTAAGCATTATGTTAGCTATTGATGATTTATTTAGTATTGTGTTACTGGATACTTCATTGTGAGAAGTCGACGTGTTATACCGCCAGCTAGGAGAGTTACCGGTAGTAACAGACTTCGGACTATTATATTTAGGGTGCTAAGTATAATGTGTAATGTTGTATGGTCGGAGCCGTGACATTACGAAAGCCTTGGAGACAACAGACTTGTAGCCAAGCAGGTGAAAGTGTAACCAACGCGTAATTTATTTCGGAAGGTGTTCTGAATAAATTCAATAATTTTTGTAAGGTCGTAGCCTAAAAGTTATTGTGGGATAAAAGCGGAGTTTTATCGCCTACGGTTAGATACACAATCACGAGAGATATTTATTGTAGCCAGACGCGCTAAATAAATAAGATGGACATTTCGGATCTCGAACAGGTTATTAAGGATCTGAGAGAGATAGGTTCATTGATCGGATACCGAACCGAAAAAGAGTTAATGAACTACGTGAGAACTGAACTAGACAAGAGAGAGAAAGAGGAAGCAGAGAGAGAGATAGAAAGAGAAGAGATAGAAGATGATCACATTATAGCTTTGATAAATCTAGGGATCAACTATCGGAAGAACAGTGTAGGGAGTTTACAACTCGTGGAGATTCTAAAACGCGAACAGAAGATAGGCATATCACTAAGATACGAAAGTGAACAGCTACGTAATTTTGCCTTACTCGCACTCAATGAAAAGGAAATAGAACACAGGGAAGAAAAGATATCTTCATTAAGCTCACGTGTAAAACTTACAGAAGCGCAGTTGTGTGATAGAGATTTCCGATTCAAAGGGGAGGCTGAAATACGAGACCTAAGGTTCGAAATTAGAAAGTTGAAGAAAGAGAGGCTAAGGCTTATAGAAAGGAAAGAAAGTCTAGAATTAGAATGGTTGTGGACAGAAATCAAAACAGAGTCTAAAATTGTTGGGAAAGGTGAGGGTACTGTTGACAAATTACGACAGGAAGGTCAGGCCGTGAACTTTGACTTGCCGAGGTCAAACGCCGCGAGGGTGGAGACTGACACACAGAAATTAGTCACGCTACCGAACACAGCAGACGAATTAGACAGTTTGATTGAAAACAAAAACAAATGTTTTGACGAAACCATTACAGTTCAACATGCTAACCAGTTTACAGAAACAGTTGGCGCACCAAAGCTTGATCTTGAAACAGAGACAAGAAAAGACACTGTTGTTAAGGACTTAATAACACGTGTAGAATTTGGACAAACACATACACCGCCGTGTACGTGTGACACCTCGTTTGACGGACTGAATGCGCATGATAAGATAGAGACAGATTCTATCGGTTGTGTACCGTTAAGGTGTGATGAAACTTCTAGCAACACAGTGACTGATTTTTCTGACAGGACAAATACGCATGAGAAGATAGAAACGGGTTCTATCAGTTGTGTATCGTTGAAAGGCAGTGACGCATCGACTGAGTTTACTGACCGAACTGTTAGTTTAAGAGAGGGTCATGAGAATGTGCTCGCTACGAAGACTGACATCGGTAGATCTCGATCTCCGATGATTGACGTGAGTCATGACGTAATTTTGGAACACAAGATTATTGCGTTATGCGAGGTTTCGAGTGCTAACACATTGACAGCCAGGGAAACAGAAGTATTTGATCCAGATGACAGTATAGGTAGCATTACAGACGGAGACAATGTGCCTATGATAAATTCATTTACTTCAGATGACATGACAGTTGTCAGAGCTGAGACAGAGTTCTTTTCCAAACGTGACATGGAAGAAGATATAGTCGAAAACTGTACAAGGACGAAATCTAGTATTTCTAACATAGGGATATTAGAGACGGTCGACGATAACCATGCATGTGTACTGACGTGTATGCACGCTGTTGTCAGAGACATGGCAGAACCGTCTGCAGATAAATCACTTAACGGAATTAGTGACGTAGACAGAAGCCACGGTACAGGGACTACCTTTATTGACTCACCTGTTGAGATAAAGGAATGTCATGAGTACGTACCAAAAACTGAGACAAGTAGAAGTAAGGAGGAGGGGGTTTCATTAACTGATATGTTCCTTGGTTCACTGATGATAAGTACGGAGTGTAATCCCAAATTGATCAAAGACACAGTACAAATGAGTGACAGAACTAGATTGATAGACAATGAAAACCGGAGTGACGGACTGATAACCAGAGTAGGTGGGGCATCGGGACTGTTACTGACATCAGATGCAGAGAATTATGATAGAGGAAACAGTGGGAGTGTAGCCTATGACACACAGAGAGTAGACATAGTGATGTTATTCAGTGTAATAGAGACAGGTAACATTCACTGCCAGTTAGTGACTGAAACTGACAGAATTTCCATCATAGATTCTGACGATTTGATGAGGAGACACATTGAATTAACTAAGTCAGTAGAGACAGATTATGTTAGTTCAATAAACGGTATGATCCAGGGGAGACAATCAGTAACTCTTGGGGAGTTTAAGACAGAACCCTTGTTCATACAACCACAGGAATCCGACTTGCTAGCGAGTGAGTCTGACCACACAGTGACTAGGGAATACTCGAGTGGAGGGTTAGACAATTCTAGAGTCACAAAGGAGACACAGACTTATGTTGTCAAGGAGAGAGACAAATTGACAGACATAACAGTCGAACACCTAGTTGTGAATGGGTTAAAACAGAAAACAACTAGTGGGATGAGGTATTTCACTTCAGTCTATGATAAAATCAGGAGAACAGAACCTCCAGATTTAGGGGAGAAGCTAATGTTGCAATTCAGGTACTTCAGAGAGACTGGTAGCCGTGACAGAGCACATTTGCAAACCTATGACGGTAGACTAGATGCGAAATGGACCCATAGTAGATCTGACGCCATTCCGACAAAAGACGTTGAGTGCATGCGAACTAGAGACGTTCAATGTGTACACAATGACGTAACTACAGATGCGCGAAACACCAAGAGAGCAAATTTCCATTTGCGTGAGTTCAGTGACAAGGCTAAGAGCGATAGATTTGAAATTCAGACTTCGCATAGTCAAGGCCACAGTGACACTGACATGATACGAAACGTATCGAGAAGTTTGAAACTGTTAGACAGGGTAGAGAACAGTCATGCAGAAACGGACACTACCAAAAACATTTTAAACTTGACAAGTACTTTGGGGAGTTTTGAGAGAGATAAAACACTTCAAGGACGTACTTACCGGACGAGAAATGAAAAGTCTAAACTTGACATGCAATATATTGCACCTCACAGTGACATTCTGACGAACAGAGTAAGAAAGAAAGAATACAGTTGTCATGCCATAGACATGTTGACACACATGGGCGACGACGTGTATTGGGATTGGGACAGAACTACGAAGATTGTGCTAGGCAGGATAGTGCAGCATTAGATATGATGATTTGATACCTTCTTTGAATTTTCATTATTTTCTTGTTGTACCGTAGTTGGTGGTTGTTACTGTAAATATGTTGGACATTTCATAAAAACTTGGGACAAGCTATGACACTGATTGAGTTGTGTTAGTGTTGTAACTCTGAATATGACAGGTGGACTGATAGATAGTTCATTAGAGTTGGTAATTCACAAACTCTGATATTTGGTTGATACAGGAAATCAATATCTGGAACTTTTCATAACCTGCATATTGATAGTGTTGTTCATTGGAAGTCATTTTTTTGATCACACTATTGTTGGATACGTATTCAGTGGAATTGGTTGATGTTGGATTTCTATTCTGAATAATCTGGTTAGATCAAACTAGGTTGTGTGTGAACTATTGATTATTGGGACAGATAGTGAGAATTTCAGAACATGTTATTCCATTGGATGGATGTCTATTAAATTAGACTGGACCTTTTCTTAAATCATTTTTCTTTGATTTCTGAAGTGAGAAATATTGTATGAGAGTGCCGTTAATCTAGAGTTGATTTCCCTGCCGCGTTACATTATTTCTGGTTATGTTGAAATTTTTTAATTGTAAATTTTTTCTTCATTTTGCACTTCTACATTTTATAACACATAATTTGTAGGAGGCATTTATCTTTTGGTAAGATAAACGCCTCAAAAGCAAGGGGGTGTGACGATGTGTGACAAATTCTGTGTCATGACCTCGTGACCCAATTGCTCGTTTCAAAATTAAATTTTTGAACGGACCTTGTTGAAATTCACCCGTGATACATCAGTATCGAGAGAAGCTTTCTAGCAAGGTCAGATTGTTGCATAACTTTAGGCCAGTGTCCAGCACCTTCGAGATCAACAACATACCACGTGAACGGTCACGTGATGCGTTCAATGCAGTTTCATAAAAAACGATCATAAGGCGCAAAAATACTCACTCACTCCCAGATCGGCAGACACACCAGACGCTGTATTAGCTCGTCCCGCCGCCATACCAGAGTCGTAAGAGAGTCGAAGATGAACCCGCGCTAGAGCAGTAAAATCTACTTTTAAGAGGTAACAATAACACGTCTACTTCTTACAGTATCTATTGCATTTGTTGATTGTTTTTGTAATTGAATTGATGTATGTATTTGTGCAGCTTAGCGCTATTTTAGCCAAAGCACGTGTTTCGATGTAAAAGGACAAATCTAAAAGTTATTGTATATAAATTATTGTAACTTTTCCTTATCTTTAATTTATATAAATCTTAAATTCCCTAGTGCCGCCAGTATGTCTGTGCACGTGGTGAATTCTTCTTTGTAATTCAAATTGTTCTTGCATATAATTTTTCGTGTAAAATTGTAAAGCATTCATGCTTCATTTTGAATTAATCCTTTGTGTGAATTCCAATTTTTAATGCTGTAAATATTTGAGAATTCATACGTTCGTGTAACGTTATATGTAACACACACGTGGACCACAATGTATATTTAAATATAACCATATTTGAATTGTAAACGACACGATAGTCAAAGATTCTAAATTCAGAACCTTAAACAAAGAAACATGTGCTTGGGTTTTGCGAATATAGACGCAAATAGTTACAGAACCCAAAATCCTTTGTTTCAGCCGGGTTCTTATGTTACTCCTCTCTACCTTCGTACTTCTTGAGTCGTACACCGACTCGGGTGTCTTCATGACCCATACGTGAACTATGCAGAAGTACCTCGTGTTAACTACGGTTAACGATTCGTCGCAAGTACATTAGCGATGCAGTAATTGAGTGGATGATTGACTGTTATGCTATGCAGTACTGACGATGAGCCAAAGGATGTGGACAAGTTCTAACCAGTTGAACCCCACATGCGACCAAAAGTGTAGTTAAGTATATCTACTGTGGTCCAGAATCAAATGACTATTTGGCAAGAGAATTCTCGTTAAGACTTTTAACAAAGACGGTAAAATGAGAGAACAACGCTGTGTAGAATTAAGACGTCGTGTTCGTAATTAATCGTTGCTGTTAATTGTTAAATTTATTAAATCTTATTTCATTTTGTTAAGAACCTCTTTTTGTAGTAAATTGTATGCATATAGACCAAATGGGATTGGATGGGGGCTGTCTGAGCTAAACGAATGACGTAATGAATGCATATGAATCTAAGAGAGTTTTTAACGATTTCCAATCTAGCTAATGTACGCAAATTATCAGTTTCGTAAATCTGTGATCTAGACTACAAAGATGCATTTTTAATTTAGTCGAATGATGATTTGAGCAACCAGTCTGTTTAGGTTAAACGAGAGAGAATTAATTTAAATAGTAAATTAAAGTTCTATAATTTCCTAAGCAGGGTCTTTAAATAAATACTGGAAACGTAACAAAGGGACAGATGGCTGAAGCGGAAAAGAGAAAGGAAGGAGTGGAATAATGGTGGAGAAAAAAATTGGTGTCAATAGAAAAATTAAGAAGAATGACACGAGATTTCATGAGCCTTTTGATTCTATCCGCAAAGTATGGAAACATTTCAAGTAGATTTGTCTTAGACCCACAGCTAAACATATTGAAACTTTTCAACGTACATTAACGTACTGCAAATTCTCCGTCTGACTTGTATTACAACGAACGTACTAAGTCCCTTAATCCAATGCAAAACTAAGTAACTTAATTTACTGGAATAGTAAGCGTACGCCAATTTTAAAAAAAAACAAAAACACATTCTTTTTCAAAACATCTTTGCTTCAAAAGAAAGCCAGTACATTCGCAATTTAGCTTAAACTGTCAAAAGAAAGCCAGTACTTCTCAGTGTAACTTAAACTGTCAAAAGAAAGCCAGTATATTCGCAATGTAACTTAAACTGTCAAAAGAAAGCCAGTACATTCTCAAGTGTAACTTAAACTGTCAAAAGAAAGCCAGTACATTCTCAAGTGTAACTTAAACTGTCAAAAGAAAGCCAGTACATTCTCAATGTAACTTAAACTGTCAAAAGAAAGCCAGTACATTCTCAAGTGTAACTTAAACTGTCAAAAGAAAGCCAGTACATTCTCAATGTAACTTAAACTGTCAAAAGAAAGCCAGTACATTCGGAATGTAACTTAAACTGTCAAAAGAAAGCCAGTATATTCGGAATGTAACTTAAACTGTCAAAAGAAAGCCAGTACATTCGCAATGTAACTTAAATTATCAAAACGAAACCGAAACTAATTCCGCAAATTCTTATGTTCTCTGACCAATTGGTAAACAACGAGGTCTGCAAGGAAATGACTAAGTTACATTTTTATTACACGTCGACCAGTTTTACTACTAGATTAATGGGAAGCACTTCCGGCCACCGCCGAGTGCGATGCGTCATTCATTCTTAAATTTGAATGGTACGACATTATATTTTTTTTATTCTCGTAGTTTACTTTCATATCATTACTCGAATTAAAGCGCTCTCATGAAAAGCTTTTCTAGAACTGTCCAGAGATTTGGCACAAATCACTGAGAAATTTCAAGGGAGAAAAACAAAATTAAACGTGGAAAATGTCCATTGATAGATAACAGGAAGCAGAAGAGTGTATTCATTTTATAGTCGGTATGATTTCTGTAATTTGCGCAAATAACCTGTAGTTTGAGTTCTTTTAAATAAATAGTCCAACCTGTATAAATTATCTATTTACTAGTTATCTATAGACTAGTCACACTACCACCAAAATAACTCAACTGTCACTCTACCACCAAAATAATTCGACTGTCACACTACCACCAAAATAACTCAACTGTCACTCTACCACCAAAATAATTCGACTGTCACACTACCACCAAAATAACTCGTCACTCTACCACCAAAATAATTCGACTGTCACAGTACCACCAAAATAACTTAACTGTCACTCTACCACCAAAATAATTCGACTGTCACAGTACCACTAATATAACACAACTGGTCACACTACCACCAAAATAATTAAACACAACACACAACCTCGACTGGAAAGTAGCACAATTAACTATCAGTCACAAATTAGAATAACTCTTTATTCCTTCATTTTTTACTTAAACATTCTCTCAAACACATTTGCAATTTGTGAAAATATATTGCTTTTTACGGTGACTTTTATTTTGAAGAATTAATTCTTCCACATATTCTGCAGCTTATGAAGTAATCTCGTCTTTTAACACCAAATTTAGAGAATGTGATTGCATTAACACTAAGCGCATGCGGATATTAACTTTTTAGATTATGTTTTTGTTTGACGTGAAGACAGATGCGTCTGTTCGACTGTCACGTACCTGCGAAGGCATGCCAGGAGCTCTTTGAATAAAGACGTATTTCTTCCTCTTGTCCTCTAAATCCAGCTTTCGTTGCTCCGCATACTCGTCAAACTGCGGAAGAGACGTGTCCAGGTGCTTGATGACGTAATGCCAGTTGGCGCGCACCCAACGGAAGACGGGGAAGATGAACTTCTCGTTGGTGACGTCATTCTCCACAATGATCTTGTCCACGTACCAGTCGCTGCTCAAGCCGGCCTCGTCTCTCCAGAATTCGATCTTGTCCACTTTGCCGAAACGTTCCATGGTCCTCACCTTTTTCTTGGGTACAGTGAACTTGTCCACCGAGCCCCGCTCAAAGTCGTCGTGCAGGAAGTTGTCGAGATTTATCTCCTCTGACTTGTGGCCGCTGGTGTCGTGCAGTATTATGCAGACGTTGGCATCCGTCCCGGCGTGCTTGAGGTCGCCGGTGTGAACGTACACGACGTAATTGGGCGGGGAACAGCAGCCGTTCTTCATGGCGCGGGGCTGTTGACAGGAAAGAGAAAAGTAAATGTGGAGTGGTGAGGGATGTTTACTATACCGTGCATCAGGTGATAAAATATGACTGAAGAAACGTAAGAGAGCACAAGAAAATGAAAGACGCTCTCGGTACAAAAGTCTTAAACTGGTACAGCTCATTTTAATGCCCACTGTAATACAAATAACAATCTCTCTCTCTCTCTCTCTCTCTCTCTCTCTCTCTCTCTCTCTCTCTCTCTCTCTCTCTCTCTCTCTCACACACACACACACACACACATATATATATATATATAACACCACAGGCTTCGACAGTACAAGCATAAATAACTTCTGTATATAAATTGTAAGACGTCGTTGAAGACAATGATGAAGAGGATGAAGAGGAGGAGGATTTGACAATTGTAGATTAGTTCTTTACTGTGTTACTAGATCTCTCTATCTGTGACAATTTTAACATCAGATAGACAGACAAGCAGATAGATAGAAAGATAGAGAGATAGAGAGATAGTATATTCACGCATCCAGCTGGTATCAATGTCGTTTAATTCACCTGACACCAGAACGGATAAGTCATAGTGAAGGTTTAAGTGGGTCACTAACTATACAATCTGCCGACGGCATTGATGACTGAACAAAATTAATGAAAGAGTAGTACAAAGCGAGAAAAAAAAGCTGATTCCGGCAAACTAAACGCACGTTATTGTATGTAATGGAAATGCATCGTTTAATAGAGACTTTAATTGAGAGCTAAACATTAATATTTATCCTACACGCATCGCTGATTTTAAGTGCGGCGAGTAAAATTAGCAATGGTTATTTCAACTGTGAATACAAAAGTAAGTGAGTGTGTGTGCGTGCGTGTGCGTGCGTGCGTACTGGCTCGCTCGGTATATTTGTGTATGCAAGTATGGTCTAATTATATGCCTGTAGGTATTGAGTAATGTGGTAGGTATTACGAGCATAATGTGGTATCTAATTTATTATTGTAATGTTTGTGAACGCATGAATATTAGCACATGTTGGCATTTCACTGAACGCTTGTAAATCTACATGTATGTTTCTGTTAATTGTGTGGTGTGCATATGTAGGAGGGGGTATGTTTATGACTGATCATGCATGCGGAGATTTTTGTCTGTATATGTGACTGTGGTGTGTGTGTGTGTGTGTGTGTGTGTGTGTGTGTGTGTGTGTGTGTGTGTGTATAAATGGATGTATGGGTGCGTCGTATACGTATATATATGCATACGAGTGTGGTGGCGTTTGTGATTTACACACACACACACACACACACACACACACACACACGGAGTTAAATACAGGAACGCGTGTGCAGAAACCAGAAGCACATATCGTACTCAAGGTCAAGGACATTAAAATGCAGACGCAATAAAATTAATACAAGGTCATTCTTCTTCAACGTTCCCGCGCGAGTCCTACTTTTGAAAGAATATAAGTAGTGCTCACAATAGCCAGTTTCCGGGACATCATAAGTTTGAAGTGGTTTAACGTACGGTCACACTTAGCTACTGTCGCACCGTTCACCCTAGTGACTGACAGCCAATGTTTGGCGACCGTGTAAATGACACCTAACTAAAACGTCAAGAGTCAAAACTAACAAAAGTTTAAAATTACAAAAGGTTAGAGGCAGGAAAGGTGGGTTGTTATTTATGCGCCACTATGGCTGTGTGTGTGTGTGTGTGCACGCGAGAGAATGAGCATAAGTATATATCCTGTACAACACTGAGCATACTCAGAATGCACTTCATGTGTGTCAAGTGATGACAAGAACACAACAGCATTTTGTCGAATACGTGCTCGCATACATAATAACACTTGAATTTACATGCACCATGTGCATGCGTACGTTTGCATGCATATGTGTGTGTGTGTGTGTGTGTTTATAAATGTATGTGTGCAAATACTTATCTACTAATTAATGTATGAGTATTTCACTTCTGCATTTATTATTATTGTTTTGTTAATTTACAGCAACAACAACAAAATACGTTTTAGATATTAACATGCTCACTGCGAGAAGGGAAAGAGAAAATAAAACAACGCATGACGCTACTGAATTTTAAAAAGTGAGAATTGTAAATTAAATAACAGACAAAATAACAGGCAATCAGCCTGATTGTAAAAACAAATGTGCACTATAAAAATTTCTAAAGCAGAGTAGAAATATATCTGGAATGTATCTCTCTGTAACTGTAAAATATATTAATTACTTTGTAGGCGAAAATGTCACATGAAATTACGTCACCTCGTGTGTAACTGGAAGGCACGGACAAATACCTATGAACGAACAGTTTACATATTACTTACATGCAGACAGACAAGCAAGCAAGAATGCAGGTAGACGGTCGGATGCATAGATAGATAGATAGATAGATAGATAGATAGATAGATAGATAGATAGATAGATAGATAGATAGATAGATAGATAGATAGATAGATAGATAGATAGATAGATAGATAGATAGATAGATTTTGGATGGTGTCATGTTTTTAAAATTAAAAAACAGATATTAGTTTATTTTATTTCTTCGTCACAGAGAGCTGAGTCGCACCTTGACACCCCTTCCCACCCTTCTAAACCTCGCCCCTCAGTGCAAACATTCACCTCTCTAGCTTTCTCCCTGCGGCCATGAATTAAATATATATCCAATGGCGGGGCCATGAATCGAACACATGCAGACAGGCGGACCATACACCATACCATAGAGTGGCTTAGAGTAACAGGGAGGACATATGAAGGTTCGCCGAACGCATCTTTCAAAAGAGCAGCTTTCACTTTTATTACCTCCCCTTGTGCGTGCATTACAATGAGTAGAATCAAATATGCAACTAGTAGATAAATGATTAGAATGCACAATCGTACTGGAATGCACTTTAAATCATAATTATTCTCATCACACAGGTTCATAGTAATACTTTGATGCTCTAAACGTGATTAATTTGCCATTGTTAATAATTAATGGTAACCGTTCGAGATGTAATCTTTGCCTGCATGAAATAACGAGTGTAACTCATTAAATCTATAGATGGTTGGTTACAATTCAAACGATGAAGACCGAGGATACTCAATTTTAGTGCACTTCTACTATGAGATTCTGCTTTTTTTTTTTTAAAAGTTAGTAGATTTACTGACTCCGAGTTCGATGCACTTTTAATTGAATGACAGTAGATCTACACTACCCGAGTTTGATGTACTTTTAATTGTAATGACAGTAGATCTACACTACCCGAGTTCGACGTACGTTTAATTGTAATGACAGTAGATCTACACTACCCGAGTTTGACGTACTTTTAATTGTAATGACAGTAGATCTACACTACCCGAGTTCGACGTACTTTTAATTGTAATGACAGTAGATCTACACTACCCGAGTTTGACGTACTTTTAATTGTAATGACAGTAGATCTACACTACCCGAGTTTGACGTACTTTTAATTGTAATGACAGTAGATCTACACTACCCGAGTTTGACGTACTTTTAATTGTAATGACAGTAGATCTACACTACCCGAGTTTGACGTACGTTTAATTGTAATGACAGTAGATCTACACTACCCGAGTTCGAGGTACGTTTAATTGTAATGACAGTGGTACAACACGTACAGTTACTCCAAGGCTTTCAATAAAATGGAGAGTGGACACCAAATGTATCAAATCATAGGATGACGGATAAAGAGAAACAATAAAGTGACATTTACTCCATGACTTTGGCTGGAGGGAGAGTGGCCTTAACAAATCAAATTTTATTTAATGACTTTGAGAAGATGGAGAGGAATAATTACAAAGTCTAATTTACTCCATGGTTTTGCAAGGACGGGGAGTAACCATAAGAGCCAATGTATTCCTTAATTTTGAAACGATAACAATTAAACTGTCAAAATTACTCCATGATCTTGAGAAGGTGGAGACAGTGTAAAAATAGATTCCTGCCAAAACATAGTCTACATTCTCCTGATTCAAGGGAAGATAATTGACATTAGTTCACGGTTTCTCATTCAATTATTCATGGGACTGAATAGCATTGATAAGAATATAATATGCACGGGTGTTTCCTAAAGAAAGAGAGCTTTATACTCCTCTTGACTTAGTGTTTTAAAATAGTTATTTATTATTAAATATTGATGATCAAAGATGGGGGCATTTTCATTTTCAATGACTCGGTTCATTAAGAAACAGATTTTTTTTTCAGCATTGAGCTATTATTGACTAGTCACTAGCACACAGTAGGACATTATTATTTTATTTGATATACTGTTTGTGACAGAGTCAATCGTGTGGTCTCGATTCTTAACTGAGTTTAATGTTCGATTGTGCAATCGGCAGTTATGAACATTCGCCATAATTCATGTTATTTATGTTTCCCTCAAATATTTATTTTATTCATTCTTTGCTGATGCTTTGTTTATCTCTTCCTCCCTAACCCACAGCTGTCTTCTCTCATGAAAGCAAAGATAACCTACTCTTAAGGCCATTGACCACCATTGTATACTTTTCCGAAGCCCACCATTAACGCTTTCTTCTCTCAAACACAATATACCGCTCTGCTCTCAAGACCACCCTTTACTCTGCTCTCAAGACCACCCTTTACTCTGCTCTCAAGACCACCCTTTACTCTGCTCTCAAGACCACCCTTTACTTTGCTCTCAAGACCACCCTTTTACTCTGCTCTCAACTCCACCAAGTTATTTTACTCTCCAGACAGCCCAATTATTCTACTCTCAAGACAATAATGTTACTCTACTCTCAGGACCAATTGATTGCAAACCATAAATCATTTCATCCTGCTTTGCTTAACAATGCTCTTTTCACATGTATTTTCCTTTATTTTTAGTGGACGCTGAGATCAAATAAAGCGCTAATAAATTTCTCCATTAAATCTCTCACGGTTTACATCCAGCAAACATACACTAATTCATGGCTCTAACCGGAAGCAAACATATACTAATTCATGGCTCTAATCGGAAGTAAACATACACTAATTCATGGCTCTAACCGGAAGCAAACATACACTAATTCATGGCTCTAACCGGAAGCAAATATACACTAATTCATGGCTCTAACCGGAAGCAAATATACACTAATTCATGGCTCTAATCGGAAGCAAACATACACTAATTCATGGCTCTAATCGGAAGCAAACATACACTAATTCATGGCTCTAATCGAAAGCAAACATACACTAATTCATGGCTCTAATCGGAAGCAAACATACACTAATTCATGGCTCTAATCGGAAGCAAACAACATTATAAAAGTCAACGTTCAACTTCATCAGGTGGAAAGAAAAAAAAAGAGTTATGCAAGGTTCAAATAATATTTATTCATTATTTCTTCCATCATGAGAATTTGCCAATGCTAAAACAATGACATGAACTTAAACAACCAAAATTATTTGGCTGTCCTGGAAGACGCTTTTAAGCTGGCACCGGATTAGAGCTGAAGCGTGGACACAATTTCCCCAATAAAAATTGGCTGTATTTAAAACTACGCAGAATCTACAGGTACCAAAATGTGCCATCAATTTAATCCAGAGAGTTTTGGATTTTTTATTTTTAGCGCAACCACGATCGCTACGTTTGCCATCATTGTACTCAACAGTGTTGTCGCGGACACAGGTAAACCATTACGTTTTGTGGCCGTTTGTGTGTTTAACCACGAAAAACCCAATATGGGATATTCAATGGGGCATGCTATTGCTTGTTCGTGGGACTAGTAGGAACTATTTCTTTCTGTTTTTTTAACATGTATATAAAAAGTTTAAATAAAAGACACGACTTGGTACGACCTGAGCTAAACAGACTGAGTCGTGCGACACCCGAGAAAAAAAACGGGGCGGTGAGTTCTCAACTTTTGGAAGGCTAAGTTTACTGGGTGCGGGTACCGTTAGAGATAATGTGACGAGCCTTTTACTTCTATTTGCTGAGCACACACATCCAGGGTCTGGCCAGTTTGTTGTTCAACATGACGTGTTTCTTTCAATGACGTCATCACCACATTAGTTCTGGTTGACTGAAAGTAGTCACGAGAAGACATACGAATATTTCAAATATTGAGGCGTGTTTTCACAAGCCTTGTGTAGGGTTGTGGGTGGTGGGTGTAGGGGTGGGGATGTGTGTGTGGTTTGTGGTATATGTGTGTGTGTGTGTGTGAGAGAGAGAGAGAGAGAGAGAGAGAGAAATAAAGAGAGAGTGTACACAACATAACTATGAGTTAGCAACAGTAACAGTACCAGAGTCAGCATAAGCCGACAATACGTAACTGACGGAGACACTCAGATATACACAGTTTCTACATCAAGATAAAGCAATCGGCGCATTTACATGAAAATAGTGTACCACAAATGTATTAACAGTAAATGTGTTACGGTATCAACTCAGCTCAAAGACAGTGTTAACAATATAACGACATAAACCGCACCATTATAGAACACAGATATATTTTGTAATAGCAAACGAAAGGTGCCAGCCTAACAATGACGATGTTGTTGAGCCCAACAGTTGTCTTCAATGAACCATTGTTAGTTACATACCAATACTGTTGCTTATTCCAGAAAGCATATCTGCACCGTTCTACCAAACTCAGAAAGAAACTTTTTCTAGCATATAAATGTTGCTATGTACTGACATGTGAGCTCCGACCAAATTTATCCTAGGCCTACAGATTTGCGTGTGCATGAGTATGTATTTACGGGTGCTTGTGTGTTTAATTGCAGGGAAACTGGGTGTATATATATTTGCTCTTGCGTTATTAGTTTGATGTGATCTGGTTTCAGTTTTAAGATTAAAAATCTAATTTAAGTGGTACTTTTCTTGTTTAGCTTAATTCATTTATAGGTATATCAAACTTGAGAAAGAAAACACTTGGACCACGATTTTCAGTGCTCGTTACCTCTGACCAACATTGTCTCATTTTAAGGACAATATTTATATAGAGGGCACAAAGACTGTTACCTCTGACCAACATTGTCTCATTTTAAGGACAATATTTATATAGAGGGCACAAAGACTGTTACCTCTGACCACCATTATCTCATTTTAAGGACAATATTTATATAGAGGGCACAAAGACTGTTACCTCTGACCAACATTGTCTCATTTTAAGGACAATATTTATATAGAGGGCACAAAGACTGTTACCTCTGACCACCATTATCTCATTTTAAGGACAATATTTATATAGAGGGCACAAAGACTGTTACCTCTGACCACCATTATCTCATTTTAAGGACAATATTTATATAGAGGCACAAAGACTGTTACCTCTGACCACCATTGTCTCATTTTAAGGACAATATTTATAGAGAGGGCACAAAGACTCTTACCTCTGACCACCATTGTCTCATTTTAAGGACAATATTTATAGAGGGCACAAAGACTGTTACCTCTGACCACCATTGTCTCATTTTAAGGACAAGGGCACAAAGACTCTCAGGAGGGTTAAATTCAGGTTAGGTTTCAGGGTTCGCAGGGTCTAGTCTCTAAATTTAGGTCTGAACGAAGTGGCCAGTCGAGAATCATTTACATGTATTTTATAAAGTAAGTCAAATACAATCAGTTAACAGTCAATTAACAAGGCAATTTAATAAAGCCATTACATTAATATTAGTTATAATTAAAAAAAGGGACTAAGCTATTATATAAATAATATTAATTATAATATGAAAAGAACTAAGCAATTATATATATATACATTAATTATAAAATGAAAATAGTATAAACCATTACAAAAATATTAGTTATATAAAAGAGGACTAAGCCATTATATCAATATTAATTATATTATAAAATTTATTATTAAGTTTTTAATAATAAATATATTAGTTATAATATAAAAAGGACTAAGCCAGTATATAAATATATTAATTATAATATTAAAATGGTCCTAGCCATTATATAGATAGTATTATAATATATGAAGGACTAAGCAATTATATAAATTTATTAGTTATAATATAAAAAGGACTCAGCCATTATATAAATATATTAGTTATAAAGAAGTCTAAGCCGTTACATAAATATGTTAGGTAGTTATAAAGTTAAAAAGGACTAATCCGTTATATAAATATATTACTTATAATATAAACAAGGACTAAGCCATTATGTAAATAAACTTAGTTATAATATTGAAAAATACAATATATACTTATATTATTTATAATATAAAACAGGAAAGCCATTTTATAAATATATTAGTACTAATATTAAAAAGGAAAGTCATTATATAAATATATATTTATAATATAAAATGTATTAAGCCATTATATAACTGTATTAGTTATAATATAAAATGTATTAAGCCATTATATAAATATATTAGTTATAATATAAAAAAAGGAAAGCCATTGTGTAAATATGTTAGTCATGATATTAGTTAAAAGGACTAAGATTTTAAATGTTATAATATTAGAAAGAAAAGCCATTAATTTAATATATAGTTATAACATGTCCTTTTTGACAGAACTCTTATAGAGAAAGTACAAATGTGTTCTAAGGAAAGCTTTCTCAAGTCGAAAGACAAATCACAGAGCGAATTAATTTTAATTAATTTCCACCTTTTTATGCAAAGAATTAGATCCCCGATTTAGAGCTTTCCAAACATCATGAATTTTAGTTTCCACTTAAAAATTAAATTATTTACTCTTGATTAAAATCACAGTTCACCAATTGATTTTAATCATCTATTACAATTTAGGCAATATTGAGTATAAAAAAAGACTAATTTTTTTCTAAAAAATCAGGTATAAAAATTTCATGTCAAGAGATTAAATGGTAATAAAGAGCCTACATATTCCGTACAGAGGGTGTGAAAGCCCAAAGGAGTTAGTGGCAAAGGTCATAACATTTCTTTAAAAAGTAATTCTTATTGACCATTTATACCAACCGGAGATGATATAATTTTATAATATAAACAAAATGGCAGACAAGGAGTATTCCAAGCAACCTTTTGTTAAAGAAACGGTTCTGTTGTTTGAGTTCATTTAACAGGCTAAAACTTAACCCTAAACCTCCGAACAAACGAGCTGTAATATTGAAACTTATTACAATATAAGTACATATAAACAAAAAAATATCTGATTGACTGAACTGTTTGACACGATAATAAATCCAACTTTGCTAATTACACATGTATCAAATGTTTCTATTGGCTTTTTTCCTCAGGACTCTCTACAACAAATGCTTATTGGCTCTAACCATCCAAGACATTCATATGTTGATTCTGTCAAAAGACGTTTTCAAGTAAACTGAAATATTTTACAATATTGCTTTATGGCTATATATTCTCAAATGGAGACCTTATTTTTTGTTTCTAACCAAAAGGAAACGCATTAGATTTCAGAATATTATTGAATCTACGCAATTTTCTTATCTAATCATGAACCTGGGCATGTACACTTCCTTATTAGCTGACTATTCGGTCACATATGAAACAGTAAGGGGTTGTTTTGTTTTGTTTTGTTAACCGTCTCTTAAAGTGTGTTTCTAACTTGTGAGGAATCTCCGACCCTCTAGTGTATTTCTAACTTGTGAGGAATCTCCGACCCTCGAGTGTAGTTTTTATAATTCTCGTCAACTTAGTCAGGGTACTAACTGGAAAAAAGTCTGGAATTAGTCTTGCCATCGTTTACAATAGTGTCGATTAATCTGAGTCAACATGTGTATTATTTCACGCAAAGCATACAAAATACACTTGATGGGACAATAGTGTCCATTAATCTGACTTAACATGTGTATTATTTCACGCAAAGCATACAGAATACACTTGTTGGGACACCACGTGTGGACGGTAAACGCAGGGCGTATTCGTTTAGCCGTGTCAGGCGAAAGGAATTTCGTCAAAACAAAATAGACCTCAGATATCATTGATTATAATTTATGAAACTACCTCTCTCTCTCTCTCTTTCTCACAAACACACACACACACACACACACACACACACCACACTATATATATATCGCAGTCGCGTTGATATTTTCGTACTATTGTCATCACATCTAAAACAAAACGAAAGTATTTTTTTAAAATGTAATTATTTATAAATATCGCTTCGCATTCTCACTGACCTAGTTTCAGATGCGGTGAAGATCTTAACTTCTGTATTCCGATGCGATCTACTAAACCTTAGGTTCCAAGCCACTGCGGTTGCGTGATGCTTGTCAATATGAAAACGTGCCTCGCTCTTCAGACGGATACATATATATGGGCTTTCTCTTTGACGTCCATGTCCAGCCAAGGGAAACTGGTTTAAGTTATTTCCGCACTTCACTAGTTACTCATCTAGCATTAACATTATTTTTATCTGTTTCGCCCTAAACGCCGATGCGGGCCTAGTGTCGTACAGTGACACTCGCTTGCGACGGCCGACCACTCCAAAAGCCGTGTTGTGTAGGTGGAGCCCTCGGCAGCGAAACAATGCGTTGTGGGGGGGAACTGATGAAACTGGTTGGTATACGCAGTTGACTTCGGTGGCTCTGCCTGGTTTAAAGTTTGTTGAAATTCAGATTCGGATAGAAATGGGAGGTGTAATGTCACTCCACCTCGAAGCAACGTGGGTTCCAGTCGCTCGATATAGGTCTTGAAAGTTGACAACGGCTACGAACAATCCCAACAACCACTTCAGGACGAGCTGGCCACGACATTCCCCTATGGAGCACCAATGCTGATTAGTGACGTCACACTTGAGATGAGACGAGGGTTTCCTCTTCAGCAATATTACTCATTATTATTACCCAGTCCGTACTTGACAGTATGGAAGACGCAACACGTAGGATGCTGTTACCTCAAGAGATGTTGAAATTTTGCTTCTTACTTTTATTTCTTTTACCCAGGTATGATCCACTGGCAGAATGAGAACGGGGTGGGTGGGTGTGTGCGCGCGCGCGTGTGTGTGTTTACGCTGGAGATTAAATATGTTACCATAGAAGGGTGCTTTTCTTCTAGTTGAATACCAGGATTTATTATTACATCGAGTGGGAGGTCTTGACTGTACAATGTTAGACGTGCTTTCTTAAAATTGTATCTTGCGGTAGATGCACAGTACGGTTTGGCATTTGCCTGTAGCAAACATGCCATTATCCTTCAGCGGCTCATAACTTCTGACCTTAAAGCTTCCGATGTCAGAGTGGTGTACTCTCAGCTAGTGTCCACGTGTCACTCGACATAGCAACTGTCAAGCAATCATAAAGAATGATGGATACAGAGAAAAGAGAGAGAGTGTGTATGGCTTGAATATTCAGTCGGCAAATTTAATAGATGGGGTGATGTTTGGGCGCTCTAGAATTCTCTATTCGACATCCTTCGTTCTCTCACACTCCCTACACATATACGCACGCACGCACATATACGCACGCACACACATATACGCACGCACACACATATACGCACGCACACACATATACGCACGCACACACATATACGCACGCACACGCATATACGTACACACACACATATACGCATGCACACACATACTAAAAACCAGACATCCGTCTTTGCTCTTTAAACGATCGAAACTAGTTGTGGAAGCACTTCTGAATTATTTGTCAGATAAAGTAGCCACCATAACAGGAAGGACAATTAATACCTCATATAACTTTTTAAAACTCCGAAATGATTACTCATGATCGTTAAGAACATCTTTTGACTTGTTTATGGAGAACTGGAAGCGGGGGTATTTTAGGGAGAGGTATTTCACAAGGACTTCTGTATAGAGACTTTATTTAAAGGTATAGGTCGTGCGAATAGTCTCAGTTTTAAAATGCAAACGATCTTTTTCTCACCGGGCAATTCGTGACTGGGAAGATGGTAAAAGCACGCCCATGCACTCAAGCGCGCGCGCGCACACACACACACACAAATTTAATCAGACCATCGTACGGACTTTTTCAATGTCTTAATGGAAATCAACAGTACAACTTGTTTGACAGATGTCAATAAATCACTATATCTATTTTTACAGATCTTACAGCAGCGTTCTCCATTCTTAAACTGAAATCGACATTCAGATTTTCTTTTTCCAGATTTTTTTTTTATGTTAGCGTGGTGGTGGGTGTTAGTTTATTTATTTTTAACACTATTTCTAATGGTTGCTTTTGGACACTATAGATTTATGGAGGGTGGGGGCGGTGATAAGAAATTCTGAACAATGGCTTTGAGATAAAATTGAGAAAAGTTCACTGATATAAAAATTGACTGGGATGACACTGCAAAAAGAGGTCACGGAATGTTTATCAGAAACTTTGCACGTCTATTACGGAGTGTCACATCAGTCTCTGCTCACAAAACACGAGATCAGTTGCGGACTTTTTCAGTAAGACACCAGCACAAGGAAAAGACCTTTTTCAGGGTCCCAGTGTTTGGAGCCACCATTTGTCAAGCTTATTACAAGATATACAAACAATCGGAGATGGTGACCGACAGCGCGAAAGCGGCGGAAACCGAAAGCGCCCCCTACATTAGCAAGCAAGATGGTGACCTGTGAAGCACATTACATCTAAAGTGCGTTGCACTGGGGCCACAAAGCAAACTTTTGAATCTTTTGATTTGACGTTAAAATAGACAATACATTATGATAGTTATTAGAGATAAACCGTCTAGAATGGCGGGAAGGAAAGGAAAAGCATTGAACATATTTATTTGTTTGAAATATCTTTAATAACAATTTTTTGTGAATGTATGTTCATCGAGAATATTATCTTCTCTCTCGTTAATCTCATTCTCGAATATCCTCAAACACCCATGTTTAGTCATGGCTTAACTGGCTGCTGGACGATAGGCATATATTTGTTTATTACTTGTCATATCATGTTGAACTCGGTCTGTCTGTTATTTACATAAATAAATGCACTATGTTGACCTTTTGTCTGGTTAAAATACTGTATAGTGCATTTATTTATATTGCAATGGTATCTAAGTGAGTGATGTTTTATTTTCACTGTTTTCTTGAGAAAAAGAAGTACTTTGCATTGTTTCATTAGTTATATTGGCGAGAAATACTGACCACTCTTAATCTCAATGTCATTGCTAATTACACACTAGGTTATCTAGTTGTCAATCACACACTAGCTTATCTATCTGTCAATTACACACTGTCTTATCTAGCTGCTAATTACACACTAGCTTATCTAGCTGTCAATTACACACTAGTTATCTAGCTGCCAATTACACACTATCTAGCTGTCAATTACACACTATCTTATCTAGCTGCCAATTACACACTAGCTTATCTAGCTGTCAATTTTTATGCTTGAGAATCATGTTGTTAGTCTGCAGTACACCCGGGAGGACTATACTGAATATTTTTAAATGATGAAACACTAACCATGAAAAATACCGGAATTAATATTTGTAGTTAAAAATTTCGAAAATGAATGAAACTGTGTCAAAATTGGTTTTATTATCAGAATATTTGTAATTTTACCCTAGGCTTAGCATTCTAAAGCATCTCTCTCTCTCTCTCTCTCTCTCTCTCTCTCTCTCTCTCTCTCTCTGCATATATGCCAGTGTGTGTGTGTGTGAGAGAGAGAGATTTACCTGACTGTAAGTGCTTGCACAAAATGACCTAGATGTAATACACTAATATGATCAACGACTGACCTATATAATGTTTTGATCAAATTTTCGCATCACTTGGACTCAGAATGCAATTTAATTATTCCACTGTCGGCATAAATAATGTTTTCTATACACTTCTTCACATCTTTTTTAATTAGCAGTTTCATTTATGCTTAATATATCTCATCAGGTTTATCTTTATGATTCTATTAATTAAAACCAACCCCAGTAAAAATAGAAGAAAAAAAAGTAATGACTTTGCTTCAACATCTCTAATGTAACCAGAAGTCTTAATCTCTTCTTGTGTTACAAGTCAAAAGTTAGCAGTTTATTCATCAGATTACTTTTTATTCCCTCAAGTCTCCTATATGCTTGACTGGGTTTGTGACATGTATACCAATCTAACAGTCTGGTGTGTGATCAGTCACGTCAATTCATGGCTGTTGGGTACGAGAGGCGTGACTGTTTCACACAACACCAACGTCTATAGTCGCATTCACACAGTGAAAGCTTCAGAAGCGTGGCGACACCTGTTTCAGTCTTAAATATTAATGTCATTCTGCTTCATGCGCATCAGGATATGCGATTCATGACTATCTATCTATCTATCTATCTATCTATCTATTATTTATATATCTATTTATCTATCTATCATCTATCTATTTATATATCTATCTATTTATCTATCTATCTATCTATCTTTCTATCTATGGAGAGAGAGAGAGAGAGAGAGAGAGAGAGAGAGAGAGACAGATGCTCTCGAGTTTAGCCCTAGCAGTTTTGTTATAGTCGTATAAGGGTTAGCCTATCTAATTACTTAATTATATAATAAATTCAGTGCCATTTATTTGCCACAAACAAAAATTTATTAGGTCATATATTCATTTTATAATATCACAATATCGAATTATTTATTATTTCATATTTAAATTTGAGAATCCATTTTACATTTTATGCATGTTTAACGACACATTTATTATATTTATGCTACCACTGATTATTTTCTAATATCTTTAGTTCATTTTTTATAACAAAATCAGTTTCATTGCGTATCAAGAATGTATTTTATATTAATAACACGAATTTATGATAGGAAATGAATTAGTGATATTAGAAATGAATGTATTATATCATACATCGAGAGTGTGATATTACATGCATAAAATCATGAGTATAAAATATAAGATCCCTCATAAAGAGCAGCCTGCGTTTGTCCCTGTTACTCGTACTAGTGGTCTCATTGTCATGACGATATATAGGGTCCCGTTTTTTTTACGAGCCACGCAATGCTAAAGCTCACCTTTTCTTTTGTATCTCTCATGACCTTGCGCAGTGTTTGACCCATTTTTTTTATAGAGACGATCAGTACTTTCGTGACTTGCTCTTGTTTTTTCCGCGACTCGCGAGAGGTCCCAACTTCTCGTTACCCACAGCCTTGAAACTTTACAACCGATTGCTGTTCATTTCTGTTGATATCTTTTCCACTCTCGAACTCTTTGTCAATTAAAACAGTTTCACAATTGAACCTTTCATTTCCTACCGTTCATTAGATCCAGAGGTGATGTCTTTATAGGAATGGACCAGCGGTACACCAGCCCGCGAAGGAACACAGGAGCATTTAGTTCAGCCAAGAGAACACAAGTTTCCAATTAATTGACGTCACATCCGGTCAATCCCGCGTTGTGGGAACGCACTGGCCTTCTGCATAAGCGATTCCGGTGGACGAGCCTGACTTGAAGAGTGGGCAAGCTAGTTAGTTAACTGTCTTCTCAAGATGGCTTTACAGTTTTGTCGGTTACATTGAATGAAGACTCAGGGTAGTAAAATGGAGTGTAGTGTTCCATTCAGCTTTGGGCTGACGGGGAAAAAAATAACTCCGGGTGTAGTTTACTGCAACGGTAGTGCTGGTTTGTGATCCGACACCCAAGACACGAAGAGGGATGACTTTTCTATAAACACAAAATGTGTGTGAAGTGCTGTGAGGTGGTGGGGCTGATGTGTACTTGTGTGTTTTTTATTCAAATTCTCGTGCGTGTGTATGTGAGAAAAAAATTTATCGTCGAACTCTTGATGAGTTGAAGTGTTTATGCGTATTTATGCGTGTGTGTGTCAGTGACTGTACTTTTATAGATTTGCATATTTTTTTAACTCAACTTAAATTAAATCTGGTTTGTTTGGTAAATAAAAGTGCTTATGTGTGTTTATATAGGTGTGCTTCTATTAAGCATTTCAAACAATTTGACATGAACATTTCAATATCATAAAAAAACTAAAACTTAGAACTCGGCCCCCAAGAGATTCAATGGTCGACACTTCATTCGAGACACAAATACTTCTAATTTCATTCGAGACAAAATACTTCTAATTTCATTCGAGACACAATACTTCTAATTTCATTCGAGACACAATACTTCTAATTTCATTCGAGACACAATACTTCTAATTTCATTCCAGACACAATACTTCTAATTTCATTCCAGACACATGTAATCATCACTGAAATTATTGTAAAAGATCCTAATCAGAAAATATAATTGTCCTATTTTCTAACCAGTCGCAAATCTGCAAACAAAGCCATCGATATATTCAGATTTGATTTTTTTTAAATCTCCTTTATGCATGTATTTACTTACACTTTTTAACAACTTAAAGAATTATGTTTGCTAGACATTCTAGTTTCAACAAACAATGTTAGTAAGACACACTTTGTTTGCCTTCAATATATTCACTGTAACGTGGCCCTCGTTGGATGGTTATAATCAGTGTAGGACAAGCACAGTTACTTCCCCCTCATCTGATGGCAACAGCGTCCATCGTGATTATGTGGGTAATGGTCATCCTCCCTCCTCATTCTTGACAGCTGTCATTAACATATTTCGTTGAATGAAAATAAAAATAGAGGACATGAAAGACTACGAATAAAAAAATCGTTCATTGTTTGTTTGTTGCTTCAATGATTGTTTGCTTTACTATTATCAGTGAGTGAGTGAGTGTTCGTTTACATCCTCGTTCAGAGATGACCCTAAAAAACAGGATTTAGCAAGTAGTGAGAGAAAGTCTTCAAAAAATTCCCTGAAGCGTAGCGCTACGTCCTGTTGCGTAATTCAACGGCTGCAAAAATTTGTAACCGTGTCCCAATGTATTTGTGGAATGATAGGCGCCGTGTGTACAAATAAAACACACATGAATTGTCTCTCGTTTAAAATTACTGAAACTGTAAAGATAGAAAATAAAGTTATACAGTATGCGTTTTGAATACGTTGTTTAAAAATGATTTATTTAATGGGTGTTACAACATTCTGCTTCTTATGTTGTTTGCACTGCGTCTTGTTTGTGTGTGGGTAGGGGGTGGTGGATTCAAAGAATTTAAAAGCTTGATGCTGTGTTTTTTTCGAACCTTGATCATGCCACGCCCACTATTCCACAGTCATCGCTGGCTAGTTGTACACAGCAAGATGCAACCCAAAGTTTTAATTTTGTTTTTATTATATTACTGTTTTGCTTTGTTGTGTGATGAAGTAGTTTTTATATTACAATCTTACGTATTCTACGTCAATGTAGTCCAACTGCACTACCCTGGGCCAAATATGGCCCGTGTAAAATTGTTTTGTGGCCCGCGCTCATATAGAAAATAATTTCTTTAATTATACAGTATAATTATTTTATTTTTTTGTCTTGAATGGCTGTGGCCCTCGTGGTCGAATAAGTGTTGAAGTTGGACCACCTTGTTTTATGTATAATTATTGTCAGCCCTTAGAGTTTTCTTGAGATTATGTGTTTTTGTCACGTGCCTTTATTTTTGTACTGTTGTGTTGTTGCCTTTTACGCCACAGTCACCGATAGGACGTCACAACCTTCTACCGTGTCTTTCTTCCCTTGCAGCCTTTCACACTACAGCTCTCTCGTCAAACACCCCCTACTACAAAATAGCAGAAAATCAGTCATAAGCATTCCAGTCGGAAACTTGACTGTGGAGGTGGTGGGATGGCGCAGTGTTTATCAGCAGAGCCCTATGAATTGAATCCACAGAGGATCGCACCAAATTATCTCCCCTTCCCACTAACTACTTTCATACCGTGGTGCCCACCGTCATAGCAGTGGGTTTGCACTTCATGGAACCGGCTTTCACATTCTCTGTAGAGGTTACTGGCGTCACAAATCAAGTCAGTCATGAATCTAGGTTTCGTAATTTTTCATAGTTTTGTTTTCCAAAGAAACACATATGGGAATATTTCTAAATGATGATAATTGTTTCGTTTAAAGTCCACGAACTAATTATTGCACACATTGTTAGCCTCCTGTGATCTTAAACTTTTCTAAATAGATCTGAGTGGTTGTCAGAATTACTGCACACATTGCCTAGCCTCCTGTGATCTTTAACATTTCTAAATAGATCTGAGTGGTTGTCAGAATTTCTGCATACATTGCTTAGCCTCCTGTGATCTTTAACATTTTCTAAATAGATCTGAGTGGTTGTCACTGCACACATTGCTTAGCCTCCTGTGATCTTTAACATTTTCTAAATAGATCTGAGTGTTTATCAGAATGATGCAAGAAATGGGAATTTGTACTGAATTATAACCATGCACTTAGGTTTGTATTCATTCAAGTATATTCAGCAGACATAAACATACCTATTCTCTTAGTACACACATTCACACTCTAGCAGAAGAAAAGAACAATAGAAAAAACAAAGTAACTTAAACAAACATAACTAAACAAAAACTTTATAGAGCTGGGCGTGTTTGGCTTTCCCGGTCTCTTAACAGCGCATGCGTCAGAGTAAAGAATATGACGCCTGTGAACTAGCACACGGTGTCGATACGCTGTTCAAGAGTGTGTTTAAAACATAACCGGATATTAATTTCCAACGATTCCACACACACACACATACTTGTGTGTGAATTTGTCACTTGTTTCCTGGTGCCACACCTCTGCTCACAACAGTTCAAGGAGTCAGTGCGTGGATGGGTGGGTGGAATGGGTGGGTAAATGCGGATCTTATTTGAATCACAGGCACCATGAAATTCTACTCATGGGAAAAACAAAACTACAACTTGGGAGATGTGGGGTAGGTGTTTGTGGAATTTTACATATTCAGCTTTGAACTATATTTATGATAATGATCCCTGACCGTCCATTTGTTTTGTATATATTTTTTAATAAAATTAAATTTTAAATGCGGTAAATATTAACAGTTTACAACGAGTAAACTGCTCAATTAATTTATACCCACCAAGACATCAAAGGAAGTAATTATTGTCCACCATTTGCAAAACAAATAATGTATATTCAATAATTCGAACAGACTGATTGCTTCTGATATGTTTAACTCAGTTTTAGCTCACCGAATGCTGTATACACAGGTGATGTCACTGAATGCTGTATACACAGGTGATGTCACTGAATGCTGTATACACAGGTGATGTCACTGAATGCTGTATACACAGGTGGTGTCACTGAATGTTGTATACACAGGTATTGATGTCACTGAATGCTGTATACACAGGTGATGTCACTGAATGCTGTATACACAGGTGATTCCTTGTCACTGGAATGTTTTATCTCTTTCCAATGTTTAAATTCATCGCCAGCTTAACCGAGAAAATGTGAAAGTGTGGCGTTTCGGGAGTCAATAAGTATTACATTCATTTATGGGTATGCTTAGTGAATACCTTGCTTGACAATGTGAACTTAAGGTCAGTTACACTGAGTCACTGGTGGTGTGTGTGGGTTTGCAGCACCAAAGCTCTTTAAAATAAAATAATTACTCTTCACAATAACTGTACAATAGCAATTAGCAATGGTTTTTATTTCATTTTCCAAGAATGGTGTGCCAGTATCCAAAACACCTTCACGCAACAAGAGAGTTCCATTTCGCACTGGTGCGCCTAGTGCATGCAAGCAATCTTAATTATCAGATGGATACCAAAGGTGATGGGACAGCACGTAGAAAATTGTTTCCCCTGTATAGATGTGGCACAGCTTTACGTGTAGTGGTTGCATAAGGCGTAAAAATATTAAACGTTTGAAAAGAAGGAATGAAAGTTCAGAGAAATCCAAGGGAAAGATAAATGACAAGTAGAGGATCAGAGAGAACAAATGAGAGATGGTGATTAGGGAAAAGTGTATAACATATTTTATGCTTGTTATTTTTTTTTTCGCATTTTAAAATTGTTATTGTTAAATCCTATACTGTTAGCTAGTATGTTTTCTGTATGATAAGAACTATTTAATTAATCGGCGAAAACTATTGTGATTGAATAATTATGCATCCATTTTTTAAAATCAGTTTTCCGAATTATTTAATGATATAAAAATATAAATATGCCCGTGTGTGTTCTACAGATATTTTCTACATTAAACAGTTACAACGTCTCTCTTACACTGAGAGTGCCTTTCTACACTAAACAGTTACAACATCTCTCTTACACTACCTTTCTACATTAAACAGTTACAACATCACTCTTACACTGAGAGTGCCTTTCTACACTAAACAGTTACAACATCTCTCTTACACTGAGAGTGCCTTTCTACACTAAACAGTTACAACATCTCTCTTACACTGAGAGTACCTTTCTACACTAAACAGTTACAACATCTCTCTTACACTGTGAGTACCTTTCTACACTAAACCGTTGCAATAGCTCTCCTACACTGGCCACCATGATTTCCAGAATGACTTTTGCATACTGTCGCTGACATTATTGCTTAGATCAATAAGACCCCAGCACATTTCCCCCCATCACGACATACCACACTGATCTCGCTACTAGACCACAAAACCAGTAAATTTTGAGCAAGTCTTTGCGACTGTCGTCTGACACACTCATTCGTAGAATTCCGTTAGGAAAAATTAGATCTGTAATAAACTGATACCTGTGGACAAAATTCCTTGCTATTGGAGGTTTCACAGTCTGAAAGCATGTGCCAGTCTCTTAGCATTAGATATTTTAAAGTATCCACATTAAAACCGCTCTAAACGAGTAAACAAAAACCTTCACACCTGTTTCGCTGATCTTTCATTAAGGAAAGGAAGTGCGTAGAACTGCATAAACAATTCTTCTAATATAATCCACTACATCACACGAGAAGCACTACAAATGGACTAAACTTAAGAATACTATGACCATTTAAGTGGTATACCTTAATCCAAGTCAAGAATTAAATTTACGATAATTGTGTGTAAACAAATTAATTACTGATGATTGTCTTTTCTCTCTGCAGCCTTGTACCGCAATCACTTTGGACACTCAATTGACATCTCTCTACAATCATGTACCCATTGTACCGCAATCACTTTGGACACTCAATTGACATCTCTCTACAATCATGTACCCATTGTACCGCAATTACTTTGGACATTCAATTGTCATCTCTTTTGTAGACATGTACAGTAATCACTTCAGACATTCAATTGTCATATCAAGTTCAAATTCCTCTTAGCTTCATTTCCTTTATTTGAACTATTTAAAATACAATCTGCGACTAATTGGGTGAGCTGGAGTACAAGCCACTTCGATTGTTTGTGACACCTCTGGGCACCCTTCACTCGCTATGAATATTATGTATTAATTAATAACACATAACTAATTACAAATGATCAAGAGTCTTAATTTATAGTTATTAATAATTCTCCCACAAGAACAACATGTCTCTCACTTGGCGGATTATAAGGGTATCGTAATACTCTACTCTTTACATAATAATAAGATGGCCTTTTACTGTCGTATAAAGCTTTGAAAACGTCTTACTAAAGGAGTAATAAAACTGTGCCTTTTATTTATATTTAACGAGCCCCCATCAACCACTATTACTTCAACACAAGGTTTTAGTATAATTGCAAGAAGGTTAATAAATTTAACAATTAATTTATTAAATCAACAATCGAATATACGACATATGAATATAATCCAAAGAGTGTTAACCTTTACATCACTTCACAACATTGTTGAACACTTATTCAGTTTATCCTAGCATAAACATCAACAGTCAAATTAACACACAAACACACACACACACACACACACACACACACACACACACACACATACATACACACACATACACACACACACACACACACACACACACACACACACACACACACACACACACACACACACATATATATATATAATCAAGTTCATAGATATAATTCATTATAGGAATGAGAGTGGAGTGTCAGAGAGATGATTATTATCAATGTACATAAGGTTTTTTAATTATGGCAGCTGTTGATGGTATGTGTTCACAATCACGCAGTTTGCAAGAAGTCACTTTCTCCTTTATTATATGATGGACCAACCTACCCCTTTAGCCACATTACACAACCGTTCCAGAATCTTTGATGCACTCACAAAGCACATCATGGAGAGTCATTGAGAACTTTGTATGCGCTATCGAAGCACATCATGAGGAATGTTTTAGAATCTTTGTGTGCGCTATCCAAGCACACCCCATGAGGAATGTTAAAATATCTTCACGAATTCTCAAGACCAATCTCAAACCTCAATTTCTATCGTATTGGCTCTCAAACAGAATTCACAAGAATCAACTTACAGCATCAATTTTACTTATAAGTTCCACGACAATGCTAGATACACACCAACGCACCCAGTAGAGTACAGTAGTCACTGCACTCTGAAGCAGATACAAGGTTACAAAACATCAAAAGCATCAAAAGGCATGTTCCTTTCTGCAAAAGTCAAATTAAGGGCAGCTCTAAGTTTCAGGCATATTTCATCTCTAAAATCCTTTTTCGCTTACACACATTCTCAGCTTACAAATCCTGTAACAATATTCATTAGTCCAAGACACATGCAACATAAGAAATATAGCATCAATCAAAATTCACAGGTATAATGTACAACGTAATCAAATTACTGAACATAGAAATAATTCTCCAATTCAAATCATCGATCATGATGGGCCAAATTGAAATGCATTATATTTTATGATAATATTCTTTGCTGTGCCAAATTAATTTTATTATATTTTATGATAATATTCTTTGCTGTGCTAAATTGAAATGTATGAGATTGCAGAAGACGGAGCAGCAAGGACAGGAAAAAAAATACAACTTCGCGTGCAATAATAAACAATAGAGACTGTAAGGCACATAATTATTTCCTCGATCTACAAGGTCACATAACTGGAGATACCAAGTTCATGACTTACCAAGTTCATGACTAAAGAAAAGACTCTAGGAATTGGGGATTGACGAAATATTCTGGTTTCAACACTACACCAAGTGTGACTAATAAGCCAATTATTTTTCCTGGAGCACACAATATAATTGCTCAAATCTAGCTAGTTAGATTCCATCCATCCATAGAATCCCTCTCTCCCTATCTATCTATTTATCTATCGATCTACTCATATATATTGGAGTAAATGCGTATATGAATGTATATAAGCAGTTATATGAATATATATATATATATATATATGTAAGTATACCCTCATGCAACCATTTTAAACAATCACCAATAAAAATACACATGAAATACACGCTACATCACACCACAAATATACACAAATCGACAGAAAATAACCAAAAATAAAATGGGGGGGGACATAAGAAATAAAAACAGAATCTTTAAAAGATAGGATATAAACAAAGTTTTAATAAAATCTGTAGAGCAAAGTACAAATGCAAACATCACTTTATAATTTATAGTGTACAAAACAATCGGTCTACTTTGCATATCGATTGGACAAGAAATTATCAAAATAAACTTTTCCACGAAGCTATGACAGATATCACCAATACCACTAAAAGGAATAGTTTAAACATATTCACACTCTGGTGTATTAGCACACGTAATACGACATACATATGTTGCACACGAGCGAGAGAGTACGGAAAACGAGAAACAGAGACAAACAAAAGCTGTCTAATCCGACATTATAGTGCAACAAATAAACCACAAGTTTAAATAATGCTCATTAATGTAGATCAGTTTTTTTACTGGACCATGCATTCACATGAAACAAATATTGAACAAACGAAATTCAAGTGAAAATCATCTTTTCATCGACTGGGTGTAAAAAAAAAAAAAAAACCTTTCGATAACATGGTCGAGAGTTGTCTACCCTTTTTCCCCATCGATCATAAAAGTAATGTAAACGTTGAAGACGGAAATAGATGTCGTTATATATTTTAGAACGGTTCACAGGGCACATCGGTGGGCAAAACAGATTTGAAATTTTCGCTAGGGACAATTTCCCATATACATAATAAAAAGACAAAATAAATATGTAATCATTATCATAACGTTTACTCTAATCATAATAATTACTACATTCAATGGTCCGATTCGCGGACACAGCATATTGTAAAGGTTTGTTTCATATTTACTGAAAACAATGCTCACTGGTCCTAAATGTGTTTATTGAAAGACACGACCCCGGGAATAATTACACATAATGAAATAAGGTATGCAATTTGTAGACCTTTATGCTGGATATCCCGCAAGTTTCCGACAATGAACTTAAGCTCGTGTGTACAAAAATTGAAAATGAAACGGTGAAGGTTGGAGAGGTGCAGTAATGAGTCCAACAATCGGCACATTGACTGGGAAGTAAGGGAGCTAATAACTTGTGCTGATGCCATTATAACATTTAACCTTTTCCCCGATAAACATTCCTTGGGAGGTTATGAAATATTTTGTATTTTTACCCAGACAATGTCGTTTCTATAAGAAAAAATGTAGAACATAAGTTGTTTACAGACACAATGTTTTAGTAAATAATATAGCAAATACACTGCACTCAGTCCTAAATTATAATAGTTTTATTTTATTCTGAATTCAATATTTTCATAAATTTCATTGTGAAACATCCAGTGTGAATAGTTATATGTACACTTCACATTTTGACTAATAAATGATTTCACATTATAAAGCACAAAATAGAATGGCTGTCAAAGTACGCGCAGCTAACCAATCTGTAATGGGCGCCACTAGTAAGTACAGATAGTTGATAAGTAAAGATGGAGAAATATTTATTTCCAATTTAATTTTAAATAATATTTCACTACATTATTTTTATGAATCGCACACACACACACGCAAACACTTACTTATACATTATACTATTAAGAGTTTTCAAACGTAAACTTGCTTCACGACTCATTACTTACAACGTGTACATGCTGTATGTGTGTGAAAATGAATACAGCGTGTATATCTACATGTGTGAAAATGAATACAACGTATATATCTACATGTGTGAGAAAATTAATACAACGTGTATATCTACATGTGTGAAAATGAATACAACGTGTATATCTACATGTGTGAAAATGAATAATACAAAATTAACACTGCTATAGGTCACTGAATATCCCATATATGTTGTACAACACAAACACATACAACATTTCAAAGAGCAATTTCATTACATCATGCAGATGTATTGAATACAAACGCATCAAGATACTGTGATAGTACAATTTTCATATTTAAAAAATGAACATGTGTACTTAATTCTAAACGTACAGCTAAAAACATTTCAACACATACACACGGAGACATTTTGACAGTACAATTTTCATGTAAAATGAATGCATCCTGTATGTTTTACTACACATCAACACATACACACAAAGACATTTTGACACATACACAAGAAGACATTTTGACAGTACAATTTTCATGTAAAATGAACGTATCCTGTGTGTTTTATTACACATCAACACACACACACGAATACATTTTGACAGTACAATTTTCATGTAAAATGAATGTATCCTGTGTGTTTTACTACACATCAACACATACACACGAATACATTTTGACAGTACCAGTACAATTTCCATACAAATAATTGCAGTGTACTTGATAATCAGTGCAGTATTAAAAAAAAAAAAACATTTTTTTTTATTTTGCAAATTATCATTACCTCTTTTTTAAAACAAAACTGTAAATTCACGTAGCTCTGTGAAATAATGAAACACTTTTAGCATACACATATTCATTTCATTGGTAAAGAAAAGACAAAGTATAGACATTTCGCATCTGATTAACTATTTACTCATGCCAAGAGATAACCTGAGTAAGTGACTCATCTTTAACCACTAAAAGGTCAATGTCCATTGTTAATGAACGTGTAATGTCCATTGTTAATGAAAGTGTAACACACTAACAGTATTTTACTTATTGTTCCTATGTAAATTGTTTTGCAGAACGACCATTGAAAATGTGCGTCATTCAAGACGTGCATGCGTAATTTACGTTGTATCAAGCAATTGGTATCCTCATGTGAAATATAATCGCTGCTTGGAAAATGTTAATTTTAGATAAATTCTAGCAGGCATCTTGTTATATTACCACCATTCTGTGCTTCTACTACTAAAAGCGCTTACATTATTTAAGAATTGATTTCCTTTCAAATTAACACGTATCAGTCAAATGTTTTCATAAATTTACGTTAATTTTCACTGAGATTTGAAACTAGAGGTAATCATTGTCTTTTAAAGAAATAAAAATCATAGAATTGACCATATGCTTTTATGTTAATAATAGTAATGGGGAATAAACAAAATGTCAAATAACTGTGATAAATTAAGCTAACTTCATTCTTAAAATTAAGCCGATTTCGCTTACTTCCGGTGGGTTTTTTTTTTTTAGTATCCTTTAAATATTGGTTCAGCTATAATTGTTACCTCCCTTTAATCAAAAGTATTTTGATATAGACTGATGGGGAGGGTTGGGAGAAGTAAAATGTTCTTTCTATCGGTGCATGAACTGCTACACTACATGTAAACTCAGCAGTATGGTGCAGACAGGAGAATTATAAACAGCTTGTGTTCTTCGTCATAGCCAATCTTAATGGTGCTTCAGTGCACGTTTATTTATTAACGCTAATTATTAGATTATCTCTGGACGCCACTGCTGTGTAACTAGACATTATCTTCAGGCACTATTCGGCTAAATGTTACGCAAAACGGATGCCAGATATGTGCGTTTGTGTGTGTGGTGTGTGTGCGTGTGTGTGTGTGTGTGTGTGTGTGTGTGTGTGTGTGTGTGTGTGTGTATGTTAGTGGTGGTGGATTGAAGGTTGCGCGCGGGGGGGGGAAGGGGAACAGCACGTACTTTCATTCCTCCTGCTTGACATTTATGAAAAGCGAAGTGAGGGAAATCTGCATCGTTTTCGACTGAGGCTGTTTTCGCGACAACCTAAGAGTGGGTAACTGCACAGCGTGCCGTGTGACCAACGCGTGTAAACGGAACAGCAGGCGATTGGGGCACGTGACAGTCTTTGCCTATTGGACAGTGCTTTGCGCGAAATCGGCTTCGGACGGAAACGTCCCCATAATCAGTGAGCCAGCCAGTCAGGATATTGTTCCGTTGAAAGAAACAATTCCTCTTTCAATATTAGGCTTGCAGAGAAACACGTATGTACACAGCACGAATTAAGGTGACCTTTGTCGTGTAGGCCTACTGCCGGAAACAGATGTTTGATAACTTCCAGGAAGCAAATTGACTGAGTATGAAAAGGTTGCGGCGAGACTCAGTAGAAGCGTCTGAGAAAAATAGATACTTTTAAAAATATTTATTTCTGTTATTTATTTATGTACGCACTTTGTGATGTTGTAGAATAGAGCCTGCTGATTGTTGTTTGCTGACGAAAGTTCGAATGAAGACCTCAAAGAGCTTGATGATTCATCCATTGCTTTGAAGGCACATTTCGCAGATCAGTTTGGTGTAAAAGGCTTATTTATGGCTTCTTGAATGCAATTATTAGTTATATAATAATCACACACACACACACACACACACACACACACACACACACACACACACACACACATACATATACCCCCTCCATCACGGCCATCAATTACGATGTTTTCTTTTCGATAGAGAGACGGATTTACATCTCCATTAATTTGTTAAGCGGATGTTGGAGCAGCTTGGTTACGACAAAAGATAACTCATGCACGCATTTCCTCAGCCACGTTTCACACCAATCAGAAGCGTTTCTGGGGGGAAGGGATTCCAATAGATCCCGTCCTTAGGATTGTCTGACATATTTCATATTGAAGGAAGTACAAGATAAACCTAGTTTAAATTAAGACTAATGTAGTGGAATCAATCTGTAGATTTCGAAAGCACACTTAGATTTTTAACTTAGTCAAGAGTTGTTTATAACTCACAGAAGAAACTCTTTGATTGGACGTGAACAATAAAAAAAATGAGTCTGTGCTTGCTATGCGCTCTCATGAACAGAACTTTGATATGAAAATCATCGCGTGCATTGAAGTGGAACTACACTCTTAGGTTAACGAGGCAAGTGCATAAATACGTCTCCAAAGCAGTTACTTAAAATAAAGTGTTAATTAGATTTGTCGGTCAAGCACAATATAAAACAAGCTTAGAAGGGGCCCATTTGTCCGTCAAGCACAGTATAAAACAAGCTTAGAAGGGGCCCATTTGTCCGTCAAGCACAGTATAAAACAAGCTTAGAAGGGGCCCATTTGTCCGTCAAGCACAGTATAAAACAAGCTTAGAAGGGGCCCATTTGTCGGTCAAGCACAATATAAAAATATAAAACAAGCTTAGAAGGGGCCCATTTGTCCGTCAAGCACAGTATAAAACAAGCTTAGAAGGGGCCCATTTGTCCGTCAAGCACAGTATAAAACAAGCTTAGAAGGGGCCCATTTGTCCGTCAAGCACAGTATAAAACAAGCTTAGAATGGGCCCATTTACAGCGTAGAAACAGTTCTAGTTTTTGGTGCAGCGAAGGGATAAGCAATAGTGCAGAAAATAGGAGAGCAGCCCCTCATTCAGTTGGCCATGGTTCCATGTTTAGGGACTGTTGCAATCGCTCGTTACTCTTAGGTAGTGAGTTTAGTGACTAGTCTTCGGAGGGGCGGGACGTCGAGTTCTGTATACTCAAAGCTGCTTACGCTAAAGATCTTGTAGAGAATAAGACTAACGGAAAGACGGTCGTTTGACGCCGCCCTGGCAAAGATGCTCCCTGATAATTCTTCACTAATAAGTTCATGTCTTCATTGTTCTTTCGCATGAGGGCACAGTTCCCGTTCACAACTATCTATCATTCAGGCTGTGAAAGTTGGAAGCGGACGAAAATCCCCAGACTAAACAAAAACTCCTAAACGTGATAGAAATTGTGTGTGTCTTTAGTAAATGACATCAAATCTTGTAGCTTTAATGAATGGCATCAAATCTTGTGTCATTACCAAGAGATCGCGTGTGTCTTTGGTAAATGACATCAGATTTTAGGTGTTTATAATAACTGACCTCAAGTTACGCATATCTATAGAAAATAGCATTATATATAATTCCTTCAAACCCTACTCGCAAAAGAGAAATATAAGTCAAGCCTCAGTGCCTCTTTAATGAAGAATAACGTTACTCAGTATTACTGGATCAAATCTCCTATGTCAACATATATTATTTTATCCGTAATGGTTTTGGCTTTCACGCATCAATTTCCCTGGCAGAACACATTAAAAGTATGCCAGCTGTCTAGTTTTACCAATAAACAAACATTTGCCCTACCCGCCAGTCGACATACTGAAGGTAATCGAGCTGTCTAGTTTTACCAATAAACAAACATTTGCCCTACCGGCCAGTCGACATAATGTGTTTCCTTTAAAATGGAATGCGTTAAGTCTTTATAATATTCAAAGAATTTGTGTAAACAAAATAAAAATAACAACTTGAAATTGATAATATAAAACGAATTTCCAAGTAAGTAGTTACAAAGGCAAATTCACGTATATAGAGGTTTTACTATGCGGAATATCACGTGTTTAATTGAATAATCTAAATCAATCCAATCTGGTGCTGCACACTAAGTACGTAGTATAAAAGAAACAATAATTGTTCTTCACATTTCGTAGGATATTTTTTCACCAATTCCAAACTGATTTTTCTTTAATCTTTTCATTTTAAAAAAAAATGAAATGTGGTCACAGAAATCAATACTAAGAGTCTAAGAGAAAGAAATCATCACAACGACAAATTTAACGAGATGGAGGTTGCAAAGGAATTCATCTGTTTACTTTTAGTAACTGGTTCGTCCACTCAAGGCCCATACACACTCGCTGACTATGTAGGTCGGACTTCACAAAGATTTACCCGGAAGGCAGACACGCATTTGTCCGAACTGGTGCCACACTCACAGATGAAAGAATAATGATGTCTGCCCCAGTGTTGACTGCACACCATTTGTCTTGTCTGGACGGACACTGTCCCTGGTGTAGACAATTGCACCACAAGGCAGGCTTAGACGTCTTGCTCACTCGATCTCCAAATGACAGGAGTGTCCTTGAACAGTCCAAAACAAGATAGCCAGTAAGCACTGCCCATGAACAGTCCATACACAGAACAAGATAGCCAGTAGCCAGTAAGAACTGCCAATGAACAGTCCATACACAAAACAATATAGCCATTAAGAACTGCCCATGAACAGTCCATACACAGAACAAGATAGCCAGTAGCCAGTAAGAACTGCCAATGAACAGTCCATACACAAAACAAGATAGCCAGTAAGCACTGCCAATGAACAGTCCATACACAGAACAAGATAGCCAGTAGCCAGTAAGAACTGCCAATGAACAGTCCATACACAAAACAAGATAGCCAGTAAGAACTGCCCATGAACAGTCCATACACAGAACAAGATAGCGAGTAAGCACTGCCAATGAACAGTCCATACACAGAACAAGATAGCCAGTAAGCACTGTCAATGAACAGTCCATACACAGAACAAGATAGCCAGTAAGCACTGTCAATGAACAGTCCATACACAAAATAAGATAGCCAGTAAGTGGCGTCTTCAATCTCCCACCCCATTTATGTAAATTATTTTTTTTAATTTGGTCATAATTGTTTCATTAGTTCAAAGATTACACGTACATGTTTACATGAATCATAGACCTGAGCAAATCTATTATTGTCTAAGGTACGAACATAGAAGCAGTGTGCTTTGGTACTCTAGTCTTATGGCGTCTTTACGAACATAGAAGCAGTGTGCTTTGGTACTCTAGTCTTATGGTGTCTTTACGAACATAGAAGCAGTGTGCTTTGGTACTCTAGTCTTATGGTGTCTTTACGAACATAGAAGCAGTGTGCTTTGGTACTCTAGTCTTATGGCGTCTTTACTCTTTGGAGATGAGCTTACAGTCGAACAGAACGAGTTCGATCATATATGTCGAGTTGTCTCTAGAAAACTAAAACATATATCTTTGGCTAAGAGTAGTCTTTCTGTAGGTCACTAAGTGAGTTCGGTGATTCAAGCCGAGACTGGTTTCACCCTTTGCTACACATTCACACCAGTGCTAAAACCAGTGACACTTAATAGATCTGAACTAACTATTAGTCACTGCGTGCAATAGGCAGACCTTAGTTTTGCTACATGACCATCTTTCATACTGTTATATCTTTAAACCTGGCATATAAGAAATAAATTTAGTACTTAATTAATAAGAAAAAATAAATAAAATAATTACGTCATTTGCATTTATATTGTAACAGTATATATAATTTGCCATCAAGTCATGTGTCTATAGCAATTGTCATCAAATTATGTATCTGTAGCAAGTGAACATCAAATTACATATATCTCAAACATTTTACATAACCATGTAACCGAATGCGTCAATAGAAATTACATGAATATATGCTTTGATAGAAATGACAACGAAGCATGAGTTCTCATTTGAAGTACTGGGGTGGGGAGGTGGGGGGGGGGATAGATTAGCTATGAGGTCTACAGGGAGAAGCAAGACCAGAAGATTAAGTTCTCATTTGTCTTTTGTTTATGTGTACTAATCAACATAAAATATATCTTTTTTATTCACTTTGATGAAAATATGTTTACTGTGTTACATAAAGATAAATTATAAAATTTAAAGAGGAAAATGAAGCAGACACAAGCATTCCTCCCATCCCCACCTCCCATTACTTTTATTCCTTCTTAACTTTTAAAAATTCTGTTTCACGTAAACTGATGTTGGAAAAAGAATGAGAGGGAATTAGTAGTGCTACTTTTGAATTAGTTTTGGTTATCTTTCTTCATTATTGCTCTTCAGTTCAGTGGTGATTACGCTAACGTTGTTGTACCTCCAAGACCTGCAAAAACTTTTCATCAGTTTGACGTTATCAATTATGGATCGGCCTTGAAGGGGTTTGTCTCCTCTTACTACCGTCCATTTCAAGTGGACCGCTTAAATTCGAATCCTTTCCAATAGTTGGGGTCGGAGAGAGAAGACTCATTCCGTATCTTGAACAACAGTAGCCTCGTATTTTTGGTGTCTTGTATTTAAGGGGTTAAGTTGACTACATGTTTGTAGATAAAATGTTCCGTCATACTTCTTTATAACAGGATGATTGTATTTAATCAGGTTAATGAAGTTAACGTTAGAGTAGAGTAATAATTATTTTACTTCTTTATAACAGGATGATTGTATTTAATCAGGTTAATGAAGTTAACGTTAGAGTAGAGTAATAATTATTTTACTTCTTTATAACAGGATGATTGTATTTAATCAGGTTAATGAAGTTAACGTTAGAGTAGAGTAATAATTATTTTACTTCTTTATAACAGGATGATTGTATTTAATCAGGTTAATGAAGTTAACGTTAGAGTAGAGTAATAATTATTTTACTTCTTTATATTTTAATCTAAACCTCAACTTTTCGAATTCAACAATTAGTTAATAAGTTATGTGCAAACTGATTACTTTGCCTTGTAATCTTTACAGACACCGCTTTGGCCTTCGTGTGAAGTTCAGCTAATGTTACCTATTTGCATTTCTGCAAAAATTATTCAAAGTCAAACATAAATTCTTTAAAATTTCCACAAAAATTAATCCAAGTCAAACATAATTTCTTTAAAATTAAATGATTGTTCAAACATTACCTGAAACTGATTTTTCTGCTCTTTAATCATCGATTATAAATTCTCAACTCAAGTGTACATAGAAATTGCAGACTTGTATGGCTCAAGGGAGATCATACCTCCTGTTTATCTCGATAACAGTCATCGGGTTGTCTGCTATTATCTCTTATTTTCCATTCTCTCAAACCACCAGCATAATTCAGAAATTATGACCTGGAACAAAGGTTTGCAATTTTGAACATAACTTCACAAACCTTCGGACTGACTAATTGTTTTGTTTTCTATTCTGCATGTGCCCATCTCTCAATTTTTGTTTTTCCTATCCTCCACATGCACACCTGCCATAAATGACAATTGACCTTTCGTGTATTTTGCCAAGGTCTTTACAGTCTGTCATGATAAATTTAATGTTGCATTTTTTTTCTTAACCGGCTGGTTAAAATGATCAATTGATAATGTCATGTTTGTAGTAATGTGACCAGACCTAGTTTCTCGATTGCATGTGTGATAGCCTCCCTTAATAGCGATGCGCGAAGAGTGTAAATACTGTTACGCTGTGTTATCATACATTTTGACACAAACACTCAAATATTAAAGTATAGACACTTTCCAAATTAATATTAACAAAACAAGCAATTTAATAACATTGATTAATAAGTATTGATGTATGTTTTCATTCGGTATCTCACAGTGTGTATATTAAAACAGAAGTTTAAATCAGTTAATCAGAGGTCCATCTATCTGTTTCAAATAATAAAGTATAACTGTTTTTTCAGGAAAAATAAATCGCTACCTAGGTATTCATCTCGTACATGTACCAATCAATCATTTACCCGAATTAATGTTAAAATCACCTTTAGTGCAGCCTCTTTATAATAAATGCATGTTTGTGCAGTGGGCACCATCATACATTTTATCTTGTATAAATAGAAAGGTATATATATATATATATATATATATATATATATATATATATATATATATAATATATATTCACTTATATGCATTTTATCTTGCATGAATAAAAATGTACTCATTTGCGTGAGTGAATGTGGGTGTGGTTTAGTCCCTTTTATGCATTCTATCTTGAATAAATACAAAGGTATTAATATGTGTATATGTATATAGTCACTGCATGCATTTCATAATGAATGAATAATTGTCTATACTTAAACTTGTTCACCGACAGATCCGAGATGTAAGTCGAGTAGATGAGCCATAACTTTGTTTCGTGATTTTGGGTACTTGGTAGAAAATGGTCACTTGTTTATGTGACCATATCAACACTGAAAACCGAAAAAAAAAGTAACTTTTTCTTTCTAAAAGATGAAGGTAGTACTTAATATATAATGTTGAGAAGCTCCACACACACACACCCCTTCATGTGCACAGCGGATTAATAAACATGCTAAGCGAATGACTTGGAGGTCAGTGACCCCTCAGTATTTACACTGTAGTAATAGAGTGGCAGTCTTTAATACATTATGTCTCTTTAATACATTTTTTCTCTCTTTCTTTCTCTCTCTTTCTTTCTTTCTCTTTCTTTCTCTCTCTTTCTTTCTTTCTCTCTCTTTCTCTCTCTCTTTCTTTCACTCTCTCTCTCTCTTTCTTTCTCTTTCTTTCCCTCCCTCTCTCTCTCTCTCTCTCTCTCTCTCTCCCCCTCTCTCTCTCCTCTTAGACTAATATGGAAGCACATATACAAGGATGTCCACTATATGAATAGATTGAAATATGCACACAAGCTGCTTGTCATGTTCGCTGACATCATTATAAAATAAGACTAGAAAGTGCGAAGGGATGGGAATATTCTAGAATCGATGCTTGGATCTCTGTATTTACCAAACTTGAATAAATAAATGGTGTTGCCATTTTAATAGAAAATGTACTGATGCTTAAGCTATAATTGCCCTGAACTGTTCACTTTACCACCTTGTGAAATATAATCCAGTACTTCATATTTTTCCATTGTTGTAACTTTAAAGTATATTCTAAGGTGCAACAAAGTATTTGGTATGTGCGTAACAGCTGCGCAAAATTATTTTGTATACCTTTGCTACTTTCTTTCTCATTATTTTACTGTACGGTCATATACTGAAATAATGATTTTTATCCACAATGGCTGCTTCCTGTTTAGGCACTATTTGTAATAATATTTTCTAGTATTTTCTTAGTATTTTGCAGACAAATTCTGTCATCTGTGCATGCAGTATTGCAATACAATTTATGAGGCTGATATTACATATGACAGTATGAGATGGCACTGTTATATAACGTATGGCTGTGTGTGTCTGTTTGAGATGGCACAATGATATGACGTACGGCAGTATGCAGTGCCATAGTGATATGACATATGACATTATGAGATGGCACACTGATATAACGTATAGCAGAATGCAGTGGCACACTGATATGACGTATGACAGCAATGGTACATTTATATGATGTGTGACAGTACGACATGGCACACTGACGTGACATATGACAGTATGAGACGGCGGTTTGCATCGTTTGAGTCGATCGCGTTGATGATGACTGAAAGAGTGTGTGTATGAGTTTGAGTGTGTGTATGAGTTTGAGTGTGTGTATGAGTTTGAGTGTGTGTATGAGTGTGAGTGTGTGTGCATGAGTGTGAGTGTGTGTGCATGACTGTGAGTGTGTGTGCATGAGTGTGAGTGTGTGTGCATGAGTGTTAGTGTGTGTGCATGAGTGTGAGTGTGTGCATGAGTGTGAGTGTATGTGCATGAGTGTGAGTGTGTGCATGAGTTTGAGTATGTGCATGAGTGTGAGTATGTGCATGAGTGTGAGTGTGCGCATGCATGAGTTTGAGTGTGTGCATGAGTGTGAGTGTGCGCATGCATGAGTTTGAGTGTGTGCATGAGTTTGAGTGTGTGCATGAGTTTGAGTGTGTGCATGAGTTTGAGTGTGTGCATAAGTTTGAGTGTGTGCATGAGTGTGAGTGTGTGCATGAGTTTTAGCGTGTGCATGAGTGTGAGTATGTGCATGAGTGTGAGTGTGTGCATGAGTGTGAGTGTGTGCATGAGTGTGAGTGTGTGCATGAGTGTGAGTGTGATGTATTAAATGATTCTTGCTATTACAGTTAAAATATGCTCTTCGTGCACATACATTTTTTCTCCCGCTCATAAAACGTGAAAACGTAACTAGCGTTCGAACGTCCCATCTCATTATTTTCTCCTGTGTTCAGGTCATGCTTAATAATCTACAGTTCATGGCCTTTTGCTGATAAAAGGTTAATGAGCTAAAGAACGCGATATCTCTTTATTTTTATAAGTGGGTTTTTTTTTATCACCTGACGCTAAATGAGCGCAATGGTAAGATCCACCTCTTGAGTGTTGTACGGGAGACATCTTGAAACTAGTGCGCCTCACATCAGTATGGTGACTAGTTTGTTACTGATGTCACAAACCATACGTTACAGTCACATCCTGCTACTGCAGAATTAGACGTTTTGCAAATGTGTGTCACTGTAATTAGTAGACGTCGCAGCTCTTATCACGAGTAAACAATGTTTTACGCCTGTACATCAAGTAACGAATCAATTCACAGAGACACTAGTCTTTTTCCATAGAAACTGTACATCAAGTAACGAATCAATTCACAGAGACACTAGTCTTTTTCCATAGAAACTGTACATCAAGTAACGAATCAATTCACAGAGACACTAGTCTTTTTCCATAGAAACTGTACATCAAGTAACGAATCAATTCACAGAGACACTAGTCTTTTTCCATAGAAACTGTACATCAAGTAACGAATCAATTCACAGAGACACAAGTCTTTTTCCATAGAAACTGTACATCAAGTAACGAATCAATTCACAGAGACACTAGTCTTTTTCCATAGAAACTGTACATCCATTAAAAGTTGTTACAACAATGCTGCTCTAGCTATTGTTTATGATGATTATTATTGTTAATCATCCCTAATTAATTACAAGTGATGAGAATCTTAATTTATGTTATTAATAATTCTCCAGCAGGCGCCACTCCTCTCTCACATTTGGTAGATATGCGGGCTCAGTAAACGTTTCTCTCTTCCACAACATTAAAGTCATTACCGTCACACAATATTTCAGTAGGTGGAAAACGTCTTAATAAAGGAGAAGACAAATCCTCTTTAATCTATATTTAGCGAGCCCCCATCCATCTACTATCTCTCCAACATGTGGCTATTAATATCTGTAAAAAGGTCAATACATTTATTAAATCAACAATCGTATATACAACATATGAATATAATCAAAAGAATGTTGACATTTACATCACTTCAGAACAATGTTGAATTAACACTGGACAATCATTCAATTTATTCTAGCATAGACATAAGCAGTCACATTAACATACATACATAATCAAGTTCATGGATAGTATTCATCATAGAATTAGAGTGGAGTTTGAATGGAGTTTGTGATATATAATTAAAGTCAATGTACAAAACATTTTCAAAGATGGCAGTTGTCACCAGCACATATTCACAATCATGCAGTTTGCAACAAGTCACTGTCTTTCTTTCGGGTGATGGTCCCACATGCCCCTTCTAGGCATATTCCACAATTGTTCCACAATCTTCGATGCACTCACAAAGCACTCTGTGAAGAACCATCTAGAATTTCACACATGCACTATCAAACACATCAGGAGGAATGTTCAAAATAATCTTCGTGAATTCTCAAGACACAGCTTGGGCCACACATCCCCGCCATATTGGCTCTTGAATGGAATTCACAGGAATCAACTTACAGCAATGTTTGCTGTTAAGTTTGACAAAAACGCTGGATTCCCACACCAACATAATTTGGTAGAATACAGTAGTCACTGTTGCCTGAAGCTAAAGGAAAAACAGCTTCCTCTTCTCATAAGCTAATGATCGACTTTATGACACCAGACTTGAGTTTCATCAAATTCAAAGTGATGAGAATATAGACTTTCTTCAACAAAGAAAATGTCAGTCCATCCCCATTGGACGAAATTGTTATGAACAAGTGTGAGACTATTAGCCAGAAAAACTACTTGGAACTGGTTTGTATTACGTCAGCATTATTCTAGCATATTCTCCACCTGAGTTCTTTACTCCAGCTTTAAAATATCGTCATAAGCAGTGCCCAAGGTCGGGTCACTTTGACATTTAACAATTTATACAACAATTAGGTATACAAATAGGGATAGACAAATTTACTCTGCCACAATAGTAGTATATACTGTCAAAGACAGCTGTGCATTGGCTTACAATGTATCATATAAGAAAAACAAGACATTCACTTTAAGATATATACCTCGGCCGATAGTGTGCCCTGTCACAGAGGAAGTAGCGTTTCGCTTTAAAAACTCTACATCGTCATATAGCAGGGCTCTGTGCGGTCCCCGGAGGACTTTATTTCATTATTTGTGTTGGGTTTTTTCTATATGCAATCTGACTTGCGGCCCTCCACGCACTATTAATGGGAAATTTGGCCCTCTTGCATATAAAGTTTGTGCACCCTGTCATACAGCATTCCTGTTATAGTGAAATTAGTCTTTTGCTTTCAGATCTGGCCATCAGCCTACAATTTCTTAAAGAGAAATTAATCTGTTACAACTCGAGTTTGACACTTGCATGTGCAGTATCGGGTTATGAAACTCTAACATGTGACTGATACGGAAGTACATTCCTAGATTGCCACAAGAGACCCAATTGTGCAGCGTTCCTTGTCTTGACAGAAGAAAAAGAAAATGTTCTACAGTGGCACATGTGGCAAGCCGTCGCGACAGACCTAGCCATCTGTCTCGAGTGCAGTTCCCCTCTACGCACTGCACTCCACTTGCCGTACGACACAAGTTGTATCTGGCGCGGCGTCTTGCGTGTTTATTTCTAACACCTCGTATCAATTTTTGTCCCGCCTGTCGACCTTCCCCTTCCCTTTGGGTAATAACTCTACATGGAACAAACATGTATTTGTTTTCACTGGGCCACGTCATTCAATGTTATATAATTATTATTTGGGTAATAACTCTACATAGAACAAACATATATTTGTTTTCACTGGGCCACGTCATTCAATGTTATATAATTATTATTTGGGTAATAACTCTACATGGAACAAACATATATTCGTTTTCACTGGGCCACGTCATTCAATTTTATATAATTATTATTTGGGTAATAACTCTACTGGAACAAACATGTATTCGTTTTCATACACAAAATTTATAACATATACCTCTGGGCTACGTCACTCATTTATGATATAATTATTAAAATCTTAATTTAGCTTAGTCTAGATATGTTACGAATCATCCCACACTTAAATAAACTCCATTAATTCCATCAACGTTCAATCTGCTACACCCACCCAACCCCAAGGACATTGATTCGACACTCAGACCACGCTCCCCAAATGCCCAGCCACACTCCTGCAAGCCACATTCTCACTCAGTCATTCACTCAAACCCGCCATGTGCAATGCCACTCACTCATCCACTCAACCCGCCAAACACAACCCCACTCACTCCTTCACTCAACCACCCATTTCAGTCTTCAACCCCTACCGAAACAGAAACATCTAGCTCACACATCCGCGCGCTCCGCTGACCTAAATGTCCCCTACCGTCCGTGAAACACAAAGACATGAATTACAACATAATGGTCACCTTGATGACAACATAATGGTCACTTTGGTGACATGACAACATAATGGCCACTTTGGTGACAACAGGGTCTTTAAGTTCTTGTTATCGCTTATTCGTGTACGTCACCATATTTGAAAAATTCTCTTGGTTCCCCTTGACAGAAAGTAACCAAACCTATCAAGCTGACAATCCGCCGTTTAAGGTGATCATTTTATTTATATGACATTTTCGTTTGACTTTAGTAATGAAATTATCATTGACATTTCGTGACAGGGAGCTGTCGCTGATATCGCTAAGACTTGCATTTATTGGTGTGAGTCCGGGTGTCGTTATCATTACCATTATACTGTGCACTGTGATGTTGGTGTGAGTCTGGTGTCATCATCATTACCATTATACTGTGCACTGTGGTGTTCGTGTAAGTCTAGGGGTCGTCATCATTACCATTATTCTGTGCAGTGTTGTGTTGGTGTGAGTCTAGGGGTCGTCATCATTACCATTATTCTGTGCAGTGTTGTGTTGGTGTGAGTCTAGGGGTCGTCATCATTACCATTATTCTGTGCAGTGTTGTGTTGGTGTGAGTCTAGGGGTCGTCATCATTACCATTATACTGTGCAGTGTGGCAGGATTAAAGAATGTTGATATGTATTGCTTTTTGCATTATCCACAGCCATGTTCAAGCTGTAGGCTAATCAAAACTCGATTGTTTTAAAGCACTTTCATGAAAGTTTCATTTCACATTGATGTCCGTTGCTTTTATATTTGATCAAGGCTTAAATAATTAAAACTCGATTGTTTAAAGCACTTTTATGAGAGTTTCACTTCACGATGATGTCTGTTGTTTATGTGTAATCCACAGAGTAGATCAAGGTTTAAACTAATAAAAACTCGATTGTTTTAAAGCATTTTTATGAAAGTTCTTACATCAGGTCTAATATATTTATTAATACTCGGTTTGTGTGTGTGTGTGTGTGTGTGTGTGTGTGTGTGTGTGTGTGTGTGTGTGTGTGTGTGTGATAATTAAGAGTTATATTAAATCGCAATGTCTGTGATCTCAGCAATGTAAAACAACTAATAAACTTACACACGCAAAGTAATTAAAATGTAAATATTTATTCTTTTAATTTTACAAATTTACATGGATCTAATAATCTGTCTGCGAGTTAGTCTTGATGTTACCCCAACTAAACTGGAACCATCTGTTTCTCCAAGACCTATCGGTTTCAAATGTGAACTCAAACTCTTTTCGGTGTAGTTCATATTCGTGGTTGACTTATTTATTTGTGTATGGCATACTTCATGTTCGTGGTAAGCCTTATCTTTCATTGGTGTGTGGCATACTTTGTGTTCGTAGTTGACTTCATCATTTATTTGTGTGTGGGCTATTTATTGTTGGCTGAATTTTTCATTAATTAATTAATTAGTTAATTGATTTATAGAGTAGTACTATAATCATTTATTTAATTTTTATTCTGTAGTTATTAATTAATCATTAACATCATTGATTATTTTAGTTCATTGTTGCTTGCTTCTATTTTGATGGGGTAGAAAGTGGGATTGGGGTTTACTCATAACGAGCATATGAACATATACAAAAGTACATCAAACATTATGTTTTTAAAGTGGCAAAAGTTTAGCATATGGTACTGTGACGCCAACGCTACTTAATAATTGGGCAAAATTATTATTAATTAATCTTCCTTAACTAACTGCAAGTGATGAGACTCTTAATTTATGTAATTAATAATTCTCTAGCAGACATCACTCGTCTCTTTCACTTCGCGGATATACGGGCGCTGTAAACGCTCTCTCTCTTCCACAACATTTAAAGACAAACATTTACTGTCACACAATATTCCGTAGGTGGAAAACTTCTTACCGAAGGAGAAGACAAATCCGTCTTTAATCTATATTTAGCGAGCCCCCATCCACCCACTTTCTTCTCCAACATAAGGTTATCACTATGCATAAGAAGGTCAATAAATTGAACAATAAATTTATTAAATCAACAATTAATAGACAAATGACAAATACAATTAAATAGATTACTTGACATCGATATTTCCATGAACCCACATTCTGATAACTTTATGTTTATACAGTCTATATCCTAAAAATACAATTCAACAATAGAGTCAATACAAATCACAGGCTAGTTCTTATCAGAGACATAAAATGGAGTTTTTAGAGATAAGTGATAATAGTCTTTACATAACATGAATTAAGTGTTTCAATAGTCTTTCATCACTTTTGCAACAATGTCACAAGTTATTGTCCACATCAACACGTGTCTCTCTCTGCACAATGTCACAAGTTATTGTCCACATCAACACATGTCTCTCTCTGCACATGTCAAAAATAATGATGTGCTGCTATTCTCTGGAAGTTAACTTGATCCTCATCTTTACCGTGTCAGTTCCTCCAAGCAGAACAACATCAAAGGAGTTTAGTGTATTCTCTTATACTTACACACACTGCTGCAGATTATTCCCTGTCTACCCGGTCATTGTGGTTTACTGTCAGTTAACAAGTAGATTCAAATCATACATTGAATGAAAAGACTGCTTACTCTCTGTCAAATATAATCAGGGAACAACACTAAGTTTCCAGCTTATACATCTTTAACTCCATTTTCTCTTATATTCAAGTCTCAACATACAGTTTCCTGCATCAGTATTTATTAGCCTGATACATGTGAACAGCACAATATATACAGCATATCAGTTTGAATGTGTTCATTAGGAATAATGTCAAGAGTTAAGCATACGAGCATTTTAGTTCAAACATTTGTAGAAATAATAATCTACTCACTTAATGTATCTCTACGTCAATGCATGTATATCAATAGCAAACATGCATGAAATAGTTCTAAGTATTCTCACTCAACCAGTCAATTAACTCACCATCAAGCAAATGGCTGCCTTTCAAGACCAGACCTTCTTTGCCACACCAAATTCAAGTGATTAGACAATATATTTCTCTACATCAGGTAAACTGTTACATCTCAGCCTATATCTTTGGTCTCATTCTCATAAATTATATAACAATTGGATAATAAAAACAATCACCCAGATGGAACTGGTTTGCATTACATCAGCAATTTCTAGCACATTCTCAACTCGAGTGTTTACTCCAACTCAGCCAATTTCAAAAATACCATCATAAGGAGTGCCCAAGGTCGGGTTACTAAATTGTCAGAATAACATAACCTTGGGCACTCCATATGATGGTGCAATGTATTTTTGAAAGTGTCTGAGTTTGAAGTAAACACTCAAGGTGAGAATATGCTAGAAAATGCTGGTGGAATGCAAGCCAGTGAGTAGTTTTTATTATCCAATGGTTGTGATTTATGAGAATGAGACCAGGCAATGAGCTGAGATCAAAAAGTATACTTGCTTTAGAAAATTATATTCTCTGATCACTTTGAATTTGGAGTGGGAAGAAAGAAGCCCGGTTTTGAAAGGCAGCCATTAGCTTGATGATGAGTTAGATGACTGGTTGAGTGAGAATGAACTTAGAAATATTTCATGTACTTTTGCTATTGATATGTTTTACTTGCGTTTTATGTACAGAAGTACTGTGTGAGTTGACTTTTATTTCTACAAGTGTTTGAACTGAGCTGTTTGCATTTATTGTGCAAACACTTGGCATTGTTTTGATATGCTATATTTATTATTCTGTGTGCATGTATCGGGCTAATAAATACCATTGCAGGAAACTGTAATTTGATACTGAAATGTTTTAAAGAATGGAGTTAAAAAAGCGATAAACTGGAATCTTAGTGTTTGCTCCTTAATTATATTTTGCAGTGATAAAGCAGCCTTTCCAGTTGCCTATTTTCAGGCATTCCTTGAGTCTACTGGTTCACCGACAGTGGGCCACTGTGACTGGGGAGACACGAGAATCATCTGCCACAGTGTGTGTAATTGTAAAGAGGATACCCTACACAAGGGCCTACACAAAGTATGCTCACTACACTGAGAAAATTCCCAGTATGGGGAAGTACTAGAAATTACTACAATTACTATTCTACTTGAATGAATTGCTAAGGTGGGAAAAACCCAGTTTGACTTCAAGAAAACATATGGTGAATATGTTTCAATGTGAGGAGGGAAACACATGGAAATTGAACTGAACTATAATTTGTCACATTGTGGCAAGGTGAATGAAGGACTGTTAGGAACGTGCTGAATCAGGTTACATAAAGACTATTATTACTTATCTCTAATAACTCCATTTCTGCTCTCTGTTAAGACTAACCTGTGATTTGTATTGACTCTATTGTTGAATTGTATTAATGATAGACTGTGTAGTTATAAAATTATTCAAATGTGGGTTCGTAGAAATATTGATGTCAAGTAAGATATTTCATTGTATTTGTCATATGTATATTTGATTGTTGATTTAATAAATTTATTGTTACATTTATTGACCTTCTTATGTAAATTGATAATTGTATGTCAGAGAAGAAAGTGGATGGATGGGGGCTCACTAAATATAGATTAAAGTCGGATTGTTGTTCTCCTTTAGTAAGAAGATTTCTACCTACGGAACATTGTGTGACAGTAAATATTTATCTTAAATGCTGTGGAAGAAAGAAAACATTTACAGCACCCATATATCCGACACGTGAGAGAAATGAGTCAGCTGGAGGTTAATTAATAAAATAAATTAATATTCTCATCACTTGTAATTAGTTATGAAGGATTAATTAATAATAATAATAATTTTATTAACTAAGTGGCGTTGGCGTCACATTCACAAGCAGCTAATTTCTTCGAATAATTATGTTTTCTGTTTTGCTTTCTGTTATGTCATTGCTGCCTGCCGTGTTTGCCTCTCTACCACTTTCAGTTATGTTCATTGCTTTATTGTTCTGTTATACTCTTCTCTGTTTTATTTTGATATGGTATTCTCAGTATTGCTATCTGCTATTTCATCTCTGATTTGTTTATGTTCATCACTGTATTGTCTTTTATGCTCATCTCTGTATTTTTTATGTGTACATATCTGTGGTGTTTGCTTTTGCTATGCTCATCTCTGTAGTTTTTTATGTGTACCTATCTGTGGTTTGCTTTTACTATGCTCATCTCTCTATTCTTTCGTTATATTCCTCTTCTGTGCTCTTTTATAAATTATATTCGTCCTTGTTGGCTCTGCCTGTGTCAGGAACACAGTAATGCTATGCAAAGACTTTTCGCATAATCTAACAGTTATTGTAAAGTTTTCCATAATCTAACAGTTATTGTAATGTTTTCCATAAAGTCTTTGCCATATACAATAGAACATCGATTATCCTAAAATGAGATATCTAAACCACACACATACACAAACTGGTGGTCTTGCTAGTGCACTAGTTGTTACATTCTTCTTTCCTACTATTAGCCAAGACTTCTGAAAGATGTTTCCTATTTCCTACTATTAGTCAAGACTTCTGAAAGATGTTTCCTCTTTCCTACTACTTACTAGACAAGACTTCTGAAAGATGTTTCCTCTTTCCTACTACTTACTAGACAAGACTTCTGAAAGATGTTTCCTCTTTCCTACTACTAGCCAAGACTTCTGAAAGATGCTTCCTCTTTCCTACTACTAGCCAAGACTTCTGAAAGATGTTTCCTCTTTCCTACTACTAGCCAAGACTTCTGAAAGATGTTTCCTCTTTCCTACTACTAGCCAAGATTTCTGAAAGATGTTTCCTCTTATGATTATTAATTGTCCATAACTAATTACAAGAGAGGAGAATCTTAATTTATGTTATTAATAATTCTCCAGAAGACACCGCTCGTCTCTCTCACTTGGCGGATATGCGGGCACTGTAAACGTTTTCTCTCTTTCACAACATTAAAGAAACATTCACTGTCACACAATATTTCCATAGGTAAAATACTTCTTACTAATGAAGAAAATAAATCCGACATTAATTTATACTTAGCGAGCCCAATCTACTCACTGCCTCTATATGGTTATCAATATATGTAAGAAAGTTGATAATTTTTTATATCATAAGAAATACAATCAAAAGAGCATTAACATTTACATTGCTTCACAAAAATGTTCGATTAATGCTGGACAATCGTTCAATTTCAATTTAACAAGCACTTAAATGATCATATATATATATATACAAAGATGGCAGCTGTCACTAGCACGTGTTCACAATCACGTAATTTACAACTAGTCACTCCCTATTTAGACGACGACTTCAAGTACCCCTTCTAGGCACGTTAGACAACTGTTCCAGAATCTTTGATGCGCTCTCCAAGCACACAGTGCAGAATCATCTTGAGTTTCATCTAGAATTTCCATCAGGAGGAATGTTACCAAATTTTCTTGTATGCTACCCAGGACACCAAGAGGAATTCATGAATCCTCAAGACCAAACTCAAACCACCATTTTCGCTGTATTGGCTCTCAAACAGAATTCACAGGAATCAACTTACAGCAACACATTACTGATAAGTTCGATGATAACGCTGGATGCACCCACCAATGTGATCAGGAGAAGTACAGTAGTTACTGATAAGGTGATGATAACGCTGGATGCACACATAACGTGATCAGGAGAAGTACAATAGTTACTGATAAGGTGATGATAACGCTGGATGCACACATCAACGTGATCAGGAAGAGTACAGTAGTTACTCTAGCCTGAAGTGAGAAAAAAGTCAAAGTTTCTCTGCAAAAGTCAAAAATAATGCAGGGCTAAATTTCAGGCATATTTCGTCTCTATTACTTCTTTAAATATTCTCAGCTTACAAATCCTGCAAAAATATTTATTCTATCCCCGCCTCCGATACACACACAGCATAAGAAATATAACAACAATCAAAATTCACAAGTATAATGTACAACGTAATCAAATTAGTGAAGTTAAAAATAATGGTTTAATTACATAAAGCATATTTCTAATTCAAATCAAATAGCAATAGCAAATATGTACGAAATATTATAAATCCATTCTTTCTTTATCAACTTTCCAAAAGCTAACAATTGCCTTTATGACCGGACTCGAGTTTCATTCAAATCAAAGTGATTAGAATATTGACTTTCTTCAAAAAAAGAACTTTCGGTCCATCCCCACTGGATGAATTTGTTATGGACAAGCGTGAGACTATTAGTCAGAAAAACTATTCATCCACTTGGAACTGGTTTGTATTGCATCAGCAATTTTCCAGCACATTCTCCACCTGAGATGTTTACTTCCAACTTTGGCACTTACAAAAATATCAGCTAAAGCAGTGCCCAAGTTTCGGCTCACTTTGACAGTTAATTTATACAACAATTATGTTTAGAAATATGGATAGGCAAATTTACTCCGCCATACGTTCTAGTCAACGAATAGTCGCATGGAGTACTGGCCTTGAGCTACTTTAATAATAATTATTATTTCATATACTTTTGCATCACGGTATTATTGTTTTGAACAAAAACAGGACCTGACATCTGACTATATGAGCAGGCACGTGAAAACGATTGTAAAACGTCACTGGAAAGACAATTACACGCTACACTGAATATCTAGGTCGTTCTTACCTAACATACGCACAGTCTGCCCTACTGACCTACCAGCAATAATCCATTACATTGTTGAACACGAATACTAAGATTTTGTTCACTTTTTCGATTGTGACATAGCACCTGTGTTTTCGGTGACGGTATTATCTTCATGTCGCAAATAAATCAATAATTTGCACTGTGAAGTTAGTGTGAAACTAAGCTTTGCATGAGAAGAAAAATAGCAAAGGATTTTTAAAAGAACAGTAACTGATGTGTAAAATCATACGTGTATCAGAGTGGTTATGAAAATAACAAAGTACTTCCTATGGGGAAAAGATTTGTGTGTGTGTGTGTGTGTGTGTGTGTGTGTGTGTGTGTGTGTGTGTGTGTGTGTGTGTGTGTGTGTGTGTGTGTATGAGTACCGCATCATAAAGCAACACATTTAATATTTCCAAACCAAATCTAAAAGAAACCAAGCTATTATGCATTATACTATAAATATATAGAAAAGTACAGGCTTTAGGATATAATGCTTGTGTTTGCAGACATTTACTAAAATCTCTTTGAGTTACTTGACAAATAAAAAGTACAGACTTTAGGTTACAATGCTTGTGTTTGTAGACATTTACTAAAATCTCTTTGAATTACTTGACAAATAAAAAGTACACTGAACATGCTCCTCAATAGTGCATGGCAGGCTAGATCCGTTGGATTCAACTAAATGGTTATCAAACTCAGACTGTTTTCCTAGGGACTGGCTATCGCTATCGTGATGCAGAGCTTGAAGTGGTTTGGAGAAGAATGAAAAGTTTTGTTAGCGTGGATTTCTGTATCACATTTAAACGCAGTGTTTTTTTGCGTATATCTTTTGACTTATTTCAAATCTGCTTCTTTGTGCTCAAGGTAGGTATATTTTGTGGGAGAGTGTTTGAGTGTGTGTGTGTGTGTGTGTGTGTGTGTGTGCGTGTGTGTGTGTGTGTGAATGAGTGAGAGTTGAGTATACACGTCTGCGAATGAGTATGAAAGAGTGGGTGTGTATGTGCCAGCGAGTGTGAGTGATGGTGTGTCTAGGTGTGGGTGTGGGCGGGTCAAAATATATACGATGCCTTGCCAAAAGAAGGGATATGTAGAAAATATGCACTTAATCTTGTTTGTTGTTTTGGTTTTTGTACATCAAGATTACATTAAAATGTTTTACCGGTTTCTACTAACACTATTTGGACAAACTAGTACACCATTGACTTGTATTGCCAAGTTTGATGACATGGGTATTAGATATTATTAATATTAAATTACATATATATAATAAAATATTAATGACTCACACTGCAAAGTAACTCATGGCCGCTCTCGACACACGTAGCAAAATATCAGACATACACACACCACGTAGTAAAATATCACACATACACACACACGGACACGTGTTAATAAGAAGCACTCTCGTGATGAGCTTACTTAGGTAGTCGGATATGCTAAAATAAGCATGTTTGTCAAATACAACATTTCTTTGTAGAAGAAGGAAATTAATGTAAAGATCTGTCTTTGTCAGAATCAGTAGATGGTGAATGTTATACTACAACTGCTTCAAATACTAATGTTATTACAATCTCTACTACTATTTATTATTATAATAGTATTAGTAATAATAACAATAGAATAGAAAGAAAGCATGAAAGAACGAAAGAAAGAAAGAAAGAAAGAAAGAAAGAAAGAAAGAAAGAAAGAAAGAAAGAAAGAAAGAAAGAAAGAAAGAAAGAAAGAAAGAAAGAAAGAAAGAAAGAAAGAAAGAATATTCTCAGCCACCCTATCCGACACCCTATTCTGAATATCCAGTCTCTTTTAGTCTTGAAATATTTCTAGAAGGGATGTTTTCATATATATTGTACTGTCTTATACACTGCTGCCTTCTGTTTATAGGAAGCTAATTTGCGAATATACTTTCTAGTACTAGTTTTACATTGTTTTATCTTTTCCTTGCAAACAAATTGTGCACTCAAGTACACGCATCCAAGAAGTACTGTGTGTTGTTTAGACTTATCCTACAGTAGAAGGCTTTGCATTCATTTCACACTTGTGCTGTGTGGTGCTAGGACATTTACATTATTTCATTAAAGCAGGGCAACCTCTTTATAGCTCTCGGCAGACAGGAACATTGATACAAATGACTAAATACACACCAAATGCAATCTACATGTAAAGGCAACGTACATACTGTGGAGCAATTTTTATGCTAGAGCAGTTTCTGTCTAAATAAACACAGTAACATTTCGTACATAAGAGTTCACAGTGACTTTAACTCCAGCCTGTTCTGACTCATGACAATGTGCTATATATAATCCACCATCTTGTGCTAATAGATTAGCTCCTATTTTTCTCAAATACAAATGTCATTGGCCTTCCCTCAGTCAGCATCCACCTCCCTAGAAAGATGTCCTATGGAAGATTTCATTATCTAGAAATCTATTCTATTAGGGGAAATAGTAATTTGTACATCTGCAATAATATTTGCTTTGGAAAAGTAGGGATTCTCCATAAACTGCCTCTTATCAACCTGTTCTCACTGAAAAATATATAACATTTGATACAATTAAAGTATCAACTGCAACTCTATTTACATAAAGTTAATGAATGTCTATTGCACAGTGAGGGTGTTTGACTTTTGTCAACGATAGATAGATAGATAGATAGATAGATAGATAGATAGACAGACAGACAGATAGATAGATAGATAGATAGATAGATAGATAGATAGATAGATAGATAGATAGATAGATAGATAGATAGATAGATAGATAGATAGATAGATAGATAGATAGATAGATAGATAGATAGATAGATAGATAGATAGATAGATAGGATATACTGGTGATGGTTCAAAATTGAGACAAAACGGTCTTTCTATATACTGCTTAAATCTAAAATATATACAACAATAATAAATTAACATTTTGTATCTTTTCAATTGTATTACTCTTTTAGATTCACGTGACACAACTTAGCAATCGATAAACACTGAAATTGAAAATGTCCCAATTATTGAAAGAGATTAGTTTAGAATGTGTTAAATCATTACTATGTATCTATTTAGTTTTTAGAATTTCCAAGTTTTGAATATACTTTCTAAAGCATGCTAGTCTCAACGAAATCACTTATTATGTTGTTCCTGCAATACTAGCATCTTAGTCCAATCGAAAATATAGTCACTTCTTAATACTTACGATAAACCAGAAATAACTTTATTCCAACTTTCAACATACTTAAGAGCCGATCGTTAAGCAGATTTGAGGAATTGGTTCGAGTGGTTCAGGCTCAAGTTTCAGAGACTGTACAACTAACATATGTCAATGGTTTGGATTAAAATATGTTTTTGGTTTGATCACTTTCTTGATACTAAGGGTTGAAGAGTTCTTTTTTCTTTCTGGGATGGGCGGGTGGTAATTTCTAAAATTGAAATGCATGGAGGAAACTTCTTTGGACGTTCGCTCTCTGCTTTTCAATTGTCATGTATAAGTATGTTGTACCTCACATACGATTCTAAAGTTGTATCTCACTGATGTTTAGAGGATTGCGAAATTGTACCTCACTGATAATTATAGGATTCTGAGGCTGTATCTCACTAAATTAGAGAATTCTAAAGTTGTACCTCATTAATAATTAGAGGATTCTGAAGTTATTCCTCACTAATAATTAGAGGATTCTTAAGTTGTCCCTCAATGATAAGTAGAAAATTCTGAGATTTGTACCTCACTGGTAATTAGAGGATTCTGAAGTTGTACCTCCCTGCTAATTAGAGGATTCTGAAGCTGTAGGTACCTCACTAATAATTAGATGATTCTACTCAAAAGCATAGGTAAATCTACGTATCCGGATGTCTATTTCCGTCACTCTTTAAAACTAACCGGGAAAGAGTAACGCTCGACTGTACTCGAGCTGGCAAATGAGTGCATGGGACACTTCGTTTCATAATCATAAGATTTGAACCTTAGCCTGACTGCAGGTGAGTCAAGGGCCTAGACCTTGCAGCCAACCAAGTCTCCCATACCCAAGTGAAATCTATTATAGCAAGGATTTACTTTATATAACTATTATAGTATAGCAAGGATTTACTTTATACAATTATTAAATTATAGCAAGGATTTACTTTATACAATTATTATATTATAGCAAGGATTTATTTTATAATTATAATTATTATAAGAAGGATTTACTTTATATAACTATTATAGTATAGCAAGGATTTACTCTATATAATTATTATAGTATAGCAAGGATTTACTTTATATAACTATTATAGTATAGCAAGGATTTACTCTATATAATTATTATAGTATAGCAAGGATTTACTTTATATAACTATTATATTATAGCAAGGATTTATTTTATATAATTATAAGAAGGATTTACTTATATAACTATTATAGTATAGCAAGGATTTACTCTATATAATTATTATATTATAGCAATTATTTACTTTATATAATTATTATATTATAGCAATTATTTACTTTATATACTTATTATTATTTCCACTACTTTCCGCATGCTGTCACTTACAAAGTTTGAATGATATGTTTTGTAAATCACAAGCGGTTTGTTTCTTTATCTGACCCCATCTCGGCGGTAAAAGCATATGGTTGTTGGAGGTAAAGGAGCTCATGACAGCCAAATGGTTTTGTTCTTGAATGTCAAGAAAATGTTGGCATAATAATCGAATGATTTTACGCTACGACTTTCCGATGCATGACGTGGCTAGACTTACAAAGTGATTTCTCGTTTGGTAGATCTGAGGAATTTGGTCGAAAGCTTCAGCCACACGTTCCAGGGACTGTAGATCTCACTTATACTGTTATAGAAACGATGTAAATTAGAAATGATTTAATGTTTCCTTCTCTGTTGATATTATGGTTGAGCATTTTTGCTTTTATTTGTTTATTTGTTTCCTTCTGATGGTGGAGAGGGTGGAAGTTTCTAAAATTCGAAAGCGAAATTTTCTAAAATTGAACATTAAAAAGCTGTCTCCTCAACTATTGAGTTAACTGTTGCAGTTTTTGTTTGATTTATTGCGGCGTATCATTGCAATTTATTTCTCAGAGATGGGCTCATCACCGACATCGAAAGATGATGATGATGATGATGATGATGATGATGATGATGATGATGATGATGATGATGATGATGATGATGATGATGATGATGATGATGATGATGATGATGATGATGATGATGATGATGATGATGATGATTATGATGGTGATGAAAGTGAAGAGTCTTTCAAGATGCCACCACATAAACACTAATTCTTAAATCTTCTCAGTCATCAAGAAAGCAGAAATAGAATACAAAATGAAATGTGGATAGTTAATTTGTCACTTAATGTACACGAATGATCTCAAACGGTACGGAAAAGAAGCTGAAAATAATTCTCTGATCAATTTTGAAAATGTTCACAGTACATAAAGCTCTTCACCATCACGCAGATGAAGATAGACTCTCTGTATCTCAAAAAATGAAAGAGAGGGGGTCGCAGAAAAATCAAGGACGCAGTTGAATGAGAGATTATAGGACTTGTCGAATGCATGTAGAGTAATAGCAAAGCTGAGCCACTGTTAAAAGTAGTCAAACCCAGTGGATTATACCAAAGAAGTATCAGCCAACAAACGGAATCATATATCCCTCAATTTCCAATATATAGTCGATGAAACATCAGAAGACAATCACATATAGATGACTAAGAAGGCAAAGTTTAAAGCTGAAACAAAAGCACTCATAACCACTACGTAAGATCAATCACTCAACACAGAATCTCATCAGTAAATATCTTAAAGGATGCCGAATGACGACTTACAAGGGTATGAGGATATATGAATATATATGCTGATGTCAATGCAATGTGCAAATAAAGAGGCAGAACTCTGTGAGAACTATGAAAAATAGTAATGGTAGTAGCAGTTACAGTTGTAGTAGTAGTATGAGGAGAAGTAGTAATAGTAGGAGGAGGAGGAGGAGGAATGACAACAACATTAAACAAATAATCACAACCCTATATGCTCAAATAGAAGACAATAAAATTTCCACAACCTCGAAAAGCCAAATCCAGGTGACAAGCACACTGGAGAAATAAGCAATGATCTAACTGAAGAACAATGCGTTTTAGGAAACCTAAAGGTTTTCCTGGACAACAATACGTCACAAGTACGTAGAATCTTAACAAGAAGGCAGCGAAACAACAAAGCTCTAACGACAACAATACGTCACAAGTACGTAAAATCTTAACAAGAAAGCAGCGAAACAACAAAGCTCTAACGACAGCAATACGTCACAAGTACGTAGAATCTTAACAAGAAGGCAGCGAAACAACAAAGCTCTAACGACAGCAATTCGTAATGCAAATAAGGCATATATAGTCTAATATACGTCACTGCAAACATAATTGAGAAATAGACAGCTAAAGTGTAAATAAGGAAACCCATCACTAGCAGCATGGAAGCGAAGAATAGAAAAGAAAATAGAGTGAACTAGGAAAGAAATAAGCCAAACGACAGCAGCAATAGAATAATACAGGAAAACTGAAAGCAACATTAGAAAAGTGACAACAAATACCATCTCATTTGCTTAAGACTGCGATAGAAGATGCAAAACCAAGTCTAACAGGTATCAGCCACTGTCTGAAGACATACATTACAAAAATTTCCAGTAGAACAAAATGTTCAAAACTGTTATGTGAAAGACTATATCAAGAACTCAAAAGAAATTCTAGAACAAACAATAGATTCCAAACATTCATGATACCAAAACATTCTGGAAAACATTCAGAGAATTCCAAATATGCCTAATACTTCCACCAGATGAATACAAGAATTGAAAGAAGAGTATAAAAGATCTCAACAATGCAACGTCACAATCACTGAGAAAGACATCAAAAGGTAAAAAGATGTAAAACTGAGAAAGACATCAAGGAAAAAAGTAAGAAAGATGGAAAACTAAGAAGCCCAGGTTTAGACCAAACACAAATATTCTGGTTGAAACATTTTACATCCTTACACGGTAGACTGGTTGAAACATCTTACATCCTTACACGGTAGACTTGATGAACAATAGCAAGATATATTAAACGAACCAGAACTTTGCCAGCCTAGATTGTGAAAAGAAAAATAAGCCTGATTATGAAAGATCCAGAGAAAGGTACAATACCAAGCAACTTCCGCTTAATCACATGTTTACCAACTACCTGGAAATTGCTATCAGGAATTATATCTGATAAATCGTGTCTTACTTTGAAACAAACTGACCAATGAACGAAATGGTGTCAGATCAGGCAGCAGAGGAACAAAGGACCAATTAGCATTTGATAAAGCGGTAGTTACTGAAAACAAGAAACGAAGAACAAATCTTGCACTGGAATGGATTGACTACAACAAGTCTTGGATTAAGTTCCTTATTCAGGGATTCTTGAAACAATAAAAGTACACATGATAGCACCTTCAGTATAAAATCTAGTCCAAGTAGCAAAGACTCTTTGGAAAACCATCCTTACATGCACCAATATAGAAATTACAGACATATGTGAAATTATTTTGCATTACCCTAAATCCTCTCAGTCCAGTCATCCAAAAACAGGATTACGATACAAAATGTAATCTTGACAGGTTATCAATAATTTACTGTATATGGACAATCCAAAGCTATGCAGTAAAAATGAACATGACATCAATTCGTTGATCAATACTATCAATATATGCACTGAGGACATTAATATGATGTCTGGCTTTGAAAAATGTGGCAGAATTATCGTCCAGAAATACGGGATCAAACCAAAAGAAGGTCTAAATTTGACATCGAGAAAATCAACGATTTTTCAATGGAAAAGCAATATAAATATCTGGGAATATTATAACCTCAAGAAGATATGCAGAGTGAAGTAAAGTCTAAAGTTAAGAGACAGTATGAAAAATGAGATTGACAAATCCTCAAGTCCTAAAATTCCTAAACGAGGCTAAAAAAAATAAAGACTTACATACATACAAATTAAATAAATGACCTGGAAAGTAAAAACTGCCCAGAGTACATAAAGACTTATACTCAAAGCAGTCGTAGACAGGCTCTATGTAACCCCGGAAAATGGGAGGCATAGGTCTCAAAAGAATCAAAGATGTCATTGAAGGAGAAGTTATAGGCCTGGTGGAACTACATCTGGAATAACAAAGATGAGCCACTGATAGAAGCAGTAAAGATGAGTGGATTATACGCACCCCCACAAACAAAGAAACATGGGAGAAAACAACGAAATAGGCATTAGCAAATATCTGGAACCAAAACCGCTTCGTGGCCAGACATCAATGAAACAATCAACACACAGGTGGTTGAAACAGACAGGTTTGAAAGACGTGTGAAAGGCAGGTGAGAAAGGAGAAAGAGAAGCACTCGTAACAGCTGCGTAAGATCAAGCACTAAACACGAAATCAAACAAAAAAAATTATGAAAATCTCAAATGATTCCAAATGCAGACTCCGCAAAAGAATGGATGAAACAACAGAATATATATTATCAGGATGTCAGTTTCTGGCTGGAACAGACTACACGAAAAGACTAAACGAAGTGATTAAACTCGTACATGGAGTAAACAGCCCAGAAAGAGCATGGTTGTACCAATCAGAATCAGTCACCGAGACAGAAAAAGTCAAAATAATGTGGGATTTCAAGATAAGAACAGGTCAATTGATTCCTGCGCAAAGACTAGACATAGTAGTTCTCTATAAATCCAAAAGAACAGCAACAAAATTATTGGTGTTGCTGTTGCAAGTGATATAAACATGAAAACGAAAAGAATGTTAAAAAAAACTATAAAATACAAGGATAACAGATTTGAAATCAAGCGACTGTGGAGTGTAAACGCAGAAGTGGTACTTGTAGTGACTGGAGCCTTGGGAAACATAGCATCTGAGTTGGAAGACTATCCGAATAAATTCCTTGGAAGCCACAGATTCACTCCACTACTAAAAATAGCGCTCCTCGGAATTGCACACATCCTCTGTAAAACCTTGGATCTCCAAGAATATTATTATTATTATTATAATCCTTTTTCACGACTTCTGAAGACTGTAAGCACATACAGGATTTTGTTTGGATCTCCCAGAATATTATTATTATAATCCTTTTTCACTTCTGAAGACTGTAGGCACATACAGGATTTTTTTTGGATCTCCCAGAATATTATTATTATAATCCTTTTTCACGACTTCTGAAGACTGAGGCACATACAGGATTTTGTTTGGATCTCCCATAATATTATTATTATAATCCTTTTTCACGACTTCTGAAGACTGTAGGCACATACAGGATTTTGTTTGATACTTGAAGAAGTCATAAAGGGGATGGACACGCATCAAAGCAGAAGCATTCATTGAAGCATCAGTCAAAATACCTCGGAACTTGGAAATAAAATAGCCTTGCATAATTTCCGCACGAAGATCGGACATTGTCAGTTGTCGTGAACTGCAACAGGACTGCAACAAAAATCAATGCTACTGTACGAAATGACAGGTTTATATAAACATAGAAATGGCAGGGGAAAGACTAACACTACCAGGACGTCAGATTAGAAATAAGAAAATGTGGAATTTAAGAGAAAATAGATAGCAATAATAATAACATGATAACAGTAGTGACGGGAGTCAGTAGAGAGAAAAAATTGGGCTACGCTTAGCAGCGTCAAGGAAACAGTGGTATAATAGAAAAGTATTGCAATATCTACAGTGACAATCATAAACACGTGCAAAATAACGCACAAAATTAAAAATATAATGAAACACAAAATCAAAACTGACGCACAAACACACAATGTGCATATTTACAGGTAAAACATGGACACACAAACACACAACGTGCATATTTACAGGTGAAACATGGACACACAAATACACAATGTACATATTTACAGATGAAACATGGACACACTTAGACTAGGACACGATACGAAATAAAGTGACAAACTGAAGACTGTGAAGGCTGATGGTCTAAATGACGAAACTTGCAGTGTCTGCAGTTCGAGAATAACTTGGGTGGGGGGGATGAAGTACATGGCCATGCCCGGTGATCCGATGCCGACAACTGCAGAACCGCTCGAACGCGCGCGTATAAATAGACACTCCTGACTTACACGCGCGTATGCTGGAGCGTTCCTTGCGTCTCAACTTCAGTTCATAGGTAATATTGCCGCTTTGTGTTCTCTCAGCTTAGAGTTCTTTATGCATGTTTACAAAGCATCAGTCACCACATATCACTTTCCGATCAGAAGATAGTGAATGTTGTTAGTGTAAATGTTTGCCATAAATAACTTATATTTTCACTAGATGTTGATTAATATTTTACAGATCAAAATCAAGTTATTTCTGGAAAGTATATCCTGGTAGTTTTTCTTTAATGATAATGGTCATGACTAAATATGTGTGTGATGTAAATATTCATGCTTTTCCCATAGCAACCCATCTTGGACTAATGCAAATGTCAGAGTAAAGAAAACAAAACTGAAAAACTATCAAAAAATCGTGATATAAAAGCCTGAAAGTGTTCGGTATCACATATAGTGAAAGAAATAGTAATATTTTTTAACATAGCAATCAAAACACGAATATTATTTTTTCTAATACTTTAAGAAACAAAATCAATAATAACTTTTTAAAGTCTAACAAATTGTAATTAGACTGTGTCAACACCGATTGTTGTATCAGAAAATATTTCACTACATCAACAGTTTATTATAATCACCTACTATAATTGATAAAAGGCATGAACAATATTGTAACGTCTGGGTTTACTTCATGGTATGACCGTTTGTTAGATCGTTCAAATACTTTCGAATTTCATACAGTTTTCGCAGTATCAGAGTGGAATCAAAATTTACAAGAGGGCAATCACTTACCGCTGTACACTACAGCAGTACATTAATTTTACTAATGCATTATAGCAGTGCTTAATTTTTTTTTAATGTATTAGAGCAGTACATTAATTTTACTAATGCGTTATAGAGTGCTTAATTTTTTTTAATGTATTAGAGCAATACTTTAATTTTACTAATGCGTTATAGAGTGCTTATTTTTTTAATGTATTAGAGCAGTACATTAATTTTCCTCAAAATGTTTAGCAGTGTATTAATTGTACTTAATATGATATAGCAAAACATTGTGTTTTTAGATATGCAACCGAAATATTATCATTTTCTGAAATATTTTACAGCGGTATATTAATTTCTTAAATGTGTTACAGCAATGTATTACTTTTCTTAAATATATTTTAATCTGTGCATTCATTTTCCTGAATATGTCTCAAATGTAACATACAATATGTTAAACAGTTCATTAATTTTCCTTAGTATGTTACAACAATGTTTTAATTTTCTTTAATTAATGCACTTTAGCACTTCATTATTTTTCCTGAATATGACCCTTGAACTATCCTTTTCCGAAAAATGTGCAGTGCATTCATATTTTTGAATGTTACAACTAAGCATTATTTTTCCATAATATCCTACTGCCGTACATTCATTTTCCCTTGTGTAACAAATTCCGATTTTAATTTTCTTCATGAAAACACAGTGGAACATTGCACTTCTTTGGACGTGTTACTCAAACGCGTTGAATTTTCTGATTAAGTAACACTGCGTTAATTTTCCTGAATATTTTATTATGATAGCAGGAGGTTAATTTTTGTGAATGAATTATGGCGATGTATAAATTTTCTTATTTTTGTAGCAAAGCATTATTTTTCTTGTATCCATGAGAAAGCTGCATTAGTTTTTTTTTTGGTTGTAACGATAAGACACCTGCAATAGTTTTCTTATATCCATGAGAAATCTGAATTACTTTTCTTGAATACGTGAAGCAGTGCACTATTTCCTTAATATGTGACAGCACTCCATTATGTTTCCTGACTATGTTGCAGCACTCCATTATGATTCCTGATTATGTTGCAGCACTCCATTATGATTCCTGAATATGTCACAGCCCTCCATTATGGTTCCGGACTGTGGTGCAACAATGCAATAATATTATCTAAAAATGTCATAAATGTGCGTTATATTTTCCATCACTGGAGTATAGTACATTAATTTTCCTGAGTCAGTATCATAATTTTCTTTTAATATATATATTAGCAAGCCATTAATTTGTCTGATTTTGTCACTGACAATGTATTACTTGCCCTGTATGTGTTAGAAATGTGTATTACTTTTCCATATTCGCTACTGCAATGCTTTACTTTATCGGAATGTATTGCATATTTCACTACTTGTCCCGAAAGTTACAGCGTTCAGCGATGTATTAAGTTTTATTTTAAAGGTTACAAAGATGTATTAATTTACTTCACTGTATTACGGCACTACATTAATTTTCTATGTATGTTACAGCAGTGTAAATGTTTTCCTGACTATATTATAGCATGTTTAATTTTTTTCTAATTACATAACAGCATTGTATTAATTTTTCTAAATTCGTAATAGCAATGAGTTAATTTTCCTAAGCGTGTTAAAGTACTGCAAATATTTTCCTAGTGCAAACTTTTTTCTGAATAAGTTAAAGCATTGCAATAATTATACTGATTTCATTATAGCAGTGTATTAATTTTCATAAATATATATTTAAAAAAAGAAAAAAACAGTACAAACCTTTTCCTGAATATGTTATAGCAATGCAATACATTTTACTGATTTCGTTTAGCACTGTATTAGTTTTTTTATTGATTTCTCTATAGCAGTGCATTAATTCTCACTAATAGGTAATAGCAGTGCATTATTTTGTTACAGATTTCTCTATAGCAGTGCATTAATTCTCACTAATAAGTAATAGCAGTGCATTATTTTGTTACAGATTTCTCTATAGCAGTGCTTTAATTCTCACTAATAGGTAATAGCAGTGCATTAATTTTTACTGATTTCCCTATAGCAGTGAATTAATTTTTATTAATAGGTAATAGCAGTGCATTGTTTTTTTCTAAAATACAGCAATTTACCCTTCATTCAGTAAAGCCCCCCTCACGGCTAATCTAGTTTATCACACAGCACAGGGAGCAACTGTTGCTGCCACTTGATTTCAGGCATATTTCATCTCTATAACTCCTTTATCTCCTACAAACATTCACAATTTACAAAACCTTCAACAATATTGTTAACCCGAAATGCACAAAGCATAAAAATATAGCATCGATCAAAAGTCACATGTATAATGTACAAAGTAATCAGATTAGTGAACATAGAAATAATGGTAACGCAAATGCCACACTACTTACTGGTTATGATTATTATTGTTAATTAATCACGCATAACTAATTAAAAGTGACGAGAATCTTAATTTATGTTAAATAATTTTCCAGAAGACACCACTTGTCTCTCTCACTTGGCAGATATGTGGGCGCTGTGAACGTTTTCTTTCTTCCACAACGTTAAAGAAAAACATTTACCATCACACAATATTTCCGTAGGTGGAAAACGTCTTTCTAAAGGAGAAAATATATCCATCTTTTAATCTATATTTAGTGAGATCCTATCCACCCATTTTCTTCTCAACAATCAAATACACAATATGTGTATATAATCAAAAAGAATTTTGACATTTCCATCTCTTCATGACAGTGCTCTATTAATGCTGGACAATCATTCAGTTTATCCTAGCAGTCATTTATACATAAATATATAATCAAGTTCGTAGATATCATCACGGACATGAGAGTAGAGTTTCAGAAAAATAATAAAAGTTAATACACAAACCTTTTCAAAGATGACAGCTGTTGCTGGCATATGTTCACAATCACGCAGTTTGCAACATATCACTGTCTCTCATAGTCAGGTGATGAAATCACGTGTCCCTTCTAGGCACATTACACAACTGTTCCACAATATTCGATGCACTCACAAAGCACACTTTAGAGAATCATCCTAAGTTTCACATGTGCTAACAATCACAATCAGGAGGAATGTTCTCGAATTTCATGTGCAGTATTCAACACACCATGAGAGACATTCAAAATAATCTTCATTAATTCTCGAGACCAAATCAAGCCATCATTTCTGCTGTATTGGCTCTTGAATGGAATTCACAGGAATCAACTTATAGCAACATGTTTTACTGATATGTTGATGACAATGTTGCTGGATTCACACACCAATGTAATTTAGTAGAGCACATTTGCCACTATAGCATGACGTGACAAAATTAAAACAAAAAGGCCTGCACCTCCTCAAAATTCAAATTAAGGCAGCACTAAATTTCACGTATATTTCATCTCTAAACTCCTTTCTTTCTTACATACATTCTCAACTTACAAAATCCTGCAACAATTTCGTTAGTCCAATACACATACAACATAATTGAAAATTCACAAGTATAATGTATAATGTAGTCAAATTAATGAACATACAAATAAGGGTACAATTACATAAACATTCTCTCGTTCAAATCATAGATCAATAGCAAACATGTATGAAATATTCTAAGTCCATTCTTTCTTTATCCGTCAGTTAACTTACTATAACATGATCGCCTTTTTGACCAGACTCTAGTTATGTTCAAATTCAAAGTGATTAGGATAGGGTGCTTCTTCAGCAAAGAAACTTCTGGTCCATCCCCATTGTGTGAGTTTGTTATGAACAAGTGTGATACTATTAGTCAGAAAAACTATTTATCCACTTAGAACTGGTTTGGATTGCATCAGCAATTTTCTAGCATATTCTCAACCCAAGTTGTTTACTCCAACTCTGACACTTACAAAAAATACCAAGATCGGGTCACTTTGACAATTCAACAATTTATATAGCATTTAAGTTTAGAAATATGGATAGACAAATTCACTCCACGGATAGATAGATAGATAGATAGATAGATAGATAGATAGATAGATAGATAGATAGATAGATAGATAGATAGATAGATAGATAGATAGATAGATAGATAGATAGATAGATAGATAGATAGATAGACGGACTGACTGGTGGATCGAGAGAAAGACAGACAGACAGACATTGCCGATCATCTTTAGCACAAAAGAATGAGAGACAGACAGACAGAAAGAAACTTCTTTTAAATATTTCAAGCATTGTCAAACAACGGGTAATATTTCGTATATTTTAATGCAAGCATAGTTTAATAATTCAAAATATTTTCTTACATGACCACAAACGTACATTACTGGTTTTGAACAAGACAAAATTATTTTAATCAGGCAGTGAAAATGAAGGTGGAAACATGATAACAGGAGAAAAAAAGCAATTAAATATGTGGGTTAAATACTTTTTGTTTACTCGCATCAGCTGTTACATCAATACACATAAACTTGTAGGTTTGAAATTATTTTGGAGACGATAGTATAATGAGTACATTATTGATTTTTAAAAACCCCAGATGCTACCGAAACGGATTACAGACAATTCACCCAACTTCAACTGAAGAATTAGAATATTAATTTTCTTTTATCCATAGGCATCAAAGGGGCTTTTAACTGCCTATATTTGCAAGCTGCAATTGTATCAGACTTCATAAAAAGTGCGCAATATTTCAAAACTTACTGAATACAATCGCATGCAGTCTATGATAGCGCGGGACTGGTGCAATGCATTTTAAGTCAGAGATTAATAATAACTGTTGCGTTAAAAGAACTTGTTTTAGAATGTTCACAATTATCTTGTTAGCACACACGAAGTGATTACAACTGTTTTCCCTGGCTGTGAAAGATAATGGATGCGAAAGAATAATAACTGTACTACTTAAAACTGTACCACATTCATCATATTCCTGTTATTTTGGACATTAACAATTATTGTGAAAGTACTCACAAAGTGATTACAACGGTTCTTCATGGCTGTGAAAGGTAATATAGATAAAAAATAATTGTATTACTAAAGCTGTACCACGTTCAGAATATAAGTTTTCACTTATTTTCTATTCCTTTTAAATTCTGCTAAGTAATGTGTTTGTGTAATTATATTTATATATTTATAAATCATGTATATTTTCATTTGTGGTGTCATTTATATTTGTATTGATGTGTGTTGTGCGGCAGTCTGTGGATTTCATAAGTGACTGATGCTGTCAAACTACAATTACAAATGAAGCAGAAATAGTGACCCAATATTATCTTAGCTTCTGGACATTTTGACAGTGGTACAGCATCTGGTGATTTTTCCATTCTTAATTATAATCTAATAAACATACATCAAAATGAATATAAGTGAACATTGGAAGAATAATTGACCAGTTATTTGATGCAATTAAGTATTATTATAAATCTTTTAAGTTCATCCATAATATTTTCCAATACATTTTAGCAGTACTACCTTAAAAAGTATAGAATGAACTCTTTCACTAGTGTAAACCCAGTGATTTGAAACCTGACGTGATCTGTTTACAGTCAACTCCACCGACAACCTCATCGACTTTCTAGAAGCTTCCGTTTCTGGGCTGTGAGCATTTCTGACAAAACAAAACAAAGAGACTGAAATTTGTAGAAGGTTGTTGAAAATTCTGTAAAATGTGGATTTTTTTAAAAAGTCATTTAGCTTTGACATCAGTCAACGACTATTGCAAGATCAGGACAATATCGGTTAGATTTGACGGCTATTGCAAGATCGGTTAGATTTGACGGCTATTGCAAGATCGGTTAGATTTGACGGCTATTGCAAGATCAGGACAAGATCGGTTAGATTTGACGGCTAAGTGGGAAAAAAAGTTCTTCAGCCATGACATAAACATTACATTCTCGACACAAATACTACATTCATGGCAGAAATACTACATTCATGGCAAAAATACTATTGCTATCTTTAGAATAGAAAGGCGAGATTTGTACGAGAAATTTTACACTAGTCACAGCTTTTTACAACAGGGAATAATGGAAGACAGAAAAGAGTATTTGTTTCTGTTGTGATTATTTAATGAATTGAATTTCTATACAAGACCACTTAACGTATACACGAAGTCGTGATTTTAATAAAGTTTTAAAGTCTAGAGCAGAGTTTCTCAACCGAGACCGCTACGTGTTCCCCGGAGATCGCGATTGAAAAAAAAATCTTAGATATAGAAATTTTTATGCTGGTCACCTGAAAAATATTTCAAGTTCTCATCTAGTGTAAAATGGTTTGAGAAAGACTGCTCTAGAGTTTTATCTGTGCATTACTTAAAACTAGTAATCACTCCAATAAACTTCACAGCATGTTTTCATTGCAGGTTGCAGTGGAAGGAATAGTTTGCTTAGTTCTTCTGGCGATCGACTGTTTTCAATCAAGGTATCTGCACTTTTTTACAAGCTAAATTTAAAATATATATTTGGAACATCGGGATTGGGAAATTAATTCTTATGTAAGTAACTCTTAGTCATAATATCCATTTAAAAGTATATAGTTGGGTTTTTACGACCCCTTACTTTTTTTTTTAAAATCAATCTTGCAACGGTATTTTATTTTTGATATTAAAGTCTTTAAGAACCTAGTGATGAAAATGTAGGTCAAACTTGGAAAGGGCGAAAGAAAGGCTGTTCAGAGTTTTCATAAGGCATATTAAATTTCAAAGTCGTGGTCCCCCCCTCCCCAAATATTTTAGTAATAACTATTGAAAGGGTGCACTTCTGTAAGATTTCATTTCAACCAGTGTTGACTTTCAATGGCACTAAGGAACAAGAGAGTCAGCGGTTGAAACCATTTTATTTCAAACTGTGGCACATGACATTACACAACGCCGTAAGTATGGGATCTAGCGATACTCTCCTACATACATGACAGAGGTCCAAAACGCCTGGTAAATATAATTAATAGTTTGACATATCTTTGCTGAAGTTGTTTAACACAAGATTATGTATCAAACTATTTTACGTATGCAGTAATTAATATAACTTTAGTTACTTTCAAATTATTTTATACTAAAATGTTTTCTTAATTCTGCGACAAATCAAACCCCGACAAAAATATATATGACAAAGATTGCCCATTTAATAGTATAAGCAATAACAATGTAGGTTAGAAATAGTTTTGTTATCAGGCAGTCAAAATGAAGGCTAAAAAACATGGTTACAGAAGAAAACACCAACTAAAATATAAAAATTTCAGGCATGAATAAAGATAATTATGTTTACATACCCGTATCTGACATTAAAAGAACCATACGTGACAAATTATTATTCTTACCATAGTGGGTACCGATGATCCACCAAAACCCTATCTGACGTCATGTGGTGAACTCTTTACTGAAGGAGAGCTTTAAATTTGTTCACAACTCATTATACTAAATTAACATAATTTCAGCAGGTTGGCGATTTATGAATTTTGTTGGTTTTTAAAGTGAAATAGCTTATATTTCTGGAGGTAACAATGGATAAAAATGCACATTTGACGAATATTTATTTCACTAAGGTGATTCTACACTGAAGCTGTTTAAAATATTGTGTCTGTGCCGTGAGGATTTCAGAAATGTATTAGAAAAGGTTGAATCAAAATTGAAACCCTATCATAGCCAATCACATGCCTCACCACACTTCGTTATCGTCAGGTGTGTGTGAAAGTTAAACTATCACGAAAGTTAATACCAGTACACAAATGATTACGAAACCAGGTCCCAACCTGATAAAAGACGAAGACAGTTAAAAAGGAAAACGCATATATCTGTAGCTTTAGGGAAAGATTACAATTTTTATAGAAATAATGTGATGGTGGCAGAAAGATTGCCATAAAATCAAAATGGCACCAGCGCATTCTGATTGTTTGAATTTTGTATTCCACAGAGTAAGAGTTCTGTCTGTATAGCAGCCTTGCCTGGGCTGGTGGTTGGTTGACTAGACAGCCTGGGCAGGGGTCTCGCATAGGCCTTGTCATCTGGACTCAGTGCAGGCAGTGGGGTTTGCATCTTCTTGCTTCGGTCAGCCGTGACCCGTTCTATAGGTCACTCAGTAGAAAGCACAAAGAAATGGTAGGTACTTGGTTTACAGGGTGCCAATAGAGTGACGATTCTAAAACATAGAACACTCTTTCCCTAATAATTTCCAGAGCAGACCTAAAATAATAACTGTTGGCACCAGATGCACGATAAGAGGAAGATACACTTAATAGAGAAGTGAAAAAAAAGGAATAAAAAAAGAAAGAATCAAAATAACAAATATATACACAATGCTATAGCTATGCGTATGGTTCACCCTTAAGTACAACATGACTTCCTTTTCTTGGCAAGACCTTTTTACCAGTTTTGGTCTGGGAGATTTTCTTAGACAGTGTTCTTAGACAATGACAGGATTGACTCTGACTTGTGGGGCTGATTTTGGTGCTCACAAGGAAAGAACAAGCCAGTTTTTATCAGTCAAGCTAAATATCTGGTGAATTATTACAACCTAATCTACTAAGTTGGCCAAAATAGTATAATATCGCTAGCGATCCCCAGTCTCCGCGAATGAGGCGAGCTATCAGGTAGACGAGAAAAGTGATATCTAAAGTCAGGTCCACATTGACGAGTCTCACGGTGTTTTGAAGGCCTGAGAATAAAGATAAAAAAATAATTGAAGCCCACACTCGTACCGCTAGAGTGTCATAACATGATATTGATCCAGTAATGTGAGTTGAACACCAATGGAATAAAGAAAAGATTGAAGGCGCATTAATATAATGTTTTTAGTTTGCTCTTTACAGAAATCACTGAATATAAGCCGCCCTTACATGCGAGAGATGGATCATCCCACAGATACCTTCAGAGAGAAATTCTCCTTATCGTCACGCTCAAGTTTACTTGCCAACGGATTTTCTAAGTCTGCAAATGTAAGTGACGATGAAAATAGTTCTGAGGAAAACCTCACAAGTTTTCAAGAACAAGAACAACCAGAAGAGACATGTTCAAAGGAAAGTTTGTCGTCATTGAACATGTGGACGTTGGGTGTTATAGGATTAGGCAAATTTACAGTAAATTCGTGCTTCTCGCTAATCGGCCCTTTATTTCCAGACGTGGTGAGTATTACAATTTAGAAAAAAAAATTAAATGTCTTTTGTAAATGTTTCTCGCTTATAGACACTTTTATTTCCAGACGTGGTGAGTATTATACTTTTATGTGAACTTTCAATTACTTTTGTACATAATTATCACTTATTAGGCGTTTCTTTCTTAAATTTGTGAACTAGTATAATGTTTATGAAAATTTATTTGGTACTGAACATATTTAGACTACGTACCCTTTCTTGTCGCAAATGATGAGTTGGTCAGATTTTTTAAAAATCTTTTTAATGTCCCAGTACTCAGCGCTTGACTTAGTAAATGTACAGACCTTATGTACAAATAAACGGTGTGATTGTTTCTAATTAATTTATATCAGCTTTATCTAGCTTAGTTCCTTGTCTACAGCTAGAAGCTTGCTACTGACATTTTCAGAATTACCGTATTATGATGTCAGAAATCAATTAAACTTTTGTATTCTTTGCACCCCACAGGCCAAGTGCTAACTGACACGTTTAATAAAAATGTTTTGTGGTGAAATACTTTGGTTAACGCTAATTCACCACCATGTTAATGTTAATAATAATAATAATGTAAATGAATACACTAGTAATATTTTATTACTTTGTTTGTTATGCATAATATTTTATATCGTTACCTTGTGTCTTATACACAGCATTATACATTACTACCGTAATGTCTTAGCATTATATTTATAGTTGCCTTATTATCTTATACTGCAATGTATCTTATTACTTTATTATCCTTATTGGCAAAATTTTATTTTATTACCTTTCTGTCTTAAACACACTTTGTAACTTGTTTATTAATACCTGTTTCAAGGCCATAGCAAAGGGTGTATCGCCGGCCATAATTGGGTTAATATTCAGCTCCTTTCCGCTCTGTGTCTTCATCTCGGCTCCCATCTTTGGAAGTCACGTGAGCACTAGTAAATCAATAAATTAATTGCTATAAGTAATATCTTTTCATTAAATGTTTGCCTCTTGCTGGTTGCCTCTCGGAGAAGAATGGACACATTCATTTGTGTATATTTAGCCTGAGTTACTGTATTCAGTAATTTATAAATAATGTGGGCTAATGGTAAGTTGATTGTGTACGCAAAGGGAGAGCACCCTCCGTGGACGCAGCACTCTTTGCAGTAGTTTTTATTTTAATGTAATGTCTGCACGGATTGTTTTAAATTGACTTCCGTAATTTGAGAAATGTTGTTTACGTTGCTGCTTTGTTTAATTTGTTTTCGTTTGTTTCTTTTTTTTTTTTAAATTCTTTACATGTATCTGTTTAATGCAAACTGCTATGTTTAGAATTGCATTTTCGTTGCAGATTACGCATATTGGTTCAAAGTTCTTGAATGTTGCGGGCCAGTTTCTGTGTGGAGCAGCGTCCATTTTATTTGGGTGTGCGAAGTATTTTTTCATGGGTAACAATTCTCTCAGTCTATCTCTCTTCATTCTCTTCGTTTCTCATTTGCATTTTTTTAAATCCTGTTTCTTTATTTTTTGTCTATCTATCTATGGTCGTTTATACAATAAAAACACTTTAGGTACTGAGATAAATAAGGTTTACGAATAAAACGTCATCATGATTTTTTATAGATCAAAGGCGGCTGTAAAGGACATAACGGTTGTTGTTTTTCTAGAGTTTTATTTCTTTGTTTTTTCTTATTATTAATGATCGACGTGTTGGGCCATTCTACAAAGTCGTGATATTCACTTGCTTTCGAGCTTCCGAAGCAGTTTTATTTTCTTAAATATTTGTTACAGTCGTCGCCAAATCATTAGAATGTTTTGTTAGAAAAAAATTCTAAAAATTGAACGTATGGTAAAACACCGAGAAATTTATTCAACAAACTCTAGAAAGCAAAATGAAATGTGGAATATAATATTTTACTCGTATTATCGCAGCAGATGAGAAGTCTTCAAGGTCATCTGCATAGCATCATCTTAATCAGTCTTCTAGCACATTAAGCGTAACATTTATACTTAATATTTATACGTCACATGTGTACGTAGCATTTACTTTAATAATTATACGTCACATTTGCACTTAACATGTATTAATTAATTTGCATTTATGCATCATATTAGCACTTAACATTTATACGTCACATAATAATTGTAACATTTATACGTCATATTTGCACATAACAGTTATATGTTATGTTGGCCCTTACCATTTATACGTCACATTCACACTAAATATTTTATACGTCATATTTGCACTTGACGTTTATACAACACATTAGCAGTTAGTATTTCTTTTATTTGTTAATTTGGGATGGTGATGTTTAAATTTTTAGGTGAAATTTAAATTCTGTCAAATCTAATGAGATTATTTACTTTGAATTTTCAGATTTTTGAACTTGTATGAGCCAGGAAACGTGTTTATCGCCTCTTGTTTCGCGATTCGTATGGTCATGGCAGTGGGCGCTTCTGCTGAGTCTACCGCTAGCTTCGCCATCATTGCTGGACAGTTTCCTAAGCGAGTTGCGACCATTGCTGTGAGTAAAATTTATCTTTGTTCTCATCATCCCGTGTGAGTGATCGACCACCAACGATTCAATTCAAGCAAGCGACACGTGCACAGGTGCACTTATGTACTGGGCATGGTTTTCGTGCAAACGTAAATCATTATGAAGCAATTAAATTTAAGAGAGATAACTTAGACTAATTTATGAAATTTTTCTTTCAGTTGTTTCCCTTTGCGTTTCTGGCAGAATGAATAAATGACAGTTTTGTTTCCTTATGTTAGCAATTATTATTCACAGTCATGCAGAAAATAAAAGAATTAACAAATCAATCGCCTTCTTTAGACGTACTATGGTGGTAGTAGGTAAGAGTTATAGTAACTAAGGATTAATAGAGTACTAGCAATTAATAATTAATCGAGTACTAGTACATGTAATAGAACAGTAATAGTAGCTATACTAACAATAATAGCAGTATTTGCTGCGCTTTTGAAATAATAATAGAAGTAGTAATAGTGGCTATACTAACAATAATAGCAGTATTTGCTGCGCTTTTGAAATAATAATAGAAATAGTAGTAATAGAAATTGCAGTATTTTTGAAATAGTAATAGTAATTCTTGTCTTTTAGTTATACTAGCAACAGTAGTATGAAATGCAGCGGTAGTAGCCCTTGATGTATTTCTGTAATAATAATAATAACAACACTAGCAATAATACTACAGTAAAATTATGTTTTTTTTTAAAAAAAGTAATAGCAGTAGTAGTAATAGTAGCATCAGCAATAGTTGTAGTAGCAATTGCCGTAATATTAGTAGTTGCTGTTGTTTCTCTTGTTTCTTGTTTTTTTTTTTTTTGTTTTTTTTTTTTGTACTTGTAGTAGTGAAAGTACTTGTAGCATTAAAATTATTGTTGATTAGTGTTAGTACTTTAAAATAAATAAAACACTTTTTCATAGTAGTAGTAGGAATTGTCATAATTAAAAAGTGGTGGCCCAGTTGATAAGATCTGAAAGCACTACAGTCTAAATGTAAATTAAATAGCTGCTGAGCTAGAAAAACAGTTAACATTCAAATATATATTAGTATGAGTGATATGTTCGTGCTATCTAAGATATGATTCACCATCTTGCAGAAATTATCACTATTAGATTACAGCCTGAACATTTCTTCCATCAGTACTTTAAATCTAACCCTATTCTGTTTAACTGTAGCCTTTTTCTTAAAAACTTTCCTGATAAAATCTAGTTGTCTAGAGATGAAGATTATTATATAATAAACTTTCCTGATAAAATCTAGTTGTCTAGAGATGATGAATATTATTTAATAAACTTTGCTGAAGAAATTCACCACTGCCAACTTGCAATTAACATTGCCTCAAGCTATGCATGGATACGAGAAATAACTCTTTTCAGGGCGCTCTGGAAACGTGTAGTGGGCTGGGATTCATTGCTGGACCACTCATGGCAGGTGTTTTCAGAGAGGTAGGGTATGTTTCATATCTATGACAGTTAATTTGTTATTGATAGTGTTGTTCTTAAGATCTGGAAAGAGAGAATGCAATTTTTCCATTAATTATTTCATTGTATTTCATTTCCACTACTTTTCACTTTCCATTTGTTGTTTTCCATTAGTTGGCATTTTGAGTAGTTTGTAATGTTTCTTATTTGACTTTCATTTTTCCACCCTAAATGTTCTTATCTTTTCGGAATTTGTTTTAGCTTCGTGTTGCTAGGATGTATTTAAAAAGCATCGTTATGCAACATAAGTTAAAGTTTACAGACTGTAAATATTTAAAGTGATTTTGCTCAATTTTTGAAGTCTAACTAGTTATTTGTCTGTCTCTCTATCCGTCTTATTATTTATATAATGTTTTAACCAATCATTTATTCGCACATTATCATCAATTCGCTGATGCAATTATCAATCATCCATTCATTATACATATTGTGTATCTGTCTTATGTGTGAACACTTTGTAGACATGTTCGCACTTAGGATGCTCTAGGATATGCCTCATGTTTCTGACGTTTGATCTTGCTGTTCAGATTGGTGGTTTTGGCTTGCCATTCTGGTTTGTAGGGATCCTGCTAATCCTGTCAACCGTTTTATCAGCTTTCTGCCTGCCTTCCTCTCAAGGTTAATGACACGCGCACGCGCACACACACACACACACACACACACACACATATGTATATATGTATACACATACTTACAAACACACATTCATACATTTTCTCACACACATATATGTATAGAGAAGGAAAGACACAAGTAAACAGACATATAAAATATCATTTATGCTTCAACATGGGGGTGATAGTGCTATCCTTATCATGTCCTTCTTTTTCTTATTTGAAGTTAAAATCACCTCTGTCATCATTGACACCATCATTAACTCTAGAAGAAGGATCAGTTAGAAGTGCATATCTACACACACACATACACGCACAAGATTATCTTAAAGTTTCTCCTTTCTCACTAGTGGCTTTTATTTCATAAACAGATGGCGACTATTGTCAAAACTCAGAGAGGTCCGCTTTAAGTTTGATGGCAAACCCTCCTGTCGTTATGGCTGTCACTTATGTTGCTGTTGCCTGCTGTTCTATGAGCTTCTTGGATTCTGTCCTTGCACAACATTTACAGTCGGTAAAGACATGAAACGGGGTATCAATAATATAATGCACGCTAAGCGTACGTAACACCCGCCCGTCTGCTGATACCCCACAATGCAGGGTGGTGGTGTTAATTGGCCAGAACTTGCTATACCTTGGGGCTGGTGGAGGTGATAGCTTTGTTTCACCTCAGATTCGTTGGCTGTACCAATGTATTAAATTCTTGTTCTATTATTTGTTGTATTTGTTTAGATTAAGGGATTGGGGGGGGGGGTTAATTTGGTAGGTTGTCTTTCTTGTATTATTCTTTCGATTGTATAGAGAGAGAGAGAGAGTGTGTGTGTGTGTGTGTGTGTGTGTGTGTGTGTGTGTGTGTGTGTGTGTGTGTGTGTGTGTGTGTGTGTGTGTGTGTGTGTGTGTGTGTGTGTGTGTGTGTGTGTGTGTGTGTGTGACTTGGGCATCGTTTCGACTGAAGGGTGCTAGATACTACTGGTACAGTTCGATTCGTTACACAGAAAACTTCTTCTGAAACAATATTCTTCATCCGTATGTTCAAGAAAAATTAAAATCAATCCAGAAATTGTGTCCCCTTACCTCTCCGCATAGGGCCAGTATAAGTATTTAAACTTAAATGCGTTCAATTCAAGGTATGCTGGACGCGAAGGTAAAGTTTACAACCATCGGGTTATACAGGATAGAAATGTTGTGTGAAATCTAACTTCGAACGGTCTGTGAAAACTATCCTCAAACGACCTGTGAAATCTAAATTCAAACTGTTGATGAAATCCTACTTCGACTCAATGAATAATAGAATATATTTATAAATGATTTTATGTTAGGTTACCTGTACACGCGATGGAAATAGTCTGCATTTTACTCCGAGGCTCAATGCAAATGTTTGAAAGTTTAATGTTAGTTTGTATGCATGGAAAGTTTGATGGCTGTGAGGTAAAGATTTTAGCCTCGCTTTTTAAGTGGTTTAAGCCTACCCTTGGTCATTTAGGATTTTTTTCGATCGATCATCATCCCACCCACCTACCCAGTCCAAGTAATGACTGTTGAGCTTAACTATCATGTTATAAACTCTTAATGGCTTAATGAAGAATTAGTACAAATAATAATAGTTGCTGCTATAATATAGAATTTTTAAAATAATGTCATTGCCTGTTTAAATGAAACAATTTGTGAACTGTAGTAACTTAAATGGTAACATGATATGTCAAAATGTGCATATCTAAAATTAGACTGTGACTTATATGGTATAATAGAAACAATATGTACATTTTAATACTCTTAAATTGATTGTGTATATATAGAAAATTCTTCAATATCAAGTGATTTTATTACAGCTTAAAACAGCCACAGTAAACAATGCAAACACATCAAAGTCAGTAACATCTGTAATCGTTTACAAATCATATGACTGCCGACGTGACTCTATACCTATCATATACATATCCTGTGACTGCACACGTGACACTACACTCTTTCATATGCCTATCCCATGATTGCAGACGTCATGCAGCACTCATATCATTTGTCTATCCTATAACTGCACAGGTGACACTACACTCAATCATGTGCCTATCCTTTGACTGCAGACGTGACACTACACTATTATTTGTCTAACAACACTCTATCATTTGTCTATTCTATTACTGCATACGTGACACTACACTATCATATGCCTATCCTATGACTGTAAACATGACAACATACTCTTTCATATTCCTATTCTATGGCTGCAGCCGAGTCACTAAACACTATCGTGCAATGTTTGTATCCATTATATTGATTATAACATAGAAGTGACGCGCTTTGATGCTCAGCAATAAAAGAAAATACTTTTATATTTATTACTGTGAATAGATTTTCTATCAACGTTCAACTTGCAATATAAGTTAATGACCTTTATAGTGTTTGATACTTAGAACTTTACTTTCTAAAGTTTAAAGTATTCAGTTTAAAGGTGCATAAAGATCTTGTGGTAATCAATATTTTTTAAAACTACACCTGCAATTTAAGGTATTCATTTTGAAGGTGCATAAAGCATAATGATAGTCAATATATTTTTGAAAACTGTTCCTATAGCTTAAGCCTTAAGGTATTCAGTTTAAAGGTGTATGACTATGATAGTCTTTTTTAAGCTGTACGTGTAATTTAAGATATAAAATTGTAAAACAACGCGGCATTATATCAATCACTTTTATATTTGCACTGGATCTGGTAATAAAACATATTCAACTTAAATGCACCAGATAGTGTTACAGTGTTATGATACATTGTTATATATTGTGTAAGAAATACATTTTTCATGAAGATCAATTGCTATGCGCCAATATTTTATGAAATTATATCATTTTCTTATGCTTTCTTCTTGAAGTTTTACCTTAGACCAGTGTTCGTGGGACTCACCTTCATGGTAGTAGAACTCATGTACATTCCTTCAGCTCTGTTCTGGGGCTGGCTGGCCGACAAAAAGGTTGGTCATTTCTCTTCTTTATCTTCCTAGTACTGAAATATGCGTCTGTGTCCTTCACAAAGCAGTGCGAATATGTATGGGGGGGGGGGTGTTGATTTGTTATTTGATTAATTATTATTGTTATCTTAACAGCTAAGAGAAAGGGACACACGATACAAAGTTTAGCTGACCTGTATTGCCTGTCTTATTCTCAACATCTTCTCATACAATACGCTTGTTGTAGAGGGGTTATTATTTGGGTGGGTGGGTGGAGTATTTTCGTTTGCTTTGTTTACCGAAATGAATTTTTTTTTTTTTTTTTTTTTTTTTTGGGGGGGTGACAGTTATTTAAGGGAGACATGACGACGAGTTGAAAGTGAGTACGAAGTGCCCCGAAAGAACTAATAAGGAAAGTGTGCAACGTTGATAAGGGAGAGAATTCACTACGCTTATTGTTCGCTGTGCTTCTTCTTTCCCTTTACAACTTAGCTAAGTGCTAATTTATTCTTCGTGACATATTTCTATGTTTTATTTAGTTTAAGTTCGAGTTTGTTTGGGGGGGGGGGGGGGGGGTTGTTGTGTTTTCGACTTCTTTTTTTTTTTTTTTTTTTTTGGGGGGGGGGGGCAAAATATTAACCATAAAAAAAAATAATACTTTCTTCCACTTTTTAAAGTTTGGTTTGTTTACTTGTTTTAATTAGGCCTATTGGTTGTAGTCTCGCACTTTAAAAAAAAATATTTCTAACAGGTACACAAATGAGCTGTGCAAATACATTATTTGTTCCTTTTACATGTGTTATATGACTGTGTGTATATGTACATATGTGTATATATGTGCGTCCATGAGAGAGAGAGAGAGAGAGCGCAAAGGGTTTCATACGAGTTTATTTTATTTTCGGGGGGGGGGGAGTGCATTTTATTTTCTCTTTTATTTTCCTTTTATTGTATGTTTTTTTTGCGCATTTTATTTTATGTTATTCATTCAACATGTATACATCTTTTAATGTGTTATTCATTCAACATGTGTTCATACTTTTAATGTGTTATTCATTCAACATGTGTTCATACTTTTAATGTGTTTTTCATTCAACATGTATACATACTTTTAATGTGTTTTGATGCTGTGGCAGAATCTAATTTTTTCATCGATGACCTTCGGAAATGTGTTAGCGTGTGTGTCGTTTCTCCTTCTTGGTCCGTCACCATTAGTAACCTTCGTGAACAAGTACGTATTTCAAGATAATTATCAAAATTTAATTTAAGGTACGGAAGGCAGGTATATTGCTCTCATAGTAGTAATCAATGCTAACCTAACCACAAACACGCTACCTGACAGACTAGTAATCAATACTAACCTAACCACAAAACACGCTACCTGACAGACTAGTAATCAATACTAACCTAACCACAAAACACGCTACCTGACTAGTAATCAATACTCACCTAACCACAAACACGCTACCTGACAGACTAGTAATCAATACTAACCTAACCACAAACACGCTACCTGACAGATTAGTAATCAATATTAACCTAACCACAAAACACGCTACCTGACAGACTAGTAATCAATACTAACCTAACCACAAAACACGCTACCTGACTAGTAATCAATACTCACCTAACCACAAACACGCTACCTGACAGACTAGTAATCAATACTAACCTAACCACAAACACGCTAACTGACTAGTAATCAATACTAACCTAACCACAAACACGCTGCCTGACAGACTAGTAATCAATACTAACCTAACCACAAAACACGCTATCTGGAAAGATAGTCAGTGATTGTTCTGTCTGCAAAGGCTGTCAGTGATTGTTCTGTCTAAAAAGATAGTCAGTGCTGTTCTGTCTGCAAAGATAGTCAGCAATCTGTCATTTACTTTTTACATGAGATCTTAACTCTTAGAGTTACTGCCCGTGATAGTAAGTTTTACTGTTATTTATTTTTTATTCATTTTTATTAAGTCACCTATCATAAATGGGCGCTATACTTCAATGCTTTAAATGTCTATTTTTAGGGCGTAAAGTCACAATAGTAAAAGTTTGTTAGAACTATTTGACACCAGGTTCTTGATTCTATATTCTATAAAATACATTCTATAAAATACATTATATAAAATACATTCTATAAAATACATTATATAAAATACATTCTATAAAATACATTATATAAAATACATTCTATAAAATACATTATATAAAATACATTCTATAAAATACATTATATAAAATACATTCTATAAAATACATTATATAAAATACATTCTATAAAATACATTATATAAAATACATTCTATAAAATACATTATATAAAATACAGAAAATATGTGAGCGCGGTATTATTACACGACAGCTTGGAGAAAGCTATGAAACTGAAAGTTTGCATGGATGTATCGAAATAAGGTAGGGGCATATCCACCCCTCTACCCAAATACCTAAGACAAGCTATTAATATGATTCATGCCCCCCCCCCCCCTCTCCCGCGCAGGAGCAGAGGTAGGAATTTGAAAATTTGCATAAAGGCGTGGTTTACTTTTGGGAAGGAGACCCAGCAGTCAGATGTTCCCGGTACATATCAAACAATTTAAATTATTTGTGTTTATGTTTTCTTTCTTCTGTACACCGATTTTCCCCCTCGTAATTACAAGTTGTCATAAACTTCTACAAATGGTTTTCCCTTTGTAATTACAAGTTGTCAAAAACTTCTACAAATGGGTTTACCCCTCGTAATTACAAGTTGTCAAAAACTTCTACAAATGGTTTTCACCTCGTAATTACAAGTTGTCAAAAACTTCTACAAATGGGTTTACCCCTCGTAATAACAAGTTGTCAAAAACTTCTACAAATGGGTTTTCCCCTCGTAATAACAAGTTGTCAAAAACTTCTACAAATGGGTTTTCCCCTCGTAATTACAAGTTGTCAAAAACTTCTACAAAATGGTTTTCCCCTCGTAATTACAAGTTGTCAAAAACTTCTACAAATTGTTTTGAATGCGAGCGTACGCGCACTCCTTTACAAGTTACACTCTTGTACGCCAACAAAAAATGTCGGGGTGCTTTTGGAAGCCTTGAGATAATCAGCGAATTATTTTTTTTAATCGAGTTCGCTATTAAATTTTCCTGCTTCTGAAACTCTTTCTAATGTTGGGTGTGTGTGTGGAGGGGGATGGGGGGAGATGAAAAGAACTTCTCTTTTGACGGCGTCGTACTTGTTTCTGCGCCGTGCAGTGTTCTCTTCTTCAAGACTGGGCATGCGCAGTGCTGTCTAAAGTCGAGAGGATAATGAAGACGGTTAGCTTACCTGTCATTGCAGTTTCAGAAATTATTTCTTTGATAAATTCACATTTATACTTAAATAATGTTTTTCTGGATGTAAAAGATTTTAGTATTTTCGATGAGCTCCTATTCTTTCGGGTGGAATGAGAGGAAGGGTGGGTGGAGATGTCTCGCAAAAAAAAGTTGCGATTAAAAACTTGAACTTCATGTAAAACATTGAATGAACTTTGATGAGCACAGTTCCTAAGAAAGAAAGGGAGATAATTAAATCATTTGAATATTTTGTTTTGAATATTTCAAAATTCAATTTGAATTTTTTTATTATGTGGGTGTCTAAGACAAATCAATTATGGTAGCAGTTCTGTACATTCTGACTAGAATTTGATAGATGGTGTTTATAAATACGTACTAGAATTTGGTAGATGGTGTTTATAAATACGTACTGGAGTTTGGTAGGTGGTAGGTTCATAAATACTTCTAGAATTTGATAGATGGTGTTTATAAATACGTACTGGAGTTTGGTAGGTGGTAGGTTCATAAATACTTCTAGAATTTACTGGAAGGTATAATGCATACTAGATCATATGTCATCACTTGCTAGATAATTATCTGATGTAAAGCACTTGATGTATATTAATAAGATCATTTGTTGTATTCTGATGATATAATTTCATATATGTAAATTAAATTAAATAAATGTCTGCTTTCCATAACTATTCATGCTTACCGACAAGACTGTTTGATGTGTACTAACGAGATTGTTTTGTGTGTTCTAGTTTACAATTACATATCTATATCTTTTTATGCATAACTAGATCATTTGGTGTATTCTAGTTAATAATAATTACATTTACATGTATACCCTCTTATCTTTTATACATAACTAGATATTTGGTGTATTCTAGTTAATAATAAAATCCACATCTATTGCTTATATCTTTTCCTGCATACTAGTAAGATTATTTGAAAAACACTAACCATATCATAGGATGACATGCTTATATATGATTCTATTAATCATTTCTTCACAGAAATGTGTGGCTGATAATTCTCAGTCTTGGGATGTTTGGCTTTGGGTTTGGAGCAATCATCGTGCCATCTGTAAAATGCATTATGAGAGAAGCAAAGTATGTTTATATTTTTAGGTTCAGTTTTTATTTATTTTTAGTTACAATTATGTTTTCAGTCGTAAAAGAGAGATATTATTTTTAAGTACACTTGAATCTTTTTTGGACATAGTATGCATACTCAGTTAGATAAAACGTTGTAACCTGAATGAACCCGAGAACCCTTTCAATTGACTTATAAAGTTTAACCACCTAAACTTAGAAAGTTGTTTCAATTGCACTTATAAAGTTTAACCATCTAAACTTAGAAATTTGGTTCAATTGCACTTATAAAGTTTAACCACCTGAACTTATGGATTTGTTTCAATGGCACTTATAAAGTTTAACTTTCTTAACTCACGACAGCATATAATTAAGAAAGGTTTTATAACTACAGGCAAAAACTTATACAAAATTTGACTTTTTTTTTCTGCCACAGAAATAAGGGCTTTCGAGATGGCCTTGAACTTTCGGGCATTACGTCAGGCGTGTACTGTGCATCATTGTCTTTGGGGTAATACACAAGTATTCTATGCTGCAATTGGTAATGATAAGTGCTCCCTGTCGATATTTTCAATTATGTGTCGATCTCTTGATTAGCTCAGGAACAACACAATTATTTAACCATTACTGTATTGATTTAGTGTGTTATTTTAACGTGTTTTAGTGTGAAAATTAACAACGATAGACCTATATGACACGCTTTATAAAATCGTTATTCCAAAAGGGGATGACAGCTTGTATTGCTCTTTAAAACTGCGCTGTTTAGTTCTAAAATCTTTCATTTTACTGTCTACTTTTAAAGTCTCTCTTTAAATGTGCTGTTTATTTCTGAAGTATCTCTTTAAGTCTCTCTTTAAATGTGCTGTTTCGTTCTAAAGTATTTCTTTTGATCTAAAGTATTTCTTTATATGTGCTATTTAGATCTAAAGTATATGCACGATAGTGCTGTTTACTTATAAAGTATCTCTTTTAACTATGTGAGCACTCCAGCTGAATTCCTCCCCTGATTTATTTAAGTCTGTAAGTTCTGTATACAAGTGAACTGTGAAAATATAGTGTCTGAAACAATATCTATCTATGTACTGATATGACGTATGCATATAAAAAGATTTTTTTGCATTTAGGTTATGCACGCGTATGAATGCATGTATTTGAATTATATGGATTGTTTTACTTCTGGGTGGATACATAAGTGATGCTTTATGGGTAGGTTGATGGATAAATGGATGAAATAAAGTTTATAACTATTTGGCGATAGAAATATCATCATCATCATCATAAATTAGAGTATAATATAAATAACCATTATTCCAATGCACCCATTGATTAAGTACAATAATTTTGCTGTTTTCTACTTATTTGTTTGTTTCTCCTCATTCTCTAGATTATTTTTAGGGCCTATTGTCGGCAACATTGTGATGCAGAATACAAACTTCCCATGGGCGGCTACTCTCACAGCAAGTTTTCATCTTTTTTCCGTGAGCGCTCTCTATTTTTTTTTTTTTAAATTAAAAAGATAAAAATAAAAAAATCTAAATAAAAAGTACTCAATCGTTATTCATAGGTGTATATGAAGCAATACGACTGGTTTGAATTTAATGTCACAGATAAACAGAGAAGAAAAAAACTAATTCTCATGTAAATAAATCTACTCTCTGATCTTTTACAAGAAATCTTAAGTCTGCTCGGGAGAAAACTATCACACTTCGGTTCTACTCTCTGCTTGTGAAGAGAGCCATTCCCTATTGAATGAACTGTTGTTCGAAAATTATATGTTATATCTGGTTATCAATTGTTAAGATGGTCTCTATTTATGTCTTACAGGTTCTGATCATGTCTGTATATTTCACGGCCAACTGGATTTTGTCCAAACGAAGACTGGCAAGAACAAACAACAATCAGAAAGGGTACCAACAATTGCACTGACTCTCAAGTCAGTTCGTTCTGTGTGAAATTAAATGCAAACAAACTTACAATAGCCGGGGATCATATAATCAATCAAGATCTGTTTAGCGGAATGGATACAGGTACAACGTGTAAAGCAGCAAAATTACATCACAAAACCATGCTGTATTGGACCTTTTCACGACATGCTGTATTGGACCTTTTGCGGCATGGAGTATTGAGCCATTTTTGGCGACATGTATTGGACCTTTTTGCGGCATGCTGTGTTGTTGGACCTTTTAGCGGAATGGAGTGATGACGTTTTTTCTTTCTAAAGCAATAAAAAAAGAAAAAGAAAACACATAAATAATTAGACAGCGGTTTTATTTACAGATGCAAAAATGTGATTAATGAAAATATACCTTTGCATCAGTATGGTTAGGTCTAATAGTTGATTTTCTTTTCTTTTCTTAATGAAGAAGAAGCGGCATTTATAACAGTGAATTGTTCAATCAAAATTCGAGTTTTCCCTAAAGCACTGCTCAAAACAAATCCCTTTTTCAGGTTTCAGCGATTCTTTAATTACAGAAATATCAATTAAAAACAAATCAAAGTAAAAGTCTGTTTGAAATGTAAATGACACAATACACAGATTTTATTTACATTTTATGTAAATGTTGATTTACAAGTTATATATATTGATTTATCATAATAAAATACGAGTTATCAAATTGGGGGGGGGGGGGGGGACGGAGAAGATGGGTTGAACACCAACAACTACATTGCATTATGTGTGTCAATGAGTTTTGTTCCGGTTTGACATTTCTGTAAACAATTCGTCTAGCTGTTTTGTTTTAAACAATTAAAGGGTAATTTACCTTATTTTAGGCAGTACTGTACATGCAATCTGCGGTGTAAATTATGATCAGGTATAATTAGTTAATATTATGAAAATGTTTGATCAGGTGCATATTAGGATAATGTATAATTAGCTGTATATTATGATCATGTACAATCAAGTGTAAATTATAATCATTTGCATATTACGATAATGTATAAACATGTGTTTAAAATAAAGCATAATTAGTTGTAAATTATGATCATATACAATCAAGTTTAATTTATAATATATAATCAATTGCACATTATGATCATGTTTAATTAGGTGTACATTATGATAAGATAACATATGAATCATTTGTACATTAAGATCGTATTTAATGTGTACATTATAATGTATCACATTACGATCATGTATAATCAGTGTACATTATAATGTATCACATTACGATCGTGTATAATCAGTGTACATTATAATGTGTCACATTATGATCATGTATAATCAATGTACACTATATTACGATCATGTATAATCAGTGTATATTATAATATTATTATTAATTATTCAATGTGTTTTTAATATTTTTATTTTAAAATATATCATTTTAAAGACCTATCTTTATTTTAACTAAATTCAAATATATACAGAGTAAAATATGTGAAAACTTAACTTTTTTTTAAAATGTGGTTTAATGCCAGTATATATAAATTAAAATTTTAGGCGTAAATTGATAAAATCCAACACACAGAAAATTAAAACTTCTAATGTGTTTTTCAAACTTCAAACCAAAATAGAGCAGTGGCATGTTTTATAAAAGAAATGTCCATTTAAATGTTAGGATTTTTAAGTGAAGTAGTGTATATTTAAAATAAATATCTTGCAGTGTTGTGAGGTGTCCAGTAAAAAATGGCGAGTCCATCAAGTGAAAGTGGAGCAGTGTGCATTATAAAATAAATACCTTCCAATGCAGTGATGTACCCAGTTAAATGCTACCAGCCATCAAAATCAGCGATTGCAAAAATTACAAATAATTCCAGATGGTGTTTACACAAATAACTTACGAAAACAAAAATAGTGCTATTTCCTCAAATAGGTTAATATCTAATCAGATTCTGCAGTCAAAAGAAATTAGAAATTATAAGAGTTCAAAATTAAAAAAGATAAAACATATATATATTGAGAAGGAACTGGTGCCATACACATATCAATACTGTTTATTTACTTTTATTTAACAACATAATTTTTCTTATTTTGGCAATATCAAGTCCATACGGAGTCCCTTTCCTTTTTTGTCTATGACCGTTATGTTTGCTGCGACAACTAATATAGGTTCTTTGAAAACACCTCTGTATATGAAAGTGCAATTCTCATTTTAATGAAAATTATAACAGAGGAAAAAAGAAGTACAAGTACCACAATATCTTTAAATTCTCATTGTCTCAGATTACTTGGGCCATAAGAGATAATTCTGACTGAGTAACTAGCCCTTTGATCAATGATGACAAAGAAGCAAAAGCAACCATTGGTTAATAGTTAAAAGTTCATTATTTTTTCTTTTGATAGTCTTAATTTTTGGGTGCAAAGATAAAATTTAATAATGAATAAGTCATTAAACGAAGGAAAAATTACTGGCAATTTGTTTTAAGGGAACTTACACTTGAGTTTGATTTTTTTAAAAATAGGATTGGGAAAGATACCACTCATTTGCAAGCAATCTCAATATGTTTTACAGAAATGACTACCTAATAAAGTAATATATTATTTGAACATATCCGTCATATGACATACATAAAAAAAAGAATTATCACCAAAGAAATGGGTGTGTTAATTAAATGCAAAATATATGTCCACATAATTAAATATAAGACTGTTAGTGTTACATGAAAAATTCTTTCTTATTTTTCTTCTTTCCTTTTTATTAATTAAAAGGTGAATTCTGGTAATAGACTATTGATAGAAGAGATTATGGTATTTGCTCAAATTTCAAAACATATATGTCCTTAAAATTTCAAAATAAGTGAAGTCCCTTAAATTATTTAAAGGGCCTTCCTTCAATTTCAAAATAAAGGGCCTTTTTTAAAATTTAAAATTAAAGGAAATCTAATGACTTCCTGCAGAACCCTAGGGTTCTGTAGAACCCCTGCTGAGACACCCTGGCCTATCTTAAGGCCTTGAATACAGTTCCTCAAGATTTAATTCATGTGGTCATGTGAGACTTCACCATGCATGGACAGCAGACAATATTTACACCAGCCTGGAAGCATTATGATTGGAACTAACAAGCTATGAACTTCATAAAGTCAACAAAATAAATTTAATATATTATTGTATTACTGGAACATAAATTGGTCTAGAAAATTGTCTTTAATTTACATTTCCTTGTGCCTAAAAATAAACATAATTTAGTAAGAGATATATAAATAACTAGGTGGGTCAATTTATTTTTGATAATCTGTTTTGAAACTGTTTAATTGTTTAAAATATGCTAAAGATACAAAATTTATTATCAGTTTTATAAATCAAATTATGTTAATTTGTAAAAATATTATAGTTTATTAAAATAATGAGTTAGGGCTTCAATTTTAAATTTGATCTGGCCAACAAATTTGTGCTTTTAAAATTTGAAAAAATGTTCTTAAACAAAGTTTGTATGCATAAAAATTCAAATAGACAAAATACCCTATTAAACATTCTGGCAATGAAATAGGTCCATACTACCAGCATAAATTGAGCATTTAACAAATAAAATTTTAGTAAACAATATTGCATAAAATTTGATACCAATGCTAAGACATTCTCCCTGCCAAAAAGAGTAACAGATACAAGGTCAGGTCAATGAAGATAAAATCAACAAGGCTAAAAGCTCTAATATATGATTTCTGTGTTTTAGCATTACTGTAAAATTACAAGCATGATCATTGTCAACAACTTTCCAAATAAGTGAATATGAGAAAATATGTCTTTCTTCATGTGTCACATTCACAATACAACCCTACCTCACATTTTAAACAAAGTTCAAGGACATTGCCAATTTATCAGAGAAATATAACATATCATATAACAACACTCTCATGATGGAAGGAAAAGAATTTAACTTACAATGACATAGGTAAAATATTTTACCATCTTTGGTTGATAGTAACTGGACTGTTACCAAAACACTGTCTACTTTACCTGAAATGATCACTGCGTACATGTATTACTATTTTAAACTTCATTGCAAACTTGTAACGTGCTTCAGTGTATTACGATGTCTAGCGACAGACTCTGTGTTGTATCCAGTGTTGGGTCCTTTGTTACATTTTATTGCACTCTATGCTGTTAGTTGTCATTATATGCAGCCATGCTGTGGTTTTATACTATCTTGTCTTGTATCCTTAGTTTTTGTCCTATGTTGTTATACTGTTTTTCTGTTTTTTTGTTGGACTGTGTTGTCATGTTTTTCTGTTTGTTGTTGGGCTGTGTTGTCATGTTTTTCTGTTTGTTGTTGGGCTGTGTTGTCATGCTTTTCTGTTTGTTGTTGGGCTGTTATGTCATGTTTTTCTGTTTGTTGTTGGGCTGTATTGAAGTCCTGTGTTGTGCTGAGGCTTAATCACTATGTTATTTCTTGGGTTAGTAGATGCACAGTCAGACTAGTGATATTTTTGTTCTGATTCTAAAGTGTTGGTTTATTCTTAAATTTACTTATAAGCTACTAAAAGGAAAAGTAGCACAAGAACCAAACATTATAAGATCATCTGGATTCTCATTCTCAATAGTAAAGAGGCAATACATGCATTTTTTTAAAAAATACAATTCCATTAAAAGTAATAAATGATTTAAACAGGAGCACAAGTCTTTCATCCTTAAAATTGTATGAAATTCCAAATGCAAAGATCCCAATAAATCATTAAATGTTAACTATACTAAACAATTAAAATTTAAATCAATTTAAACAGTTAAATATTTGTCTTAGAAACTTTCAGAAACCAGTGACCTATTTTCTAACTGCCCAATCAAACAAAAAATGTTTCAATCTGCTTAACTTTTTTAGCTTACAAGTTACATGGCGTGAATGGCAAGAATACCATATGCCATAGTTAACAAGTATTATAGTAAAGGCTGTTCGCTTTGTTCACATAGAGGCTCATGAAGTGCTATTAAAGAGGAACTAAGGGTCAGTCTGTTCATATCACTGTTATAAAATTAAAACACCAAAAAGGAAATAAATGCATCAGTGGTTTTAACATTTAAAAATTTGTATCATAATTATGTTTATACTAGTTATGGTCAGAAGTAAAACACAGCACCCATAAAGAGTTGTATCTTTCCAATGGATACCCAAATGAAATTATATTAAAACATGTCATGTTTTTCATTAATAAAGTGTTATCAATACAACAATTAGTTTTTGGTAAATAACGTGTACATTACAGAAAATAAACTGTTCAATCCAAAGGTGAATGCATAGATTAACTTTGAAATCTGCAGCATAAGTATTAACAAAATAACGGAACTTCAAAGGAAACTTGCTTGAAACATCCTTAAAATAAAAACAATAACTGCAAACAATAATCCTACTGAACAAGTATTTCAAAAGCAGTGTTGATTGAAATGATGATTCATCGGCTTTTAGATCCAAGCGGCTTGCTAGCTGGTTTCCATTCAAACAGTTCCTCAGCTTCTCGATCCCGCTGAAGTTGCTGGCTCTCTGCAATTTGATTTTCTCTTAACCAGTCATCTAGTTCCTTTCTTGACTGACCCAAATATTCCTCAAGATCTCTTCCTCCTATTATTCGTGGAAGTCTATTAGCTCCTGTATGTAGCACTTTACTAAACCTTTTGAAATTTCGGACAAGTTTTCCTTCCCATTTCACCATTCCTTCAGGCACATCATCAGTTTTTTCTTTCGATGGATTTCTAATTACAGGTCTCACAATCAAGTTTTCAAATTGAATTAAAACTTGTGCAGAATCAATATTTTCACGTTCAAAGTTAGCGTTCGGTGCAACCTGCATTTTAATTGGCATGCGGGTGGTAAGAAAACTATCGGGCAAAAGTGGTATTTTGGAAGTACTATTACTACAAGTACTATCATTATTTCTGATTCCTAGTTCACATACTGGCAGTAAATTTTTTGCAAGCCTGCTTCCAGAACTTGTGTCTGCAGATGGAGACAAGTTTTCGTTTTGCTGAAAATCATTACCAGGAATAATATCTTTTTTGTTTTCAAGTGCAGTTTCTGAGGGATTTATATTTGGGGCCAAGGGTGTTGTGGATAGTTTAGGACGCTTTGAAATGTTTTCAAAAGGATTTTCCTCAGAAAGTAGAAATTTACGTTTGCTCTTAGTCTTAGAAAGCGGAAGTTTTCTCGAAGTACACACCTCAATAACTTCGTCACTGTCCTCCAATAAACTGATAGTCTTTGGAGATGTGACAAGTGGTTCAGATTTGATGACTTCAGGGATGACCTGTGCATCTGCCTCAAATGGTGTGTCTAATTCTGCCACAATATCATCATCTAAAATTATGGGTGCTTCTTCATCTCCCTGAGATCTGATAGCAAGCAGTCTGTCATTATCTTTGAAAGTTACTCCTGATTTCTCACTTTCTGCAACAACTTTTAATTTTATCTGGTGTCCGAAACTTGGAGGCTTGCTTGTATTGTCATGAGTGTGATTCTGATTAGGTTCAAATTTCGCTGGGGTAAGGAGTTCCTGTTTTACAGTAACTTTTGACCTGACATCATCTTCAGGGCTAAAAGCATTGCTAACTAAAGTAGCAGGTATCTTGTGTTGTTCTATGGAGCTACTTGCAGGTACTGCTTTCTTTGTACTAGTCATTTCCCTTGCACTAAGAGAAATGATATCCCTGCTATCATTTCTGTCTAGTGAAGGTGGAGCATTTATGAGTACTGCCTTCCTCTCCATGGTCAAGTTGTCTCTCCTGCCCTGGTTTTCTTGTTCCAGAACAGTCACGGCAATTGACTGACCTAAAGACATGCTGCGGATTTCACTTTGTGAAGATGGTATAGCAGCCTGGCTAAGACTCTGGGAAGGGACTGGCATGAAAAGAAGATGCGATATATCTTTGGCAGGATTGCAGTAGTCTTCTGTGGAGCAGTATAAGACTGCATAGCCAACCTCTGCATCCTGAATCAATCGCCTCCCTTTCGCTTGCAGGAACAACTTCACCTAAAAAAAAAGTATAGAAAAGTTTTTAAAACTTAATATAAGAAGTATAGATAAGTTTGTTTAGTTTTTTTCAAACTTAAAATAAGAATGAACAAAAATATTTTAAACATAACATTAACAAGAGAAACTTTTCTTTGAATATTTTTTTACAAATGAAATCAACTATTCTTAACTCAATAAATGTTGACAATGGAGAAAAGAAATTATTTGCATATAATTCTTCATCTTACTCTTAGTCTTAGATACAAATTCCTTGAAAATAATGCATCATACCAAAGGAATATCACTTTTTAATTTTAAAAAATTCCTTTCAATTTTATTTCTTATTCTAAGTATAAATGTAAAATAAATTAGTTAACATGTAACAAATAACTTTTACACTTAGTTAAATACATCAATAAAACCAACATTTGCATAATTAGATATTACCAATTTCATTCTAAAGAAATAAAGTTACACTGACTGAAAACTGACAGAATTACACAAAGTATGCAGAATTATTGTATACTGTAGTAATATTTTTTATTACTGAGATTTGTGATAAACAAAAGTGAATGAAGATTTAATTTATTATAAAGACATACCTCATTTTAAGTCACTTCGCTAATATGACACTTTCAATTATACTTTTATAGTCCTGTTTATTATTTTCAGTGGAAGGGTTTTTTCAGAAGTAACACGCACATCAACTGACTCCGAGCAGAATCGAGTGAGTTGAATGGCGCAATTTTGTTACTTTTCTATTGTAGTTTTTTTAAGGCCTAGCGCTATTGCACACTTTATAAATTATAGTATAGTGTACTATGTTTGTAGGCTTTTTTATATACTGTCAAGCTATGATTCACTTTAAAGTGATATTCACTTTCAGCAGTGGTCTGGAACCTAACCCGCCATGTTGTTACAATGTTAGTGAGATGCACCTGTATGCACATCAAAACTTGTTCCTAAGTGTTCATTTGTCCCAGTAGCCATAGCAACATAAACACATAGGCATGCTACAACAAATGGAAATATATAACTATTATAAGAGTGCAATTATTATGTAATGTATTATGTTCATTAATTAGAATTACAAATTTCTTCAAGTCTAGAAAATGTCAGTCAGTGATACGAATTAGAAGATACTTCAACACTCAATGGTGAATTGCTTAGCTCTGAGAGGTAAGTTGTCCCACAATTTGGTCTGCATAGTACTTTAGTAGTAGAGTCTTATCCAAGTATCAAAGTAAGTAATCCCAACCAATTTTTCAAATTTGGTTCATCAGAGTAAAACAAATAATATGTTTACATAATAGTTAATACTATTAATAGTATTACTATTACTATTAAATTATATAAGGTTGCTTGCAAAATTTTAAGAGAAAACCTAAAGTAGTTTATGAAATATCATCATTTGAATCTAAAAACTAGTCATCATCAATTTAGGAGAATAAAAAATGCTCATTTTTATACACTGTAATTAGTGTAAATAAAAAGTAAAAATATTCAGTTATGAAATGGCAAAGTTAAAATTATAATAGAAGGGTGTATTCTAAGTAATTAAAATGCAGTTCTTTTCCGAGAATGTATCAGATATTACAAACTATATGCAAACATAGCTCTTCATTCAATGCGTAAAAGCACACTTGTATTGTTGTAATATATTATAAAGTACATATTCAAGACATCATAATATTCAAATAAGTGGCTTAGTTCAAATGTATCTTTTTTTCTATTTAAAACACTAAAGCATCAATGAGTTTTTTCCAAAAAGATTAATCTAAAGCCAATAATACATGAGGTCTCAAATGTCACTAAACAAGCAAATTTAACACATTTGGAAGAAAAATAACAAAAATGTTAATACAAAAATTGTAAAATGTCATATCTCTGGTAATCTGGAGCCATATATGTTAGTCGTTACAGATATAGTTCAAATACTAAAAGAAAGAAGAATGTGTACTCTTTAGCCAATACAATTATTTGCTGATTTTAAAAAATATATGTATATAGTTCTTATATAATATTTTAAAAAACCACTTCAATATTATAAATGTGATGAAACTTATATCATTGCAATTTGCTTTATTTTTTAATTTTATCATGTATGTTTGCTTTATATATATAATTGCACATGTATAATAGTTTTAAGATTATAAATTTATAATTCTAGCTTATTGAGGGTCTACTATCATTATCAATATAAATTTATAACTTAGTTTATATATCTTATTATCTATTATTATTAAGCATCTAACTGCATTTTTTTATTGAATATATATGTTTTAATTATTATTATTTAATTATTATAATTAAGTTGATTAGTTAAGAAAATGCATGTATAATTGTATATGATTATGAATCAAATGAATGTCCAGAAAATTATAAAGGTTTACATCAGTATTCAGAACTATACTTCCACTAACATAGTAACAATACAAAGATTTGTACTGAGTTTATGATTACTGTAGTTCATCAAATTCAGATACAGTCCACATTCTGCCACTGAGAGTTAGCAACTTAATATCCCTTGCAAAACAAAGTTAAATCATCAAAATCAATACACATCCCTACCCCTCCACCACCACCCCAAATGTTTCAGTGACTAAATAATTTACTGAAGATTATATTGACACCTGAGTACTGACAAAAAAATTTAAAAAAATAAAAACCAACAAAAAAATCTTGTTGCAATATACTCAATACTGATACATGTTGCTCCTGCCTGGTAGTTATAAAGTCTTCAAAATGCAAATATAATAACTTTTAAATAATCTAAATGTGGCAGGTCTTCAAAAAAGGGATGCTAAGTACTAAGAAAATACCAACAAAAAGAATGGTTAGAGGGTAATTTCAATTGTTAATCAATCATTCACTTTATTGAATCATTGCCAAATATAATTTTGATAAAGCACTTTATTTTAAATTTTAATTATAAAGCTTATATATAACAATATAAGTTGTATGAAGCTTTAGTTCTTTAATAATTTTATTTCAATAAAATAAATGAACTATGCAACTAAATAGTAAAAAAGAAAAATAATTTTAAGGGTAAGTTGGAATCTAACCTCTTATTCTTAAGAATGCAATCAAAGAAAAAAGTATAAACTATAATGATTAAAAAGTAAGTAAGTAACAAAACTAAAGTTTTATTTTTACCAAAGCGTGCTTTCATGTAATGATATATATATAGTTTTAAATTAATTTGAAACAGAACAGGATTGTCACAAAGAACTAATTAGAAACTTTAGAACTGGGGATCAGAAGAAAATGATCTTGCAATCGTACAGGTGCTAAAACTTGCAAATACTATTACTAAATTAATAAATTCAAACACAAATAAAGAGCAATAAATACTGAAAGCAATACTAATTGATATAAGTGTAACATAACATTAACAAGTATTAAGATTAATCGCTTGCAAAGTTCACTGTAGTTATAAATTTTCTAAACAGTGTGATGCATCCACCGCTCGAACTTGAAATAGACACATTTTCAGTTACACAACAGAAACTCTAAACAGCAGCCGAAACTACATGATATTTTAAAAACTATAGTATTACTAGTTCCATAGAGGAATGAATTCTCTTTATATCACAATTTTCTGAGATAAAATAAACAAATAGGTTTATATAAATTTTCTAAACAGTGTGATGCATCCACCGCTCGAACTTGAAATAGACACATTTTCAGTTACACAACAGAAACTCTAAACAGCAGCCGAAACTACATGATATTTTAAATACTATAGTATTACTAGTTCCATAGAGGAATGAATTCTCTTTATATCACAATTTTCTGAGATAAAATAAACAAATAGGTTTACAGCAATGATATCAAAATGAGCCAGATTTTTAATAGATTTCCAAAGCTTGACTTTTTTAGTTCTGCTAATAAAAGTGGTATTAGAAGAAAGCTTATGGTTACAGTTTTACACCTTTACTTTTTGTTTATACTGACATTAGAAAAAGTCATGTGTGGTCTCATGTAAAAACAAATCCGAACCAAACTAAATTTTTCAATTAAGTCGACAGAAGGCTGCAAGGCCCCATTTTTAGCAAAAACAGGTCCAGCACTTACTAAGTGTAATTATTTTTCTTCAAACATGGTTTAAATCACATTAGGGTAAAATGCAAAGGCCTGTTAGATAAAGAAATTATTTTTAATTGTAGCCAAGTTGCATCAACAAATAATTGTATTAAAGTATCACATTTAGCTACAGAAAATCACCAAATTTGTACACTAAACTCTACTTATTCCTGCAAAACAGCAACATTGGGACTACCGAAGTGTTTGCTAAACTGTTTGCATGGAGAGATGCCAGAGTGCATCTGTTCTATTGTCTGGAGCTGAAGTGTTTGGGTGGAGAACTACCTAAGTGTTTAACCAAAATATCAATTCTATTGTCTTTAGCTGAGGTATCACTACTGTCAGGGTGCTGCATTATATGGTCACCACTCTAAAATGCTTAACAATTAAATCATTATTATTATTATCATTAATTTACCTTTACAAAAAAAACTACTGACTAATAGTAATATTACTAACTGTCCTAATAAGAAATAGCAGAAACCTTTTCTGTCCAAGTGTTTTGCTTCTCGTTCTGCACTTCATTTAATGAAGAGTTCATCACTACTGCTCCCTCTTCAAGAAAAGCATCCATACTGGAAGCATCTGAGGAACTAGCTAGCAATGGTACCCCTCCACCAAGCTCTATGGCCATATTCATCTTCTCAAACTGGTTTTGACTTAGGAAGTAAAACAACATTCCCTGAAAAACATTTGACCGACGCGGATCTGGAAAGAATGATACATCCGACTTGATCTGCCTCTCTGTCACTGGAGGTAAGTAGTCTTCTGGGTCTGGCTGACTTATTTCGCCTTTCAAGTGAGCCAGATAATCAGCAATGTATTTAGGCGTAACAATGTATTTCTGGGCAGCCAGTGCGCAGACGACTTTAATGGTCACACTGACATGTTTCATAACAAGGTAATTGCACTCTTTGCGCCACTCACTCGCAATATGCCCTCCAAGCTGGGAGACAACTGAACGTATGTCTTTTTTCCCAGCACTGTCGAGGCACGACGTTGATATGACAAACGGTTCATTGACGATAACATAAACAGATTTCGGAGAGCCGAACCTGATTTCATCTTCCCCCTGTAGCTGCTTTTCGCCAATAACCTTTTGGCCATTTATGAAAGTTCCAAACTTAGACACATCTTTCAAAGTAACAATGGCAGTTTTGCTCAGCTGCATAACATTGCTTTCTTGATGGGTCACTTTCAATATTGCATGCTTGCGACTGACGCTTGGGTCATTGTCGATAACGATGTCACAATCTTTTCTTCCCAAAACGTATTCCCTTCCGGCGAGAAGCAAAATCTTTTTGGCATCAGGAAATGATTTAAAGTACAACATACTTTCTGTCTGAAGTGTTGTATCACTTTCGGATCTATCATTCAAAACCCGATGTGAAAAATAAAATGTAAGAATGACTCAATAAGTAATAGTTTACTAAAAGTAATACTACATATTAGTTTACTAACCCGCCATTCTCGACTGTCTTTTCACCGCAGAGACCACAGCGACTCAGAGGACACCGCAGCGACCACATCGAACACCAACACCATCCTGACTAGGCTGATACGATTCATATCACGGAACAAAAGACAAATCACTATAAAAGACCTTTTAATGCTACATTAACTGTATTTTAAAATGTCTTAATCTTACTTTAATAATAATCTTGCTTTTTATAATATCAGTCATTTGCAAAATATGGTTCCTACACATTTAGCGATCGAACAAGAAAACAACGCATCGCACAGAACAATCCAAATACAATTACAAATATATTAAAATAAAACATAAATACGAGTCAAATAAGTATGTTTGTAAATCTATAGTGTAATGGTAATTTATATGTAAAGAGCTAATTGGGGCATATTGTAGACAACTTGCTTCGTACTATAGACACCGCAACGACAAAACCAACCACGCCACAGCACCTCAGCGACAAGGTCGGTACGATTTATCACGGAACAAAAGCCAAATCGCTATAAAAGACCATTTTATTGCCACATCGATTATATTTTATAATGCTTTAATATTAGTTTGATTTATAATATCAGTAATTTGTTTATCAAAATTATGGTTCACTGGCATCGATACTTAGAACCAGAAAACAAAACATTGCATAAAACAATCTAATGCAGTTATATATATATATACAACAGAAAAGAGTCCTTTAACTGTTATTGTAATCTTAGTATAAAATAATTTATCTTTACAGTGCTAATTAAGACATACTCCCGCTAACAAGTCAAGCAATAATATGATTCGAATTCCAGTACTAACATTCAGTAGCGAAATAACCAAATATAAAAATCATTTATCATGTGACTCATTGCCAATCAAAACAAATGTATCTACAGACTGAACAAATCAAAGTTTACAAAAAGAATATTTACTCCTATTTTGGAATTTTTTCATAAGTTCATGCAACATTTAAACGGAAATACACGCTGCAACAATCAATCTAAGAAAGCACACCAAATCGATCAGACCCGCCAAATTTAGTTTTAATGATAAATAGTTATCGCATAACACAGTGTTTCTGTGTTTATGCTACACAACTCATGCATTTCTTAGGATCCATAGAATTTACATATGATGACCAGGCCAGTAGTGCTGATTACGTAATCGTATAGACATCACCAGACTGGACTCACAAACGATTAGTTCTAGGTTAACAGATGCTTTGTAATCTATCTTACCAAATGGGTCAGAAAGAAGTATCAAAAACGAATGTGTCGGACTCTTAATTAAACTGTAAGATTAAATAATTAATAAAAGTATAATAGTTTAATACTTTTGCCATTTGCGTTTCGTTTGTTACACTTTCCAAAAGTGCTAACTCACGTGGAGGATGGACGGGGGCTGCAGGGTATTCCAAATTTTAACCTAACTGCACTAACTTGAACTCCAATTGGTAGGTTTTTCTGACTTTGGACGCCATTTAAAAAGTCCTGATACATAGATGGCGCCATGAGCCAAGAAAAATTGGGAACCACTGACACAACATGAGAGCAATATACGTCAATTAATTTTCTATAGTGAAAAAAAAAAATTCATTTAATTTAAAGTAACAGGATGAGGGCCTATTGTCGCCCAACGGAAGAGTGATGGTATGATTTCCACTTCACTCGGCAGTGATCAAATCACAACCAGTACAGTATACATTATATAATTCGGATTGGTCGATTTGATTGAATGTAGGGGACGCTTCCGGCTTCCGCCGCTTTCGCGCTGGGTGAGGGGGTTGTGGGAGAAAGGGAGGGGAACGATATGTAGGATTGGTCGATACGGTGTGTTGTTTCCTTTGTAATTCCCGAAGTAACATTACTTCATTCTGATTGGTCGACACGGTACGCCGTTTTCTTTATAATTCCTTAAGCAAATCTGGATAGAATGACACATCCAACTTGATCTGCCTCTCATTCGCGGGAATTAAGTAGAATGTGATATTATTTCATACTCGCTATGGAAATATTGCATCATTTTAAATATAGTAACCTACCACCATGTAATTAAGTAGAATGTGATATTATTTCATACTCGCTATGGAAATATTGCATCATTTTAAATATAGTAACCTACCACCATGTAATTAAGTAGAATGTGATATTATTTCATACTCGCTATGGAAATATTGCATCATTTTAAATATAGTAACCTACCACCATGTAATTAAGTAGAGTACATAATTCATTTTCAATCCTTCTTCCGACAAAAACTAAAAGTGGCGCTTAATATTTGCAATTACAATAATGAATATTAATAAATCAGTATCTTCTTTTATTTCCACTGGGTCAAATAAAATGCGCCACATTGACTTAGCAAGTAGGTGTCAGCAAAAAGATGTAGTTAAATTTATAAATGAAATTAAGGAAATCAACATTTCTGTACAAGTATTTTTGTTATTTTATAAAATGCAAAGATCGTCGTTTACACTTATTGTAATTGGTAATAAACATAATGCGTGAAATTATGACAAAACTAATGTTAGTATTTCATTTTTATTGTAATTGGTAATAAACATAATGCGTGAAATTATGACAAAACTAATGTTAGTATTTCATTTTTATTGTAATTGGTAATAAACATAATGCGTGAAATTATGACAAAACTAATCTTAGTATTTCATTTTTATTGTAATTGGTAATAAACATAATGCGTGAAATTATGACAAAACTAATCTTAGTATTTCATTTTTATTGTAATTGGTAATAAACATAATGCGTGAAATTATGACAAAACTAATCTTAGTATTTCATTTTTATTGTAATTGGTAATAAACATAATGCGTGAAATTTTATGACAAAACTAATGTTAGTATTTCATTTTTATTGTAATTAGTAATAAACATTATGCATGGATTTATGACAAAACTAATGTTAGTATTTCACTTTTATTGTAATTATTAATAAACATAATGCATCAAAATAGGGGGAAAACATAATGTTAGTATTTCACGTATGTTGTAATTAGTAATAAGCATAATGCATACAATTAGGGGGAAAAATAACTAATGTTAGTATTTCACTATGTTGTAATTAGAGATAAACATAATGCATAAAATTAGGAAAATAACTAATGATAGTATTTAACGTTTGTTGTAATGAGTAATAAACACAATGCATAAAATTAGGGAAAAATATAGCGTTAGTATTTTGTGTTTGTTGCAGTTAGTATTACGGAACGTTTTATAAGTTAAAAATGCATAAAATTAGGGAAAAATATAGCGTTAGTATTTTGTGTTTGTTGCAGTTAGTATTACAGAACGTTTTATAAGTTAAAAATTGCAACATAATAGGCCTATGCACCAAAATTAAGTCGATTTTAATAATATACCAGATTCTCCTATGCAATATGTTTTTAATATTTTCAGTTTGATCTTTTGATAAATGAATAAGACAAGCTTGCTTATTTTCTAAATGGACGATTTCTTGTAAATTGAGCATGCAACAGGATCATTAAAACAAAAACAACAGGATCATTAAAACAAAAACTGCAACATTAAGAAGTGTGTTTGGGGGTGGGGGGTGGAACTATACGATTCCTCTTTTCTTTTCTTTTCTTTTCTTTTTTTTTGCCGATTCGCCCCAGTTCTTCTGACGAATTTGTTTTACTTTATTTGGCGGCTTAATAAAATCTTTTTGTCTTATTTCATTTAATACTACATGAGGTGCACAATTTCTGCAGTCTTTGTATGTTGCCTCTAAGACGACACAATTTCTGCAGTCTTTGTATGCTGCCTCTAAGACGACACAATTTCTGCAGTCATTGTATGCTGCCTCTAAGATGACACAATTTCTGCAGTCTTTGTATGCTGCCTCTAAGACGACACAATTTCTACAGTCTTTGTATGCTGCCTCTATGACGGCACAATTTCTACAGTCTTTGTATGCTGCCTCTAAAATTGGCCTCTAAAATGGTCTGTGCGATGGTATAGGCGATTATATTGAACGTTTCCATGTGGATGGTCTATTTTAGACTGACTGCCGATATATTCAGTTTTATGCAAGTACAAGTACGATTTAATACAGTGAACAAAATTGGCAAATATACAAAAGACACTCGTCGTTGATATGTATATTTAACTTTTCAGAGAATCTGTTAACTAATACAAAGGACAAAGTAATTGCTATAATAAATGTTACAATACTTCCATGAATAGATTGAAAGGCATTTATTTTTTTTTAAAAGCATACTTCTTCATTATATGATTTGAAGAATCATATTTGGTTTCGTGGCTGTTCTCTAGATTGGTTGTTGGGAGACTACTAATTTGTATGGCGACTATATACTACTCAGTATCGATGCTAAGTTTGTGAACTATAGCTTTAATAAGTAATTTACTGATGTTATAAAAAACATACCAAACAAAAAAATGAACACATTTAAATACTGTCGTTGAGTCATTATAACAGACTTTTACTAGCGAGTTCCTTTTGTTCTGTGATATGAAACGTATTGGCCTATTCGCTGCGGTGATTGTTGCGGTAAGTTCGAATCTTATTACTACTCATTTGTATGGCGACAGTTTGTCCTAATTACTAAATTAGTACTATAAATATATATTACCTTTACGTTAAGATTACTATCAATATCATTTGACACGTATTTCTGTTTTATTATAATACATAAGTATATAACCGCAGTTTGGATTATTCTGTGCGATGTGTGATTTTCTTGTTCGATCGCTAGGCCTAAGCATCGCTGCTAATATATGAACCAAGGTTTTAGAATACAAATTATTGTTATACACGGCAAATCAAACTGAGATAAAAACATTTTAAATACGGTTGATATGGCGTTAAAATGGTTCTTTTATGGCGGATTATGTTTTGTTCTGTAATAGATTCGTATTGGTCTGGCCGCTGCGGTGAAAATTGTAGTCACTGTCGTGTTCGCTGCAGTGAATAGACATTTCCCGCCATTTCTTTTAAAGAGAAATAACTCTAATTTATATCGTGCTGTTTGTTTTCAATTTCCGGTCTGATGAAACAAGCGACTTGATTGCAGCTGTTTTCGCTATTTTCCATAAGGTGCTGTGATCATTAATGAAAAATGTAAAAAGTTTAAATGCGTCATTTCCTTGGTATTAACTCTATACAGGGAAATAGCATCTTAGTTAATAAATAATTTATTATAGAACTATCTCGCCTCGGTGCACACATTTGTGTTCCCTGTACTGTCATTTATTATTGTTAGTGTTAATATCAGCACTAACAAGTAACATTACCAATACCATTCGTGAGTACTGGACTTGTCGATTTCAGATTACAAAGTTTTGTGGTTGATATAATTATTTACACAGTAGTTATAATACATCAGAATTCACTTTGCATTTTATAACTTTTTAAAGACTAGTTAGATCGTTGTAGTTTTTGCCTGTGAAAAATGTTTATGGAAGCAGAGCCAACTATAAGAAATAAAATAGGCTGTATCTTGTGTAAATTTTATAATTTCGTTGACGAAGACACTGTTGGGAGTTGTTGGCCCGAGTCACCATCAGTATTTGTTGTAACTGCACAAGCAAAAATGAGTGTATAATTATATAAATATTAATATATGTAATGTTTAGACTGTTGTAGTTTTCATTTAAATTAAATATATCATTTACCCATATTGGTCTTATTATATTTTATATTATTTATATTAAGTATAAATTAGCACCTCAATTTACTTTTAAAGAAAATGTAATATTAACATATCGCTATAAATACACTATTTCAAGTATGGCTGATCTGTTAAGCACAGAGATAATTATTTATTATGGGCCCACCAGACGAGACATTTATTAAGATTAGAGGCTTGGTAATTTAAAACTAGCATTGAAACTTATAATTTTTAATTCGATACTTTATTTTTTTAGTTCATTCACATAATCTTAACGATGAGATAGGGTTAGATCAAGTTGGCACTCAACTGTAAGCCATTAATGGCATTAGTGCAAATTAGTAATAATGCCCAAATCTAACCTAAAACCTGCCCTGAATTTAACCATAATAATTTATATACATTTAGCTTACATTCATTACATGGAATTCTAAAAATAATGTGTTAAACTGCATGTTAGCAAAAGACTGATCATTTCCCTCAAGTTACTAGTACAACAAAAATCTCTTGAACAAGCACTAAACACAGAATCTAACTATTTTGACACAGAAGAAGTATTTCAGTTTGCCTTTTGTTAGCTCTCTCTCCTTCGTTGAAAGTATCGGAACTGTTAGTATTATATTAGAGATGTCTTCAGAGTATTACCTTTAGAACTATTAGTTATTAAAACATTATGGCTTCAAAGATTGAAAGAATTAGAACTGTTACGTTAATTCTCCGAAGTTTTAAACTTCATGCTAAAGACATATTTTTAGTTGCTTTTATGTTTTTTATTTGCACATAATACAGTTTATTTAATGGTAAATATTTACAGTCTGTGCTAAGTTCAAGAAAATAAATATGACTAGCATAGTGCTTTTTTAAAGAAACAATTTCAGATTTAAAAGAAAAAGAATTTTTCTCATCTTATATCAGATGTGTAAAGTATATTCATTCATTCTTCTTTCTTTTAGATCACATACTACTTGTGAACAAATGCAATAATCCATAATAGTGAAAGTCAAAGAGCAAAACATCCTAAATGGCAGATGCTGGAACATTGGAGAGTTCTGACAGTGACAGTGACACATCACAACAGCAGCAAAGTTCTAAAGACTCAGCAGTATCAGGATCCACAAACCCTGGAGCCACAGTTACAAATTCAGATCTTTCCACTCAGAAACAGCAGGGAGGAAAAACCCCACCAGCTGGTGCCCCCCAAAAGATCACCCCAGATAAAGGTCAAGGTCATAGTCAAGAAAAACTTCAAGACAGCTTGGATGCTGCAGATCTTACCACCACAAACCAGACTCCATCTGTGAAGGGCCAGCAGGGTCAAGGTTCAAAAGCACCCTCAGTAGGTGTGAAACATACAGCAAACCCTGATAAAGGAGATGGACAAGCCCAAGGGCAAGGTGACACACAGAGGAGCAGATCAGAGCTCAGAGCAGAACGAAGAGCCAAACAGGTGATGTCTTGATTTTTTTTTTTTTTGTAAATGTAAATTTATTATTTGGTCTTTGCACTTAATCAATTTGTAATGGGTGCTAGGTTCCTAGAGAAATGTGCAGGACTGTATTGGAAAGGTATAGATTCTTTTGCATATTATGGTTTATTGTTGGGTCCAGAAATCTCACTCCTCCTTAGGTCCATACATGCCCAAACAAAAGCTTGACCCCCCCCCCCCACACACACACACACACATGCACACACACACAAATTCAATATTAGGGTCAGTAGATAGATTGTGATCGTATTAAAAGGGAGTTGACTTATCCATACTTGTTTGATATCACAGTGTTTATTTTTCCTGCAACTTCATACTAGATTTAAATTTTTGTTAGCACTAATACTTTTAATAGCAGGTATTGCATTTTGCATACAGGATAAAAATTATGTCAAATGGAGTTAAAACGTTTGTAGTTGCTACTCTACAGTTTTGTAACCTTATCTTTGTAGTCATACACCACCACCTTCCCGGAGAATGTTTATTTTTTAAATAGTAATAAACATATGCATGTGTGTGTGTGAATGAATAGTGATGATAGAATACAAATAGCTGGAGAGAGTGATATTAAGTTTGACAAAGCTATATGTATCCCTTAAATATGACTATTTTACTGAGCTTCTCATAAACATAGGACAAAGTCCAGTAATGATTTTATCTAAGTTGAAAAATATACTAACAAAAGAAATTAAATTTAAAGTACAATTGAGATCAAGGTATTATAATATTTTTATTGCTTATTGGACCATCTATATGCATTACACTTAGTTCGAAATTTTCATATTCATTTTGAATAGCTTTTTTTGAATTTTCTGAAATTGTTTACATCTTTTCACAAAACTGAGTTTTAACATTCTGTTTGATGTTGATGACGTTTCTTGTAAAATCTCTAGTTCTTCCTCACTTTTGATTCTGAATAATTGGTCTGTTGATTCTCTATTATCTGGTGTAATTAAGTAGATATGTAGCATGGATAATCAAAAAGCTTGTGCAATGAACTATTAAAACTTAATTATTAATATTTTGCATATATTGTTAATTTCATAGTAAAAATGCAAATTGATAGAAACATCATGGACTGAATGACTAAAAGTAAAACTCAAAATGAATATGCCCTCATGATTCTTGACTTTTTATGTTCCTTTCAATTAAAATCACCCTGGTATCATTAAAGCAAGACTGGATATTGTCATTTCTGACCAGTTACTATAGGTAACTGATTTAATTAATTGGGTCTTATTACTAGCCCATCTAGTGTTTTATAGTACCTCTGAAATTGATTTCTTTATTCATGTTAGACCTAAGAATACTGTGGTGGAGTAAATTTGCCTATCCCTAATTTTAAATTAAATTGTTATATAAATTGTCAGAGTAACCTGACCTTGGGCACTCCTTATGATGGTATTTTAAAAGTGTCTGAGTTTGAAGTAAACGCTCGAAGAAAGAATATTCTAGATTTGCTGGTGTAATGCAAACCAGTGAGTAGATTTTATTATACAACGATTATGATTTACAAGAACAAGACCAGCTGAGATTAAAAAAGTTTACTTGCTGTAGAGAAATCTACTGTCTAATCCCTTTGAATTTGAAGTTGTAAAGAAGTCTGGTTTTGAAAGGTAGCCGTTAGCTAGGTGGTGAGTTTACTGATTGGTTGAGAGAGAAAGGACTTAGAAATATTTCATACATTTTCAAGCTATTGATATGTTATACTTGTGTTTTATGTAGAGATGTACTATGTAAGTTGACTTTCATTTCTACAAGTGTTTGAACTAGGCAACTCACATGTAGTTTGCTAGACTTAACATTGTTTTGATATGCTATATTTATTATTGTTGTGTGCATTATCAGGCTAATAAATACTGTTGCAGGAAACTGTAAGTTGAGATGGAATATAAGATAGAATGGAGTTATAAAGTGATAAACTGGAAATCTTAGCACTTGTTCCCTGATTATGTTTTTTTCAGAGAAAAAGCATGCCTTTCACATGCTGTATGAATCTCCTGGTTTATTGTTTGTAAACCGCTACGACCAACCTTGATAAAGGCAGAAATGATATGTAATTGTAAGAACACACTGCACTCTACTGATGTGTGGCAGCAAGATTTGTTGACTGCCCAAACAATTTCTAGTGTAGAGAAGTTGTTTGACCTTCTTAAGCATATTGATAATCTTATGTTAGAGAAGAAAGTGGGTGGATGGGGGCTCGCTAAATATAGATTAAAGATGGATTTGTCTTCTCCTTTAGTAAGAAGTTTTCCACCTATGATGAGATTGTGTGGCAGTAAATATTATCTTTAATGTTGTGGAGAAAAAGAAATATTTACAGCGCCCATATATCCGCCAAGTGAGAGAGACGAGTGGTGTCTGCTGGAGGATCATTAATAAAATAAGATTCTCATCACTTGTAATTAGTTATGAAAGATTAATAAATAATAATAATCATTTTCATTTACTAAATGGCTTTGCCATCACAAATACCAATGGTTCTATGGCACCTACCATGTAAGTCATTTGTTTCTCATTATAGTTACCTATTATAGAGGAAAAATAAATTTGTAAAATGTTGAAAAGTTCTATTTTAAAAGATAGTTAGTCAGTTTTATTTGTTCATGCTGAAAAATTAATCCAACAAATATTTTTCAGTGAATTTGATGAGTATTTATGCTGTGATACTTTTCTTAATGCTAGGAGGCTGACCGAGCAGCAAAAAAAGCTAACCGAAGACCAGAAAGTGGCACTGTGTGTGAGTAAAGTTTTAACATTTTCTTGATGAAAATATAAGATGACATTATTTTATACTCTGTTATTTTTGTTGCTTTGTTCTTTTATTTACAATGTAATTATAGACATGAGACCAGAAGAAAGAAGCTGGGCAAAGTTTAACATACTGCAGTAATTAGTATTATAGTGCTAATATATAAAGTAATTATGTTGATTTTCACCATTTCTTACCATCAGCACTGTTTCATAACCTTAGAATTTAAAATAACTTGTATTTGAAAATTTGATAAAAATGATAATCATTTATTCACTTACATTGATTCTTACTCCCAACATTGTCTAATACTGTAATACTAATAGTAATAACATTGAACATAAAACAGTTTGTATTGAAAGTCATTTGATTTATTGATTCTGTCAGCCAAAGGACTTAAAACAGTTTGTACTTGAAAGTCATTAATTAAATTATTATAAGCTCATCATGCAGTTCTAACCCTTGAATATCTAAATTTCTAGAGATCATATATATTTATAATATAATTGTATTAGAATTAAATTAAATAAACTTTGGAGATTTTTATTAGTGCTTCATAGTAATACAATCGTAAATGCTATATTATTCTGTGAAGCTCAACATCCCAGGGAATGCTTTGTGTAGGTTAAATAGTATTTCACTTCCGTAATCAGCAGGATGGGATTAAACCCTGATCATATGCTTGCAAGGCCTGTGATGTGAGGTTGGAAAAAGACAATTTTTAAACTTAAAGTGTTCAATGCAAACAAATCAGAGAGCTGTTTCTGAAAAACACAAATACCATGAACTTCAACGAGATTTAGGATTCAACATTTTCAGACTGTTGCACAATTTAAAAAAAAAATTTTTTTTGCAGCTCAACCACGGCCTGAGAGTTTGCGGGTACCAGCAAAGGTCCTTGGAGATGACCCAGCCACACAAAAACGAGAAGCAAAAAAGCTAGAGAAGCAGCAGGTTCCACAGCGGTCAAGCATCACTCGCAAAGTCCCGCTGTTTAATCACCTAAAGCAGTATGAACGCAAGTTAACCCACATCAGCGAGCTCAAGTGAGTGCCATATAGTGAGTCTCTAATATCAGCAAGCTCAAGTGAGTGCCATATAGTGAGTCTCTAATATCAGCGAGCTCAAATGAGTGCCATATAGTGAGTCTCTAATATCAGCGAGCTCAAGTGAGTGCCATATAGTGAGTCTCTAATATCAGCGAGCTCAAGTGAGTGCCATATAGTGAGTCTCTAATATCAGCGAGCTCAAGTGAGTGCCATATAGTGAGTCTCTAATATCAGAGCATTTTCTGCCAGTGCATAGAATCAGAAAAAAGTGAATGCCACTAGTTCCTTAAAAGTTGTTTTTGTTGGAATCACTTTAATCTATAATGAAACTGCAAATATATAGCTCATTCTCCGAGCAAGTGTTGTTGTTTTATTTTACACGTTAAAGTCTATAACAGATCCTAATGCTCACAGAAGAAATAAAGAAAAGATAAAAATTATTAAAATGTTGATGTTATAGGAGTTTGAAATACATGAAAAGCATATGTTTCTGTTATAAACTTAGAAAGTAACATTTTACCACAAAAAAGATTTTTTACCAGGAAAAAGGGATTTTTAAATTAACCAGTGTAATTATCTCATTACAACGGATATATTTTCTTTATTAACTTAAATTATTAATTTAATCTGGATACATTTTAATTTGTTGAAACAATATTAACAAAATTATCAGCCATATTAAAGAAGCTTTATTTTTCTCAACTAAACATAAAACGTGCTAAGTTATTATGCTGCGAAGATAATATTAAGTAATAAACAAAGTATTTTATTTATTTAAATATAATGGTTTATAAAGATTAATATGTTAGTCAATCAAATCAAAATATATCGAAATTATCAGAATTTTAGCTGTTTTGAAATATCTTTGATTCTGAAAAATTTCCCACCATTCCTTGCAACCATGTGATTTGAACGGAAAATGAAAGTTATTTTTCTTTTTGGGTGCTTAAACTCGTAACAAAAGATAAAATGACATTAGAGTTATCTTTCAGGAATATGGAGCCTTTGAAAAAATGAAAGAAATAGTTTGCGATATTATTGTCATTATTTTATATTTACAAATTTATTAATTCCATTGTAATTTATTACAAAGGAAATGAAGTCATAGTAGTGAATAAAGCCGAATATTTCTGATTATAACAAGTACATTTGATAAAAAAACATTAGTATATGAATATATCTGGAAAAAGAACTATTTAAAAACCACATGGATCTTTTTGTCTGACATATTGCTGTTTGGTAAAAGAATAAAAGTTTTAATCCGCTTTTTATAGAAACTAAGCGTTACAAAGAATGCCTTTTAAAAATATTATTTCTTTACAAAATTGACAATTTGCAGATAAAAGGAATATTGAATATTGCTTTAATGTATTATCACTTCTAAGAAAACCTTGATATGGTAAGTTGGATTATTTATTTATAGCAATAAAAAATTAAAGAAAATGGCTATATTATCCATGTTGCAAAAGGAGGTGCCATTTTTCATTTCAAAATGACATTGCATTACAAATAATAATAAATAAACACATATTCATTCAACTATTTTATGTATCTCTCATATCATTTCTAAATATATAGAATATAAACACATGATATTTCAAGGCTTTATTTTTAAGAAAACACATTTCAGATATACCCACTCTTTATGGTACAGTTCCCCATAGAATGAGCCATATGCATTCTGCAAAGGGCAGACAAATAAGACATTGTTTGAGCAAGTTTGCTTGCCATCTGCAGTGAAAATGAAAGATGTAATGTTCCTATTCCCTCAGACAGTCTCATTTCGAAAACAATGCCTGTCACAGTGTGAGCTTATTGTTCTGAGTGAGTTTCAGTTTTTCAAAGTTATATATATATATATATTTTTTTTCATACATGGTTCCTAAATGCCAACCAACTATTTCATCTGCTGCTTGAAGAAACAGCAGTCTTTTCCAGTGGTGAAGGAAAAACTGTTGAACTATTAAGAAATGTCATGTTTCATTGTTGATCATGTACTAATCATCATTCTAAATTTGACCATACATAATTTTCGCTTTATACACTGACATCAAAACGTAATCCTGATATAAGTTGTGTATCCATTATATCCTCTCTTTTTTATAAATTTGAGCATGGGGGGGAAATACTTCAACCACAAATTTTTTAAAACACGACATTTATAGAGCCACTCAACTTAAACAATATTTTTAGGTTGTTTGAATTCTTACACCCGTTTAGTCATGTTTATTGTATCAGCTAATTGTTGCCCTTGCATTGGACAACTATATACTGTGATCATGATAACCTCTTCTTGTACCAAAAAAAAAATGTGTGCATTAATATCCATTCTTTCTAGCTAATATCCATTCTTTCTTTCTTTTTGGCTTTTGTTTTAATTTAAAATATGGTATGCAAGAGAGTTTCACTAACAAAAGTTATTTTGAAAAATTTGCTATATTTATTTGTTGAAATTTTTACCCTTAACAATATCTGTTTCTAGGTTTCAGCCAGATGGTACATTGCATCCTGCTATTGTACAGCTTGGTCTACAGTACTCTGAGGGAATTATTTTGGGTTCCAATGCACGAGCTGTAGCATTGCTGGCTGCTTTTCAAAAGGTAAATTAGTACATTACATGTTAAAGTCTTCAACAGGGTCTATGCTCATATAAAAACATAAGAAAAGTGAAAATATAAAAATGTTGATGTTTTATATGTGTTTGAAATATGTACAAAACATGTTTCTGTTGAAAACTTAGAAAGTTAGATTTTACCAGAGAAAAGTATTTTTTTTACCAGAAAATAATATTTTAAAATAAGCAATATAATTATCTCATTACAACGAATATATTTTCTTTATTAACCTAAATTATTAACTTAATCTAGATACATTTTTTATTTAAAATAGGGTATAAAATTATAACTTCGCAAAGTGAAAACCATATTAAATTTAATTGTAATATTTTAACATGCTTTATTATATAACATGCATTATTATACATTAGCATGCATTATTAGTATTTTATTTAACCCTTTTACCTTGAAAAACATTCAGAAATGGTGTATTTTTAAAAGTTTTTTATTTGATGTATTGTTGTGATAATATAAAACAATATTTTGAGTGATACAATGGTGTAATATGGAAATTATGAACAAAAATTATTCAATTTCACATTTTCTTCTTTATCTTTTTTTTTGTACTAAGGCGAACAGTTTTATGCATTTTATAACAAACTGAAAAGAGTGTCATCAATACGTATTCTTTGTTTAATAGTTGTATTTGGTATAGAAAGCACCAAAACAAGGTGCAGCACAAAGCCCAACATCACACTTTGGACAATAGTATCTGGTTTCCTTACGAATCTTCTTACCATCCTGATCTGGTTGCTCGCAACAAACTTTGGAAAACTGTCCGATTCAGAAGATGGCAACAAATTTCTTGTACCAGATCTTGGTTCGTTTTCTCCCCTTTGGATATGACACAAGCATTTCATCCCCCAATATCAACAGCACCCATGTTGTTTTTGTAAGAATTGCAGTCGGCTTATGTTTCAAAAGTTCACGTTTTTTGATAATTTCCATGGTGTTTGCATGATACGTTAGAAATACACTTACTTCCTTCTTAACCATCCACTTCAGAGCCATCAAGTCCTTCGTAAAATGGGTTATAAGTTTCACCACACTTGATCTTTTTTAGTTCACCAGGCATGTTTTTCCAGTTGAGCCTTACTGTACCCACTGCATCCATTAGATTCAACTTCAGTAGTTGATGCAAATTGTTTAAAAAGGTGCAGTAACCTTTCCCAAGCAGTTCTTCTACTAGTCATCACAATCCTGTGAACCCTTGCCTTGAGTGTCTTGTGAAAAGTCATTGCTTCTCCAATCGAATTCATCATAAACACTAGATCCAACATCATTTTCACTGTCATCACTTTCGTTGTTCACTTCATCATTGGATTCATCCAAATCTGACTCCTTATTTGTATCAGCATCACTGTCCTCTGAAATGGATTCGCTGTCACCTTCATCTGCAAACAACAGCTCATCACTTTGTTGTTTTGATGACTTATGTTTACTCTTTTTTCATGTAAATCTTTATTTTTTTATTTTATAATTATTTTCCTTATTTTATTTTAAAGAAAAAAGAAAAAACTCAAAACAAATCAAAACAAGCACAAAACTGTGAACTTTAAGTTTGTAGGTCACGACTTGTTCTGTTTCCTCATTTGCTGTTGCCTTCCGCTGGCTTTTACATTAGCCTCCCTGCACATTCTAATTTACGACATTATCCATTTTCAGTGCTTTACAGCATTACAAGTGTATTTGTGTTCCACGGTGCATTTTAGATTTTTATACCTGAAAACAAGATAACTTGAGATGCATGGGATAGGTAACATTTTTGGTGGACGAATTAACTTGGGGATAATGGTAAAGGGGTTAATGGTAGAAGAGCTCATTTTATTCCCATCCAACTAGTAGAAAGCAGTTATTTTTAAAGTTTGATAGTGCTTTTACTCACAAACAGGCTAGTTTGAAACCCCTGCAAAGTCATTGATCAGAATGTTTTATATAAACATTTTTACCAACCATCCATTATTCTACCTTCTGTTGGCATAACTGTCTGTGTGAAAAATTTTTTTAATTCATTTTAAGCAGAAGATTATGATCTCTCATTTCTATTTATAACATTTTTCTTAACCTGCAAGCGTACATAACTGGCAGCTTAGACCATAAAAGTAAGCAAATAATAATTGTGGTTAATATTTTTTTGTGTGTAAATGCTGTTTAATGTTAAAGAAACCATCCAAAATAGAATGCTTGTTGTGTCTGTATAGAAATTTGAATTTAGAATGGTTTGTTTGGCCCTCACTTGATTTAGGATCCAGGTGTTTCGTAGTAGTTTATTTATCAATATTAAAACTGTTTTCATTACAGGTGATTGAGGACTACACAACGCCTAAGGACAGAGAACTCTGTAGAGATCTGGAAGCTCGGATCAAACCTTGTATCTCGTAAGCACACCTGTTACAGTGGAATTACCTGTGATTAGTGGTGCCAATGGGTGCCCAGGTAGTAAAATTGAGAACGAGTACCCGTGGTAATGTGGCCATTATGTCTATATACAATTTAGCATGCTTCTCCTTCCGATTACACTAGCGTCCCGCCCATAGATGGCAGCCTGCTAAATCGTGCTGGCCCTGGGTTGGCTTACGCATTGAACAGCTGCTGTACCTAGATCTAATTATTTACGACATAGATAACCAATCACTATAACTCGCACCCTTTCTTTTTGCTTGTGGTTGTTGTGCTCTTTAACAAGTGTATCATGTTATTGATGTTAATAAGACTTCAGTAAACAAACTTGTCAGTATTTTAATGTCAATAAATTAAATAATAGCATTGTAATATTTTTAATATTGGGGAAGACATCATCTCTGTGGAGTCACTCCAAGCGATTGGATAGTGACACAGCAAAATGCAATCTGTGCGATGAAATTCTATCGGCGAAGGCACCATTCAGAATCTGGACGGTACCTGTGGGCAGCATTTTAGAAAAAATTGACAGCCCTACCTGTGATAATAACTGTCATCTTATTAATACAGATGTGAGATGCTAAAAAATGCACTACCCTCTACCCAAAAAGGAAGAGTTTCAGTTCATTAATTAATGCTAATATATTTCCTGTGCAGTGCACTAATGAGAATCTTATAGCTATGTACTTTGATCCTTGTTATGTGTTTGGATTGGGTGATTCATTTTTCTTCCAACTCATTAATTATGTGTGTTGTGAATTTGATGCTTCGAACATGATTATTTGAATGGGTTTTCCTAGCAAGAAAAGCTTAAAATTATGCTTGGTTACATCATCCATTTTCTGGAATGAAATTCTCAACTCATTGTTATTATTCTCACTGTGATCATCTTGAATGATAGAATTTTTCTTTGTAAGATGTTTTTCCCAGAATAACTACCAGTGAGATGAGCATGGCATGCTCTCCAAGCATCACTTTAATTTTGGCCTGTGCCTCGTTTTCTGATTACTAAGAGAGCAAAATTGCTCACATTAAGAGCATGCTGTTAAATGTATTCTTTGAAATTGTCTCTCTTTTGGTAGCATTGTGAGATCTCTTTTTTTCTGAGCCATTAGATACATGTTCAGTTTGCATATCTCATAAGTATTCAGGATAAAACTTGCTTAATTTAAAACAATATCATTTTAGTTGTATTTCTGGAGGACTTTAGGAATTACCATTATTTGTGGCCTGCAACAATCTCTGTTCGATTCTGAAGCTGGAGATTACTAAACTCGAACCAAATATTAACAAAATTGTTAACAACATTCAGGCTCACCCTTCTCACTAAAGACTAAACCTAGGTTAGTGAGACAAAAACGAATGTAAAGCACATTATTTCATTATTTGTGGGTTTTTTTTTCTACTGAGCCATCCATGTACAATCTGACTTGCGGCCCTCCACGCACTATCAATTGGAAATTTGGCCCTCTGGCCTAAAAAGTTTGTGCACCCCTGATCTAGAAGAAATTCCCATGACTGAGCCCGGGCTTAAATCCATGATCGTTAGTGTGTGAGCTAATGTCTTAATCTAAGTCACTAAAATTCCCTTTTTAAAAGAAGTCATGATTGCTCTCTGCATTTTGCAGATGTCCTTTGTTGGTTTTTTTAACTCCTATAAATTTTAATATTTATTTTAATAATTATACCATTTAAAAAATAATAAAGCAGCAATAACCTGTAATATTCTTTTTTAATTTTCCAATCTGTTGGTTATAACATTCTAATATTTTTTAATTTATTAATTAAGCATTATGTTGCAATTTCTTATTGTTTTAATTTTTATAACTTGTCTCCTGACAATTCTACTGTCAGTTACTCACCTGACACTATTTTCATTTTTGTTTATGCTTGCATTCTTGTGTATTATCTGTATTAATAATGAGTTTTAGGAATTTGTTTGAAACTTTTCCTTATAAATTTATTTTTTTACCCCCAGTTTTTTAGATCAGTGTCGTCCTTTATCTGCCAGCATGGGCAATGCAATCAAATTTTTAAAATGGCAGATCACTCACACTGCAAGAGATATTTCAGATTCAGAGGTAAATGTTTGCTTATGTTTTGGTTGTGGTATGGGAGGAATAGTGCAACATTGAGAGAGACAGTTCTGTATGCAGTAGAGATTATGTTTATTAGTATTTTCATTTCATTAAAATAGTCATTATTTTTGGTGTGGGCAGAGGTGTGTTGGCAGTTTGACCTTGAAGCTTACAAATTGTAAATAACTGTTATGATAGTTGTAGTTAGACCACCATCAATTTCTGTAAGCACATAATTTTTAAATGATAACTGATGCAGTGGTGACATTACCAGTAAGAATTTAGAACAAGAAGATGTGTGTTTTCCCATGATTAATGCTGTCCTTGTGTTAAACTTTAGTAAATCAACCACAGCTACTTTATTTTTATTTAGATGGGTTTCATTTTATACCTTTGTGTCATTTTTCAGGCTAAAAAGACATTACTGGAAAATATTGATGATTACATTGAAAAAATCAGGCTAGCCTCTCCAGCCATTACCCTTGCAGCAAGAAAAAAGATCACTGACAGAGATGTTGTAATTGTGTATGGCTGGTGAGTTTCTTCTTTAGATAAATGTTACCAAGTGTGAGAGATGAGTGGTGTCTGCTGGAGAATTATCAATAACATAAATTATGATTCTCGTCACTTGTAATTAGTTATGGATAATTAATTAATTAATAATCATCATGACCATTAACTAAGTGGCTTTGGCAGCACATATTGCCTTCTCAAATATATTATTTTATTATGCAGAATTAATGGCTTATTGTTTTGGAAGACAGAGAATCAGTATATGTATTTTTTTAAGCATGTTATTTTAGATCTGAAATCATATTCATTTCTTTGACATTCTTAGAATGTGTTGCTATCAATTTTTAAATTGTTTCGGGTTGTAAAATGCAATGATAACAATAACAGATAATGTGTGATGTTAGTTAAAAAAAATTATTTTACTTATAAATGACAACTTTCGATGAAAATGTTAACCTACCAAATCCAAGCTCCTTGTATTGGAGGATTTAAACATATTATAAACATTACCATTAGGTGAAGTATACTATATATTGTAATGAATAATTATTTTCTGTCACATATCAGAATTCAGTGAAATTAAATTTTTTAAAAATATATTTTGATCTTGAGCCATTTGGGACTTTTGTTAATCCATGTTTCTAAATACAAAACTATATCAGTACATATATTTGAAGTAAGTTGTTTGGTAACATTTATTACAAGAACAATTGAGACCTTACAGAGGTGTCATTTTGTCAGCATGGTTCCCCTGCTTTTCAATACTCTTGATCCAGAACTAGCCAACCAGTTCATAGTACAGTTAAGATAAGGTTTCTATCAGATCATGATTTCTGTTTTACTTTAATAAGTTGGTGCCCTGTACTCTCTTCCTAATTTTTAGGTATGCTTCAAGGTCCAGAATATTAGAGGGTCATTCATTAACACAACTAATACTATTAATATAACTGTATTTAATCAAAGCACTTAACAATTCCCCTTCCAGCAACCCAATTTGACATAAAATCTTACTCGGTTATGAATTTTCTCTTGACATACCCATATGATTCTTGGATATTCAGTAAAGCTAATGTGTTGATATAATAATTAAGCTTACATTATTCTCATGTTAACAGTAATTAGTCTGTTAAATAATTTTGGAAAATTTTCAAAAGTGCATTCGCCTATTAGCATTGTTCTTTTTTTAAAACTGCCATCTGAAAAATCTCTGAAACTTGTGACCCATTGCAGTATGTAAGATGTTTTATCATTGTATCTTGTCTCACACTCACTGTACTGCAGTCTTATTTCTAATTATGCGTTGATTTTTGTGTGATTGCCTGGTAGTTCCTCGCTGATCTTCAATGTACTTAATGAGGCCAGAAAGGAAGTCAATTTCCGTGTCATAGTTGTGGATAGCCGACCTAAAAACGAAGGTACTGAAACCAGTCTTTGGTGCAATTTTTGAAGTTTTATTTCATATTTTTCATAAATAACCAGCATAATGATTTAATCTTTTAAATTCATCCTGCTTGTCACTTTTAAACACTCTTTCTCAGAGACTAATTTAAAATGCATTTAAGAATCAGAAGGTCTATTATTTAATTTAAGACTTTGGCACCAATGTATTCTATAGCTTTTGTATAATCATTCCCCCAAAGGTGCCTCTGCTTAATGTAACTGTATATAATCATGGCTATTGGGCACTTGTTATTGTGTAACTTTTATACAATCTTTGCATTGTATTTTTGTATTTTAATGCTGCCTAATTTTCATCATTGATGATTTTTCAGTGGATGAAAACATTTCTCTCAAACAATTTTATGGACATATCACAAAACTTAAGGTGGCTAACAACAAATGAATTTTAAACATTATGAAAACTGTAAAAAAGGAATATCAAAAATTCAGTTTAAAGTTTATTTTGAGTGTAGGAAATAGACCCCAGAAGATTTATAAAGTGTTATCACTCATGAGAGAAAAGACTTATCTTGGGCAAAGATTACGTAAATCGGCAATTTTCTATCTTTCTTTTATAATAATGTATTGTATTGTATCTTTATACGACAATAATAGATTTAAATGCAAGCATTGCATCATGTAAGACAACAATAGTATATAATGTTACTTTGCGTGGTATAAAACACTAATATAGTCAATGCTAGCATTGCATCATAGAAGACCATAAACCACAATAGATTCCAGTTTAAAAAATTGGTCCTTTTCATTCATTGAATATGCCTTAAACATTTGAATAGAATAAATCTCTATAAGTGATATTTATTTCCAGCATATTTTAAATATATGTTATATTAAATATTAGTTTTTTTTGTTGTCTCGTTGTATAGGTAAAGAAATGCTGAGAAGATTGGTAAGGGCTGGGATTAAGTGTTCTTATGTCACAATCAACGCCCTTTCCTATGTTATGCAAGAGGTACAAATATGTTTTCATTCATGTTGTTTGTCTATCAGAATGTCATACATGAACTAACCATGTTTTGTTTTTCGTTTTTATTATGTGAATCAGTTATAAATTGTCAATCTTCAAATGTTTAAATGTTTGCAAAAATCAAAAATTTAGTTTGTCAGAAAGTTTTATTCAGAATTAATCATTGTTAGATCATGTCTGTTTACTATTATTAAAAACAAAACAAAGCAGACCTCAAGTTATCATTGGACAGATACTGACAGAGTTCTTGCTTTATTGTTCCTTCTATAATCATTAAAGTGGTGTTGATTTTTCTGTCTGTTATCTAGGCTACCAAGGTGATGCTAGGTGCTCATGCACTTTTGGCTAATGGTTTTGTCATGTCACGTGCCGGCTCTTCTATGGTAACCGCAGCAGCAGCCACACGCAATGTGCCAGTTCTGATCTGCTGCGAAACATACAAATTCTGTGAGCGTGTCCAGGCAGATTCTTTTGTCTTCAATGAATTAGGTGAAGTATTGTATATATGTCTTAAGTTGACTAGCGTGTAGAATTACTCCTGCTTATATTGGTGACATTTCATTATTTTCAGCAGCTTTTGGTTCTGGCTGGACTTAAAATTTCCAGTCACTGGTCAAGTTGTATCTGTTGCATAGTCATAGTGAATAGTGTATGCTCCCTGCACAGATAAGTAGTCAACATATGTATTACTATGATAATAAATAATTATGTCTGTTCAGAAAAACAATCGTATTTTATTTTAATTTTCAAGATATATAAGAGTTTGCTATGTTCATACTTGCAGGGTTTAGAGAGCATGGGTTCTTTTATTCTTTTCTTTTTTGTTGCTGTTGTATTTTTTTGCTTTCAATAAACTGTCAACTCTTTGATATTCAATTCCTTTTAATCATTTGTTGATATTAGTACGACATTAGTAAATATTTTATATATTGTTATAGAACTATTCTACATATTCTTATTTATTTGAATGAATTTATAAATTGCTAGGAAATTAAGTTTATGTGTGGCATTGATGGAAATAAGGAGTTTCAGTATTATTGGCAGAATAATTATAATTGTGAAAGGAAGAATATCTTGAAGCGACTAACAGTAACTGTTAAAAAACAGCAGAAAGATAGTTTTCACATTTGTATTCTTACCATTTTATAGTTTTATTGACTTTGTCTTGTTTATTTCTGTTATTTAGGAGATCCAAATGATTTAGTTAGAGTAGGAAACAAACATCCCTTGCTGTCTGGTTGGCAAGAACAAAAGAACCTGACTTTGCTGAACCTTGTTTATGATGTCACTCCACCAGAGCTTGTGTCAGTAGTAATCACAGAGCTTGGAATGATTCCCTGCACATCTGTGCCAGTTGTCCTGCGAGTGAAGCAGGCTTTTAATGAGACATGACCTGTTGCTGTTACTCAATTGTCTGCAGGTCTAGACAGACAGTTATATGCAAGAGTTAATTTTTTTTTTAGGGTCTAGAGAGTTGTGTGAAAGAGTTTTGTTGGTTGAATGGCCTGTATTGATGATCATTTGACAATGGGCAGTATGCTGAATATTGCTCTGAGCTTGAATGCACTTCTTAATACAGTTTCATCAGATTGTACAAATTATCAGCAGAAGTGACCTTTGGTTAGAAATAGAGTTGTGCATTCAAGTATGTGTGCCTTTGTATTTAGGTGCGTACAAATTGAAAGTATTATTTCACAACGGGTTTGGTTTCTTTGAGTTCTCATTGCTAATTGTTGTTGGTGTTTACTCTTCACAAAAGCATTTATTTTAAGACTAGTTTACTGTAAAAGATACTGTGGTAGAGTGTAATTTGCTTGGACTGAGTAACCTCATTAATCCAAGCTCATTAATATTAATGCAAAGAGACATTCAGATTATTAAAGAATTCAGATAACTGGGTTTTTAAGTAAAAAAAATTATTTGAGAGCATCTGTAGGTAATTTGCTGCAATGTGTAACATGTAACATATAGTCATGAATTGTTTAATGCTGAAATGACACATTTTCAGTCACAATTAATGCCATACTATTGGCAAAGCTCACATCCAGTTTGTTAGCATGCATTTACTTTCATGTTGTTTTTACAGGTATATCAATGTAAAATTGTACATATAATCAAAATTTTATTACAAAACTAATGCATAAACAAATTGCATTTAAAATTACAAGCACAAAGTAAATTACATTTGCAATTACAAATGCATGCCTCATGCTATGGATAATTCAAATGGGAAACATGCATATAATCTTGAAGCCATTGCTAATGACTTTCTACACACAGCATTCGTATGCACTGTGGCCAGAAATAATACTAAATTCACACTGCATTATTGAAACTATTCTAATTAATAATAATTATTTTAAACTGGTGCAAGTGAATGTGGTTACACAGAACATTTTTTAAAAAATGTTATGAATGAAGTTTTTAGGAAATACAGTTGTTAATCCAAATGCACATATTTCATATGCTCTATCTCAGGGGGTCACCAACCTTTTTGATACTGAGAGCTACTTCATGGGTACTGAGTCATACGAAGGGCTACCATCTTCTGAAATATAACAAATTTACTTAGTTTGCAGCTGAGTTGTGCTATTTTTAGAAAGGCCTGCAGGCGACTCATGTGGTCTTTGCGGGTGACCGTGGTGACCGCGGGCACCATGTTGGTGACCCCTGCTCTATCTCATATCCAAGATTTAGTACACTTGTAGTGTAGCATCACTATTCATAGTCTTGTTTAACCCCTTTGCTACCAGACTCATAAAATGTGCAATTCCATTTGCTGGAGGATTATATTTGGGTTTTATAATTCCTACACATACATTAATTATTTAGATCTCAGAAAATTATGATGATATCATTTAATACAAATTAACATTTAACCCCTTTGCTACCAGACATAAAATGTGCAGTTCCATTTGCTGAAGATTATATTTGGGTTTTGTAATTCTCATACATGCATTAATTATTTAGATCACAGAAAATGATATCATTTAATACAAACTAAGAACTAAATTATTAACCCCTTAGCTACCAGACTCATAAAATGTGCAGTTTCATTCACTGAAGAATATATTTGGGTTTTGTAATTCCTATGCATGCATTAATTATTTAGATCATATAAAATAATGATGATATCATTTAATACAAACTAACTTGTTCTCTCACATTTTGCTTAAAAAGTCTACAAAAATTATCATCTTTTTTTCTTTTCTTTTAATGAATGCTATGTGCAGTACATGGAAAGGGCTAGTATGTTAATTATAAAATAATTTCTAGGCATGAAGACTTTTAGAAAGCAGTTCTTTGACAAAAATATTTCTTTTGAGCACAATGGATATTGTCATTATTATTTACAAATATTGTCCTGAAATTAGACAAATTACATTGCATCTGCTTCTGGTCAGTTGTGATGGACAAACTGCTAGCCTGTTTCTGAAATTGTTAAATTATAAATATTCTTTTTTAAGTCTCTCTCCACTGTTTCAGCACTTTTCATATGTTTTATAAGAAATTTTTAAACCACTAAATAAAAGCTATTTCTATTTCTTTAATAGGTTGTTTTTAGATGTGTGTAAAATTATTATTCACTAAATTTTATGTAAATTAAATGTACAAGTGTCTTTAGCTAGATGTGTGTCTTTTGCTTTTAGTGGTGTTTGCTGTAAACATATGTGTATTAATAAATATTGTGAATTTTTACTATACAGTTTTCCTTCAAAATATATACTTATTTTGTCAGTTCATTATTAAAATGTTAGTAAGCAATGTGACTTTTTTCTTCAAATGATAGAAAATTGTATCATAACTTACATGATACAAATATTCTCGTAAATTCATATTATTTAATTGACATCTGAAAAGGAATCTGATTATGGACATTTTACCTTGGAAACATCTGTAATAACATAATTATGAAAAACAAATGGCTCTGTTGAGAGCACTGTTTGATGAAGAAGGTTTCTTTCTGTTCTAGATATCTCACATGTGAATTTCCATTGTGTACATTGGGATGTCCATGAAATTTCTTTAAAATGTATTATATTATGCATAATTTCATATGTATCATAATTCTTTCTATTAAAATTATTTCAGTAACCTACTAGTATGTTAAACACTTTCATACCCACTGTCTGTCTTGCAAAGTTAAATTAAAATATTTATAAATAATTATTAAGAGTTTTAAAGATCTGAACATAATTTAACTTGATATTGTACTGTCATTCCTGCTGTTGCTTCCTTCGTACAATTTTAATTACTAATTCTTAAATGTTATTGAGCTGTTTTTTCCTCACTTTTTATGTCTGTTTGACCTTGGAGTTGTTTAAATTAATTAAACTCCAAGCTTTTATTTTTCAAACATAAGTTGGATTAGTTTTAGTAATGAAGTGTTTGAGATATTCAGAATTTTGTCTGTCCACATTAACAAGACTCTTAAGCTGTCCTCTTACTCGTCTGAGAGCTAGGAATGGCCCCAGTCAAGTGAAAGACATTTATTTGAGGAGATCGAAATGCTTATCTGTCTTGTCACTGAACTGTTTTATAAATATGGTGGATTTTATTGGTTTCTTATATTGAAAATTAGATCACCAAGATGGCTTTAAGCGAGAATGCACAAATATAGCATTGGCCAATTAAGATAGCATCAACCGACAGTGCATATACTGCAGCTTAAATATAAAAATTTTCAGTCGCTGTTTTTTATGTTTGGTTTTTTTGTTTTTTTTAAATTGCAGATATGTGTTGAGTGATTATAAGTTTTGAAACTTGTTTCCAAACCCAATTATTAAAGAATTTTGCAAATCCCATTTCATTTCAGGAAGTTGTCAGCAGACTATTCAGAAAAGTTACTAACGGTTTGTGTCTGTTAAATGGTCCAGGCCTCTCCCGAGTGAACAAGGATGTCCAAGTCGTGTATTAATTTTTTTTAAAAAAATGTTGATGACACTATTTCGATTTATCGATTGGTGTTTGGGTATAGAATTTAAAGAAAATATCTTAACACACCTCGTTAAATGGCACTAGTGCTAATGGCCCTCATTAAAGAATATTTCGTGTCTAAATCTTAACACACCTCGTTAAATGGCACTAGTGCTAATGGCCCTCATTAAAGAATATTTCGTGTCTATATCTTAACACACCTCGTTAAATGGCACTAGTGCTAATGGCCCTCATTAAAGAATATTTCGTGTCTAAATCTTAACACACCTCGTTAAATGGCACTAGTGCTAATGGCCCTCATTAAAGAATATTTCTTGTCTAAATCTTAACACACCTCGGTCTTTAGAGAGAAGCCGATATAGCCATCTGATGAGAGTAAAAGGAATCCACATTACTATTTGTTGGGTTTTTTTTTCCAATTATCAATTGAAGTTTAATAAATAAGGGCCAACGAACAGTATGTGGACAAAAACGAAGTTTAGTTACATTGCAAACAGAATAAAGGCCAACGAACAATATAATTGTATTACAACTTGATCAAATTGTGAAAGATGAGAATGAAGACGAGTTAAAACGACATCGCCTGTTCATCTTCTAAGACGGTAAACACTCATGAGGTCATGCAAAATTAAACGATGATACGTTTCCGTCTTACAATTTTCGCGACACAAATGAAAACTAAGTCAGTACAAATAAGTGTTGGAAATCTGGGATAATGGATTAGAGGAGAGGATTCTGGGGGAAATAAAATAGGTCAGCAATACTGGCTGGAAGGCAGGGCTAATTCGTGTGAACAGGAGAGAGAGTAAGCGATTGTCATATATAAATCCCAATGAAAAAGTATCTGAGTTTACATACACAAATCTCCAAATCAAATAAAAAAATTAATTAATGATATTTTAGATAAGAGAATTATCTTTATTTCAAAAGTTAAGTCGGGACGCCGACGAGAAATGAACTCACTTCAAGAAAGAGACACTGGTCTGCATACACATTAATTACTTTTGCTTAGATGTATACAGAGGATGTGTCTATAAAATATCAGTTCTTTGGAAGTAATTTGAAATCTCCACCCCCCACCCCCCTCATAATATCTTGAATCACATGCACACTGCCTCCCCAACAACCCCCCCCCCAAAAAAAAAAAAAAAATAAAAAATACATGCTTTCAGAATTTTGCAGCAGCTTACCCTTGTTTCTTGCACTACAGCCTTCATTCTAAGAAAAGTTACTTTTTAATGTGCATGGCTGAAGATAAAATTATATTAATTTACTGAGATAAAAGTGTGGTGCTTGTTTGTTCTTATAGAAAAATCATATAGAGTTTTAAAACAACAGATGCTTCTGAGGTGAAATTCTTTGACATAAAAGTATGTGCCCATGACCTGTCCTATTTTAATTTGACATGGTACACTTCTACTAATCCCTATTGTCGGTTGCCAACGCAGCAGGAAACCATCCTCTGTGTAATTACTGCCAAAGGTATCTGGTTTTCCTTGTTTAACTAAACATATCCATGTTGTTTTTAACCTTAACCATATTTCCTATTTGCTAAGCGTGTGTATGATGACCATGTACGTAAGAAGGTTCCTGTCAGAGAACACGTCGACAAATTCTTAGCCCATTTGTATATTAGGAAAGATGGATAATTAGGATGATAGACGTTTTGTCGCCTGGCACAAGGTGTGCCTCTGTAGGTAGAGTTGAATATGATGAAAGGGTGGAAGGTAACAGAAGGGACATTGATGATGAAGGGTTGCCTACTTTCCGTTGCAAACGTCTGAACGGCAAAAGCGGACTCTAGGCCGGTAATCCTTGGGTTAAAGTTGTGGTGGATGTTGCTGCTGTCGTTCCGTCAGTATACGTGAGCCCGGGATGTTCACCCCCTGGCCTCCTCACTGGTGGTGTCGTCGCTGTCACTAATGTGTCTATAGCCGGTGTCCGTTGGTATGCACATAGGTGGGCGTTGATCAGTAAAGATGATCGAGCAGCAGTTGTATCATGTCCGCAACGGGGTGGTTAAAATATCCCCACTGCGGATGATGATGCTCATAGTACAGCCATTGTTGTTATTGTCGACGCTGTGGGTGGTATCTGCGGCGTTGTAGCTACTGTTGTGGCTGCTCTTGTTGGCGCTCTTGTTGTTTGTTGTCTTTGTACATGCTGTGATCTGCGTTGTCTTTTCTTTCCATCTCGTTTTATTGTTAGAGAATGGACTTCTGGTGTTGATGTAGTTGTTGTTGTCGTGTATGGTCTTGGTGTGGCGTCTCTGGTACTGGTGAGAGCGGTGGGGCCTCAAGCTTCTTTACAAACTATTTCAGTGCAATATCAACTTCAGTCTCAGTCTGCTTGTCATATTTCTTTGTGATATCCGTTTCTGTCTGCATTATTTTTTCTTTCATTTCCGTGTTGCTCGTATGGGCGATGGCGATTTTGAAATCTTTCGTTTTCCTGTTATCTGCAATTCTTTCTCTGCTGTCGTAGTAGTTGGTGTATGACTTTTATTTTCTTTAGTCACATTAGGCATGGTTTTTTGAGAAAGCCTGTTGTTTTTTCTTGGCTATTAGTCTGTGCTGTTTTTTGGGAGGAATTAAGATTACAGGCGGCCTGAGACGGTGGAGAATTAACGTCTTGCCCACCTCCCAGCAAAACGTCACATAATTACTAAATGGGCCCTAAATAAATTTAGAAAGGAATGTGACGTAAAAAGTTCATTGCTCATGCAACTTTTGCATCACCGTTAGACTGTAAATCTAATCTCAAATCTTACCGAAATTAAAGTTTATATAACTGTTTAATACTAAATTTGCATCTGATAAAATATAATGATGTGTCCGTTTTTATTTTATAATGTTGCTGCTGTTTCTTTGGTATTACTGTGATAAGGCCAGATTATGTCACAAATCATGCAGATCAACATTCACCTAATCATTAAGGATGGGTGTGCACTATTTTCGCTGCTGAATGGCTACTTTTAGTAGTATGACCTTCGTTTGGGCGGAAGTAAAAACGGCGCATGCGCCACTCCTTTCCGGTTTGGAATGTACTCTGTGACCGGTATTTATAAATAATGTTCGCTTTCTCTTTCTCACTGTTTTCCTGAAAAATCCATTATTCTTGCCTTAGGGATTATGGAAGTGGATATATATTTCACTTTATTTGGAATTCTTAGTAATTTACTGCTAGTTAATTTTTTTGAAGTTACTGGTTTTGTTTACGTTCAAATTGTGTAGTTTGGGGTGTCGGAGTGAAACGTGAAAAGAAGTAAAAATGTTCGTTTCCGTTATTTGTTTTATGCTGTCTAAATCTTCTATATAGTGGCTTAGATCTTAACTGTCTTCATCTATTCATGTATCCTCCTTATCTTTGTTTATAGATCAATGGCACTCTTTGTATCAGATTTCAAAACAAATATATTTTATTTGTGAATCTTGTTCACGGTGACTATTTGGTTGTCTGTCAGTTAACAATTTGTTCCGGTAGAATTCTAAAGTCCGTAGATTTAGACTTGAGTTCTGAGAAGTCAGTCACAATTCATAATCGGTATAACCTTAAGCACTTTCATATTTAATCAGCATTCTTGTGCTCTTGAATACGTGAGATTGGTCATACGGTTTAGCATGCAAGGAAAAAATAAAAAAAATAAAAGCCATATCTTTCATTAACATTTATTTCTCTGCCAGCCATAAGTCCAAATTCACATTCATTGACACGAAAGGAATTATATAAGTAGTTTGAGCGTAGGCAGTAAAAGACTTTTTGGAGGCAATTCAACCATGGCTTTCTTCAAATGAACTTTTAATTCCTGTGTAAAATCATATGTGATCAAAAGTATTATGCTTTCCTTTTTATAACCTTGTTTGTTACCATTCTTTCTTACGTATCCATCAAAAAGCATTCGAACCTTTTTCTCCAGGAAGTACCCGAACCGATTTCAGCAGCGTCAGAATAAAACGTTCAAATACTGATTACAAAGAAAAGAAAAATCAAATCTCATAAACTGTCCTAAAAGGGGGAGGTGGGTGGGAAGCGACACATTGCTTGTAGTACGGTCTAAGTTCAAAATCTTTTCGTTAAATCTACTCATCACTGATGAGTTCATAATTACATTCTTTGTATTTATAACAAATATTAAGAACGAGTAGTAGGTAGCAGATGTTATATTTACAATAACAAGCACAGAAGACTTCGTTTGGACATTTTCGGTGGTCATGTTGCTAGATCGGTGCAGATGATTGTGTTTGAACATTTTCTCCTGACATATTGCTAGATAGTTACAAATGATTTTGTTTGAACATTTTCTGGTAAACATGTTGCTAGATCTGTACAAACGATTCCTATTGGACATTTTCTATACACGTCGCTAGATCGGTACAATGATTCCGTTTGGACATTCTGTATAGATGTGTTGCTAGGTCAGTATATATGATTCCGCCTGGACAATTTTTGTACACTTGTTGCTACATCAGTACATTCCATTTGGATATTTGCTGTAGACATGTTTTTAGGTCGATTCAAATGATTCCGGATGGACATGTAAAGAACTGTGTAGATGGGTGTTTGTGTTATCAGTATATTTCTCAAAGTATAAAAGTATCTGAAGGCATTATCAACAGAAAAAGAATTATTATAGATTTCCTGGTCAGATCGGGCGTTGGCAAAATTGTGATAAGGTCCAGTCAAAATACTTTTGTGTTGATCGCACAAGAAAGAAAACTTTTATAATTACAGTTTAATAAAATAAAAGCAAACAACAGAGGCTCGCATTTTTTCTCATGCCCCTTTTTATTTATATAAATTTTAATTTATGAACTTATTTCAGAACCAGTGCACAAGGGCTCCTAGTACCAACAATTCAGTGTTTAAACATTAAACAACATATTGCAAAGCTCGTGAGGCCCCGGGCTACCCAGCGCACCCATGCGTTAAGTCGGCATTGATCCTGGTGGCATGTGCCAGACGTGAAGAGACATTAACGTTCGAAGACATGAAGTCTTCTGTATTTATCCACCCAGGATGGCTGGTCAAATTTCGATATTGGCTTATTGATTTAGTTGGTTGATTGATTTAGTCACAGTGTTTGCTCCTATTCTGAAAATGCGAATAAGTGTTCTAACTGGTCACACATCACGTGTACACGCATGTCCTTGAAAAAAATAATTGTTGTATCATTGCAGTTTACTTTTAATTGTGGAAGGTTTTTAAATTGTTGAAAGTTTCCACTGTTGAATTAGATATGTATATTTCAGGAACTTATACAAGCTCTATACGGATGTGTATGTTTTTACTTGCTTATGTATGTATGTGTGTGTGTGTGTGTGTGTGTGTGTGTGTGTGTGTGTGTGTGTGTGTGTGTGTGTGTGTGTGTGTGTGTGTGAGGTTTAGAAATTTCAACACAATGAATGTTTGTTGTTGATATAATGATCATAACGGCAGTTTGTGACAACAAAAAAACATATTTTGATGTATTTTTTCGGGAGTGATTGGGTAATTACTGTTGCTCAAATTATTTTAATGATAAAATGCCAATAGGATTTTTTCTCTTTTTTATTATAGTTTTCTAGTATGGACCAGAAAATGTAGGGAGTTATAATTACTGTTGCTTTAGTTATTTTGATGTAAAAATGTAGTTTCTCCCTTTTGTGATATTTTCTAGTATGTAAAGGGGTGGGGGTGCTGTCTCTCAAATGTCAAAAGTGTTTTTTTCCCCCCATTTTGATAGCTTTTCAGTATGGACCAGAAAATGTACAAGCGCGAAGTACGGAAACTCAAGACAGAGGCGAAGAAAATGAAAAGACGTTTATTTCGTTTAAAGAAAGTGCTCTCACTGTTCGTGAGTAAAGACAGAATTTTGTTAATAAGACCACGAGTACTTTTAGGGGGTTACTTTTAGACATAATATTATTGTTATTCTTGTTTTGTTTTAAAAATGGTATTTGTATGAGCGCACGTTGCAGCCTTTTAATTAGTGTAAATAATCTAATCCAGCTAATAAGTAGGCCTACTATTACTAACCTTTGTATTTAACAAATATTCAATATCCAGTGTATTATTATGCCAATGGCGGTGAAAAAATAATTTACTTTGTTGTTGTTCACCTAGCATTTTGTATTCCTGTTGCCTGTGTGAGACTGTACAGTCGCATTAACACACGCTATTTTATTCATTCTCTTTATTTACACCACCGCAGATGAAAAAGGCAATAGTGCAGTTGAACAAAATGCGCATCCGAATCATCAATGCTAACGAGCAGGTGCACCGAGCGGAAAGAGCACGGTAATTGCCGTTTAATTTGTTGTAGGCCTGCGTGCATAAATGCTTGGCAAATCGTCCAGTTGAAATCAACACAAGATTCCCCCCCCCCTTTCCGGTAAAAGATTGTACTATCTGTACTACGGTTGGGGTTTGCACAGTTGTGTGTCGTGTAGATCTGTATAAATATAAGTGAAAAATAGGTCAAGTACTTAGTATAATTGTTTGTCACTGCTCAGAGTCTAAATAAATGCAATTATATATTTATACTCATGGCCCTGAGCTGTGAAAATTTTATTTGATTGTTGTCCGTGCAAGCGAATTAATCTTTCACTCGCATATATAATTAATTACACTGTATGTATTGCAAAATAATAAATGAATTTAAAAAAAACAAACAATGGCTTTCGAACCACTTTGGCTTGTCAGACCAATGACTAATTTAAACTACATTTACTGTGCCAAACCAATTTGTTATATCAAACTTCAGTGGCTGTGCCAAACCAATTTGTTATATTAAACTACATTGTTTGTGCCAAACCAATTTGTTATATCAAACTACATTGGTTGTGCCAAACCAATTTGTTATATCAAACTTCACCAATTTGTTATATCAAACTTCATTGGTTGTGCCAAACCAATTTGTTATGTCAAACTACCTTGGCTATGTCGACCTACCTAAGTGAGAAAGATTGGGCAAATTATGTAGACTTTTATTTTATGTTGACACACTGCACATTATGGTCTTTTGTACTTTGTTAATTGTGTTTGTAAAACTTTAAGTTGGTATTTTACCTCTTCGTTGCATGGATATGTATTAAGTGACAGATGCATATATTAGTAGTAATACGTCGTGTGAATGAGAAGGGAAAAAAGAAAGAGTTTACAGAAAACAGAAGGAACGAATGTAGTGTAGGCTAGTAATTTGTCATACAACTTTCTCACTTTTCGCCCGTACACAGTCGTGACAAACACACGTACGTTCAAATATATATATATATATATGATTAATTATAATTATTAATTAATTAATGATGAATAATCTGCTAATCAGACATTCCCGTTGTGTAGGATCGAGTTCGAAATACCCCTAGACCTAGCGGGTTAGTTAATGCTGAATAACTTCCCTTGTTCTCAGCGTCTGACGTCGGCTATTCAACCCACTGAGCTCTCTCTCTCTCTCTCTCTCTTTCTCTCTCCTCTCTCTCTTATATACATGTACACTGTATATTTATATATAGATCAGTGATTCGCCCTTTCTGCACTGAACACAACATAGTAACTGTTGACGAATTTACTTGTAAGTCGGTTCGCTTGTATCAGAATTCGACAGAGGACTCGACATTATCTCCCTTGAACAGTACTATTGCGCCGTGTTGTCTTGAGCGTTATTTTTAGAAATGCAACGAAAGGCCAGCTTTAAAAAAAAAGTGCATCTAAATTATCTTTGTATTTTAGATATCTAAATTAAAACTTAAACTAGAATTATAACAAACTTTTGAATCTGTTTGCAGTAAAAGCGCTAAGTTACGGTATCATGAACAGAGACTTGAACTGAAGAAGGTATGTATGTCTACTTAAGGATAAGTAAGTCTAGAGCTAGAAAGAGTGTGTCCAAAGCTAGAAAGGGATTGTGTCCAGAGCTAGAAGGAGAGTGTGCCGAAAGCTAGAAATGAGTGTGCCCAGAGCTAGGAGAGTGTGTCCAAAGCTAGAAAGGGAGTGTGTCCAGAGCTAGAAGGAGAGTGTGCCCAAAGCTAGAAATGGGTGTGTCTAGAGCTAGAAAGAGTGTGTCCAGATCTATAAATGTGTCTAAATCTATGAATGTGTCCAGAGATAGAAAGAGTGTGTCCAGAGCTAGGAAAAGGGTATATCCATTACTAGGAAGAGGAGTTGTGGTATTCATTGTTTGGGCAGATAATGCATGAAATGGAGACTATTTGGATGATCGGATTGGGCATTTTTACTTTTACATTTTGTAAGCACGCACTACCCAAACACACACACACACACCGTGCATTTTCAGTTCACCACTAAAACAGACCTAACAGATTGACTCAGAGTATACCTTTTTCTTTCCCAGCGATCAAACATTTTACCATTCATTTCAGTGCTTTCCCATATCATACCATACGAAGTGTTTTGTTTGAAAAAAAAAAGGGTGATTACACACGTGCGCACCGATACATAAAGACGCACAGACACATTTTTTTCCCCATTATAAAGTTAGTGGCTTTTATTGGGCAGTGACAGTTAAGGAGACAGTTCACCACATTCGCGAATAATACCGCAGTCTCTCGAAGACACTTCAGCACAACAGCCAGCAAGAAATGTTATTTAAATCACTTAAGCATAACAGCCAGCAAGAAATGTTATTTAAATCACTTAAGCATAACAGCCAGCAAGAAATGTTATTTAAATCACTTAAGCATAACAGCCAGCAAGAAATGTTATTTAAATCACTTAAGCATAACAGCCAGCAAGAAATGTTATTTAAATCACTTCAGCATAACAGCCAGCAAGAAATGTTATTTAAATCACTTAAGCACAACAGCCAGCAAGAAATGTTAATTAAATCACTTCAGCATAACAGCCAACATGTCAATTAAATCACTTAAGCACAACAGCCAGCAAGAAATGTTATTTAAATCACTTCAGCATAACAGCCAGCAAGAAATGTTATTTAAATCACTTCAGCACGATATTAAAGACCATTGTTTGGGTGTAATTAAACCGTTTAAATTGATTTTGTCATTTAAAGATGGTGGTGTTTGTTGTTTTAAACGCATTACTGCTAAAGTATTTCTTTATATTTATTTTGCACATCTAAAAATTGAAAAGTATACATTATTGTTTTGAACATTAACGTAGCATTATGATACCTGTACTTTTATTATTTTTATATTAATCTCTCTAACATCATTTACAAATCATTCAACATTTATACCACTTTCCACTAATGCTTACAAATCACTCCACTCTTTATATCACACGCCACTAATATTTACACCTCTCTCTTCACTAATATTTACACCTCACTCCACTAATATTTACACCTCGCTCCACTAATATTTACACCTACTCCACTAATATTTACAACTCACTCCATTAATATTTACACCCCACTCCACTAATATTTACACCTACTCCACTAATATTTACAACTTACTCCACTAATATTTACAATTTACTCCACTAATACTTATAAACCAAATATTTATATACTCCATTAATACATACAAATCACTTTATTAATATTTACATCTCACTCCACTAATACCTCCACATCACTCCATTAATACTTACACCTCACTCCATTGATATTTACATGCCACATAATTAATATTTACACCTCATTCCTCTGATAATTTCAAATCACTCCACTGATTGTTGCACCTCAGTCCATTGGTACAAATCACAACACTAATATTTACACCTATTGCGTACTTACCAATCACTCCACTAATCTTTACAGATCAATCCACTAATATTGCGTACTTACCAATCACTCCACTAATCTTTACACATCAATCCACTAATATTGTATATTTACAAATCACTCTACTAATATTTATACCTCAACACATTAATATTGCTTTCTTACAAATTATTCCATTAATATTTGTACCTCAACCGAACAATATCGCATCTCTGCTAATATCAATGACTCCACTAATCTTTACGCCTCATCACACTAATATTGCATACTTACAAAGCACTCCACTAATATGTACACCTCAATCCACTAATATTGCATACTTAAAAGCACTCCACTAATCTTTACACCTCAATCCACTAATATTGCATACTTACAAATTATTCCATTAGTATATGCCCCTCAACCCAATAATATTGCATCTCTGCTAATCAAATCATTCCACTAACTTTTTACAAATCACTGCATGACATACACTGTTCATGATTACCCTGCGGTTGTTTGCAGGTCACTAAAGGAACGTTTATATTTCGTTTCGTTCACACTTAAAATTCTCTCCTTGAATTTATGCTTCACTTTCAAATGATCACAATTTCTATTAATTTATTCATTTGTTCCAATAATCGTTTGCATGCTGCTTATTCACGTGTAACTTTTTTTTGGTTAGTTCCTGAAGTTACAGATGAAATAACATTCCTGGTCAAACATGGATCTCTCTGTCTCAAGCATGCAGTGAATTTTATTTAATTAACATTTATTTAGATGGATTAAGAAATCTGACTTTTAAAAACAAAAATGTATCCATTCATTTATTGTAAATTTCTTATAACCAATCGTAACGTCTTTCAACTGCTATACATTTTTGCTATGTGCTTTTGGTGTTGTTGTTTTAACTAAATAATCACTCAAAGAATAATTATAGAGTTTGACATTTTGTGACAGTTAGTTATACACGTGTACATGCCATTTTGTGAAATGAAATTGAAGAAAATTATTTCAAATAAAAAGTATTTATTTTTATTCTATGTGAGCATTTTAAATTTATTTCGTTGCTTTTATATGTCTCGTTTATAATTTTTTATATCTCTACTCCCATCCCAGCAAATCTTTCTCCCTCGTTCTCTTTCTGACTTCAAAGAGTTTTTCTTTAACTTAAGCAAGATTCTCTAACTAACATTAAAGTCATTATCTTCATTTGCACTCATATCTTTGTGGAACCCATTTCCACTCATGTTAATTAATTTCACCTGCTTGTAATTTGAAATAAAACACTTAGACAAATTACAATCAATATAACATTACTGATCGTGCGATTAGCAATAAAACACCTAGACAAATTACAATCAGTATAACATTACTGATCTTGTGATTAGCAATATTACACTTAGACAAATTACAATCAATATAACATTACTGATCGTGCGATTAGCAATAAAACACTTAGACAAATTACAATCATTTTTAACATTACTGATCGTGCGGTTAGCAATAAAACACATAGAGAAATTACAATAAATTTTAATATTACTGATCGTGCGATTAGCAATTCCTCGAGGCGATCTTGATGAAGGAACGAAATTGGCTAAATGAGAGTAAAGTTCTTTTCTACAATGAAAAAAAGTGAGCGAGAAAGTAGTGTTGTTTAATTGATTCTTTCTTCCCAGAAAAAAAGTCCTTTTACCGTAAAAGTAAAGAGCCAGTTGTTGAACAACGTTGTTGGTTCATTGATTCTTCCTTCCCCGAAAAAAAGGTCCTTTTACGATAAAAATAAGACTAGTGACTGAAAAAGATTCTTGTACAATAAATGACTGAACAATGCTTTTGGTTCCTTGGTTCTTTCTCCGGCGAAAAAGATTCTTGTACGATAAATGACTGAGCAGTGCTGTTAGTTCATTCGTTCTTCCTCCCCCGAAATCAAGTTGAATATATTGTAAAATATTAAGTGAAAACATCTGTATATCTTTAGCAGTAGATTGTAGGGTCCAGTAGGGCTACAAAATTCACAGGATCGCGTAGCAAGCGCTACACACACACACACAAGTGAGAGAGAGACTAGCTAAAGGTATAATACGAATACCTACAGAAATCCGCCACATTCCTGGGGCAGAAACATTTCTGTCGTGTTTTGAAGAAGTGAGATGTATGCCTATTTTGAATAGATATTCAGACATAAATTGAATTAACTGCACACAGCGGACTAGAAATATGCGACTAAAAAAGCATACAATTACGATATGCAAAGCATACGATACACTTAATAATATAATCAGCTTGACTGTTACATGTTAAAACAAGAAAGCAATGCGACATGAAAATTCTAAATGTTACACAACAACAAGAATCGACGTTACAGAAATCCTCAGAATAGTACACCTATTATTATTATTACACAATCATATGGACAATGAAATGAGTAAGGCTATTGATGTATGCTAGCCAAAACATCAATATACAATGTGTGAACTATTTTTATTTTTAACTGCATATAAAAGAATGAGTTGCCACGCTCACGATCATTGTTTTTGCCAAGGGCAATAGGGCGAGGCTGTTATATGGGAGCAAATCGAACTCATTAATTTTTTGTAAGTACTTGCTCACAAACTGATTCCTTAGGTAACTGACATCCGGGTACGGAAGAGTTAGACTTTAGAGGCTTTTGCGGGAGTGGGAGCCGCCAACAATGCTCGAAAAGTAGTGTTGCCTTACCTATTGCTGGTTGGTGTCTCTTGTAAAATGTAGTCATCGGCACCATGTATACCAGGGGTGCACAAACCGCGGCCCGAGACAGGGCTCTATGCGGCACCCGGAGGACTTTCGGATGTTACCATTATTTCGAATGTAAAGCACATTATTTCATTATTTTGTGTTGTTGTTTTTTTCTACTGAGCCATCCATTTGGCGGCCCTCCACGCACTATCAATTGGAAATTTGGCCCTCTGGCCTAAAATGTTTGTGCATCCCTGATCTATACTGTTTCTTGAACTGCCCAGACGTTTCTTGGCACGGTCTCAAATTGTTCCTAATAATGCCTGTGATTGATTGTACAGAACGATTGTTTACAAAAAGTGAATCATTCAAGTGTTTATGCCTCTGTGACTGAGCATCAGATGAAGTACATGTCTTTGGCTTGCATTTAGGGGAGATGTGCGAAAAAAACCCACTTATGAATCTTTAAACGCAATGTTCTTGAATTCGATGCTGACATTATGACAGGCATGCATTTATACACCTCCAACCCGCTGGGCAGCCAGACACCAATAATGGGAGTGGCAAATGCTTTGGGTTGGGCCTGTTAGGAACGTCATCATACAGTTTATAAGAATAGTTTCTTTGTTGACTAGTTCGCCACAAAACAAAAGTAGAACAGTAAATTAAAAAATTGCAAAGTGATGTCACAATTTCTTGTCCCATCGTCACAACAAGTCGCGCTTTTTTCCAGCCCGCCCAAGTCTGTACAAGTCAACTCCCGCAACAAAGGACCGCCAGTGCTGCATACAGATAAACGCTAACAACTACAGGAAACATCACCACTGACCCATTTCCTTCTTCAAAATACTTCGGAAAGGAGAAAGTCTCACAAGAGCCATCCAAGACTGAGAAAAACGAGTGATGAAGAGTCGCGTGCTGCTCCTGTGAAGAAAAGGTATAACGAGAGAAAAAAAAAAGAGGTGGCATTGGTTTCACAACTATATTAGATAAAGATCGTTGTATAGTTAAGGATCGTTCTAAAGCTTACTATGTGAACACCCATTTTTCATCATCATTAATATTTGACATTTCTGGCAACTAAAATGTCAGCACTATAATGAGGTCTTATGAGTTTGTAGTTACAAATGTTTATTCTGCAATAGGTAGGTCAACCATTAACACAGAGCTCTATGACGTAATAGATGATATGACGTCGCACTACACGACACGATTTTATAACTTGTATCCATAGTTATACAGTTTATTATGATGTTCTGTTACGAGTTCTAATGACTTCTAATTTTGTTAAAAAGCCAAATAATCACGATTTAAATTTTTTAAAGAACATTGGTTCTTGCCATCATAATAAATAAAAGCAGATTTGGCTCCAGTCTAATTTGCTATAATCCCTATTCATTAGATCACTGTACCTTGCGCAAACCGTCCCCGTATGAGATTTAGCCTGGATAAGTTTCCCAATCTGGTAAGAGTTTTCTCTCTTTCTTTTTTACAATGATCTTTTCACAGTTAATTTAGTTTCTTAATTTGTCTAGCAAATTGTGTCCCATTGATCGACATTAAAAGTGGGCTTTAACGTGAAATCAGTTAAACAATTTTATGAAATGAAATAATGAAGCGTTCGTTAGTTATTTTGAACTGAGATTGAAAACAAAAAACAAACTAACAAGGTCGCTCCCAAGTGAAGCATTTTTGTCCTCGGTGAGAATAGTAATGAACCGGCATGAAAGAAATAATATTATACGCGCGCACACACACACATACACACACACACACACACACACATATACACCACGCATCACACACACCCATATACACACGCCACACACACACATCTTAAATAGCTTGCTTGTGCGAAGAGTTTGGTTGTATATGCAAATGCTGTAAAGCGCAATTAAATTTTGAATAATAAGCGCTCTGCTTAGATAATTTCTTCACCATTAATATTATGAGTATAATATCACAAGATTTTTGTTGTTTTTGTTGCCTATTGATCTATCTTCACGGTGGGACAGACGTTCCTGCATATTTGAAATTTGTAATAAATGCTCTAAGTCTACTTTAGCAGCATTATGGGTAGCGGTACAGGTAGACCTAGTAATTTGAAATTTGTAATAAATGCTTTGCTCAGTCTACTTTAGCAGCATTATGGGTAGCGGTACAGGTAGACCTAGTAAACCATTTTTTGGCTCGCCATGATGGGAAAGTAGGAAGGATATTCTAGGAGGAGAGGGCTGTCTCCGGAAGCGGTTGTCTATCTACTTCAAACGCTAGTTTATCTTCTCTGCTCTTGATCGTGTTTAATCTCTAAATCTTGCTTATTTAAAAAAAAGAAATAAAATAAAGCCATTTAGTCAGACGACAGGGGTATTATCATAGCTGTTGGAATAAGATTTATATTAAGAAATGTATTATTTCATCTATAAAGCGAAACATTGTAAATACTGGAATCTAACTCACCACTTATCTCTCCGTACTCCTTTAAAATAGCAATAATTGAAACAACATTATTAAGAAATTGAAGCAACATTATTTAGAAATTGAAACAACAATATTAAGAAATTGAAGAAATAGAAGCAAGATTATTAAAGAAATAGAAACAACATTATTAATGAAATTGAAACAACATTATTAAGAAATTGAAGGAACATTATTAAAGAAATTGAAACAACATTATTAAGAAATTGAAGCAACATTATTAAAGAAATTGAAACAATATTATTAAGAAATTGAAACAACGTTAAGAAAGAAAATGATACAACATTATTAAGAAATTGAAACATCATTATTAAAGACATTGAAACAGCATTATTAGGAAATTGAAGCAAACTTATTAAGAAATTGGAGCAACATTATTAAAGAAATTGAAACAGCATTATTAAGAAACTGAGACAACATTAATAAAGAAATTGAAGCAACATTGTTAAAGAAATTGGAGAAACGTTATTAAGAAATTCAAACAACATTATTAAAGAAATTGAAACATATTAAAGAAAATTGAAACAACATTATTAAAGAAATTGAAACAACATTATTAAGAAATTGAAGCAACATTGGAAGAAATTGGAAGAACATTATTAAGAAACTGAAACAACATTATTAAAGAAATTGAAACAGCATTATTAAAAAATGAAGCAACATTGTTAAAGAAATTGAAATAACATTATTAAGAAATTTGTCTATCAATAAACAACAATAGATACGTCCTAGGACTGAGTTGTCCTAATTTGTCCACCAACTCTACCCTGAAAAGAAGGATGGGTATACAACGAACTTATGAACAAAATCCTGCCAGAATTCAAGTGTGAAAGATAATTTCGCATCCCGGCATCGATGTTGATAATGAATGCTTCCTAGATGTATGTTTTTTTAAATTTATTCTTTAACTGAGAATCTCTCATTTGCACTTGTTCTTTCCTTCACTCTGGCTCTGTTGGAATGCATGGCTAAAATGACGTCAGAAATAACGCACATTGCTGCCTCCTGTTCTTACAAACATTTTATAATTGTAGATGCTGTGACGCTCCACGCACTATGGCTGACAAGGACAAATTATCTTACAAGGACCAACTGGTGAAGGACAAGAAAAACTTCCAGGAGCTAAAAAGACAGTACCGTTTGACAATCAATCAGTACAAGCAGAAGGTGGAGTTAAGGATCTTGTTTGCATTGTATTTATAGCTGTATTGTTATATTTATACTTGCATTATATTTATAGCTGTATCGTATTTATATTTATAGTTGTTTTACATTTATAGATACATTATATTTAAAGTTGTATGTTCCCAATGAACGTCATTTGCTGATTTTGATATACATTTATTGGTGTGGTGGAGTAAATTTGCTCAACTCTATTTCTAAACTTAATTGTTATATAAGTACTTAAATGTCAAAGTCACCTTGGACATTGCTTGTGCCTGATATTTTTAAGTGTCATTGTAAAGGAGTAATAAGAATCCGTCTTTCATTTATATTTAACGAGCCTCCATCCACCAACTATTACTCTAACATAAGGTTTTAATACATGTGCAAGTAGTTTAATAAATTTAACAATAAATTTATTACATCAACAATCTAAAATACAACATATGAATGTAATCAAAAGAGCATTGACATTTACATCACTTCACAACAATATCTATATATAATCAAGTTCATAGATATGACTTCATCATAGAAATGAGAGTGGAGTTTTAGGTAGATTACAAAAAAAGTCAATGTATGTAACCTTTTCAATGATGGCATTGTTGCTGACACATGTTCGCAATCATGTGGTTTGCAACAAGTCACTTTTTTATTTTCACTTTCTTTCTTATATGATAATGGTCCAACTTGCAACTTGTAAAAACCACAAGTAATACTTATATATCACAACACTTTCATACTATTAGCTGTGTCTACTTTACTTTTATGTGTCTGTGCTTTTAGCTTAAATTATTTACTTTCGGGTTTTTATTTTGTACTCTCCACCACAAGAACTTTTATGTATGGCTCAGGGCATTTTAAATATATAAGCTGTAAGTTTACATTCTGCAACTTTTATAATCTCTCAAATCTTTCACAATTCTTATTTAATTAGTTTAAGCCAAAGATTACTTCTACTTACAATAACATTTTAAATTGCAATTTTTGTGCCGTACTTTAGATGTCAAGATTAACCAGCCACATAAGACGTGTGAAAACGCAGGTACGCATGACCTGCGCTCAGATGAAGCAAGTACAGAAAGGGTTGTACGTAATCATGCATTTTCTTGTAATAGATGTCATTTTCATCTTGCGTTATTTACTTCCAAAATTATTATACTGAAAAAGTTTTATAGTTTTTAACTTAAGGAGCAAGTTGTTTTTCCCACCCATCTTTTATTTTTGGTATGATTTAACGTAACTGGTTTCGCTTCTTTATTATGTCGTGGAGTCGGTTGTATTTTTTAAAATGAAGTTGTCGGTAAAAAATGTTCCGACTCCAACTCCAAATTTTACGACCCTATAAGCCAAAGTAGACTCATGTTTGAACCATGAGGGGGTAAAAGAAATTAAAATAAAATAATATCTCAAGGTAGTTATTTATTATTAATTTTTAAGTAACGGAGGTAAAAAGTACTTTGTGAAGTTGTTGAAATAATGAGCTAAAAACAAAAAGTCTTATGCTGTAAACATTAGAAGTAACGAGAGGATGAGGTGATAGCGTTATGACAGCTTTCAGTCACTCCTTCATCTTTACCATGAAGATTTTGAAAAAAAATATCTTACATACAGGCTTGGTTAAAACGTCAGCTCTTCAATTTGGAAAATTTTGGAGAAACTCCCTCATATATAACTAATAGAAGTAAATTCAAAATAAATTTATACCAAGCATCGAAAGAGGTTGAGTAATTTAACCGAACTTCTGAATTGGGTACTATAAATAATTTAAATGCAATATCCGTCTACCTCGTGTTTATTGAAGATGCCGCTTTGACTGTCACACCGCTAACATTGACTCAAGTGTGGAACGGTTGTCTCCCCTCAAAATCGTCAAATCCTATTTGAGAGCAGCAATGAAGTCGGACTTGTTAGAAATGATCTTTGTAAAGAATCAGTTCTATTTAGATAAACAGCATATTAAATGTATTTTGATACTTTTATTGTACGATTGAAAAATAGTTTAAAAATTAAATCTATGAAAGCCTCTTCTCCATTTATTTACGCCTATGCCATACTCACACATATAACTATAACTCCACAGAAGTATATCATTTTAAGCCATACTCATACATGTAACTCCACAGAAGTATATCATTTTATGCCATACTCATACATGTAAGTCCATAGAAGTATATAATTTTATGCCATATGATATTAGTAATAAACTACAGTTGGAGTCAGAGTCAGGAGACTGACTTCTAATTTTAGGAGTTGGAGTCACACATTTTTTGGCCACCTCCACAACCCTGCTTATTAGATGTCCTTGGCTGTTGGGATGGAGGATCAGAATTGAATATTTTGGTGTATACATTTTTCACTGCCTTTATTAAAAAAAAATAAAGACTGATGTGTGATTGTTTTATTTTTTATATAATTTTTTATAATTGTAAATGTCTGCTCAGTATTAGTGCTTTGTGCATTGTTGCTTCAAACTGTTTTTGGAGGGTACAGGAGGATGTCTTTTGTGAGCAATAGTGCTGTATTGCCACCTTTGTTTTGAGTGTTGAAATTCTGTAATTGAGCATATTGTTAAAGTGCTGGCTTGTTTTTGAGTGCATTTCTGTAAATGGGCATACTGTTAAAAATGCTGAACAGTCATTTCATTTCTGTAGTGTATTCACATATTGATGTCTGTTTTTATTGTTTTCCTCTCATATATGTACAAATGGCATTTTCAGCAATGAGCATTTTAAGTGCCAATCAGTAAATGAAAAGTTAGAACAGATGATGTTGGTGTAGTTATGGAGAATCCTACATGAAAATAATAGGGAATGTTGCTTAAAATCATTGATGGTGCCAGAATTTTTAGATAGGAGGGGTTTAAGGACAGCACGGGTGGTGGTGGACTAGAGGAACATGTCTTCAAGCGGCATTTACATATCAGGCACACTGTTTACTTCCATTCAATATTACATATCAGGCACACTGTTTACTTCCATTCAACATTACATATCAGGCACACTGTTTACTTCCATTCAATATTACAGATCAATACAAATAGCAACGTTTTCTAATGCTTTTATTCACACTTCACAAAAGATAAGAAAAACCAATTATACTTTCTATATTGAAGAATAATAACAATAATTACATGACAGTTCATTAATATTTTTAGTCTGGATAATATTTTTCCATCTTTTTAAAAATGGTGTAGGGGGAGGGGGGGGGCAGTGTGCTGATGGAGATCATGGTGTTAGGATCCTCCAAACAAACAAAATATTGGCACCGCCACTACTCCAAGCCCCACATGAGGTAGGCAGAGAGCTAAAAATACTGTACCATTCTAGAGCACCAACATGGATTAAAACATTGCATGGGTAGTTTCATAGATGATTAAATGAACCATTTATAATTGTGTGTTCTTTCTGTTGAGGGGAATTATGATACTGTCAAAAGATTAAATGTTCTTGATGTTTACATTATATGTATATGCATGAGGTGATGTACTAAGAATAACTGGTGTTGCCCCTGCCTGCCTTCCAATTAATAGTATGCAATTGCTTGTGTGTATGGCTTAGTGATTTAAAATGCATTTTTAAAAAAAGGCCTTATTTTGTATATGCAATGAATGGTCATAGCATTTCATATATCAGGATGAAATTATTAACATACACATATTCAGTTACTTTATAAATCTTTTAAATGTATTATTATTTTTTACAGATGAACTAAATTACTTTATTAATGCATTTTCATTGTTACCTTTTATTTGTATATCTCTTTGTAGTTCCACAGACAAGAAGATATTTGTAGCAAAAATGAAAGCACTAAAGCATGTAAGTATTTTTTCTGATTAAAAAATAGTTAATTACACTGAATAATTTATATCACAATTACAGATTGGCAGTCACCATTATCTTCCATAGTGCGAAATGCAAGTATGGTATGACCTTGTTGTTTTTACTTAAAATTAGTACAAGTCACATAATCATACTTAAAACTTCAATTTTGTTGTCTAAAACAAAAAGCTGTTTAGTGCCTAAATATAATTACAGTTAAAGGATGGTACTTCAGATTAATCATGTTAGGTGTGTACTTGTGTGTGTGTGTGTGTGTGTGTGTGTGCGTGTGTGTGTTAGTTAAAGAGAGTCTTTAAAAATCTCAACATAAACAGACAATTTATTTGCTAACTTGCAGCTTAGCTGTGAAAATACAAAATACAATAGCATAAAAATAAATGTATACTCTGTCTATTGACATGTTGTTTTTCTTTGTTTTCATAGCACTTGAAGTCACAGAAGAAATCAGCTGCTGAAGAAGAGTTCTACATGGTTACATTGTGATTCCATTTATTTGGTCACCATGTAGGTATACAACTCTTTACAGGACTACTAAATTGCTCTTTCAATAATAAAGCTATTTAGAATGCATTTTATAGCAAACAATCATTTTAATTTATATTTAAGACTGTTTTTAATTGTATTTTAAAACTATAACCTTTACTAAAACTTTTACTGCGGAGATCATTGTTATTATGGTGTGTGTGTGTTAAGATGACAAATATATTTTTGTAAAATCTATCATCCTTGTCATTATTTATATCAAGTGAGTTATTTGGTTTTTTCTTCTTCACAATTGTTTGTTCTTTGTTCTAGAAATGTATATTAACTTTTGATATCTTCATAAATAAAATATCAGTGTCAGTGCGTGTTGTGCTGCTTGTCAGCATGTCTGGTCGGTGGAGGTGGGCTTTAGTCCGGGGGTTCCGTTGACTAAGTCGCTGTTGTAGTTGTCGCCATTGTTGTATTGGCGGGAGATGGGTGGGTTTACAGAGCCCAGGCTAATACCACACCAAGTCTGTACTTAGTGTGTATGAGCGCCCAGGATGTTCAACCCCCAGTAATGTTCACCAGTGGTGTTGTCGTTGGCGCTGTTGTTGTTGATGTCCCCAGTATCTGTTGGGCTGTGTGTAGGTGGGAGTTGGCAGCTAGTATAGGTGGTCAAGCATTAGTTGAATTAGATTCGCAATGGGGTGATTATAATATGCCCACTGCCTGTGATGTTCCCTATGCTGCCACCATTGTTGTTGTCGCAGTGCTGCCGTTGTTGTACAAGTAATTTAATTCAGTAGTCGTAAATATGTGTTATATGTCATGCACCTTTTGACATATTGATTTGTGAGGTCACAATCAAACACTACAATTTTAATTTGTTGGAGCTTTAATTCTAATATTTAATTAGGGATCCTGCAGACATTGTTCCAGAATGTCAGTAAAACACAGGAAATCCATGAACCATGTTTTAAATGGTCTCTTGCATTGTAGAAAGAATACCAAAATATATAATTTTAGGTTTACTTGGTATACTTTTAGCTAATAGAATTCAGGTTTATTTGGCAAACTTTTTTTGCAAACACAACTTTCTTAGAATACTACAAAGTATATTACTTTTGAAAGATGTGTTTTTTGTTTTTGATCTTTGGGAAGATGAGAGAATGTTTAAGTCCAAAAGGGTCTCAGTTTGTCTTGTTATAAGATGTAAGAATGAGAGAATGTTAAAATAAAGGGTCTCAGTTTGTCCCATTATGTGAGTAAGAATGAAAACAGTCATGGGTAGTCTCAGAAATGTAATTTTTCTGTGTTCTCCATTGGAAAATGATAAGCTATCCTTTATAGCTCATTTATTAGGTGTTAATGACAAGTTACCCTTTAAGCATGTTTACTAGATAAATGGCAAACTATATTTTACATCTTACTAGTTGTAAATGACAAATAATTTTGTTTTGATTTTTTACAAAAAGAAAGATTACTGTATTTAGGCTAAAGAGAGATTCTTGCTTTTTCAGTTACTAACAGTAAAATTCAGTTGTAAACAAAAAAACCCCAAACTTATGTGTATTTAAAAAAAACCCATTTCTTTAGTTTTTAATGAGGTCATGAATAATTTGCTTTTATGGGTAATTATTTTAGTATTTCTAATTTTACTTGTCTGATTATAAGTATTGTGCATTTGTATGCAAATATATGCAGACGTGCATGAATATGACTATTAGTAGAAATAAATATAAGTGCAAAATATATATAAAACGTTTCCCAGAATTATTAATTTAAATCTAATTTATTTCATGAATGTTCATGTGACTTGATTCTTTTATTTTTTGTTAAAAGAAAATAAATGATAATTATCCAAACAAAGAGAATGCATAAGAAAGTTATTCATAGATAATGTATTTTATTAAAAAGTCTCTGTGGAAAAAAAAAGTTACAGTAATATATTTTTCATGTGTCTATTTACATGTGTATGGAGAAAAAAAATATACATAGAAAAAGAACCAGAAATGATAAAATGCCAACATAATATGGGGACTTTTAACATTTCACAAGAACTCTAGAGTAATAGAATGATCTTTTTGAACCTGGAATACTGGTGAATAACTGCATTAAGTATTAAATATCTAAAATCTTTTTAAAAAAATACAATTTTTGAAAGACAAAGCTCATATATCTACATGTATTAAAAACAACAATAAAGTTTGGACTCTGAAGTGCACCTTCGCAATCTGACAGAATTCCAATCAAACCAAAAACCTCTCTAATGAGGACTAGAAATAACACGTATTGTTTTGAAAACAGCATTAGAACTGTTTATCTCATCAACCATTACCATTGAGTGGAAAGTTACAGTTTAAATGGGGCACAACAAAAATAAGATGCTGAATGAAGCTGCTTGTTGAGTAGAATTCAAATGTTTCACTGTGCAAGGCCTTACAGTGGGAGGCCCAGTGTGTGTACAAGGCCTTACAGTGGGAGGCCCAGTGTGTGTACAAGGCCTTACAGTGGGAGGCCCAGTGTGTGTACAAGGCCTTACAGTGGGAGGCCCAGTGTGTGTACAAGGCCTTACAGTGGCAGGCTTACAAAGTCTGCAGAATAAGCCAGCAGTGGGTGTGTGCAAGTTCAATGTGCAGGATACATGAAACAAATCTTAAAAGTTAAAAACTGGCTGGGAATACTTTTGCCTGCTTTGTTCATCATGACGTGTACAATATATTGGTATGCTTGCCATTTATACAAGAATATTTATACAAGAATATACATTGTGTTTATAAAACAATTTCACAAAATAGATGGGTGAGAAAAAATTTGATCACCATGGCAAAATTACTAGCTGTACTTTAATTATTTTTAAAAGAAATATTATAGTAGGCCATTTTGATATTTCTTTTAAAAATAATGAAAGTACAGCTAGTCAGTGATTAATGCGAGTTCAAAGAATGCAATATTGGATTCATTGTGAATTGTATAATGATACCAGGTCATGTTTAATGTGAGGCTAGTGCATGCACAGTTGAGACTACAATCTGCACTTGTTTATCTTCATGAGTGCATGTGCTGTTTGCCTGCCTTAAATATGCATCAGTTGTCATCATTTGTTGTCATCATTTTAAGAATGCCCTTAACAAAATGGACAGAAAGAAGATTCCTTCAGATAAAAACAGTATGAGCACAAAAAAGAAAAGACTTGTTTTGACATTAAAGCAAAAATTGGTGTGACCGAACAACAAGGTCATAGTTGTTCTAAAATTTCATCATGTAAGCTTACCTATAGAAATTATATATAGAATGTTTTTGTTTTATTTTGCTTTCTATAACTATTCTGTGACATTGTTAACAATAAATTTAAAGTAAATTCTTCTTATCCTTCACTGTAATATACACTTATGCTGAAAATTTGTCATTGGCTATTTCTGTGGAGCTGGAACCAATTATCATATTTTATATATACATGTTAATTATAGCTTTGAATAATGCAACCAATTCATGGGATTCATTATCAGCAAGACCCAGCTGTATAATATATTCAAATTTAACAGAAATATTTATTTTTGCTACACAATCATAATCAAATTTATGTTTCCTGGATAGAAAATATTTAAAAACCAAAGTGTCTGTTAATAGTCTCAAATAAACAAAACAAATAATAATAATAAAGTATAGACATGAGGATAAAATGTAGGTATTCACAAACTATGTTTATAATGATTCCAGCATGGCAAGCCTGATGGCAGAAATGTATTAATATTAGGCCCAGAAAAGCAAACAGAATTAACTTTAAAAATGACAACTGAAGTACAGAGAAATATGAGTAAAAAAATTGTTATATGTTATACAATGAAAATTATCACAAAAAAAAGAAAAAAGAAGCAAATTCCACTTCCCTATAAGAATGAACAAATGAATTTTTAAAAAGCCAAAGTCAAGATTATACTGTGATATAATTTAGGAAGAAAAAATACAGACCAATATCAAACCAAATGCAAAAGAACTACACTAATCAAAATAGAAAAACACCACAGAATGACAATTTGTTAAACATGTGCACACTTTGGTTCAACCCTGGTAATCCTCAATGATATTATCATGTCAATTGCTTTAGATAGACATTTTCAAATTAATTACAATTTACCTTCTAGAATTTATGTGTGAAAACCCTGCTAACATTGGAAATGACCAACACATTCTTTTCAGATTAACAACAGTAATTCATATAATATTGAAAATATTTCTGTTATCTAATGTGTCTGAACAATAAAACAGTTGTACGAAGTTTACATATACATGGTAAAAGCATCATTATAAATGTTAACTGAACAAATTTGGGAGTTTATGTTTTGTCATAGGCAGAGATGATGAACAAGTGAAACTACCTTAGTAGTGAAAGTTTCCCCTCCAGTCCAACCCCTATTAAGCAATAGCCTTTCAACACTTACTAATCAGAGCTTACACAATGCAAGTTTCCCTTCCAGTCCAACTCCATTATTTTCATCAAGAGACCTTAAACACTATCTTTTAATCAGAGCTTACAGTTCAACCCCATTATTCAGTGAAAGATCTTTAAAGTAATATCTTCTAATCAGCTTGCTGATTTACCTTAGGACAATGGCCACTTTAGACTTCGAAATCATGCAATATATAACAGATTTTGTGGTTTCATATATTTTGTTTTAAATATTACCAACAAAAAAAAAAAAATATATTTTTAACAGTATTGTTTAAAAATCTTTATGATTCATTTCTTTACCCATGCATAAAATACAGACACATGAATTGTATAGATACAATAAACAACAATAATATACATTTTAATATATATAACAATAGGTTATCATTTGCACTTCTTAACACAAGATACAAATGATGGTTAAATCACAATATTTCTCTTATTATTGACTATATATATTTAGCCAATTAGAAAAAAGCATCCATGTTAATTACAATATGCTCAAATGGAGGAAATACATAATGATGTATTATAATTTAGTTCAGATGCAAAGTTCACTGGACTCGGAAAAGAATGGTATACATTTTATTGGAATATTTATCAAGAGTGGATGGATATAGATGGTTAGTAAGACCAGAAAAGGGAGGTACTAGGTGTGTCAGAAGTGACAAGGATGGCCATCACCACCATAAAATTCTATAAGAACATCTATATAAATAAAATTTCAGCACCATTTGAATACAATGCAAACATTTCATAGAAAATTCTTGCCTCTAATTTGAGCTTGAGCTGAACAATTTTTAAAATTTTATTTTTTTTGTATAATTTTTTGTTATGATAAGGTGAATGTAACCATTTTGTTCTCTGTGCATAATAGCCAAAACATGAAATGTAACATCACAGTTTAGCAAGGCTTTATAGTATCACGATAGAAAAGTCATACGATTAAATTGTTTAAAAGTCTGTAATCATAAAGTATAGGAACTTGCGAAGAATTCAGTTTATTAGCTTTCAAAACAACAAAAGGAAAATGCTGCATAGTTCTCTCTGATGCCTTTTAAGAGGACAAAAGAATTTCAGTGTCATACACTGAATACTTGACCAATAAAGAACTCTGCATGCTAAATTGCCCAATTCAGTGCTTAATCTAGAGCCAAGAGCCACAAGAGTGCATGAATGTTTGTGACATCTAGAAAGTGCAAATTAACCAGCTTAAATAAAACAAAAATCTATCTTTCTGGAGATAAATAAGCAAATACAGCAAACAAAAAATGCATAATCAAGGCCTGGATTTTTCTACTCCGGAACATTTAAATAATTTGTTTGTTTTTTTAGAAATCAGTTTACAGCTTACTTTGTGGACAGTCTAGCACTCAGCCTATAAAAGAATATCAAAAGAAATTACAAACAATTCTAGTATCAGAACAATTGCTTTCAAAAGCAAGTAATTACCAAATATATTTGTTTAATAATATAGTCAAATAAACAGGAAAATAAAATCATCTTAAGAATAAATTTCTTTTTAAAAACAATATTTATGACCCACCCCCAAACATTTAAATAAACCAAGCATTGCTGCTATACATGTTTAGATAAATATTAACTTCTAGTGCATTACTGTGAATAATTTCAGAAACAAACAAACCTATTAACAAGATCACACATAAAGCAAATGAACGTGAAAACAAAAAACTGTTCACAATGAAAGACAGGTGCAAATCACTGTCTTGGCAAAAGTGACAGCAAAATTAGACATTGCAGCCAGGATTGGAACCATTGTTAATGGTAAATCTGGGAGTGAATGAAAGACTGTTTGTTACAATATTTTTTGTCTGTTAATTCGTTGAGAAAGAAATTGTGCAAAACAAAACAAAAAAATATACTGAAGGCATCATATTTGTTTAAGAAGAAAATACTGAAATAAACTACAAATTGCAGTGGAATCATGATCAAGCCAACTAATTTTAATGCAATCAAAAGAAGGCGGTGGGTGTGAGTAATAAAGACTACGATGGTGGGAATACTATGACCAAAATATGTACACAAACACACTCATCCTGTATATACAAAGAATATCATTGTATAAAACTGTACAAACAAAAGTAGCCAGTCTCCTGTTCCTCCCAGAGGCAAAGAAAGAAATGCAAGTAATGGTAACAAAAGCAAATCAATATTAATGCTAGATGGTCCCATTAAAAAACAGACACACCCCAGCTATTTAGTCATCCCTACTATCGTAGAAACTTTTGTCACATTAAACCACGGACATATTACCTACTCAGTCATGCTTGCTACTGTAGAAAGAGACACCATAATTATTTATGTTGCAATTACTTTGTTTTTATCAGTGCATGTATTCATTGCTATGCAAGCAAGTGTCTAGCATCCAACTTTAAAGATACCCCCCCCCTGTATATGTGCATACTAAATGTTGTCCTGTCAGCTGATAGCAAACAAGACCATGATCCGTTTTCTTTTCTTTGTGTGTTACTGCTGCACATTTTGATGTTCAAAAATGTACTCTACAAAGATAATCATATTTTAACAGTGTTATGGAAAATATCAAAATATTCCAACAGTGAAAGTGTGATTTGAAATAATGATCTACCAAAATTTATCAAAACGCCCACACATACAGACAGGTAGATGTTATTGATGTGGAAATTCATGTTCCGTTGAAAGTTTTCAGCACAATGACACAGTTCTTGTTAAATATACTGTAATCTTGCTGGATACTAGTAATAGTTTTTGAAAATATATCTAACAGTGTGTATCTTGCAGGACACTATATTCCGTCACAAGACTGGACCCTAAGTGTAGACATTTACTCTCGTATTAAGTAGAAAGAAATGCTAAGTAGACATTTACTCTCGTATTAAGTAGAAAGAAATGCTAAGTAGACATTTACTCTCGTATTAAGTAGAAAGAAATGCTAAGTAGACATTTACTCTCGTATTAAGTAGAAAGAAGTGCTAAGTAGACATTTACTCTCGTATTAAGTAGAAAGAAGTGCTAAGTAGAAAGAAATGCTAAGTAGACATTTACTCTCGTATTAAGTAGAAAGAAATGCTAAGTAGACATTTACTCTCGTATTAAGTAGAAAGAAATGCTAAGTAGACATTTACTCTCGTATTAAGTAGAAAGAAATGCTAAGTAGACATTTACTCTCGTATTAAGTAGAAAGAAATGCTAAGTAGACATTTACTCTCGTATTAAGTAGAAAGAAATGCTAAGTAGACATTTACTCTCGTATTAAGTAGAAAGAAATGCTAAGTAGACATTTACTCTCGTATTAAGTAGAAAGAAGTGCTAAGTAGACATTTACTCTCGTATTAAGTAGAAAGAAGTGCTAAGTAGAAAGAAATGCTAAGTAGACATTTACTCTCGTATTAAGTAGAAAGAAATGCTAAGTAGACATTTACTCTCGTATTAAGTAGAAAGAAATGCTAAGTAGACATTTACTCTCGTATTAAGTAGAAAGAAATGCTAAGTAGACATTTACTCTCGTATTAAGTAGAAAGAAGTGCTAAGTAGACATTTACTCTCGTATTAAGTAGAAAGAAGTGCTAAGTAGAAAGAAATGCTAAGTAGACATTTACTCTCGTATTAAGTAGAAAGAAGTGCTAAGTAGACATTTACTCTCGTATTAAGTAGAAAGAAGTGCTAAGTAGAAAGAAATGCTAAGTAGACATTTACTCTCGTATTAAGTAGAAAGAAGTGCTAAGTAGAAAGAAATGCTAAGTAGAAAGAAATGCTAAGTAGAAAGAAATGCTCTGAACATCTGGGGGATATGTAGTATCACATATTGATGAATTATACACAATTCAAATGTCCCATACCATTGTTAAATAAGGAATGCATGTGTGAAGGCCAAAGTACATGAAGAATTTTGTGTTTCAAGCTATGAATTTTTAAATATGTACATGTGGCTGGCTATGCACAATATCTGTCTATTGAGTAACTGCTTAAACCTAATGGAAATATACAGGAATGAATAACTAAAGAATATTTTAGCCACAGTTGGAAAGAAGCCCAAAAGACAAAACAAAACTCTTTAGATTTACTATGGTAATAAGAGTTATCAAAAACTGAGCATTCAGACAGTTTGAGTTAATTTTCAAAAAACTGCTTTAATTTTGATAAGCAAATGCTCCCTATCAATCAATACTATTGTATTCTGTTACACAACTGAAAAAGTGTAGTAGTTAAGCAATGTTGCTATTCTATCAGTTTTGACAATATATAAGTTAATCTATTTCAGTTGCTAGTTAATATACCAGGCACAAGTTGGCAGTAATTTTAAAGAAATTTAATCAGGTCTTATATGAATATTATTTCTTTACATTAATAATCACCTGCACAATGGCTCACATCTGTAAAAAAATTACAAACAACTTTATTTATGTAATTTCACACTGACATAGATTTTAAAATCTTTTCCTGTTGACGTTCAAAAACAATTTTGATGTAGAACAAATTTTGATTTAGTTTTGTACTCAAATAGCAAACAGAAAAGAAAAAAAAAATCAATGGCATGGGTAATTGGTCTAACAATAAATAATTTTGAAGATGTGCCTACAAATCTTTGATGAATAATGGTGTATATAGTTTTGACATAAAGAAACATTTCTTATGCATTTCATGTAATTACATTTCATGGCAGTAACCCTATCTGATAATGCCAAGATTAAAACAGACATGAAATGCTAGTAAAAGCTTTTCTGAACATTTTAAACATTCACATTCTATACTAGGGTCATTTATTTACTTGCTGGGCAAAGAATCAAGATCGGTGATCTACATAAAATAAAACAACAAAATATCAACATTTTATTAGATATAATTTGTATTTCACCATTCCAGCTGAGTTGAATAAGCATTACAAAAACGACAAAACCCTTTAGTGGTTCCCCAGAATCAAAACAAATATTGTTACATGAGAAAATAATCATATATATACTAAAAAAACTGCCACTATAAAATTCTCAAGCCAAAATTAGGTAGACTAAAGTGAAGTCATCTTTAGAGTTTAACTTACTCAAATGCAACTATATGCACTCAACAAAAAAGTACAAAAAACAAGAAAGGGAGAGAACAAGGACAATTTAAGTGATTTCTCCTGCCATTCCGTTTAATGACTGCATGCCCCACTGTCAGCTGAGATGGGGAAATCTGCTTTTACATTCTCAGTTCCCATGTGCCTCTCACAGTGTGAGATCTTGTAGTGCTGAGCAATTCTCATGAATAGTGTTTCCACTTTTGAAGAAAAATTTAAAATATCAGAACAAAACAAAATTGTTGATTACTGAAAGTTGCAGACGTATTTTATTGACTAAGTCTGTGGGTCTGACTTTTATCTGAAGTGCACTTCATTTTCTGCTTTTAAGTCTGTAACTCCATCTTGTCAGCAAATCCAGCAAATGTACAACATAACTTTCTACATTCCATTGTTTTCTTTTTACAAACAGCAATTTCAAAGTTACCAAGACAACAAAAGTGCCAACAGAGAATATGATACTAATGAACTATTGAAAACTTTGCCTTCTGACTGACTGGGAGGTGAGCATGCTTTTGTATAGATGTATTTTTGATCTGCTTGTAACACTGACAGATGAATGCAGTTCTGAACACTGCTCAAAACACTCAATCATACTTTCGACCTATTGTCAAGTCATTAAATGGTCAGTGACTAAAAATACAAGCCATAACTTTATGTAAGCAAATTCAATAAAACTGAGTATTTATTTTTTTTGTATATTGTAGTAGCAATTCTCATTGTATTGATTTATATAATTTTCTCGAGTTGCACTCAGGAGTGCTACTTGATAAAATTATATAAATCAATACAATGAGAATGCTATTTAAACTCTTTTATATATATATAGATAATTTCAATGTCAACAGTCAAACCTCTGGAAAGAGAGCAACTTAGCAAACTTTTGAATCAACAGTATGCTGGCACATTTTCCTGGGGCTGAGGAGAATTATTTTCAATAGTGGGATAAAATATCACCAAAGAAAAGCAGATTTGGGAAACTTTAAGAATAATAACAAATTTAGAATAAAGAATGGCCATGTGTACTAACAAAGAGTAATTTGTTAAGGAAATTAATATTAATTTATGACTTTTCTTCATGCCCAAACAAAACATGCTGATAGTCATAAAAGACCAATACACTTATGTTCTCAGTTCACGTCATGCCCAAAATGTACGGTGTGGATGAAATTCTTTCCTTGTTGACACAATATTGTAAACACTGGCTAGTACATATTGCTTGTTTAAATTTGTAAACATTGGCTAGTAAATATTGCTTGTTTGAATGTGTAAACATTAGCTAGTAAATAAATATTGCTTGTTTCCTTATAAAAAGTTTTTTTCATTTTCTCAAGATTGTGCTGTTATAAGTCCTCATCACCAATTCCCTCAAAGGCATCATTCTCCGTGACAGCTTCTTCTGCAGACTTCCCATTAAATTTGGCTGATTTGTCCTGAAATAATAAATAATAAAATTAAACTTGTTAACTGTGAACCTTAATTTCCTTTTTGAATCAAAGATAATAGCTTTTGAGCTTTACCTGTGCGTGCGTGCATGTGTGTGTGTGAGATGAACCAAACTTTAAAAAAAATAATAACTGCAAACATGTCTGCTCCACTGAAAAAATGGTTAGAGAGAAAACAGTAAAGTGCGTATAAGCCCTCAAACTAGAAAATTTAGAGAGAATTGAAACTTAAGAAGGGTTTTGGCAAATCTTCAGAATTATAAAATTATGTTAAGAGAAATTTGAAAAAAAATTCTGAACTAGATTTTAAATAACAGAAATGAAGACATATAAAACAAACACTTCAGTAAGTAAGAATGAATTAACCAACTCTGTATTTATAATACTTGAAATAATAGCAAAATTTCCTTCACTAAGAAATATCTTGTAAGTGTTATCAATGTATCTGTTCTTGCACTGGTCAGGCAGGTAAAATGTATTCAGCATAGTGGTGCTGATAGACTAAATTCCCAGTAGCTGATATGTTGGTGCTAAAAGACTGCAAATCCATGGTAGCTGATATGTTGGTGCTAAAAGACTGCAAATCCATGGTAGCTGATATGTTGGTGCTAAAAGACTGCAAATCCACAGTAGCTAATATGCTGGTGCTGATTTACATGCATAGTGTCACATGAATATCAATTAAAGAATAATTCACTTATTTATTTACTGTCTGGCATGTCCTGTTCATAATGTTACATAACTGCATAGCCTTAATTCCTATTAAGCTGAGTTAATCAGTTATGTGAGCAGAAGTGTTATGGACCATACCTTATACTACTACTACTGTGTGTTAAACACAGTTAAGTACAGAGTATAAACTAAACCCATGTATGCATGAAAGCTGCATAAACAACAAAGGGAATTAAACCAAATTTATTATGAAGAGTTTAAACATTACATTTGAATATTTGCTGTCAGGTAACCAAAATTCTTCTTAAATTTAAGTTAATTTGACTTCACAAGGATTTAAGTTTTCATCTTTTAAATTTATTCTATAAAATTCACAAACATACCATAAATCATAAAATGACATCATTTTTTAATATTTAAAAATGTAATATTTAACAATAATCAACAAAATACAATCTATGCTACTTTAAAACACACACTCATACACAGTTAAAGTTATGATATTTCTGAATTAAGTAATATTAAAGCAATTCTAAAAGACTGATTACTGTCAGAGCAGCTAATGAAATAGAAAGTAAAGACTGCATACTGGAAATTAATCTCAGACACCTGAGCTAGCACTAGCCAAGCACTAAGAAAGCAACATACACGCATTCCAGAGTGACTACAAGCAAAGCCACCCAACTATTTATAATAGAAACTGGATTATCAGACCCACATATCAAGAGTATGTTCCAAACCTCAGTAGTGGGCTATTTTTAAAATTTAGGGATAACTAAAAACATAGTATTTTGCTCCATAGTATTTAAATGTGCAACATAATAACTGGTGAGCTACCATTCTTCCAAAGCAAGTTTAGGCACATAATTCAACAGTCATTGGATATGTGGAGAAAAAGTCAGGAAAAGAATACTAGTTCTTTTAATAAATTGTTATTCATATATTTGTTGTTAGTCTTGCATAAAGCTGCAAAGTGGAAAGTAACCGTCAAGCACAGTGTTAAGGTCACTGGTCTGATATACTGCTGTGTTGTATCTAGTCAAAATGTTTGATAGTGTTAAGAGATGTAAACTGTACTGAAGTTGCATGTTATGTTCAATGATGTTCTTGCCACAAATCAAGTACAGAGTTTAGTGGTTCTATCTGTTGTGTAAAAGGGTTGTTGTCTGTTGCTCATCAAGCCTAGTGGTGTATTTGATACAAGTATATACCAGAGCAACAAAACTTAAAACACTTTACAGATACAAATTACTAAAACAATTAGAAAGCTGAAGCTTCAAGTAAACAGCCTTAATCAGAACATCTACCAAAAAAGCATTTTGGACAAACAATGTAAAAGTATCCGCCTTTTGTTAAATGAACAACTTTTACCTTAATGGACTGTGACTGACAAGTATAGTATTAATTAGTTGAAAAGAATAAGAGTCTTTATGCAGTGTAGTATAAATATTTACATTGCTTACCCAATTATTTTTAACACCTTTATTCTTTTTTAAAAAGAAATCTGTACACATTTCAATGGAACTGGATAACATTTCTCCTTTCATAAATACACACGGAGCTCAATGGCTAAGAAATGGGCACCATTCAGTAGGCTATAATGGTCATAGTTTATGAGGAAAATAGCACAAACATACACCACAAGATACTCAAACAAAACAAATTTACAACATTCTTTTTTAATATAACCAATGTGGAAGAGCTCAATTAGAAAAACAAAACCAACACAATGCACATAAAAAACCCCAAAACAATCAGTTCATTTAAAAATAAGCAAGCAGAAGTACGCTTATTAATACTAATTTTAACAACAAACTGAAGTAGTTAACATGCTTAATGCAATAATATTTAATTAAGAATCAGAATGATAGACAACTGAATGAAACAAGTAACATGCATTGTCAAAGATCAACAAAGTGATAAGGCACAAAACAAGCAAGCAAACAAACAAACAGTAAACTCTACAATTACATAACAGCAATCTGAAAAGCGAAGTAATGAATCAAAAACTATTTAAGGTCGAAAGGAGTGTAATGGAGTGAAGACATGAGCACTGGATCTTTAAATAAATATAAAATCAAATATTTATATTCCCAAAATATTACACTGAAACACTGAGTGAAATACACTAACAACTATAAAATGTATTTCACTCAACTATAATATTTGTTTTCAAAAAGCCCCAAACTTACAACCTTTTACTTCACATGTTTCAATAATCTCAATTTGACTTGAAACATAACTCATTCTATCCATAAGGCTGAAAAACTCAACCAATGAACAGGTCAAACACTTCTTACTGTAAACAGATTTCTGGTAATTTGATTTCATTTTGGAAACTGGGATAATATGTAAAAACATGGTATTATTTTATACAATTATGTAGATAAATAGTAGTACTCTATAAAAGCAAGACAGAAAATATGCTAAATTATATAACAGAGGGGAGATCCCCATTTTATGTCTCCCTGCACAAATGGAATCAAATTATTGAAGAACGCTACATAAAATTTCCTCCAAAAATTATGACATGAATTTTCAAACAGACAACAGTCCTTATGCTCACCTACCATTTTTTCATATGCTTTTGCTCAAACACCCACAATGCATCTCCTGCTATGCAAACTCATTCAGTCTGCCACTGTCTGTAATAACCAGTGCACAATATGCCTGGTTCTTTCTGTTGTTTTCTTTGTGATTGTGTTCACAAATTACTGCCCTTGTTGCATTTGTGAAGAAAAAGTTAAGTTAAAGAAGTAAAATGTCTAATAGCACTGATCTTGAAGTGACATTTTAAAACAATTTTTCATCACAAGAGGGGACAATAATCTCGAAGTGACATTTTAAAACAACTTTTCATCACAAGAGGTGTCACGTCTAATAACACTAATCTTGAAGTGACATTTTAAAACTTTTCATCACAAAAGGTGACACATCTAATAGCACTAATCTTGAAGTGACATTTTAAAACAATTATTCATCACAAGTTAAAGAGGTGATCATGAGAGTCTTTGCACAAGCTCTTCAGATTTCTGAAACTATTTTTGCACTTAGGAAAGTGTGAAGGAAACTGATAAAAAGTTTCTTAGCTCACTCAAGCATATGAAAGTAAAAATTACACAGAAAACTAGTAAAGTGATGATGATAAAATTCACTGATATATATGACAGAAACAATTTTAATTAAAAAACACTGTTCATAATTAATTCAGTAATGTTTCTTTATCAAACAAGCAACAGGAGACATAAGCAAACACAAACTCATGCTCAAAATGGCATATTTTAGTCCATATTAACCCCTACATATGAAATGTCTTAAGGGTGGAAATTCCCTACTTAAAAATTCAAGTCCATGTTAGCCATTATTTCTGAGGGGTGGAAATTCTCACTTAAAGGGGTACTGCATAAGTCACCTTTTCCAGTACCAATTAGCCACATAAAAACCAGTACTCTTGCCCTAATCTGTAACTATAGCTACATAACTAACTTGACCAAAAACGGTTCTGCTAAGCAAATTCCTTGTTTTACAAGCATCCTGGCAGTTATGAGCTTGACATTAATGCCTATGCAACAAGCACTCTGGATAGAATGAGTTAAAATAGTGACAGATAATGTCATAGTTTTGTTAAGAAAACTGATTTTTTAAATTATTATCTGCAGTCTACATCTGATATCAATATTTTTTGTTACACTTCTATACCAACACATACAAAGTTCAAAAGAAATCATTTTAGCATATTATTTTAACTATGCTTCATACAGGCTCAAATAGAAGGATTTAGTTTTTCCAAACTACAAGCAGAAACAAACGCACAACCTCCAGTAAACTATAAGGTTGTAATTAGAAAGAAAGCAAACCAAATTACTAAAGTTTTACCAAGTGAAGACTTGTTTTCTCTGGAACTTCAAGTGGATAATGTGCTGCCTGTGTATTTGATAAAGTGATATAACTTAGGGTACAAAACATATAATGACAAACATGCCATTAAACATTTCTGCATTGGCACATCATCATTAATTAAACATCATTATAACCAAACACAACACTCATATACATATATCTTTACCCCAATCTGGATAAAGCTATATTTCATTAAAAAAATTAATACATTAGCTAAGAAAAAGATAGGTGCTCTACTCTTCCTTTGGAAAAATAGTCCTCAATTAAAAATTATTCATGATGGTTTTCCCATCTCATAACTGCTTTCTTAACAGACCTAGCATATAAGTTTACAAGCACACAGATAATGGTTTAAAGGTATAAGAAAACACTAACATTTGCATCCTGTATGTACACAAAAATACAGAGCAAACTTTACTACACTCCATTTGCAGAATACTATTGAAAGACAATACTGAATTCTGACATGTTACCTCTATGCTGCCTGAAGATGGATCCCTAGTCAACACAGAAAATGGTGATTTGGAGCCTTTCTGAGCGCGTTGCTGTCGTCGCTCTTGAGGCTGTATTAAACAGAGTGGATGAAAATACAAATTAGTTTTCTAAACAACACCACTTATAAAAATATATTTATATAGCAAAGGGAATATTTTGCAAGCAAAAATGCTACAACACAAAATCAAATAATAAAGAAATAAGGTGATTAAACAAACAAATGCACTTTGATCTTCATGGTAAAGCTGTAAAAAATATGATACATAAGATATATTTCACAATACCTTTTTGATTTTTTTCCCTTGTTTTTTTAGTAACAGTTCATCCACCATGCTTTGTAGACACATACTCAGTAGCATGGCCTGAAACATGAGTGCCAAACATTTATTCAATTTTCCTTGATCAATTTTTCAAATCACAAGAAAATATCCATTACCTATTACAATTTCTAATTTTGGGATTGTTCAGTTTTATTTATAAAAAAAACAACCCTCCTACCACATCCCACACACAAATTATAAGTAGGTAAGACCACTCGCTATATGGAGACTGGAGACAACGTCACTTTTTGACATGAATTCACTCTTTTTCAAAACTGTCTATCTCGGTAATTAAAAGAAAGAAATGGTTGGAAATTGTTTTAAAATAAAGGAATCTTCCAACGTTAAATATAAGTTTTGTTTGTACATTTGAATGACGTATTTATTACGTTTTGATCGATAAACTCACAGTCAGTAAAGCGTACTGAAGTACCCGTGGCAAGATTTGAAAATGGCTTACCTCCGACATTGTTTTTGGGTATGCTCACATAACACGTTCTAACTCTTCCGTTATTCAACCAATAAAAATAAATCTTATATCAACGGAAAGCTAAGATAATGACCTTTAACATAAGCATCGGTTCATTTAATTTTTAAAAATTTTTACTGTAGAAAATGATAGTCCAAATTGTGTTTTATGTTTGACACATTATAACTTTGGAACCCATTATCATCTGTCAGCCTTCTTTATATTGCTGAAAAGGTCATCTTTTGCCCTTTAAAATGGTATATAATATGAACAGGAAGTCTCTATAACGGAAGTGTTAGTGGCAATGAACGCAGGAAACCCTAATAGTTTTTTTCGCACCCATACCGAAGTTGACGAGAGATCGCCATCTTGGACCAGACGTGTATTAAAATGGATCAACTAGACAACATTTTGCTTTAAGTTTTAACAAAACTATTAAATTTCATCAAAATATTGCTACAGTAAAACGATCATTCATTATTTTTAGGTTACGATTTGTTAGAAAGTTTTATTTTGATCACTAAATATTGGCCTTTTAAAATATTGTCGCAAGAGGGTGATGATTTGTTATGACAAACAGCTTATATTAAAAACAATCCTATACACAAAATACAGAATGGAAATGATTAAATGATGATTCATGATGAGATTGAATTTTAAAAAAAATATATTAACTAATCGGCGATATTTTAAATTAATTTTATAAAGCACCGATCCAAAATAAAGAACGACAACTCTTAATGCTGAAGGATTTTTGTCTGTGTTCGTCTGTAGGTGACCAGTACTTTTAATTATTTTACTATAAACAGGACCTTAAGAAACAATCTAGTAAATGATAATTAGAATTTGTCATTGAATGAATGATCAGGGTTAAGATATATATATATATAATAATAAGTGTACGAGTCAAGTCAGTGAGTGAATCGATGTTGGTAAAAATTGAGATCAGGACAATGATGAGTAACATGCTACTCACACTACAGACATACATTATACACTAATATAGTAGACATATAATAAGTAAAATTGAAAGACTTTAGCTTTCAATTTTCAAGATATTTTTAGAATGTTAATGTCTTATATTATGAAACAAATAGACACCTATTAAAAATAAAGATACTAATAATTACAATTGCTGTTGAACTACAAAAAAGTAAACTGTAAATAGTAACAACTAACACTAATAGTATTTTATTAAATTAAAGAGCATCAGTTTCGCTAGTTTTGAACTGTTTTTTTTTTAAATTGTTAAAGCACATGCATACATTGTAAAAATATAATTTTTGACTTTATTTAGTTAGAATGATCATGCTGTCAGTTACAGAAATTAGAAACATTGCATTATAATAAATGTTTCATTTTACCTTTTTTCCTCTTCAACAAGTGTGTGGATTTATTGCATGAAACTACATTTTTGAGATGTTATATTATACAAAAAGATTGTCTAAAACTTCACCCTGTAAATGTCTATATTCTAAAGAGCAAGTATACCAAATTTGGATGATGTACATGAAGTAGTTTTTATTTTATAAAATTCAAAAAAGAGACATTTTATTTAGTTTTTGACCACTTGCCATTTGAAAATTTACACAAAATGCTAATTTGACAGGATTGTATTTCATTTTCTATGCATCTGTGATCCTTACAAAAAAATCAGCTATGTATTACAGAGAGTTGAAATAGTAAAGATGAGCTATGTATGTTTCATAGTTTTTGTTCTGTGGTCATTTCAAACGGGTCTTCTGTGTTTTTCTGCAATTTACGCCAAACTTTTTTTCTATTAAAGCTAGAGCTCCAAAATTTTGTATGCAAACTTACTTTGAGGTACATAACATAACCTGCAAATATCAGCTTATTTGGCCAGACTTCAAAATTTGAGTGGTCTTACCTATTATAAGCATCTAAATGAAAAATGAATGCATACAATTTGTTATTTAAGCGACAAAAATTTACTCACTACCATTAAACCTATCAAAGAAAATCCAGAGCATAAAGTTTTCTTTACTTAACAATTATCATAATTTTAATAGCTAAATGTCATTTGAGAATGAGTATGTTTTGGGTCCTGTTAGAGCAAGCCAAAAGAATACAAAAAAATTATGTAGTTAAAATAGAAAATCCAAAATATCTCCAAACTATGTGTGTAGGAAATTTTTTCCTTCTGTATGCTTCCTTAATGTTTTCTGGTATTTGTGTATGATGCCTTATATGTTTGTCTGGATTTTATTTAGATATCAGGGGAAAATGTTTCTTTGTGCAGGATGCCTTTTACATTGTTGGTTTTTTTTAATAAAGGTAATTTGGGAAAATGTTCCGTTTTGCATGCTGCCACATATAATGATTTTCTTTTCCATAGACTTATTTTTGGTGACTTTCAGTAAAAAAAAAAAAATAACGAACTTTAAAGATTTTAGCAAAGTAATCTTTAACTGATGACCATATGGATTTGCAATGTATTAGTTTAAACAATAATAAAAGTTAAAATGTTGAAAACCTTATTTAAATTAAAGTAAAAATTAGGATTTTATTTGTGGTAGCACAAGTTTGAACTTGATAATGATTTTTCATACTTAGTCCTGTTTATGCTATCTATTGATAACAACTGAAGATTTTAATGCAAAACATTTGCCTTTTTCATAGAGCAACTCTTTCCTAAATCATGTTAAGAAAATATCATTTAAATAAACATCAACATTCCAATAATTCCACTCATTCTGAGACATCATCTTACCTGGTCAGTGACTAAGGTAATCCAGCGAAGATTATCTTTTGACATTAAGTACTCAAAAGACAGCTCAAGCTGCGGTGATCCGGCAGAGTTTGTATTATCAGAATCAGAGGGATACTGCCAAGGAATAAAGAAAGTTTACACTATTCATGCAACTTTGTAAGAATAAAATAAAAGAATAACTTTCTTTATGTCAAATTAACATTAATTATAAAAAAGATCCTAAGTAGGAACTATTAAAAAAAAGTACACAAAAAGCTAATCACCAATACATGGGCAAATCTCTACAGGAAATCTGTTTTTTTCTGATTGTCTCCCCTTTGAAGTCTGTGGTGCCCATGCATGAGCAGAGTTCTGATGGTGGTGTATGAGAGGTAACTCTTGACATTTGTTTGAACAATGGAAACAAAGCACATGATTGCATTTCCTAGTTCATTAAACCCCCCAAACAGTGTTAATTTGTTTTACACTTAGTATGCCATCAAAAATTTCAATGCTTTGAGTGCAAATCTTTAAAGCTCATCATGTGTAAATATTTTTACATTTAGTTTTAATGGCTAGTCATACATATCCCTGAATAGATATGTAGACTATTAGCAAATTATGAAAGTACACATCTTACAAACAAAAATATTCATAACATTTAGATATGGTGAAGGTAACATTATGTTAACTATTATAAAATAATTATTTTACAATTTATCTATACCATAAATCGTAGCTAGCTAGCTAAATAAATATAGATGTGTCTGTGTATCTGTGTGTTTCTGTAAAATGCTTTTAACATATAATTTTGTTTCTATATTAGATTTCTAAGAAATATGTAAATACACATGAAAAATTTGTACGTAAGTAATATGCAATAGAAAAAAAAACATATAACAAAGTTCATATTTACATATGTAACAAAAACAAACATATTATAATACAGTACTTTTATGCCATATTTTACATATGTAACAAAAACAAACATATTATAATACAGTACTTTTATGCCATATTTTTATCTCCTTGTCCCATTCTGATTTTGTATTGCCACACTTTTCTGAAGTCAGTATCTTTACTTCCCTAAATCAATACATGCTGGAAATACTTTTTTTATTTCAGAAATTGTTTGGTGTATAATACAATTGAAAAAAAAATCATCAAGACAATAATTTATTATTATTATTAACTAATATATATATATATAAAACTAAGAGGGATTTTGGTATTTTCATTATTTCCAAATTACAATGATAGGATTTCAAAAGTGTCATAATTTCTTTCAGATTAGAACTGCATAAATATCTTTTGATGGTAATAATAATGATTTAGAAACATAACTGAAGTAGTAAAATCAGCAGAAAAGGCTCAGTAAAACCCCAAACATTAGTGTTAATTTGTTTTACAATTGTTATGCCATAAAAAAATTTCAATAAATCTCGGCAAAATAGTCCAGGTTTGACAAAAATTGTTGCAAAAGCACCTCTACTTAGACAAAGAAAAGCTCATGATAGGTTAAATGTAGCCACTGAACAAATTACAAGGGATAAGAAGTGTACACAAGTGGTTAACAAATAAGACATTTTCGGTGGGGTTTTTATTGTTCACTTATAAATATTTCATTGAGTTTAAGAATTGTATGTTAGCATGTAGTTAACGAGTTGTGATGAACATTGTAAAGAGTAGTTTATTGCTGTTGCCAAAAAGCCAGTTGCTAAAGAAGAAATGTTGTTCATTTTAGCCGGTTCTGGGTCTGAAGATATACTGGTATCTGAATCCTCTGACATCTTGCACACCTATTTAGCACCAAGTTGGTCCTACTTGGAAGACAACCGCAACATGACGTCACATGCTGAAAAAGGATGCCATGGGCAGTTGGTGGTCTTTTTGGAAACTCTAGTTAAGTGTGCTCTCTCCAAATAAACTGATCAGTTGAATACAAACTTTATATGAATAATCGGGCATGACAGGAAAGACGAACTCATTGTATATTTTGCGATTCAGAAATTGATGTTCTTTATTTATAATTGTTATTAAATTTTACTTTGTTATCTTCACCCACGTTTGCATAATTTGTTGTGAATGGCGACTAGGAGCTGGTATGGGGGCAGAGCTGGAGGAATTAATATTGTAATTATAACTGTTACAAAGGGGGGGATAATGTTACCAGTCTGGGCATGTCAGCTGATTTATCTGTCAGTATGTCATTTGAATAATAGCCCAAATATCTGGCATATTAGTGGAAAGATAAATCAGGCTGTCTGGCTGTCGCTAGTATTGAAAGTGAAAGAGTCTGATACAGCGGAAGGGTCGTTAAATATAACCAGACACATGGCAGCAGGCAGCACACCATACTCTGGCACACTATTCTTACTCAGCATTCAAATTCTACCTCCTATATTCCATACTAATGGACAATACCTTTATATTCACAATAATGTCAAAAAACTTACTGTGGTGCTTATTCTCCAACATCTCATTCTGGTAATTTTGAAGCTGCCTTCTTTAATTTGATTCTGAAACAACAGGAAAAAAACAAGTAATAGGCTTGTAGTAAGCAATGACTGAAGAATCACCCATTACTACAATAGAAAAGTCCCAGTCAAAGTGTCTCTACCACCATGTTAAAATAATATCACATATAATGGACAATATATTGATAAAAATACTGTATAAAAACAACAGATGATATATTAATAAAAGTATTGTATAAATATAACAGACCTGTATTTGAACTCAAATAGCACCACATACAACTGACAATAAGTGATGCTGCAGTTCAGAATCTCATGTTTATTTAAAAAAAAAAAATTATGTCAGAAAGATTTTTCACTATATATATTTTTTTAAAGTACATACCCACCCACCACCCAGACTATCAAAGGGGATTTATGACTACAAATGGCTGTAGTGCAAAATTAATTTTAGTGTCTTTAGCCAGGTTTTGCCATGCAGCTTCACATATATTAATAAAAGTATTGTATAAATACATCAGACCTGTATTTGCACTCGAATAGCACCACATACAATTGACAATATATTAAATAAAAATACTGTACAAAAACAAAGACCTCTATTTGCACTCGAATAGCACCACATACAATTGACAATATATTAATAAAAATACTGTACAAAAACAACAGACCTCTATTTGCACTCGAATAGCACCACATACAATTGACAATATATTAATAAAAATACTGTACAAAAACAACAGACCTCTATTTGCACTCGAATAGCACCACATACAATTGACAATATATTAATAAAAATACTGTACAAAAACAACAGACCTCTATTTGCACTCGAAAGCTGAGCTCTTTCCCTCCAGCTGCCACGATGACACGAGTGTCTGGGCTTGGATAGTCTGTAGTGCAAGGCTGGAACTGCAGGTACCCATAGTATTTCAAGGTTCTGGCAAACCGCAAATACTGCAAAAGGCAATCACTGAAATAAATCTCCTGAATTAAATTATTCCCAGATGTTTACAAGGAGTTGATTGCTTCTCTAATCTCTCAGTGAATATTTTTTCACATTAAAAACAAAAAACAAAACCAAAATAAAAAAAAATAAAAATATATATATACACTCTTCATTATAAATTAAAAGTTATGTGATATTTTGTAAATGGTCCAAATTTATTTGTAAACTTTTTAGTTTGAAACTAACTGCATTTTTATCTAATACACATTCTGAAAACGTTTCACAGCCATAAAATAAACAAAGGAGAAACAATCAATTCACGCGAAAAATATCGACAAATGAGGAAAAAATAGACTGAAGAGTGCCAATCATCTATGTGGACTCGACAGTGAATGGATCAATACTGTCACACAATGTGAATCACAAATATAGTAATTACATGCAAGAGCAGAACATATCTGCAGTATTAACAAGAACAAAAACTTTAATAGCAATATGACTGCATCATTTTCATCATAAAAGTGGAAGAGAATTTTTCTTTTTTAAAGATTAACTAAGCAAATATAAAATTTAAAACATAAATATTCTTTATCAAAACATTTCTTTATGTGGGAAAAAAGTGCTAGATTTGTACCAGTATAAATAATAGAACATAATCCTTTGATTGGATCCATAAACCAAGTATAAAAAATAAAAAACTGTCAAGAATTACTTAATTGATCCAAGCTGTGAATTATTATCACCTTTTAAAAACTTGTTATTTTCCAATTTTACTTTGTTGTGGACAAAAACAAATCACATAATTCAGATTAGTTACAATGGAAGACAATAAATTCATAGCACTTATAGCAAGCATGTGGACGCAGCTTTGGAAGTGATTTATGCAGACAGAAGTACTCCCATAACTTTAGATATGATACACAGGCAGGAGTGCTTGTGACTTTGAAAGTGATATGTGAACAGGAGTGTTTGTAACTTTGGAAGTGATATGCAGACAGAAGTACTTATAACTTTGGAAGTGATATGCAGGCAGGAGTGCTTTGTAACTTTGGAAGTGATATATGGACAGGAGTGTTTGTAACTTTGGAAGTGATTTGCAGATAGGAGTGCTTGTAACTTTGGAAGAGATATGTGAAGAGGAGTGCTTGGAAAATACATGATACTGGAGAGGTTTCCATGTTGGAATAATTTTTGGTACTATTTGTTATGTTTCTATTGTTAAGATGTGTTATTCTTGAAGATTTTGTTGATCATGCTATTAAACAGTATTAATATTTATTTCCACAATGAATTAAATAACAAACTATTTATAAGTATTTGTACAACTAAAAAATTAAAAAAATAATTTGGAGCCATAATTATTACCCTATTCACCGCTGTATATAAACGTGAAATGAGTGATTTGTCCCTTACTGATCAGACTGAACAACTACATTGTGAAAGCTTGACTGGCATATGAGAGGAGTATTGCAAAACTGAAAATCATGGTGACAGATTCTGTGATACTGAAAGTCACTTATTTAAACAGCTGTTTCCATCAATGTAATATTCCTATTATTGGTAATAAAACAATTTCAAAATAAATTTTAAAAGCCCACCTCTCTCTTGGATCCTCGTTTTTGTAATGCTGTCAGATGATTTAGCTGCTCTTTTGTGGCCAAAACCCACTGTCGTTCAATGTCACTGATTGCCTTGAAACAAATGCAGAAACACTATCTGTTTTTAATCCATTTACTACCATTGCCAAAATGCAACATGAAGGAAATATGCAGTGCTGAAATTAAAGCTATTTTCTTAACTAGGACATAGGTTATGAGAGAAACAATAAATTTAAAAAACCAAAATAAAACGCCCATTTTAAATTAAGAAAAATATAAGAACTATCATTTAGCTTTAATCATTATTAATTCCTTCAGCATCCCATAATGTTAAAAGTAATCAAATACATGAGACAACAGTAGTGCCATCTGTATGAAAGTGGTTATTTAGTAATGAGTGTAGTAATTGACAGAGTGCAATGATTTGGCTTCTGATTAGACCAATTAAGCCAATTTTCAACCAAATGCTTACTGTTTAAAATATGCAACAAAGGTGTTCAAAACAAATTTTTATGTACTATCTTTCTCATGAATAACACACTCCTCTGAGATAAAATATACTGCTGCTGTTTCGTGATTCATTTCTTTAAAAAAGATTCTTCATGTTATGAATATCTAAGCTTGAGAGTCATTACAAGCTTTAGCTCAACAGAATTATTGGTGGAGCCTATCCATCTGTGGCCACCAAGTTAGTAAAAAAATATTTCAATAATTTTAAAATAAGGATGCAAATACATCTGATGGCTACAAATAAAACAGTTATTTTGCATTTAATCCATAATATGAGTGGCTCTGGAAATGATTGTTTTTTCTCTTCAGAAAACATGTAAAAAAATCTGATAAATTAGAAATGACAGGAATTTTACCTGAACATAAAGAAGATTCATTGTTATTTTGTTCTCTAGTAGATCATCGTCAAAAGATGAATCCCAGTAACTGAAACATATAAGCACAATTTTAAATATTTGATAAGTGACTGCCTATAGCACCTTCTTTTGAGTTTTTTAAAAACCAGAGGGTAACTTCTACAGAACACACCTATTTTAAATACATTTCTTCTAATGTGTCAACAGAAAACATCATTTTGTAAAACTAAGGGAAGTGATATAAATAAGATATCATTATGAATATAGGGAAATGGCAATATATATCACACCATATTTATACAAAGGAGAATAGCATTTACATTATAAAACATGGTGTTTAAAATTTACATCAAGGCCTCAATTTTAAAAACCAACCAAACAAGAAAGTAAAATGCGCAAATATGTAAGAAATAAGAAAGAAAGAATAGAAAAGCACAACTAGTTCGATGAGAGGGAGATAATCCTACATATTGCAAAAAGTGGAGGAAATCCTTTCATAAGAGAATTTCATTTGTCTCCCTCTGCTGTGTATGTAGCATTGTGCTGTCCAGAACACTTGCTTGGGCATCTTATAGGAAGGGAAGATAAACAAGAATTTAGAAAACCTAAAATTTTGTAAGAACTATTTTATTTACTTAAACATTAGATGTCCAACATACTCTTATTTCTATTTATAAGGCATTTAATGTGATCTTACCTTTTGCGTACAACAATTCTGTGAACACCAGTTTTGTTTGCTGTTCGTAAGGAAATAAAGGGTGCCTCAAAGTCTTGTATTTTTCGAACAACTAGATAGAAATACAAAACTCTACTGATAACAATCTGTATATAATAACATTATTAATGAAGGTAATAAAGGATCAATAAAACCACATTTAACATATCTATATTTCATATCATCTGCAACAAAATATATACCTAATCATCCATTTCTTGAATGAAATAAAGAAGAAAATATATACACTTATTATGAAAGCAAAAAACAGTTTGACGCTGAGTAAGTTTTGAAAGATATATAGAATAGTGAATTAATTCTTAAATTTTCTAATGTGCAACATATTAAACTACACTTTCCAATGAAGAATCATGTGATTCCTAAGTCATCTATATCATGGACAACCTTATTCACATCTATTTTCTTTCTAATAAATATATGCAATTTATGTAATTATCTGCTTAACCATGAATAAAAATAAGAAATTTATTTAATGGATTCTTTAGGATATAAAACACCCTGCTTGTAATAACTGCATTAGGAAATATAATATGTTGCTCTTAATAAATGCATATTTTTTATACCACATCAATATGTAAACAAACAAGTGATTGGATGCAAATTAAATGGAATACTAAAAAAAAATATTGAAAATATAGCTGAAACCTTTTGCCTAGAGTCTGCAAATTTCAGACTTTTTTTTTTCCTTTTTGAACAACTAACCTTTCCTCTAAATATAAAACACTTTTAAGACAATCAATAAAAGACAATGAATCCTGCTTAAGTACTTTAATTATTTCAAAAAGCTCTTAGATAATAGTCACTCATATAAATACATCCACAACCAGCATTTGCTTACTTGAATTGTCTCCTCTTGCTTCCTTTTTAACAAGGAAGAGGCCGAAGTAGTATACAAATTCGTTAGGTATTTCAATTTGAGATGCCACTGCCTGGTGAAATAATAAAAAAGAGTAGCATCTGAGTAAACAGTGTATTTATTACTAATACTAATATTATATTCCTTAAATTAAAAATTATTGAATATCCTATTATAATAATGTATTTCCATCATTTAAATGTGATAATTACCTCCAAAACATCATCTGTCTGGTCAGTTGACATAATGCTAACAGTAATTTTGTGCCCATTCATAAGAAATACATCCATGCTCACTCGTTCTGTTACTTCTTTTTGTGACTCCTGAATAAAGATACAAAGGTTAAAACAGTATAAATATATGAATTCTAATTGAAACACAATTTTAATTTTGCATTAAGAATATAGTTACACACTATAAACTCTCAATTATCCATTACTTTTGTAAAAGCAGCTAGAAAATTAACCCATTCCAATTCACCACCTTATCAGATGCAAGTGCAATAGAGCACAGGTCACAGACTACAACATAACATGTAAGTGAGTTGTACTAAAACGAGGGTCTAAGTATCAACAATAAATGTATTCAACAAGAAATAACGTAAGATGGCATGGTTACATATAGTGTTAGGAGTATATATAATTATAGCGCCTAATCATGACCATTTTGTGATGTAAGAGAATGTTAACTTTGAGTGGTCTAAGTATCAACAACAAATGTATTCAACAAGAAATAACGTAAGATGGCATGGTTACATATAGTGTTAGAGTATATATAGTTATAGCGCCTAATTATGACCATTTTGTGATGTAAGAGAATGTTCATTTTGAGTGGTCTAAATATCAACAACAAATGTATTCAAAAAGAAATAACATAAGACATGGTTATATAGTGTTGAGTTTATATATATTTATGTATATAGTTATAGCACCTAATCATGACCATGTGATGTCATACGAGAATGTTCATTTCGAGTCCTATGGCACTGTAGTGTTAGTTATTTGGTTCATTTGTATGAGTGAACTATAAATAATTTAAAAGAGAACACTGAAAGTTTCTGAGTGAACTCTAAAAGCACTTTGATTAAAACTCAAGTGAATTTGATTGAATCTTGAGTGAAGCTGTGCAGTTGTGACATTATAAATACATAACTTTAAGATCTCTAGGGTCTCCAATCACTTGTTTTCTAGGGTCCCAGTGAATGTCATAGAATATGCACTGGTCCTTGGCATCCTTGGTCCACGGGTTGTTCCACTCTGGTGTTGCTTTGTGGTGCAATACTCGTCAGTCAACATCCAAGATTAATTGGTTCTGTTCTGGCATTGTTTCATGGCTCAATGCTCATCAATCAATGTCTCAGATAAGGACCCAGATAAAGTCTCACATAAATGCTGATCTACCAGTAAAATACACTTGGGCTAAGAAATCATCCTCATGTGTTCTCTGACAAACCACTCTTACTTAAATCATACATTTAAATATAAAAAACAAAATATAAAAATATAAAATATAGTTAATGTCAAAGATAAACATGAATATAATATTAGTTAGGCAAGCAAAACCACATACCTTTGGCAGTAATATATATAGTTTCTTGCTGTATTGATAACCAGTGATCAAGTTTGTAGTATGATTATACTTTGCTAACACTAGGAGCCAAAATAGCCTCAAATGTCAGCTGCATTTGAGTGACAATTTACAGATAGTTTCTGGTACATTCTTTCACTTTGATAAGCTGTGCTTTATTGGTTAGTTTAGTGAGTTGTCTGGGACATTCGGGTACGCTTCCAACTAGAAGATAAGGGTCAGCCTTTCTAGAAGGTAGGTTTACATGTAGTCGATTTTTAGAGGTGTGGGTGTAGGCTACATAAGCCATTATGTGACACCACCCAAACACCCCAACTAAGAATAAAATTGGGGCTCCAAGTTTATTAAAACCACGCTAACACTGAAGATAAAAGTAGCTACTCATACAGGGTTAGCAATATATAAAAATACATTAAGTTTATTAATTTCAAATAGAAGAGATATATTAAGTATTCATAAATATGCCATTGTGACAATTCAATACAAAGTTGCAAAAGAATTAAAATATACTTCCAAAATGCAAAATAATTATGATCACAATGAACTTGATTAAATAGGAAATATCAAGATAACAGCGATAGGATTCTTATGTATATTCTTCTTTCATGTGTGACGAGTTAAATCATTCTTTAGAAAAATTATGTATTTAGCTTCAAATCAAATAACTAACAATATCAAGGGAGTTAAGAACAGTTAACATCTGGGTGACAGTAAGTTCAGCAGGTCAGGGGTACAAAGTCCAAGGCATCTTGCCTTAGGTGGGTAAGTGGATAGGGTGAGTGTGCAGGACTGATGCATGCATTCTCTTCAGTGGCCATATGCCTACTGAGAAAATCTGCATCATTGATGTTTTTTCCTGCAATGTACTCTATGTACTCAGAACCTGTGTTTTCCATCTTTTTTCGAACTAATATGATTGGTGCTGCATACAGTGAGTAGGATGGTTCGATTATACCAGGGGTGCACAAACCGCGGCCCGCGGGCCGCATGCAGCCCCCGACAGGGCCCTTTGCGGCCCCCAGAAGATTTTAGGATGTTACCATTATTTGAGCTTTTAACATTAATCTGAACAAGGGAGTAGAACAGTGGCCTGCTTTCCCGAGCATGCATCTTGTGCTGTGTTGAAAACAAACGCTGGATGCGGTATTGAGGTGAGAGCTCTGTGTATTGGGCACATTGTTCACTTCAGCTGATCAAAGGGGTATGTGTTGAAATAGTAGTATCTGAGCATCTTTGATGTATGGTGACATCAAATAGCATTAGAAAGAGCGTCATCTAGACAGCCAGCCAAAGTTCAGTCTGGGGATGGGGTGAGGTGACGCGGGAGGGGGAGGAAGGTGCAGTCAGTGTGTGTGAATATGTGGCTGTGGATGTCTGGTTGGAATGTACTGTAATGAAACAGCGCAGAAGGTAAACTTGAAGACGAAAATTGTCAGTTTAAAGAAGAGTGGACGCTTAAATACTTTATGCGGCATTTTAATGGAGCAGCTATGTGCTTAATTTGTTGTGAGTCTGTTACTGTGATGAAGGACTTCAACTGCAAGCGGCATTACTAAACAAGCACACTGCGCCTTTTGATGACTTAAAAGGCGCTGCGAGAAACAACAAAATTGAGCAACTTTTAAAAGGTCTGTCAGCACAGCAAAATTTCTTCACAAAAAAGTCTGAAGAAAACAAGTATTTTGCTGTGCAAGTTGCAAAGTAGCACATATTGTTGCCAAATCATCACGGCCGTTTACTGACTGTGACTTCGTTAAAGACTGCATCCAAGCTGTTTGCACAGAAATATGTCTCTTGAAAGACTTGCTAACTGTAAGTACTTTTCAATTGCTTTGGACGAGAGCACTGACATCGTTGACATAGCACAACTGCTAGTTTTTGTGCGTGCAGTGGATGAGAACTTTGAAATAACTCAAGAATTCACTACATGGGCGGATGACTGGTGAAGATATTTTTGGAGGAGTGACTTCCGTTCTTAGAAACCTTAACGTCCAGTGGCCAAAGCTAGCCAGCGTTACCACAGATGGTGCGCTGCTATGACTGGAAGAGCATCAGGATTTGTTGCTCATTTGCTGTCACATTTGCAGGGGCTTGGAATTCCAACAGATAGTGTCCACATGTACCATTGCATAATTCATCAGGAATCGCTCTGTGTACGAATCTTGAAATTAGACAATGTCATGAAATTCGTTTTTAATTCTGTGAACTTCATACGATCAAGAGGACTTAACCATCGACAGCTCAGATCATTTCTTGAAGACATCGAGGCAGAATATCGAGACATTCCGTATCATACAGATGTCAGGTGGCTGAGTCGAGGAAAGGTATTAAAACGGTTTGTTGAGTTGTGAACGGAAATTTGTGAATTCCTTACTGTCAAAGGCAAAGACACGGCTGTGTTTACTGACAAACAGTGGTTGGCAGACTTGGCATTTCTGACAGACATGACAGATCACTTGAATAGATTCAACCAGCGTCTCCAAGGCAAAGATCACTTTATCTTTGATATCTACAAGGAACTGCAGTCTTTCAAGTTGAAGTTGAGGCTCTTCTGTTCGAATCTGCAAGCTGAAAATCTTTGTCATTTTCCGATTTGTTCAGCTTTTCAGAATGAGTACCATTGGTACTCAAGCAGATACCATTGCAATTGTGAAACATTGTTGAAGGAATTTACTGAACGCTTTGATGCCTTCAAGGAGCACAAGGACTTATTCAACTTCATTCGCGATACTTTCTCATGTAGTGTAGAGTCTGTGCCTGATCACTGTCAACTGGAGGTCATTGATCTTCAATGTTCACCTGAACTGAAGTCATCATTTCAGCAGAACAACATTTTAACATTTTATGGAAGTCTCAGCTCGAGCACATACAGAAATGTCAAGGACTTGGCTTGCAAGTTGTTGTCAGAATTCGGCAGCACATACTTGTGTGAACAAACGTTTTCAGTAATGAACATGAACAAGAACAAGCTGAGATCGAATTTGACCGACAACAATCTCTGTTCGATTTTGAGACTGGCGACTACAAAACTCGAACCAAATATTGACAAAGTTGTTAACAACATTCAGGCTCACCCTTCTACTAATAAAGACTAAATCTAGGTTACTAAGGCAAAAACGAATGTAAAGATATTATTTCAATATTTGTGTTGTTCTTTTTGTACTGAGCCATCCATGTGCAATTTGACTTGCGGCCCTCCACGCACTATCAATTGGAAATGTGGCCCTCTGGCCTAAAAAGTTTGTGCACCCCTAGATTATACCATTGCATAACATTTGACTGACGATTTATAGGCAAGTTTCTGGTACATTTGTTCACATAGCTGAGCTGCTCTTTGATTGCTTAGTGAGTTGTCTGGAACAGTCAGGTATGTTTCCAGCTCAAGGATGTGGGTATTACAGATCAAACATGATAACTTAATTTTGCTTCCTTTTCATAAAAATCACCGACTACAGGGTGGCATCTATAAACAAAATGACTAGTCAATAAGCAGCTGCTTTGACTTAGATGAGTGTTTTTGAGACAACTACTCTATAAATAGCAGCTGTCAAGTAGAGAGTTAAAGCAGTCTGTAGGGCAACTTTATAAAGACCAAAACACACTGCTAACTTCCTCAATGAACAATAACAAGCACTTTACTTCAATCAGAAAATGAATAATAACAAGCATATTACTTCAAATTCTATCAGAAAATGAACAATAACAAGCATGTAACTTCAAATTCTATCAGAAAATGAACAATAACAAGCATGTTACTTCAAATTCTATCAGAAAATGAACAATAACAAGCATGTTACTTCAAATTCTATCAGAAAATGAACAATAACAAGCACATTACTTCAATCAGAAAATGAAATACCTGCTGTGCACCATGCAAAAAGGAATTGAAAATATCACTGGATCCAATCACCGGATCTTGACTGACTGCAGTAGAAAATAGAAACACAGAAATACTCACTGAATCTGAAATAGATTTTAATATATGCTCCACTTTAAAATATATAATTAACCATACAGTCAAGGCAAATCATATATACATTTACACAGGAACATGGAGTAATGTGTCTCATGTTATGCTGGTGGTATGTGTGGAATAGTAAACTGTACAATACATGGAAAAAACAACACAGACTAATTCTACAGTTTTGTTCTTCAGGATGTTCAGAATTTCATTCTATATAAAAGTTGGGACTGATACATAAAACTTAAAAGGTCCATAGGGTGGTCCAGTAGTGATTGAGAGCACATAATGACTTAAATTGGTGCCCAATTCTTATGTCTCAGTGAAGCTTAGTGACATACAATGGTGTCTATGTGCAGTTCATCTGTGATAACTAGTTCGCCTCGGTTCATAAGTACACAATGGATGCCGTAGTCAGAATTTAATTTTAGAATGGCCTTCTGACTCACAAGTGGTGGGTTGTCATAATTTGAGTGTGTCAAAACTCAGACCTTGCATGTACAGACTTTATAAGTTTATTGTTTTCTTAGATTATTATTTTTTAAAATGTGTAATGAATGAATAAATTAATTCAACAACTATAATTATAAAGACTATGAAAACATCAACAATACTTCAAAAACTTCATGCAGAAAGATTTGTTGAAGAGTTGTACAAATAATGCTTTATTCCAAACCTTATACTCTGCTGGTTTTACAGACATATATTTGTGTTGTACAAACACTGCTTTATTGCAAACCTCATACTCTGCTAGCTTTTCAGATATAAATATTTGTGTTGTTTCTAATAAAATTGCTTTATTCAAAACCTCATATTCATACTCTGCTGGCTTTTGTGTTGTAAAAATAATGCATTATTCCCAAACCTCATATTCTGAAGGCTTTACAGATAATGTGTTGTATATCAAACTGGAACTCTCATTTACACTACCAAGTAAAGTTTAAATCTGCATATGTCTTTAGATCGATCAAGTAAAGCTTAAATATCCACATGTCTTTAGATCGATCAAGTAAAGTTTAAATCTGCATATGTCTTTAGATCGATCAAGTAAAGTTTAAATCTGCATTTGTCTTTAGATCGATGAGATGACAACAATGAAAACATAGAGAAGGGATGATCAAATGAAAATACATTGGGACACAAATTACTTTTCCTCATTTTGGACATTTTCTTTCTCTGACCAATGAAGAGGCCAAGAAAATTGAAACAAAAGTATGATTTAAAATGCAAGGTTCAAAGATCTGCTGATTCAGGAACTCACCTAGCTGAATGTAACGTTCTAGCATCATTCGTCGTTCCTCAATCTCTTGTGGGGCTAAGGCCAATAACTTTTTAGGGGGGAACTGAGGAAGAGCTGCAGCACCAAATTCCTTTCGTAACTGTGAAACATCAAAAATACTAATAGTAATGGAAAGACAAATTAAGCAGATTTATAAAAATATATAAAATAAAAAATAATTTAAGTTTAACTTTTTACTTAAAATTAAATATGCCTAAAAGTATTCACTAGTACCTTTATCAGATAAGGTCTAGTACAACTAATAAACTACACAGGTGGTTTGTTCTTAAGGACAAAATAGAGATGCTTTTGCAATATTATGTATGGAGATCAATCTCAGTCAGTCATATCCTGCATAATTATACTTATGTATAATATCAATTACAATAAGAAAACAAAATGTTTGCTGATCGTTAATTTTAAACATTTGAGCAAAAGATCTAAATGACAGACCCTGTCTACAAGAAGATATAAGAATTTGGCAAAACAGGGAACCGCCCTGAAAAGGATCAAAGTCTAGCAGTCTAATCAATGAGTTCATGGAACTTCCATGGGGATCAGTCCACCAGTCTAGCCAATGAGTTATGTTAGATTAGATGGGAGACCTTCGGTTGTAAATATGGGACATCTGCAACTCTGCTTGACATTTTTTCCTGTAGAATGCATTAAGTTTAAGTTTTATATTAAGTGTTGGACATGTAGGGTTCTTTTTACAGATTCATAAACACTTGTATTATTTTTTCTATGCAGGTGATGATTAAGATCTTTGGCTCTTGTAAGTATAATAATATCGTATGTTCACAGCTCAAGAAGACTTCCATACTAAGCACAACAACATTTACAAGTACTGATTGGGTGAGACTAAGGGACTGTATTAAGTAGAAGCGTCAACAGAACCAAAGCATAGAAAGTTAAACCCCTAATATGCAATAAGAACATATACAATTAGAGTTTGGGTCTGACAATGGAATACGCTAATTTTTAGTAGTTTATATAGTTTATAGCACAACTACTAACAAAAGTCAAATTGAGATAGTAAAACTAAGAGTAAGCAAAAAGAACATGTGCAACTTACACCTACAAGTTTAGTTTGGGTTTGCCAATGAAAATATGCGCATCCACGGAGCCCAAAGTGAGAAAGTTAAATCAATATAATGTGCGTATAACATAAATTGAGATTCTCATCACTTGTATTTAGTTCTGGATGATTAAATAATAATAATTATAACCAATAACTAAGGTGGTGTCTGCATAACAGATTAATAGGTTTAGAAATAGTTCTGAATAAAATCAGAATGTTGCATAAGATTCTACTAAGGTTTTAGAAATGATCCTATGTAAAAGTATCAGTTTCAAAAACAAGTCAGACTAATTTGATCTCTTGCAATTTTACTTAACATCAAATGTTAGCACAGGACATCAATGGATCCCTCTGTTACTTTGCATAGTCACATAGTGAAATGCTGTCTAAAAGTCTAAGAACTGGTAGGATTTTAGTGCTCAGGAATGTAATACTAATAGGTGGGACTTTATTGTAGCCATTTGTTTTAATGTCTACTGACCACACAGTGCTTGAAGAGGGGTATGTGCAATGATGACCAATGCTAGCCAGCTTATCCATCTCTAAACAAAGTTATGGGCAAGAGTGTATGTGTTGAATTGCACAAACTTTAGAACATATACTTTATTGTCCTGAATCTATTTCACTTTTTCAGTATCTGATACATAATTTTGCTTTCAGGATTGGTAGCTAATGATGCTGATTATGTTGTAAAATAAAAAAATACTTACTAAGTATATACTAATAGTAATACTATAAAGTATTACGGTTCAAACATGATAAACAACACCTCCAGCTCTATTATAGACTAGTAGTAGTACATTAAGCACACATTCTTGCAAAATACACACTTCTTAATTAATACTCACAAAAAATCTTAATCAAATCTGAATATTTAATAGACAGATGTTTATAAAAGTGAAGTGTAATAATTAAAAATTATTTTGAAATAAAACATTTCATGCCACAGACTTGTGTGATAACATCACTTAGTTAAAATGTGTATAGACAATTTTCTTTTTTAAACTTAAACTCATAATACTGAAAAAAATTTCCATAAATGCTATGATGTAAACAAAAAATACACCAGCCAAAAGCAATAAACATGCATCATGATCTATAATGCATTTTTGAACCAAAACAGTTATAATAATTCTAAAGCACTTAGAGCCTTTATAGTTTATAGGATTAAGGATTTTTATTACATCTTTTTAATTATTATAATTAGTTTTTATTATTTTTAGTCAATTAGAATATTGAGTTTTTCTACAACACTGCATGAAATTTGTTTCTAAACAAAAATAACTCTGCTTCTAATCAATATATGGAAAAAATAATTAAAACGCCCAAACATCTTTGTAATCAGAACCCCAGAAGAAGAAAGTATGTAACATTGTTTTGTGGGGGAAAAAAATGGCAGGTTATCCTACCATTCATGTCACCAGTAGTGAAATCAAAGGAGGCAAATTCAAGGCAGTAAATCAGTCAAGACTGTTTTCACAAATCCACCCAAACACATAAAAAGTTAGGCATTCACTGATTCAGTCAATGCTTCATGTGGCTCACTGGCTGCATAGTTAAAATCAGATAGTATTAACTACTTGAAATTATACAATAATACACACAAATTTCGTTGTTCCTTGTAGAAAAATTTAAAGTTACCACCTGTACATTTACTAAAGATGTATATTATATTAATTATCATCTGAATTATGACACATATTTGTAAGCAATCACACACACACACACACACTGGTAAATCCAAAATAACCTATTCTTACTAAAAAGGCACTAAAAAATAGTGCTGTGCATGACTTTTTACTAAATTTCTACAACCAATCCACCACGATGAGCTTCTTATAAACTATATAATAATCTGTTCATTGCATGAGTTCTTTGTACCTATATAATAGTCTGTTCTTACACATTGAATTAAACTATTTACAGCAGTTTTAAGCATTTACAAATATAAGCTGCCTTAGCAATCATCAGAATCTTGGTAATTTCAAAAGCACCAAAACAGCACACTACTGTCACTAGTTTATTTTAGTATTTCACAATTATGCACGCACACACGCAGCGCACACACACACACACTCTAGTGCATTGTATGTAATGTCACCTGTATACATGTTGAGTATCTTGATTATCTTTTATAAGATAATTACTCATGCTCTCTCTCTCACACACATGCACATACATATATATATTCTCTTCGTGCGTACTCACTTTTTTAATGTCCAGCTTTATTTAATGTAAATATTAAATAATAATAAAAAGAATGTAAATAAGAAAGGCTGGTAATGATTGTCTAGTACTGAAGCGAAAGTAGCAACTAATAATACACGTATAACAATATCTATACTACAGTTATTTTAAGTAAATTAATTCTTGTTATTTCTATATTAGACTAGAGTATGAGTAGAAGTTGGTAAAAGTAAAAGTTATGTAAATTAAGCTTTCTTATTATGCTAAGACATTTCCTAATAAGTAATATTTCTATATTTTCTGATAAACAAATACTAAAATTAAAGGTTCCCCCCCCCCCAATATATTATAGGTTGTGAAGTTGAATGCAAGAAATAAATTATTAGTACAATTACTACAATACTAATATAATAGAAATAGATCTTAAGAGAAAGAAAGACTATCTCAGTATCTGCTATAACAAATTTGCAAAGTGCAATGGCAATAGTTTTGTTCTCTCTTTCTAGAACGCTATAACTATAAGGCAATAGTTAGAATGTTTGACATTAATTTGAGGCTAAGGTAGGGTAGTGTGAGTCCCCTAAAAATTATACTGGAAAATTGCACAGCAGTTAAAAAAACTCACATTTGAAACATGACTGCGCTATATAACTGAGTACTATTTCACTGCAAATATATGTAGTACTAATAGTAAATTAGTAGCAGTTGTGCTACTAAACCACAACTTACAAGTATAATGCAGTACCAGGCTTTGTATTACAAAGAACTTATTTCTCACACTCCTACTGCTAGCCTCTGATCAAATAATACAAATATTAACATTAGAACTATTGCTACAAAGTAGTAGATGCAGCTGGAGAGAGTAGACCAAAAAATAATAGAGTAAAATTTAAAAAATAATAATACAGCAGTTTAAGTACATTTACATGCCTCAGTGAATAGTTATATAATATTATTATTTATTAATAATAAAATATACTTGAATGCTGCTCAAGCCCTGTGATAATTATATAGCAATTTTCTTGACATTAAAATTAATTTAATTTAAATAAATACTATTGTAATAGTAAAATAATAGTATTGTAATATTGAATAGTTATATAATAATTAATATTAATAATAAAATATACTTGAATGCTGCTCAAGACCAGTGATAATTATATAGCAATTTTCTTGACATTAAAATTAATTTAATTTAAAATAATACTATTGCAATTATTCTGTAAATATAACTTATAAGCACGTACTAATAAAGTCTGGAGTAGACAAAAAATACTAAAAAGACTTAAACAACTATAAATATTTAGTAATTTACATAAGAAAAAATAAATTATGTCTTAAGCTCTGCTGCCAACAACTAATATTATAATAAGACAAAGATTATGAGTTAAGATATTATATAATTAATTCTAGCAATTCTGAAAAATAAATTTATTGATTTGTTGTGATTTATAGATAGTAATAAAATAATGCTGATGTTAGGAGTAAACACATACTATTTAATAGCCAAATTTACTGCTTGAGAAATAGGTAGTAAATTCCCAAGAATCACAGCGAGTGAAATATTATTATAACATGTTTTCTATGTGTGTGTGTGTTTCAATATAAACAAGTTAAATTAAAAATATACCTGCTCATGAAACTGGCGAAGCTGCTTGTAGCGAGCATTACAGTGAAATACACCATTGATATGAATGTTGTATGACTGAAAAAAATTTAAAACCCAGACCACTTTTATTTACAACATACTTTAACATCAGCAGCACATGTATCAATGGTATTAATTTAATAATACAGTAATGAGTTATAATATATATCAATATAATTGTGATGCTGTCGGGGAAAACGCGACTAAAGTGAAAAAAATTCAAAAGTGGCTTTTTTATAATTTATTAAAGTTCAGAATCTCATTCTCATGTTTATTTTTTTTTAAAATTAATTTATGTTAGATAGTTTTTTCACTATACATTTTAAATTTTTTAAAGTACATCCCTCCCTGGACTATCAAAGAGGAGTAAGCAACTACAAATGGCTGTAGCACTAAAGTGAAAACATTTCAAAAATTTTATAATTTATTAAAGTTCAGAATCTCATGTTTATTTAAAAAAAGAATTAATTTATTATGTCAGATAGTTTTTTTACTCTACATTTTTTTAAGTACATACCTTCCTGGACTATCAAGGGGGAGTAATCGACTACAAATGGCTGTAGCACAAAAGCAATTTTAGCAATAGTACTAGTAGCCAGGTTTTCCCAGATACTGAGATAGCATCACAATTTCAGTTTTGTGTATTTAATATTATTTTTTTAAAATTTACAGTTAGAACAGAATTTTATTTTTAAATGGGAATAAGGATCTGATAATGATTATGAAGAGCCTACCACTCATAGTCATATTGGAAAGGTGACAGATTTAACTAATTAGTACATGTAAATGATGTATTTAATTACTATTGCCAGCATAATTAATGATTATTTTCTTTTAAGTTATTTACAATATTGTGATTAATACACTAACCATAAACCAATATTAAAAGAATATAAAGAAGTAAAAAGTAGCATGCAAGTAATGGTTTTTAGGGGGTGGCGGTGAGCTTTAATTAAAAAAAGGAAAGCACTATTATTAACTAACCAACCTTAATCATGATGAAGTTCAATGTATGATTATTATTAATTAATTAATACTGTATTACTAGTAGTATTATATATTATTTTATTAGCAATATTAGAAACTAATGAGATAAAGACTTCTTTAATAGCTGTATTAAAAGGGTATCTTTTGGGAACAACAGAAAAAATCCAATTAAAAAAAAATTAGAGGATGTAAATGAATTTTTAAAAAAATAAACATATTTATAAAGTAATATGATGCTAGATGTTCCATTACTTATGCAACTGCAAAAGAGTCAAAAACATCATTTGCTAATGCTATGCCATTTAGCTGGGCATTGATTTTTTTCATCACTAACAATAATTAATAGTAGGGCCTATATCATATTAATTTTACATCATATAGTGTATGATGTAAAATTAATATTTCATCATTATTTGTACATTATGTGATAGACGGTAAATCTACTTCAAAATGAATTAAAAACAAATAAATGGAAAATGCAACATTTTGTCAGATTTAAGGTGTGTGGATTCTTTAGTACATCCTAAAACTACAGCTTATAGGCCCTATAGGAGAGAATAGTTTCATATAGGAGGTCACTACATTATGCCTCATTTGAACATGAGGAACTCCACAAATGCATCACAGAATTCTTATCACTATAATTATAAATTAATAATGGCTGGTTAAAATTCAAGTAATGACTATAACTCTAAGGTCCAAAATGATGTGCAGTCTTGGATATCAAAATAGTTTTAGTTTTCTCTTTAGGAACTTGACCACTTTTTATTATGCAGACTTCTGTTACAAAACAAGTGTTAGTACCATTGTATTGTAAATATACAGGTTGAAACAGCTATCTCAGTTACTTTATTTGCATCAAAGCTTACAAAGACTTAATTAGTTACTATTAATTTAACAATAATCACTAGCGCCTCATCACATGCACACTAACACATTTCTTTGAAATAATATAAAAACGCATGCTGTCAATACTGATCACCTAAATCACCGTGGCCATATCCTTGAATTCACACACTATTTTTAATAAATTTATATTTTAAAATTCGCTCCCCTAAATTTCCAAAAAACAGGAAATCTCCCTCTTCTATTCTAACAGGGAAAGGTCTCCTGTATAATACAGCGCGTAAAACACTTATCAAATCTATACTGGTGTGTACTTTAGTACAGTTTAGAAGTAGTAAACAAGTTATGTAAATTACTGTTTTTTTCGACAAACATTAAAGAAAGAAAATTTCTTACAGTATAGACACTGCCATTTTCGTCTTTCAATTCCTGCGTATCTGGGAGAGAAAAATGCATTTTTCATTTAATTGTCAGCTGTGTTATCTTAATTTCACAGCTGGATGCTAAAAGTAAAGCCCAGAACACTCCCCTTCTGCCATCAGAAAAAGAAAAGTTGATCACGTGATCTCCTAACGAGTTAGCTTTTAGGGAAAGCCAGTTGATCTAAGGAGTCTGCTAAATATATTAAACAATTATTCTCAATTACTGGAAACTACTGAATTATTTTCGCGGTAGCAATCACTAGTAAAATAAGTTGTACGGAAGAAAATCAAGTGCCCAATAATTTGCGCATGCGTTAGAAATTGTTGGCTATTTCCGGAGGAAAGCAAGGTCATAGTGTGTGTTTATTGCCGGTAAGAATCTATTCCATACATCACTATGCCACCTTCAGTTCCCGTTCCACTAGCTAAAGATGAACCTCAGGGTGTAAATGCCGTTTTGCTAGGCCCACCTGGATCAGGGAAAGGCACACAGGTAATTACGTTTGTACTTTTATTATTAAGTTGACACGTAAACATCGTGTGTACATCCCAGTCCCCACAAATAGTTTCTAGTACAATCTACCTGTGATCAAACTGTACTTAGGATATATTTTGTGAATAGTAAACCTGTACTTTATTTGTTTGTAAGTATTTAGTAAGAAAAGCAAAATCAGTTATATTTAATTTACATATTTACTAATTATACTTAATGTTCTATGTTCATTACTACATGTAATATGTTCTACATATTCTGACCTTGTGTCCAAATGACACTTGACAGCTGTTCAAGGGGAACGAACCCACATGATTATATGTACCATATTTATACCTGTATGTGTAATATAAAATACTACATCCATTTCATAATAAATCATATTATATATATATGTGATGTTTAAATAAGTATGGCAATTTTTATAGATAGTAAATAAGTAATGGCAATAAAAATATTAAAATTGCCGATAAAATAAAACAATAATTACTACAGCTAATAATATTACATTATTGAAATCCATTAGGTCTACTCAGAATTAATGTAATATAATCAATATATATATATATATATAAAAGCAATATGTTATAGTAGTGAAAAATGTTAGAATAAGATTGTATGTAGACTAGTTTAATAGAATTAGAATGGATTTTGAAGCAAGGGAATTGTGGATTTGATAATGAATCAAATGATAGGTATTTCTGTGCAAGCAGTCATACATATTTTTAATGCAACATTAGATGACAACTAGAATTCTGCCTGCCCTACAATTTAAGAAAAGTTAGCAACTGTGTATATGTCTGTACATTCTGACTCTGAGAACGCACAATTTGGCCTGAATGCCATATTCCATGTTCTGACCAGCAGAGAATAATGTATTTACTGAAATGCAGGTTTTACAACATTTATTCCTGTCTTTCATTAATAAACATAAGTTGTAATTATTTGCTCCCCTTGAAATAGAGATAGACATATTTCCAGATATTCTCTAATCGGGTACATGTATATTGGTTATAGAGAAAGAAAACTTTATATGCTTGAATTTTATATTGGCAAACTCAAAGTTGATGAAGTAATATTGTAATAGGTATAAATATTAAATTTTGTGTATCTGATTTGTAACTGTATAGCTCATTCTCTGAGCAAGTGTACCATTTTCAATTTTGTTACATGATAATTGATATGCAAAAAAGTGAAGTCAATTAAATCTAATCATTTTACATGTTAAAGTTAAATAAAATAAAACTAAAAGATAAAAACAATAAAAATATTGATGTTGTAGGAGTTTGAAATACGTAAAAACTTAAAAAACATATGTTTCTGTTGAAAACTTAGAAAGTAAGATTTTACCACTAAAATGATTTTTTTACCCTGAAAAAATATTTTAAAAATAAGCAGTATAAATCATAATTATATCATTACAGTGAAAGAATATTTGCCAGTCTGTAGTGATTTCATGGAAAATAGTGGTTAAAATTATTATTATTATTTTTTTCTTTTGTTTATAGGCTCCATTATTGGCAGAGAAGTATTGTGTTTGCCATTTATCTACAGGTATGTTTGAGTTTTTTCTTTTTAAGACAGACTGGTATGTTTCTGTTTTGATTACAAGTATATGTTCAGGAAAATATTTATTTATTAGCACTTAAATTGTTTTGACTTACTGAGCATTTAATCTTAATTCATATGAGTCAATAATTGTTTAGTATTATAGTAATGAACTGCTAAAGAAAGTTAAAACAAATGTAGGTAATTATATTGTGTCCCAGGATTCTCTGTTGTTTCCTTTGTCATTTTAACATTTTTAAACAGAGATTGGACTATTTAAAGAAAAAATACACATCATAGGTTATCATATTTTAATACATTGTATTTTGTAAATACATTTTTGAATGTATTATTTTATTTAATATTTAATAGTAATACTCAAACATATTTATATTAAAATAGTGCATTAATGTTTAAACAAAATTTATATATAGAGAAAATAATGTATTAAATGTAAAATATCTTGCAAACTGAATAGACTTGAAATCCAGCCTTGTGTTGACTACACACTAGGCAGACCAAATTATAGTTGAGTAAGTTTTGGAGTTCTCATGAGGATAAAGTCTCTTTCTGCCAGTGTGTGTGTGTGTGTGTGTGTGTGTTAAATGTGAAAATGTCCATATGGGAATCAGGAAATTGTCAGATTACAATTATAAATTGATAATAAAAATAAAATAAAACATCAAAACATTTTTAATGTTTTTTTTCTTAAATGCTTGTTTCTTTTAAACATGCTTATAAATTAAAATACATTATTATGAATTTAGAACTAATGCAACATATAGAATTAGAAGACACATATTCAGCTAATTCATATTTGTTAAATGTTATTGTTCTTTTAAAAAAATAATATTAGTTTTATTACATATATTAACAAGCATTATAACTATAAGACTTGAAAGCAGAAAGTAGTTATAGACAATTTAGGGGCAGGAGAAATATATACCAACTTAGAACTCACCAAGCCTTGTTTAGTTTTTTTAAAATTATATTTGCTAAGTTTTAACAAATTAAATGGAAAATTAATAATCATCAATTCATTAATGAACTGTGATTATGGTTTATAGAAATGTCATTAATTGTGGTGATCTGTAAAATTACTAATTATTTAAATTAGTTAAAATTATTTAGTATATTAATACTATTTATTTATTTATTAAGTCTATGTATAATTAATTGGAAAAAATAATGTTAACTTGATGCATCAGAACTGCTGTAATGAATTTGTTCGTACATTCTAAGATAATTGTTTTGTAAGTTTGTCTTGATTTACTGAGAAAATTTTCTATTCTCCTACATAATAAGCCTATGAAATTTTGTTTATTACCATGTACAATAACAAGTTTATTCATTCACAGTTTATTTCCATTGCTGGTGATTGCAAGATTCATCATTTATTTAAAATAACAAATCAAAGATTACTAATGAATTACTAATTCATTGGATTTATAGATGAAATCTTACCATAAAAGTGATAAAATGAACCTCAGGTACTGTTGATTTGGCTTAACATATATCTATTCTAATGTGGTTGAAATTTGGATGGGATCAATGAGTGCTGGAAGATGCTTGACAATCTGTTCTCATGGTTTTTTTTCATACTGATTAAGAAAGTATGCTATAGTATTAGCATCTGATATTTATTAATAAATGTTTTTAAAATATTTACAGATTATAATTATTGTAATCTTTATTTGTACTAAAACTATATTATTTTTTATTATATTACTCTATATTAGCACTGCATAAGCGATAAAAATAATCTCCAGTAGTGGTAAAAAGTATTAAAAGAAAATATGACCCATTCTGCATGTTTTAATTTCTCAAATAAGTTTGTATGCATTTTTCTTACTCCTCCCTCTTCCTATATGTGGGGTACAGGTGACATGCTTAGGGCAGTGATAGCATCTGGTAATGCACTTGGAAAGAAAATCAAAGAAGTGATTGATGCTGGTCAGTTGGTCAGTGACAACTTAGTGGTTGAATTAATTGATGAAAACCTGGACAGCCCAGCATGTCGCAATGGTTTTTTGCTGGATGGCTTTCCACGCACTGTGAAACAGGCAGAAGCAGTGAGTGTCTCTTTCCTCTTTTTCTAATTTTAAAAGGAGTGTGTGTTGAATATTAGTGAAAGAAAATAGAAGAGTTAATACGAAATAAGCAGCTACACACTCATGGTCGCTTCTGTCCAGTTACTATGGTAGTGAAGTTTTGTAAAAACCTTTGCATTTGTTATTGACATGAAAATAAACATCATTTAAATGATTAGATTTAATGATAGTACATAGAAATTAAATTTTAAAATTCTTTGACTTCAAGAGCAATAATTTTTTGATGAGCCGAATCAGTTTATATACTAATTGAAGACCGCTAGTCTTTCTTTATAACTGCAAGAATTTACTCTCTCTGATCTATACTAAATGCTATAATTGCTTACATTTACCAATATTTTCTTTAGACCTTGAACGCTATTAGTATTAGTTATGTATCTGATGATAAGTGGATTTTATCTTTGAACAGTAGTCCAGTACTGAAGTTTGCCTACCAATTTTAGCAGTGCATTTTTCTAACAATTACAGTATCACCAATTTCTAAACTGTTCATCACTTTAAAGTCTGAATCTTGTAGATTGACTTAAACGGATAGCAACTATTGATATAAGTTTATAGCATTTGTTTTAAATTTTGGATGGTATAGCATTTGTACTATTAGTGTTTTGCTTTTCCCTAACTACTAAACTAGTCACTACAAGATATCATTAATCATGATTGAATCTTTTCTTATTTATTAAATGAAGGGGTGAATAAATTACATTGCCACTACTTTTAAATTTAGTTAAAGTTTTTATTCTGATTCCTGTACAAGTGTAAATCATCTGATTTTCTTGGCACAGTGGTTTTAAAATTTATTTTTAAATCTTCAAGCTTGATGATTTGCTAGATAAGAAGGGCAGTCAACTTGATGCAGTGGTAGAATTTGCCATTGATGACTCTCTTCTGGTTAAACGCATCACTGGCCGCTTGATTCATGTTCAAAGTGGGCGCAGCTATCATGAGGAGTTCAATCCACCAAAGAAACCAATGACTGATGATGTGAGATTTTAACCAATTTTGTTTCTCTATTTGTACTTAAATGGTGGTGGGTTAAATGGATGCTTATGGTTCATAATTTTAACTAGATCTTCTTACAGTTGCTACAAGAAGGAAACTTTTAAACCTTATAGATGCCTGCATTTATTTTTTTTAAATTTTGAGACTATAATTATTCTGACTTTATGTCTCTGTTTGTGAGAAACAAATTATTTGAAATTATTGTAAATATTCAGTCATACAGTTAAAAAAAGTAAAATACTGATCAGTTTTAGACAAACATAAAGGCTGATGTTACACCTTTCACTGCAGCAAATTTCACTTCCAGATATAATAATCCTTCATAGAACTAGAAGTATATTTTTTTGTGGGATAATAATTTAAGAAAATTTAATTTTCTTTCAGCAAGTTACTTTGCATAGATATAATTTAATTTACCATGGTATGTTTTTAAAAAATCTCTTCTTGCTCATTATGGTTAAATATTAAACTCCTGTTTTCTTACTAGTGCAACATAATTTGCTTGAGAAATTTGATTTGGGACCAAAGTTTTGTAAATAAAACTTTTTAAAAAAAAGTTTTTAATGCAGGCTGAATATTTTTTTTAAAATGAAATAATTTATTAATTTAATATAAACAACGTGCATATATATATATATATATATGTTCATGATGCTTTGTATACTGCTTATTAACAGAAGTAATTTTTCAAATTATGATTTTGATTGCCATCCTCACTAGTATTGTAGTAATGATAAAACCAGTTTATAAAACATTTCTTGTGCCAAATTTTGGTTATCCCATAGATAATTGACTTATGATTGCCTACAAGTCATTAGAGAAAAGGACTTGTTTCATAAGCAGAATTCTCTTTGTTTAAATCTGACTTCTTATCATTCACATTTGGGTCAACGTTTATTACATGAATGTCTCATATTACATGAAAGTATCAACAAAACCCCATGATTTCATTTCCATGGCAATATGTTAATAAGGTAAACTTTTATGTGTTGGTAATCTGTGTATAATTTATATTGGAAATTACTGTACTTATGGTTCTAAATTATTCTGCAGTTTATATATTTATTATTATTTTTGTATTTTTTAAAAGGCACTTTATTGGCATATTTAATCTCAAAGATGATTTTTTGAGAATTTATAAAAGAAAATAAATAGAGAAATAAATAGCCACTTGGGGAGGAATATGTCTTATGTGGACAACAAAATGATAGTTTGAGATCTCTTCAGAATGCATCAGAAAATATATTTGACTGTTTACAATCTCTGATGATCTTATAATGACAGTGATAGATTTCAAACTTTGGACCATTGGGGCCTTCAAATTTGAATTACCTCAGCATCAGGAAAGATAATACTTTATGCTGTTATTTATTTGATATGATGTATTTCAAAATAAGGTAGGATATTATTTTCTTCTATTATTTAAGGTAGGATAAGGTAGGATAAGGTAGGATATTATTCTTCTATTATTTCCAGTCATAATGAATGTAGTACTTTGTGAACTCGGACATACATTTTATTTTATAAGTTGAAAGGAAAAGGTCTAAAACAAGGAATTGTATTTGCCAGCATGTTGATTTTTTGACACTCCAACTTATTTAACATAAGATAATTTCAAAACCTGTTTGTAAATTTTCATCATTTTACAAAGAAAATTTGTACTCTGTTCATTAGTTTGTGCATTTTGTCATTTTATTTCAGGCTGGCAGTTTCTTTCTCATTGTCAGCTATGCCACAAAACAGTGGTTTGCATCTTACATGGGGGTTACATTCCGTAGTGCATAAAGTGAAAATCACAGTAAACATTACAATAATTGTTCATATGTTGAAAAATGGGATGATGTATCTTGGCACTGTACTTGTGCATGTTGCATTAGTGGCTACATTGTACAAAAATACCAGTGAATCTTTAAATGCAATATGTAGAATCACACTCATGTGTGGTTAAGATGCTGGAACTATGACAGGCACAAGGAACTGAGATCTTGTGAGGAAGTAGCAGATTTCACATCTTTCATCTCGCCATTCACAGCATTGTCTTTCATCTTACCACTAACTCCATTTTTTCCACCCTCTATGCATATAGTTAAATTCGCATAAGCATCTTACCACTAACTCCAATTTTTTCCTCACAGTGTGCATATAATTAAATTTGCATAAGTTAAATGCTGATCAGAATTGACACCACTCTATTTTCACATAAAGATTATGTAAAATTGAATGCAAACACAAAATTAGTTAAAGACACATAAAATTCACTACAGATATTTTCATATTTCAGCATTCAGTATTATTTTATTTAAATAATCTTTAAACGTAATTTTTCATCTTTTAAAATTGAATGTGCACACATTGGCTTATCTAAAAATAGTGAGTTTCATTAATTTTTTAGAATATTTGTAAAAATATATTCTGTGTGTTGAAGGTAATAATAAGCACTTGAAGGAACATGTTTCTGAGAGATTTTCTGTTAGCAATATTAATTTACACAAGTTTGTAAGATGATTGTGATTACTTCAGGACTCTCCTAGTGAAGGTTTGACCCTTATCAGTATGATTATCATTTGCTAATGTTCCTTACTTGCTAAAGAACTACAAACTGAAGGCATGACTTCGTTTCAGTTCAGAGCAATTATCCCACTTGTCTCTGTTTTCTTAGTCACTTGTCAAGCTTTGCTTCCCCCTGCCCCATTTTGGTGATGAGAATAAATAGCATACATAGTTGTCGACCATTTAAACTCATTTGAAAGAACTAAATTATTGACAAGTTGTTTATTTTATATTATTCTTTTAGTAAGAATTGAATAATTATATATTTAGGGTTATATTTTGTTGGATTAATTTATTTACATATATACTGCTTTTGTGAGTATTTGTTGTTTTAGAAAATGTATACACCTTTGAACAAATTGTAATTATTTACTGTGTGATTTCTTGCTTAGAATTTTCTGATCTTAATGACTAATATGGACTCTTTCAGTAAGAATTCTTGGTGTTATAATCACTTAGCATGCCATCTTTGTGTAATATTTTTCCTATTCTTTTTAACTATACATTCTTTTAAAATTTCATTATAATTATTTTTATGGTTGTATAGGTTACAGGTGAGCCACTCATTAAGCGCTCAGATGACAACGTAGAGGCACTAAAAAAGCGATTGGAAGCTTATCATCAACAGACTAAGCCATTAGTGGACTACTATTCCAAGCGTGGACTCCACTTTGCTGTTGATGCTTCTCTTCCTCCTAAATCTGTTTTTGCTACCATCACAGCTGCTTTTGCACAGGCATCGTCAAAGGATAGAGTTATGTTTATGACACAGTAGCATACTTGACCAAACAATTTTCTTTTAAAACTTATTGGTGCTGACCTGGGGTTTTATATACTGATGCAGTCTTTGCCAATCTGCACAGCATTAATTAAGATTGATTTCTTGATGCAATCATTGGAATTAAAATTATTTAGTATGAACTGGTTCATATTCGGGTAATGTTGCTTTCTTAGGATGTACTGGAAAATATTTACAAGCAGTATATTTATATGATGAACAGAAAACATCACCTCTGTTAATTTTCTTCTTCTTTTTTTAAAATTAAAATCACATCAAATTTACAGTTATGCAGATGAAATTTGTACTTTCACTAATATTGGAGGATGGATATTTAGAAAATATATACTGATATTATTTTATAGTGTAGACTTTAAATGTTTCTTATAGATTTTAAAAATCAAAAACTTTCCCCCACCATTGCTTTTTTTAAGTAGCAGTAATGATTTTAAGTAATGATTCTGTATCATTAGTTGTTAATTTTAAATTGTATTTGTTTGGCATGTCATTAGTTGCATTGTTAGAATTCAAACTTTAATAAATTACATTAGATTTCTTTACAATATATAATTTCTTAATAATTTCAGAGAGCATTATTTCTCACCTGTTTTTTCTTTGCTGTAACATTAGATATTTATTGCATTCTTTTGTTTAAAAACTATTAATTTTACTGTTGGTTTTATTCAGTAGTTTAGAAAATATATATTATGCATTAAACATTCACTTCTGCTATGGAACAGTTTTCATTTAAGTGGTTTTAACAATATATGTCTATTTGTGAGTTGTGGATGGTTAGGAAAGTTTTAAGAGATACCCGTGATTCTGGTATCCTAAAAATTAAATCTTTGTATTTTTCTGTTTCATTATTTTTATTTAAAAAATATTGAATAATTACAGAAGGTCATTTAAAAAATATCATAAATTGTTAAAAATATTATTTCAAATGACTTCCTCTAAGAAGACATCTTGAAAATATCTATGATGTTTTTAAACTTTAGGTAAAATTATGGAACTGCTGTCATTAACACTTGTACACCATAGAGAAATTGAGACTGCACAGTTTTAATCTTGCTGAGTCAAATGCTTGTATGACAAACTGTATACTAATTGTATAAATTATACTTCTGTTAATTTTGCAATATGTCGTAATATATTCCAAAGTTATTTACAGCTTCTGATTTGGTCATTGAGTTAATATGTGTTTTAATGTGATTATTATGTCTCATTAAACATTCCTTGTTCAAGTAATTAAGAAATTTCTTTTATTGTTTAACAAATTTTTTAGTATACCTTATGATTATTATTTATATTGTAAGTGTTAATAATTAATCTTTCTGTTGTATATTTTAAGTTGAGGTAAAGTTAACTTAAAATCATTTATGAATAAAATAGACCTTTTTAGATTGTAATCAATATTTGGAAAAATTTTTGAGTAAATTAGTTCCATTTTCAAATGATATATTCAAAGGGCCTGTTACATATCTCCAATTGCAAACATTTCACATTAGTTGCATCGTGATCATGTTTTGTATCACCCAGTAGCAAATTTACATTGGCGACCACCATTGGATTCATTATCATGAAACTCAAAGTGCACTTAATTGATTATATAAAAGCACCTGTCAAGACTAGTTCTTTTGGTACTGCCCATTGTCTTATAAGGTCCACAAAGAGGGAAATATAGAGATGCTTCTGGGTTTTTTGCACACAGACAGGTTTTACTAGTTCAGTATTTATGTGTTTTGGAGAATTTATTTTGTTTAAGATTGTTGGTTGTGCTTGGTTAAATACACAGCTGTTTAAACTGCAGTATCTATTTTTGCTTTTATGTATGTTAAAATCAGTCTAAGATAATCTATTTCATGCAGCATTTACTGCCACCTAGTTTCTTCATTTAGATTCAGTTTGTGATTAGTTATCTTAGAAGATTGATTATTGAGAAACATGTTCAATCCAGAAATCACAGTATATAATAATAATAAAAAAAATTGTGTTTTACAAATAGCAAACAGTTAATATATAAATATGGCTGCAACTTTCAAAAACAAAGTTGAAAATATCACCCTGGCAGTAGTACTAGATTTGCTCATTAGGACTAGAGTTGTATCCCCAAATTGTTATGTTTGTACAGTCATTGGCACCAGACTTTGATAAATGATGTCAAAAATGATTTTTGAGAAAATTTGTTAAAGTAATACGGAAATTGTATGGAAACATCATTGATTTGTATTTACTAAAGTCTGTTGCTGGACATTTGGTGCTCCTGTGTTATCTACTTTTAATTCAACACCAGTACTGATTAAATTACTCATTGTATGATTGATATTGTTTAATCCTTACTGATGCAATATATCTTGAGATTGCCGTTGCATTTGGGTTCAAAGGTGTTGTTTTCTTAGCATTATGGTTGTTTTGTTTGTATTTTTCCCTTATTAAAGTTGGTTTAAAGTGGATATTTTTTAATGTTTATTTAAAATTAAAATATGTAACATTAAAGAAATTTGAATTATATATTTGTTGAACATTATTAAATATTATCAAGAATAGTGCTTTTGCTGCCTAATACATGAGAAATTTAACAATTTATACTCTCTGTGAAAGAAGCCAAGCCTTGCCAGTTTAAACGTACAGGTTAAATAAAGAACAGTGGGTCTTATGCATGTACACAGTATGAAATGAAATACATACATGTCTTTTGTGTAGTTTTGCACTTTGTGTTTTTCATTTTCAAAGTCACTATTTTTATTGAGTTGAATTTGTATGAACACAACATTTTTGATTGCTTTTCCCCCCTAGATCAGGGGTGCACAAACCGCGGCCCATTACAGGGCTCTATGCAGCCCCCAGAGGACTTTTGGATGTTACCATTATTACAAATGTAAAGCATATTATTTCATTATTTGTGTTGTTTTTTTCTACTGAGCCATCCATGTGGCGGCCCTCCACACACTATCAATTGGAAATTTGGCTCTCTGGCCTAAAACGTTTGTGCACCCCTGCCCTAGATTTTAAGCTGTTTCTTTGATTTTATAGTATGCAAGAAGGAAATTAGCTTGTTTAGAATATTGCCTTCCTATTCAGAATAAAATTAAGTTGGGGTGGGGTTATTCTTTGTAATTATTCTCTGTTGAAGGATCGTGTAACACAAGATATCTTAAACTATGTACAGAGTAGGTCTGAGCAAATGAGGTGCAGAGGAAGATATTACACTCTTGCACTAGAGGCCCTAAGATCACATCCCGTTTGAGGCAAAAGAAATGTGCCTCTTGATCCCCTCCTAGTTTCTTAGCTTACCATTGCAGACCTATTTTCTCATCTATCAGACAAGATGTTACAAGACTTGTGCACTAAAGATCCTTGGCTAGTTGAAAATTAGAAAGAGTTATCTCTCTTGACTTGTGTAGATGTATCTCACCAAAACGTGCTCTGACATACCAGAAAGCCTTCACCTTCCTATCCATGACTCTGAATTGAATTGTACCTAAATCAAACCAAGATGCCTGTTGTATAAGCCACTGAAGTTCCGTAACTCACAGAAAGAATGTTTTTACTTGTAGAAAAATTGTATTAAATGTTTTATTTTTGCTTGCCCCAAAGTTTATTCATAAATCTATTTTTTTATGTATGTATGAATGTAATAATGTTTTTTACAATTCAACTGTGACAATGCACATTGCTCCCATTTAAAGGGACTATCTTTGTTTTAATTAAAGATTTTAAAATAGATTATAGAAATAGAATAACATGTTACTCAATTGTTTGTTTGAATTGAAGGAATAAATGTTGGTTTGAAATAGTAATAATGAGCTTTGTTATCTATAACTAACTTTCAAACAAATAACCCAGCAGCTAAACTGTATTTGAAAAGTTAGGTTTATTATTTTCATTATAACAGTCATAGAAACCTTCAAAACACAATATATTTGCTCATAAAGGAGTGAAACAAATAACCCAAATATACTATTATTGCTATATTATTTAGAGTTTATTTTAAAGAGAAAATTATACAGTTCTTGTTTTGGTGACTACTTTTTTTAAAGCACAGATTGCTGGCAGTGTGAGGTATGCAAGACTTGGGATTAGAAAAGATCTGTGGATTCTACACTGAACTTAAAACATTACTTTTTTGATATGGCTTGTCATTTAGTGTCAAATGCGTTTGCACACTCTTTATTACCCCCTTCACTTAAAGTGGATGGACACATTTATAGTACAGCTATGTGCATCCACTGCTGTAGAGATGTTGACTCAAAAACATCAGATTGTAAGTGAAGAATTATTATGTAATCATAATAAACCTGACAATAAAAAAAAGTAAGCATACACCTGTTACTTGCTTAAGGCATAGTCATTTGGTAAGGTTCAGGTGAATGCATTCAAAGGATGAAGCTCAATTAACTAATCTGTCAGATGATAACAAAGTAATCTTTGACAGAGCTAGATAACTGCATGCTGTTTTGCACCTATTAGATAGCATCATAGTACACTACAATTAGTCCTGAATACTGTATTGATCTTGATACACTGAACAGTTATATCTTTTTCTGGAGCGACGATAGATTATGTCCCCTGGCTTTAATCTCATAAGGGTCTGTGTCTTTGATTTTTTATTTTGTGAAAGTAGGAACCACACATCATGAAAGGGCATGATTTTGATGTTTACTAATCGTTCAAGAGCATTATTTTGATGTTTACTAATCGTTCAAGAGCATTATTATGATGTTTACTAATCGTTCAAGAACATTATTTTGATGTTTACTAATCGTTCAAGAGCATTATTTTGATGTTTACTAATCGTTCAAGAACATTATTTTGATGTTTACTAATCGTTCAAGAGTATGATTTTGACGTTTTACTAATCGTTCACTAATTATTTAAAATAATGGGTTAAAAATTACTGCATGCATTCCGCTCTGTTCGTTTCGCCTTATTTCAGAAAACTATCTTTCCCATTCTAAGGAATTTACTTCCGATTGACCTTGGATCTAATATCCACAAACAGGCAAATACTGAATGTTTGAGAACATATGACTATATCAAGTACAGACATTATATAGGCGGTAGTATTTGTTTGTGCATTCTGATGGCAGGAATGGTTGTAAATGGATTGTCTTATTAAATATACGTTGCTATTTTCCTTTCACAAGGAGACGGGTCACACCAAGTAATCCGAGACTGAAAGAAATGGAAAGATGACAAGCACGTGTTACAGACAAAGCAACGCCCAAACCATTGTCAGAGCAGAGAGAGGAAGGTGGCACTCCAAACTACCGCATGTTAGAGAGTTAAGAATCAGTATAGATGGAGAAGTACATAAGGACGTCAACAGAGAGCATGAAATTCAATTCCAACAGCGAAGAATTCAAAGAGGCATTTGATAAACTCTTCCATTTAAAGATAGCAGACCTATGTCCGAAAGGAAGATTTAGGATCGATGCTGGGTTCTCCGAAAACAAAAATCTTCAGAAGATCCGATATGTCAACAAAGTCAGAACAAAGGACTTACACAAACCCCATCAGCATGCGTGTGAAGGAAGTTAACCGACAAATGATTTAGAAAATTCCACCTAAAACAAAAGCCAACTCTTCTCAGACGAAAACAGCTACGCTCTGACGAGCTTTCTTACAGACATCGACAATAACAACAACGGGAATACAAGTTCAAGTCATACAGAGATCAGATACTAAATACACCCATCTGTAGAGAATAAAACTCCAAACTAAATCAGACTGAAAGAAGCAGAAATGTCAACTCAAAGGAAAATAAAGAAAGAATCCTAGACACAAACAATATACCCACCTGAGGAAGGAACAACAGTGGAGATAGACAAAAGTTTAGGCATATATTTGACAGCTCCTATACTTTACCCATCTCCCCCCACCCCGCCCCAATGTGAGGCGAACTTAATGCCTAAAGTGCATCCAGCGTCAAGCAATAAGGGGAAAAGAAAAAGCGGCGCGTACCAGGCTATCACTACAAGTATGAAAACAACATTGCCAACAGCAGTAATCAACATTGATAACAACATCAGATCGAGGCAACAACTGAAACTACTCCCCTAGGATTTAAGGCCACGAGCTAGAGACAACCAGCACCACGAAAACAGCTGACTACTACCAAATGCAGTGGTATTACTTTAACCATTAAGTCGCTCACATGATATTTTTCATGTTGGAGACTCTACCCTATAGGTACCCCCTCCCCTCCACCACCAGCCTTAGGCCGATACGAAAGACCCCCACAACAATAACCAAGAGGCAGGAGAGGAGCAAACAACACCGGTGACAAGGATAGGGGATTTGAACATGCCGGGCGTGTCTGTTCACTGGACTGAGTGTGGTAGGCCTACTAACCTGGGCTCTATTAATACATGTCCCCTTCCACAGTAATCAACGGTTTCCGGGCACTGCTAAGGAAGGAAAAACCCCACAAACAGTAGGCACGAACGCCATGGACCCACCGGCCAACGTTTATAATTTTCATCCTTTCAACCACTCAGTCCGTCATCATCAACAACAGTGACACCCACCCACCCTGTCAGGCATCATTATCATCATTATTTAATATTTTACAAAAATGCACAATTAAAAAAAAATTCTAACCGAATCTGTTGGGAGATGAGTACAACGCGCGGGAGGAAAAATGCATTGTGTAATTGTTACAGAGCATTTCAGTGCATAGAGATAATTGGTTCTGTTTCCGTGCGAGCAATGTTAACTTCCGTTTGAGTGTTGGTACGGATGAATTAGCCGATGATGTATTAATGCTTCCTGAATAAAACAAAGGATACGGATTCATTATAAAATCTACTGTTAGGGTTTATCCGGTCATCAAAAATTAGTTAGCAACTCCGGACATGAATGTTAATCTGCTGATGGAAATTTAACACTTATTTCCCTATTCATAGTTATACATTCCTAACTCTTACACGTCATGATCTAAAGATACCTTATACCAATCTTTCTCAGCATTTATACCCTGGAAAAAACCTCAGGTCTCATAAATACTTCTCTGGGAACCCCTGAATAAAAATTACTATATTTACGATGTTAATTATTTTTCAGTCACGATCTCTCCGGGGAACTCCTAGTGACCGTTAAGGACTCTGATTGAGAAACCCTGCCCTATACCGATTAACGTCACTTCCGGAAATTTAGCGTTTACATAGAGCGTCTAGAATATTTGAATGCTTTCATAATCTTCTACATGGTACAGTTTACCGAAAACTCAATGTTTTATCTCTTTAACAAAGTAGTGTTCCAAGGGACGGAGTTATAGAGTATTAAAAATAAACCAGGTTAAACTTAGTCCTAGCATGTATAAGCACAGGGGATAGTATTAACTCCTCAATTAGTAATTGATAAATTATTGAATTTTTTCATTGGTGTATTTATTTCGTCACACATTTTATAATGTATATATATGCTTCTAAATGATTATTATTTTATATCAAATTCGGAATTCCATTCAAGGTATCTGGGAGTGGGGGTGGGGTGGGAGAAACTGTCATGACTGTTGTAGGTTCGGAATAAAAGCTCTATTAGTAGATTCTCTCCAGCCCCTTTCTTTTAAAAATATGTTCACTACCTTAACCAGCGCCGTAGATCTAACTGAATGCTTACTACAAACGATCAATTAGGTCTAAAGTATCCAGTTTCTTGTTTCTTTTAAGTTGTTCCACTTTCGTTTTCTTTCTTTTCTGTCGCTTGGCTGAACCAACAGTCTTCCCAGAAGTTTTTAAACTAAGATCAGGCGACAGACTATGGTACAAGAAATGTATCTTTCTCTCACTTCACGCAACTCTGATTGACTATTTTTTTAATATTTTATAATATATCAGCAAAAGAAGAAAAAAATAATTATTGTTGAAGGAGTGACTGAGCAGTCGTTCGGGAAAAAAAAAATGGATAAAGGATTTTTGAACAGAGATTGCCGAGATTTGTTTGAACAGTTCGGGTGCCCTTTTGATGTGGGCAAAAAGAAAGGAACAAATCCTCACGAATCCACCCCCCACTACCCGGTGTTAGCTACTCCGACCACTTATTTTAACACCCACCAAAATGGTGTGGTGTTCATATTTTTAGTTTTATTACTGACAACAACCTGGCCCGCGTGACTTAGGAAAGCCCCAAAAGCTATCTACAGGAACAAAAGCAGAAAGGCTAGTGCTCACCTGAGAACGGACGGCGCTGTTCCCAATCTCGGGTACGTATTGTTTGTTTCTCGGTTTAGCCACTACATACCTAACTGTCATAATTTTATTCCTTCGCTCTGTTCTTTTATTAATCGTCATTGTTTTAATTCTAATGATCCAACATTTATCATCGTTGTTTCGACACTAAAATGGTCAGCTTAAAGTTTGCTTGCGATTTGAAGCACGATGTGTGTGTGTGTGTGTGTGTGTGTGTGTGTGTGTGTGTGTGTTTGTGCACGCGTGCCGAGCGTGAGTTCAGTTTAGGTCCTGTTTACAGAATTCTGTTAATAAGTTTACAACGTATATCTATTAAACTTTGGTGCAAAACGTACTTCAAGTTAGGTTCTGTTTATAGAATTCTGTTTTTATCTTTTCTTGAGCTCTATACAGTTTAATTCGAAATGCATTCAGCTGGAAAAGCAAACCACTTTCATTGGAAAGCGTGGCATGAGTACGTTTGGAGCTAATGAAGCGACAAACATGTTTGTGTCAACGATCGACCGAAATTCGTTGTGACCGAAGTCTAAATAGTATTTTGTACAATAACATAATGAACTGCAAGCTACGAATATATATATATATATATATGCATTTTTGTACATTAATGTAATGAAATAAATGTAATGTAATGCATGTTAACTGCACAGAATGTTTCTACAACAATGTTATGAAACGTATACATTAACCTCAAAGAGCGGTGTCTATAATGAAGCCCGATATGGGTAATGGGATGTATACATTAAGTACAAAGAGCGGTGTCTATAATGAAGCCCGATAGGGGTAATGGAATGTATACATTAAGTACAAAGAGCGGTGTCTATAATGAAGCCCGATAGGGGTAATGGAATGTATACATTAAGTACAAAGAGCGATGTCTATAACAGTCACTGATGTAGTAATGAAATGTATTTGATATATAATAAGTCGTTTATTGATTTCCTGCACACAGATGTGATAAAATATATTTTAAGAAGTTAGAATGCGTTTTCTACATTTTTTTTTTTTTGCAATTGCACAGGACATTGTCTATAATAACGTAATGAAATATATATTAAGTACACAGTGTTCAATAAACACTTATGCTAACTACACAGAACGTTTCTGCAATAACCTAATGAAATGTACACGGTTTTTCTACAAGCGCAAAGGGATATGTAACAACAAAGAACATTTTCTTAAAATAGCATAATGATATGTATATTAAGTACAGGGTTTTCTACAGACGCAGTGAGATATGTAACAACACAGGACGTTTATTTATTTAAATAGGAAAATGATATGTATATTAAGTACAGGGTTTCCTACAGACGCAGTGAGACATGTAACAACACAGGACGTTTTCTTAAAATAGCATAATAAAATGTATATTAAATATACGGTTTTCTACAAATGGAAATGTAGCAACACAGGGACGTGTTTATTTTTTTAAAATAGCATAATAAAATTGTGATTGACTGTTAGCAGATTAAGCTACCCAATCCCTGCTTAATCCTTAAAACTCGTACAGGTGTTCATAACTTGCAGACAAGGAAACTCTGTCAGGCCTTAGAGACATTAAACATTAATTAATTAATTTTAACCCGTCTCTAAGCCGTTACAAGTTCAGAACACCCATTCCTCCTTGCAAGCTTGAACACTTCTTAGCATATAGAAATTCTGTCCCACACACTCTCTCTCAGCTCAGGGGGACACTTCCCAAAATATGGTATTGTTTGACTTTTAACATTATTAAAATTAAGCCCCAGCCAATAAGCAATCATATCTCCTTCTTTGTTAAATACACAAGTGGAAGTGTAATTAACAAATAACAAAAATATATTCAACACAATGAAAGGTAAATAAGAAATAATTGGTACATAATAAGCGGTAGTCACAAAGACAGGCTATTTAAGAAGTTGTGTTCATATGTTATAAGTTAATGATTAAATCAAAAGAAAAGAATCTTCTACTGAAATCTGGTACAAAACAGACTTGCTATTATGCAACAGTTCATAGTCTCTGTCATGTGTCCAGTCTAGGTTTATCAACTCTGTCCTATTTTAGATTTTCAGGTATCAATATTGGTTATTGATTAATTTCTAACAATAGCAACAGCTGGATGGCCTGACTTATCTACTACGAAAATGCCAAATGATTCAGGCTATTACTCATTGACACATCTCTAGATAAATCAGTTGACTTGCCCAAGATAGCAACGCTATCTTTCCCCTTTATTTATAAATTAAGAATTATCTTTCCTTCAGCTTGGCCTCCAGCTAGCTAATCTAGTCATGCTACAAACAATTATATAACAATGTGTAAGATAAATAAATTTAATAACAATTCATAATAATAGAAAAATGAACATTAATGATATGCAGATTATTAAGTCAATCTATCCTGTTTAGCCCAAAATCTGAATGGCTATATATGTGTTATTGTAGTCTGTTCTGTTTATAACTGGGACTTATCCCACATTACTTAATTGTTTATAAAGTAGTTGAAATGTTGCTGTTGTCTATTTGACTGGTGTGGTTCTGATGTCACACGACAATCTCAGTTTGGGCTCTCCAACTTCGGATACGGCACCTGGCATAGTCCTCCAAACAGTTGGCATCAGACTCTGAAGATTCCAAGTTTAAGTCTCCAAGACTATGACTCCAAGTCTAGATCTCCAAGATCCAAGTGTATAATTCCAAGTTAAGATTCCAAGACCAACTTGTAAATGAATAACATCATTTTACAGTATCATGTTACAATAAGCAATTATATGGGCTTTGTGGTGACAGTGATAGATTAATCTTCATTAATTAGCTACAGCTAATTAACAATTCCAAATCAATAAAAATACCTAAATGAACAAATGATTTCACTTTACAAATGTACAGCTTCTCAATACAATATAAATTTAGCCTGTGGTCCACACTGTGCTTATTAATGATCATCTGTTCATTGTTAGCTTTTCCCATTATAACAATTTTAACAGTGGAAATATAGCACTGCACATGTGCTCATTCTGTCTTGATCATTTCTACAAAATGTATTAATTGCTAAATATTTTACACAATATTCTACAAATGAGAAATACAACAATTTAGAGAAGTCAACTATATTTACCACTATGTAAAGTCATACATGGTCTAATGGACGTGATGGCCTTCCCTGGACATGGGCACTATGAATGAATCTGAGCATCTAAGGAATTTCGATTCATTCGTGTGCATAAATGAATGACTCTAGGTCAGCTGGCAGATTAACACTATGTCACAATATGGAACACAAGTGACCAAATATGGGCATCTCGTATCTGGTTAATGGTCTTTCCTTCACCTCTAGAGTGACCTATATAATCTCAACTCGTAAACAAGTTATTGCACCATCTGAACATAGTTGCCTAGCAGAAGTGTCTTCTCATAAATTAAATAGAACGATTAATAAAAATAAAAATAACGTCTTCATAACTCTGCATAATTTGCCTAAAATTCCCTGACAGTCTCTTAAAATGTCTATGACCAAGTATAGTTCATTATGCAGACTCTAAAGTCTATTTCTTGTGGGGGGCAATAGTTACATGAATTTTTTAGTCTAACCCCTTTTAAATTGCTAAAGGTGGTAGATACTAATAAGTGTAAGAAATGGAAAGCTTATATCACAGAAGTATTTTAAGGAGGTATGGATTTTAGAAGCCATTCATCTGGTATATTGTTTATCTCTGAAGATGGAGTTGTCTCACTTTGCACATCAGCAATGTGTATCGTAGTTGAGGCAAAGTGTCGGTTGTTGTGCTATGGTGGTCTATGACATATGCCTAAATGGCACTGATGCATTGGCAGCTCTACAGTGGCCTGATGCCACCATAAATTCATTTACAATAACATCTTTCAATTCTCTATAGTCTTTACCCCTCACTGACATCTATAGTTACTTGCATTTGGTTCAAAATCAAACTGTCATTGATCTCAAATTCTGAATCAGTGTGATCAGACTCTTCAACTCTCTCTAAATCTACAATACTTTCAGATTCTTCCTCACCATTATTTCTACAATATGTATTCATCTGTATTGACTAGATCCCCAGCCAAGGCATTGTTCACAAGATTATTCACGAATTAAAAAGCCATTTGAAAATGGTCTTTTTTGAAAAATCACTAAAAATCAGTAGAACACGTGTAAACAAAGGATGTCACCATTTTGGAAAAACATGAGATCTCACTGGAAGAAATGTCATGATACCAGTTATTTCCACAAAACAGTGATTACATAACCTAAGTATAGAATATCTATTAATAGCAGGCGACTCCAGGCAATTCGATACACAGTGGATAGAGGACAATATGATACGGAAAGGGTTAAAGCAGTACAGTTCAACTCTGCAATAAAGAGGCAAAATTTAACTAAGCATTTCAGTGTAAGAAGAATTTTAGTTCTATAGTTATCTAAGTGCACAAAGATATTAACTATTCCAAAACATACCAATATTGTGCCTTTGATCCAAGCCTTCACCAATCAGGACTGATATGTGTTAGACAGTGTGTGTTCTCAAATTTGTTCTAGCTTATATGTGTGCATATATTTATTTTTTATTGTTATAACTGGGAGAAAAGATTGTTTTGCTTGACTGGCCCAGGTAAGGGCCATGAGTCATTTATTTTATTTTCTCAAGTGGGGAACACCTGTTCGCTCAGAGAAACACATTATCTTTCGAAGCTGACAATTTGCTGCAAACACACATTTTCATATGCAAAACAGGCCACCAACATAAACAGAAAAACACCAGTACCGACACGACCTCGAGTTACAGAGGAACCTAGATATTAAAATGTAGAAAGTTTTTTATTTTTATTTTGGGGATTTGGGCATTTTTTAAATTGAAATTTTGCTTCGCCGGCTTAGTTATTTCACTAAAAATCGTGGAGGCGTTGCAGTCTTTCTCTCCTTTTTCTTCTTTTTACCTCTGCCCTCATCTGAACAGTCTAACGCTACACACAGTTTCTCTCTCTCTCCCCCCCGCTTATCAGTTTGACAATAATGAATACTTTAGGCAACAGTATCGGCCGCTAAAAGGAACCAGTGCAAATAACGTCAAAGCTCTTATCTTTTGTGTTATGGCGTCTCGTGTACTGTAGTTATGTTCCACATCTACTGGTTAATTCCGTTGGCTTTCTATGTCCGCTTCCAAGGGAAGGCGTGTGTGTGTGTGTGTGTGGATACAGCTCTTGAACTTGCTGCTAAAGTAGGCCGACACTTTAAAGAAAAAAAATACCAGACAAGAAATCAAACCGATGGGTCACTGGAGCCTTTGGTTGCGAGCAATGACCGTGCTAGCAAAGCAGTTCGAGTGTCGGCTAGCGGAACGGCTAACTCAATGCCTTGTGTCTGTTTGTGCGATTAGCTAGTATGCCTGGAGAACGTTCACTCTTTTACTGTATTTTGTCTGAGGAGACATTTAAAATCAGATGTAACTTACCTCCTTACCTCCATGGGAAAGAAAAGCCACCCACCAAACAAAGTAACAACAAATAAACAACCCCCACCCGCTTTCAACAACTTTATTTAAATGCTTACGCCATAAACAAATTTGCTACACCTATTACTATGTTGTCTCTGTTACAAGATGTGAATTTATACTGCATCAACTTTTCGACTGTTGTTTCTGTTACATGATGTGAATTTATACTGCATCAACTTTTCGACTGTTGTTTCTGTTACATGATGTGAATTTATACTGCATCAACTTTTCGACTGTTGCTTTTGGATTTGCAGGTGTATATATATACATTCATTAGTTGAAGTTCAATCATGTTTGTTTTCATAAATAATTAATTTCTGCCAAACGTCAAACGTCACTTCCAATATTTATTGTTTACAAGGATGGAACTAATATCTACGACCTTATATCGCCTTGGCTGTATAGCTTGGCAAAGGGGGAAGCACTGTTTCTTTTACGGCAGTGGTTAAGAACCTGTGTGTAGCCAAGAGCACATTCATATTTTCAGAAGTGTGTGTAGCCAAGAGCACATTCACATTTTCAGAAGTGTGTGTAGCCAAGAGCACGTTCACAGTTTTAGAAGTGTGTGTAGCCAAGAGCACATTCACATTTTCAGAAGTGTGTGTAGCCAAGAGCACAATCACATTTTCAGAAGTGTGTGTAGCCAAGAGCACATTCACATTTTCAGAAGTGTGTGTAGCCAAGAGCACAATCACATTTTCAGAAGAGTGTGTCGGGCGGCATCAAATTTTCAAAGCTTATTTTTTGTACTGGGCATTAAATAATAATCATCATATTTAATAATACTTAATATATATCAATACCATTTCGTCATTACTATGTGAATTTGCTCTTTTTGAATATATCTGGAAGATGAATTAAGTAGTTTATAAAAAAAATATTATAAACAAGCATTTTCATCTTATTTATGTTTAAAAGTGCAATATTTTGAACTAGTGGCCGAAGTATATTTATTATTCTTATTTAATTAGAAGCCATTTATGGTAAAAATATTCTTTCTATATTTATTTGTGTCTGGATGTCAACAAGTAAACATATAAATATGAAATAAGTTAAGCACTGTTGTTATTGTTAGGCGTATCCGGATTTTTGTAAACATACCAATATGAATAATATTCATAAGCGCTCACCAGAACCGAATAGAGAAAAGGTATTATTAATTCACGTGATTTTGCACTACTTATCGCATCTTGTCGCGGGCGTATGTATATACATGCCTCAGCGAGCACCATGGCGCCCGTGTTGGGAACCATTGTTTTACAATAATGCTTTTTGCCACTGGTAAGCAATGTTCGGCAGAAAAATAAGAATTTTATCTGAGAGAATTTTGTCAAGAAAGCGTCGTGCAATTTTTGACGTACATGTACTTTGGAGTCTGGTTGGTAGAACTGCCTAGGGTTAGCTGACACTTGCTGTCCGCTTTAACAGCTTGCTGACACTTGCTGTCCGCTTTAACAGCTTGCTGACACTTGCTGTCCGCTTTAAGAGCTTTCTGACACTTGCTGTCCACTTTAACAGCTTGCTGACATTTGCTGTCCACTTTAACAGCTTGCTGACACTTGCTGTCCGCTTTAACAGCTTGCTGACACTTGCTGTCCGCTTTAACAGCTTGATGACACTTGCTGTCCACTTTAACAGCTTGCGTACGATGAAGTTAAGTATTATTTTCCGGTCCATGATCTACTTTGAAACTGAACTTAACGTTAAACTCACTACCCAGTCAGGACTGTAAACTATAGGCGGTAGAAGAAACACGCGTAAACATATAAGCTTGTGTCAGACTTTGCATACAATTGTTTACACTCTCCGGCAGACTTTGCTATGACAACTGGAAAGGAAAGAAAGTACGTGTTCTCTTTTAATAAAGCAGTACTCGTCTATTCAACAACATAATACTGAAAGCGAATTGCATTCTGCAAAGGTTCAGGGATTATCAGTGGTGGTAGATTCAGGGTGGAGATCTTTTGTGTGTGTGTGTGTGTGTGTGTGTGTGTGGATTGGTGGGTGAGTGGAGTAGAGGCGCGTGTTGGTTGCTATTTGTTGACACATAAGTAACAATGCTAAGCCTTGCTAGTGTCTTATCTTCACTGCCCAGATACTAGCAGTCTTAGTTGTCTGCACACCAATTTGTTTATCCCGGTAACTAATGACACCCATACATTCTTGGTACATTCCTTCTTGTACATGAAGTGACCTTATAAGCACAGCCTATTTTCGATTATTAACTTCTTATCTGACCATCATCAGTGTGACGTGTACATGTGAAATGCGAAAGGAGAGGAAGACGAGAAATGGATAAAATATTATTTTAATTAATTCGGAAAACTTAACCCGGACCTCCGCCCACCTACTTTCAGTAAACAAATACAAGACACGCACAATGCAATGTTACAATCATCTACTGATCTAGCCTAAGCTAAAACATGTAATATTCAATCTGGCTTGAATCCTCAAAATCCCTTTTTTAAATAGGGTCCCTTTGACAAATAAACGTGACGGGGCGAGAAATGAAGTGAATGAGTGAAAGCAGAGAAAGATTTCAGTGCATAAAATAAATATAGCACGAGTGTCTTCTGAGTATCTTTCTTTTAAAACTTACCATAAACTCTAGTGGACGAACCGAAACCTCTCTTCGGCTGTTACAAACGTCAGCGTCTTTTGTCCTTTGTCCCAGTGAAAAAGAGGCGTGGTTTTGCTCTAGTCGAGTAGATATAACAGTTGAATGGAGCAGCCATTATTTCCATGGATGGTGTCTACTCGCACAAAATTCCCGACTGGAGAGAATAATAGAACTTCTCCTATAAGAGATTGCCTAAATTTTGTATATTTAACTGACTACAAATTTAAAGACTGGAAAAAAGTTGAAGAAAACTTTCACACTCACTCTCGCTCAGAAATTTAACTAACAGAATATTTATGAGTTACGTATGAATACATATGTATAAAATGCATAAATAGTTGCAAAATTAAGAAAAGATTAGTTTCAACAAATAGTCAGAGAAACCACGATACTGACCATTTTCTGGCAATTAAATACTGAATTATAAAATCCAGAATTCCCACAAGTCCACAAACATATTGTTTTATACACTATGGGAATTCTTACCAAAGGAGTCTTTGTCACTGTAGGAATTGTTTGACTAGAGTGTCCAAGGCAACCTAATTTTGGTTTCTCTAGCTTACACAATTTAAACTTTCTGATATCTGTTGCCCAGATTTCCCCAACCCTGGTTGAAACTGGTTCTAATGTCATGGCAGATTGTTATCTGCTTTTATGGACTGTAATATTTTAGGTCCACTTGCACCATCCAGTGTGGTGACAAGTTAGACCAGAGACTAAGGAGATGGAAAACCCGAGGCTGAGTTTAATTAGAATACCAGAAGTTAAAATGCTACAAGTTGAAATCATTATCTTTACAATGGTTTAAAGTAACAAAGTCAGAACTATAATTATAATAATAATTATTATAATTACAGCTTAAAGTATTATGAGTGAAGATATCTTTATCTTTAATAAGTTTAATAAAATCGTGAGAAGATTGTGAAACCTACAATCACTACTAAAAGATAAAGGCTGACCTTAGTAATTACTGTGAAATGGTTTATGATCAATATTAAATGATAGAGGCTGACCCCATCAAATTAACTACTGTGAATTGGCCTACGATCAATGCTAAAAAATAAAGTTTACCCCATGTAATTAACTACTGCGAATTGGTCTATGTTCAAAACTGAAAGATAAAGCATTGATAGCAGAAAAGAAAACTAACTGGGGGATTTGAGCCAAGGTAGATAAAGATTGTGCTGCCACAGAGCCAGCGTTTCCTCGGGAAATCATAACATCCAAATTCATTCATCAGAGTCTTGCAAATTGCTTCTACAGTTACCACAGTGATGTTTGTTGATTTTTAACACAAGTCATCTGTCGTCTGAAACACAATTGTACTGAAATAAATATTAATGAATAATGTAGCAAATATTAACCAAAGATCCGTCTCCAAGTGAAAATGGCATTTGGAAAATGGAAAATAACTGTTCGGGTAAAATTGAAGCCATAAAATTAGTCAAACACCTATTTAGATCCTCGCTGTCCTTACCACCCGGGCAGTATACCTCTCTCCCAGGATGCTTCAGCCCTTCTGCAAAATCAGTGGAAGCTGGAAGCGGCTGTGAAGCACACACACGAAAGGAGAAAGATAACTCATGCTTCTGGAAGTGCTTAACTGTGAGAAGAAATGTACATTCTGAGCCTTTAAAAACTACTTGAAATGAGACTAAACTAATATTAGACCTATGATGAATAAACAAATTAAGAAGATACAGTATTAGATCTGTGTGATCGTCAACTGGTGTATTTCAATAATAAATAAATAACATTTAGAAATGGGATGTCCAAGACACCCGCCAAACCTTTATCCGGCCCGCCCAGTGTATGATGTATGATGAATCAAACAGTTCCAGTACTAACGAATAAATATTATTTTATTCCTTAACATAATTTTTTAAAAGTTGATGTTCATTAAGTTATAACTCTGACATTTTAATGTGGTTTTCATTCATACTGGTTCAAAATGTATATCATTGTGAGGGGCATTTGTATTCAAATTGGCTCGCTCTCCAAGAGAGATTCTCTCCAAATATATAACTAAGTCGATATATTTCTTTAAGTAGGCGCTTTCACTCTTTTACCAACTGGTCTTAGAGAGAAAATGGTTATATTATTAAGTTTTGACATTAGGCAATTTTCATTAAATAGTATAATATCTCAACATTTAACGTTATTGTAGTAATTAGGAAAGACACCTTTGCTCGTCAGATTTATCAAATTTTGTAATCATTTGTGAATTTATAATTCAAACTATATTATTTTATATATGCCTGCTTTAGTGTCTAAAACTGTTTTATGTATGAATGTGTTACTGTCTAAAATTGTTTTATGTATGATTGCTTTTGTGTTTTTAAAACTGTTTTGTGCACGAATGCGTTCTGTCTAAAATGTTTCATGTACGAATGCGTTACTGTCTAAAATTTTTTATGTACAAATATGTTACTGCTTAAAACTGTTTCATGTATAAATGCGCTACTGTTTTAAAATTTGTTTATGCGCTACTGTGAGTGTCTGAAATTTTTGATGTACGAATGCGTTAATGTCTAAAATTGACTAGAAAATGTTCACCAAAATGTGTAATAAAGGAAATATATATATGTTCAAATTAGTGATGTTCTTTGTGATAATTGCATGCTGGTGGGGAGAGCAATGAATGATTAATTGTGAATCTGAATAAGGGGAGACAGGAAAGGATATCTATCAGGAACCGTTGATGAGGAGGTGATGGTGGTTCCGTTAACTCCCAGATATCTTTAAGGGACTTTACATCTGACGGGTCTCTCTTTTCTTGTTTTTAAGGACGTGCCACCTTGGAAGATTTAAGTTTAGTTCAAAAGGATTTCACATAAATGCACTGTTTAGTGATTGGTATCTGATGGGAGTCTTCACAGGTCCTTTCTATCAGCTCATTAGAGCCGGCAATGTGAGAGCACTTGAGAAATTAACTACAAGCTTGTACATAACCTTGTCTACATGATTGTTGCAATAGTCTTTCACTCACTTTTGTAACAATGTCAGAAGGTCATTGTCACAATATAATTGTCAGTTCCATGTGCTTTTCTTGCACATTGTAGAACTATTGAGCCGCTATTCTCTTAAGACTAATCTGGCGCTCCTTCACTATATTAGTTCCCTAAAGCAGAACAACAATGTAGCAATTTCCAGTAATTCTTTGTACCAGAAAATCAATGTAGTAGAGCATACTATGCCACCTTACATCAATAGAGTGCAGTGTATCCTTACACTTACACACTGGGGGTTGAGACTTTCAAATCTACCACGGTCGTAGCAGTTTATAAATCAGTAAACTGGGAGATTCCAGTAGATTCTAAAAAGGCTGCTTCTTCCTGTAAAATATAATCAGGGAACAAACACTTAAGTTTCCAGTTTATTCATCTCTAGCTGCATTCTTTCTTACATTCAAGTTTCAACTTACAGTTTCCTGCAACTGTATTTATTAGCCTGATACATGCATACAGCATAATAAATACAACATAACAATTTTATGAATTGATTCACTAGAAACAATGTCAAGTATTTAGCTTTCTACATACAAGCACTATAGTACACAGTTTCTAGAAATAATAGTCTACTCGCATAATACATCTCTACATAAAATGCCTGTGTAACAAATCAATAGCAAAAGTGCACAAAATATTTCTAAATCCATTTTTTCTCAACGAGTCAGTTAACTCACCATTAAGCTAACAGCCATCTTTCTTGACCAGACTCTGCCACTCCAAATTCAAAGTGATTAGAGAATACAATACTTTTCAACAGGTACTTTTTTTTATCTCAGCCCATTGGATGGTCTTGTTCTTGTAAATCTTAACCATTGGATAATAAAATCTACTCAACCTAAAACCTGTTTAGATTCCATCAGCTAGTCTAGCACATTCTTTACCTGAGTTGTTTACTTCCAACTTAGGCATTTAAAAATATCAGCACAAGCAGTGCCCAAGGTCGGGTCATTTTACAATTTATATAACAACTAAGTTCAGAAATAGGGATAGTTAAATTTACTTCCCCACACTCTTTTAGTCAGTCAGGCTGATAACACTCAAATCATGACGTTAATTTCCTTGATACTATGTGGACTGTGTGTGTACAGTGCTTTTGTTTTGTTTCACTGTAGACAGTTAGGTCAGCAGTGGCTGTGTTTAAATCACGCTGCATGGGACGTTGTCAGTGTTTATGTAGTATGTTGTGTTAGAGTACGTGCAATTATCATTGTACAATGTTTTAGGGAGTTATTAACTAAAGATTATATTTTTGTATTTAGATAAAAAAATGATTCTTAGTTTGTATTTGTATATTTTTGTGTCCTGGTTTATATTATTTTCTTTATGTATTTTAGGATTTATTCATGTGAGAATGGTTACTACATGGCACACAAAAATAGTTATTTAATTTATTTTGTACTTTATCTTTGAAATTATGCATTAGGAAAGAGTTGTATTTAAAGAGTATTTAGTTTCCTTAGATAGTTAAAGCATAATATAACTCTAAGTAGTAAATTATTTATTAAGGAAAGTAGGAAAGCATAGTTCCGATTATTATAACGAGTTTTAGCCTGCAACCCAAGTGGCTTGCTTGTCGGCCAGCACTTTCAGAATATAGATGGACTAGATCACTAGATCACAAGGGGTGTGGCAAAGGATTTGTCTGCGTACAGAAGAACAGTGAACCATGTAGCCCTGAAGGGGAGGATGAGTTGGCGGTGCGCCATCATGAATAAAGCCTCATGTAAACTGTGAACAAGTCATTGTGTGTCTCTCTCTGCTGTGGCTGTCGTCAAGCATGCCAGCGTACTGTCCTCTATCATCATCATCGTGTTTTTCATCTCTCATCTTGTGGTGACCCATAACTCTACACCCGACACCCCATCACACCCAAGGACATCCAAAATGTGTCATGTAAATTAACGAATAATTTTGATTAATTACCGTCACAAGCATAGCACAGTCTCTGTTACACGAAAGCCCTCTTAGTCACTGAGCTATATATTGGGCTCAGTGCTCTTAGTATGCAAATCGTTGTTTGAGTCCTGCTAGTTTCCATAGTTACAGAAAGCGAACTTTGACCCCGCACCTAACTAATTAGCGGCGAAGGTAAAAGGTCACTAACTCATGTGGGTCACACTGACTTTTGAATGTAGCATGTATCAAACAAGTAAGATCCGATGCCTAAGGCCTTTTCCCCCTTGCTTTCCAAATATATTTGACATTAAATCTTTTAATTTATAAATACTCGTCAAAAAAATTGTACAGTTGTCCTTTCCAAACTAAAAATTAAAAAATCGTTTCTCGAGAGGTATGGAAAATAAGCATGCTGGCAAGTTCAGACCAATCGATTTAAGATATATTCATGGCGTTTCATTTTACACCTGTCAGCTCGAGAAGCCGATATTGTTATCAGGGTCTGTTTACTATTCATGAAGCGAGACTACTTTATTCAGCAAGGCAACAGTGGCCTTCAATTTGTATCGGGAATGGAACAAGATTAGACTACTATCAGAACAAGCAGGGGCACAGTGTTATGTTATTTCCACGTCTGTACATGCACGAGTAGGGTATTGTACCATAGAAAGCAATGTAATTAACTTCCACTCGCTCGCTCTCTCAGAAAAGACATAATGAACATGTCTCGAGTCTGATTTTTGTTGCAGACAAGATGGGGCCATGCCGGCGGCTCTACACGTTCCTCTGGTTCAGGCGTGTGAAAAGAAAGGTGAGTCTTTGAGTAGTAATCGATGTTGTTTTGGTAAATTTTAATCATCTGTTTGTCTGTCTGTCTATAAATATGTGGTGCTAACAAGAATCTATCTATCTATCTATCTATCTATCTATCTATCTATCTATCTATCTATCTATCTATCTATCTATCTATCTATCTATCTATCTATCTATCTATCTATCTATCTATCTATCTATCTATCTATCTGTCTGTCTGTCTGTCTATCTATATATCTATCTATCTATCTGTCTGTCTGTCTGTCTATCTATATATCTATCTATCTATCTCATTTCAATGCAACTTTGCTACAAAATGAACTTGCTACTGAATCTTTTATTTTAAAATCCTGAACACGTTTTATCTTTATAGTATTTGTCCTCTGTTGCGTTTCCTCCAAGAGTTAAAAGTTCCCTCTTCTGTTGACACTTATGAACATTAGTGCTTGAGTTTGTGCGACAGCGCGCGTTTGTGTGTGTGTGTGTGTGTGTGTGTGTGTGTGTGTGTGTGTTAGAGAGAGAGAGATCTTTCTTTTTCCATTAGTTAAGAAAGTTCTTAAATTTCTGTTACTCTAGGAACACAGCAGCATGTGTGCACGTTTAGATATTATAATTTAACTATAATAAGGAAAGAAGAGAAATAATTAGTCTACTTACTTTATTTTCTTTTTTTTCTACTGATCATCCACGATATTATATAAAATATTTTTTATTACAAAGTTAATTAATTACTTTAAAATAATTGGACCCCCCCAAAGTCAGTAATAAGTCATTGTGATATTTCCACCCACAATCATGCGCATGGACCATGTATGTGTGTGTATACGTGTATGGTTTTGTGTGTGTGTGTGTGTGTGTGTGTGTGTGTGTGAGTGAGTATGTACGGGAAAGGAAGGAAAGAGGTTTGACCTTTTAAAAATTGATTAGGATTTTATATGTAACCGCCTAGTTTGATAAACGTGTACCATGATAAGGATTATAAATAAATCTAACCACTAATGCTATAAATATCTCATGTGATTTCCTTCATCATGGGTTAGTTGGAAGTAATTCGTTTTCTTCCACTGCTGTAGTTTAAAAATAGTCTTTAAGTTGCGTGCGAGAATTTCTGTTCTGTTTTCACTTTAAGTAATTTATTTCTTAAATTCATTCTATTTCTTTACATTTGAAAATGCGGAATTTTCCCTTATTTTAAACAATCATTCTATTTTCTTACCAGTGTTCATGTATATTTTAAAAAAAATAAATTATAGAATATTTGTCACAATATTTGTCACAATAAATTATAGAATATTTGTCACAATTGTATTTTATCACCCATGATACAGAATATCTATTCAATTATGCGACTGTTTCCCTTTTTAATAGGAAATGATATATTTAAGTTACATTTGTTTTATTGATTAGTAAAACATAAGTTTTTAACTCAGTGCGACTGGGTGGGGGTGCGAGCAGCAAATCTATCTACAGATCTGTCTGGTGTGCAAACCAATAACCGTCAATTTGTTGTTGTGTTATAGCCGTAAACGGTGCGAGTAGAGTGATGGTAGCACACAACCCCTACATTTAAAGTTGCATTCACTCCACACAGCAGTCTCCAACGTTAACTCATTATGCTATAAATTTGTTAGTCCGATAGTGTCTCAAAAACAAATAAACTGAAATGCAGAGAAGAGAAACTTAACCTCACTCGTTTGACGTCAACGGTTTCTGATTGTGTTTCGGAGATGAAGGGACTACCACTAGTCTTCCTATACTCGACCGTAATAGTATGGAGTAAATATAAATTAAAAATGTTATACTTTATTATTTTTATAATCAACCTTAAATATACAGTAATATATTTCATGAAAACACATACGTTTCCAAGGATTACAGTGGACAGTGGAAGAAAAAGCCAGAATTGACCTTATTTATTTATTTATTTATTTTTTTATTTTTAACACCCGAAGTAGTACTCGTCTTATGTCACTGTCAATCAAGTTATCCATAAATGTTAAAAGTATCTTACATTCGAAATGTTAATCTTCCCATTAGGACATTAATTTTGCTTAAAAGTCCGATGTTTAGGTAAAATTGGCTTGCCTAGCAAGTCCTACTTTTGAATACATACCCACTTAGATATCTTGTTTTAAGGGACATTGCCTTTGACTCTACATTACGTCACATTTACCTGCCCTAATTGATCTAATTTTATCTCTCTTTTTTGCCTTTCCGTGTCAAGTGCTACTTATCTCTCCATGTTTGCTGTGCGTGTTATGTTGCTTTGTCCAATTGAATGGTTTGTCGACGTTTAATCTATTTATCACTGTATATCTTTCAGCATGGATAAAATAGATTGTAGGAAAAGAAAGTTACAGGAATAAAAGACAGGAAAAAATATCACCAGATAAAAGCCACAGGAAATAAAGTCAAATTATATATACACTATAAAGTCGTAAGTTTCTGTGTATGTGTTATACTATTTATTAACTGTAAGTGAAGCAGGAAATGGCACGGAGGTTAACTGCTCGCTCAAGATGTGAGTGGTTCAAATCCCGCTCGAGGTGAAAAACGCTACTAGTGAATGCGTATATGAGAGCGTATTTTGTGTTTTTGTTGTGCGCGAGCGTGTATTTTATATACCGTATAAATGCATTTTAAATTCATGCATTTAGTTCTGTTTTAATTAAATTTTATTTTAAATCCATATGCATATTTATTTAATAACAGTAAATGGAAGTAAGCGATGGCTCATTAGGATCGTTGTTCGATTCTCGGTCGAGGTTAAATATCTGTGTGTGTGTGTGTGTGTGTGTGTGTGTGTGTGTGTGTGTGTGTGTGTGTGTGAGTGTGTGTATGTGTGTTATTCCTATAACGTACAAATATTATAATTCATCTTATAATTCACACATTTAAGTATATGATTTATTCATACTTCGTTATGTTGTTATGCATGAAGTCCATAAAACACGTGTATTATAGAATGAACAACAGTAAATGTTTGCCCCTCGCCTCTGGAATGTGCTCCTTGCCACCTTAAAAACAATCCTAGTACAAACAAGGTATGCGAAGGATGGAATGTGCTCCTTGCCACCTTAAAAACAATCCTAGTGCTCCTTGCCACCTTAAAAACAATCCTAGTACAAACAAGATATGCGAAGGATGGAATAATAAATTCTACAATCTCGATGGGCATTATCAGCCCTCAATCGGGCGTGTATATTTCAATAGTTTTTCAGCGTGAAATGCTGTTGGCAGAAGACCACAGAAAAACGTTTGTAGACGTTACGTCCAAATACAACGTCTTCGAAATTTGTGTAGCCCGACAAGAAAACTGCAAAAGTGCAAGACTTTCTTCGTAGAGTCAGTTGGAACATTCTCCTTAATCATGAATATTAAATCATATATAAAACATTAAACGCAAACATCATTCATTAATCATACTTTTAAACGCATATATTTTTTTAATGTAGTTATATTTTTTTGTTAACACTGTACTATTTTCTCTGCTTTATTTTATGTTTTAAAGAAGACAGCAATTGTCGGGTTTGTCTGCTTGATTTATTTACTTATTTTAAAAATAGTTTTCTTGTTTAATACCTACGATTGGTAACTGTAAAATAAAATGTTTTTAAAAATTACACATAACAAACAAACTTTACCAATAAAATGTTTAGTTTGATGTGACTGCTTGAAACATGATTTAATTGATCACTTTTTATTTTGTTTCATTTTAGGTCAATACGTCAGTTTCTTTTCACGTCTGGAAATTATTCCCCATCTGGATTACAGACTTGAACTGTATTAGTTCTAATATTAACAGCGCTCTATTTTTCTCGTACTAGTCGGCGATTTTAAAATTTAAATATGGTATTAATTGATCAAAACGGTCGGCATCTCTGTAAGTTCTAATAAACTATAAAGTTATTTTCTCCTTTGGGAAGAAGTTTTCCACCTACGGAAATATTGTGTGATGGTAACTGTTTGTCTTTAATGTTGATCCCGCATAATCGCCAAGTAAGAGAGACGAGTGGTGTCTACTGGAGAATTATTAGTAACATAAACCAAGATTCTCATCATTTGTAATTAGTTATGCATGATTAAATAATAATAATAATCATAACCAATAACTAGGGTGGCGTTTGTCACACAAATCAATCATTTCAGGCAACAGCTTATGCTCATCTGTTGATGCAACGGCCGTCTCTACAAGAAAGAAGGATGTAATCACGAATTAATTATTCTTCAAATAAAGTTAATTAAAATTGAAGGTGTTATCCAATAATACTTTATAAATACAGCCCTGTTTCAGTTACTTCACTTTAACATTCTCTCTCGTCAAGTTGTTAAGTTTAATACTATAGGCACACACTACAAATGCTTTCTTTGTCGTTTGATGTGAATTACTATTAAGTGGAAACGCCGCAAAGTGTTGAGCATTTTGTAGAATGACTTCAGAGTTTTGCATAATAATTTAATTTTATTAAAATGAAAACGCGAATTAAAAACTGAAATGAAACTCTCTAGAGGTCTTCCATTTAGACCTAGTGCATCTTAGTGCAAAATATTTGCAACTCTAGTTTTCAGCTAAATATGCAGACAGCTGTCAGTAAATCAACATTAATGCTTTTCGTGTAGAGAGTCAATAAATCATCATTAATGCTATACATGCAGACACCTGTCAACAAATCATCATTAATGCTACACACGCTGACTATTTAAAATTTATTATATTTATTCATTGGAAGGTTAATCTTTATGCATGGCTACACACGTAATTTCTTCCTTTGAAGTTCATGTCATTCAGGACGGTTTGTGCTGTCTGTACAGGAGCTGACATTCCTGACTTGGCCGATGTTTGTCATCGCTGTCATTATGACGGGATCATTCATGCTCTTGATTCGCCTGAAGTGCAACAGTGAGAGTTGCGTCTCCTTGTTCAGAGACGAAATATGTAAGTTCAGTTTAGTCAGCACAATTTGACCTAGTTAAGACTAGATATCATACTCACCCCATCTCTGTCTTTTGACTCCTATTGAGATCTGTGAGAGTAACAAGTCAAGAAACGAAACAAGGTTTTCTGAACGCTATAATTATGACTGCTATTGAGATCTGTGTGAGAGTAACAAGTAAAGAAACAAAACAAGTTTTTTGTGAACGTACAATTTTGCCTGCCCTGAACTTATTTAAGGTTTCAAACATCAAGAAAATTTCGTTTGCTTTCACAGGTTGAATGTATGGATAGAATTATCTCTATGTACGGAATGAGCGTCAGAATCATGCAATAAATAGTGTTTCGTAAGTCTATAGAAATAATAGGTCAATAAGCATGTAGAGATAATGCAATAAGTCGATAGAAATTATTGTACAATAAGTCTAGAGAAACAATTGTGCAATAAATATAGAGAAATAATGTAATAGGTCTATAGAAATAATAGGACAATAAATTTGAAATTTGCATGTATGAAGGCCTACTATATGAAATACGTATGTAGGCCTACTATGTGAAATACGTATGTATTTCTATTTTATGTGAAATACGCATTCTACGGAATCTTTATCTGTAGAGTTTAGTAGTTTACTTTTTCTGACATAAAAGTTACAATTTAAAATCGGTACTAACTCCACTGAAAGATATGCAGCTCATACGTTGTAGTTACTTCTAAGTTTAATAATATAACTAATAAATACGGTTGATGTTGGTTGTTCTTGATGTTGAACATTCTATAAGTACAGCCTCTTTGAAAATATCTGTCATTAAAATTACAGCTTAAATGAGCAATCAGGTGACATCGTGTACTTACTACAAGAGACTTTAGTGAGTGCAATAATACATCATAAAACACACACACACACTTGTAAGGAGTCGTCTTGAGTAGCCAGCCACCTAAACAATTTCAAACATTCAAGTTGCTCGCGAGCTATAAAAATGTGCCAAGAGCGAAAAAAATACGAGCGACCAATATATTCACAGTACAGAAAAATAAAACTTGCAAGTTGCTAGCGAGTGGCCAATATATTCACCGTACAGAAAAATAAAATTGCATTTTATGTCCGTTTTCTTTTTCCAGAGGCAGTTGTTTGTTCATCTTCACTTAGGCAACACATGTTGCATAGTTCAGTCATAGTTCAGTCATAGTTCAATTACAGTTTAGCCACACTTCAGTCACAGTTCAGTCATAATTTAGTCATAGTTTAGTCATAGTTTATCCATAGTTAGTTTAGTCAAAGGGTGTACATAGTTGGATCATAGTTTATTCATACGTGAATCAATGTTCAGTCATACTTTAGTCAATGTGTGACAGGTTATTTTAAACAATAATTAGAGGATCTCTTAAATTGTGAAACTATTATCATTTCTCCGTATTATGATAAATACACACCTCTCAATTGCTGGCAATGGATTGAAAGAGTAACCTCCCTGTACGCCCCCCTCCCCAGAGCTGACGTCACTATTGTAAATAAACACTACGGAATAGCTCTGACTATTGTAAATAAACACCACGGAATAGCTCTGACTATTGTAAATAAACACCACGGAATAGCTTTGACCTGGCATGTATCCAGTAAGTAGTGGAACACACTCATCAAAGGCTTATGCCCGTCTTCTTACCACTACTCATGACCTTTTAACCTAATTAAACACAGGAGGTCGAGGCTGTTGATAAACAAAGTATTAGAATTTAATAACAATGTGAATTACATACACACTTTATTTCATCATTGACATACACGACATAAACATAGGAACATATATACATGTGTCGTCAAATCAATATGGTTCAAATCTGAAAGTCATCTTGATAACTAACTGTCTATCATAGTTCACCTACGTTATCTCCAGTCCTAACATAGAGTGCTCCTGAGATGTCCTGTCATTCAAAATATATTGATCAAACAACAAATAACACAAAAATAATTTACATCACAAGAAATAAAGAAAGTTTAAGTGGTTTGTTTACAAACAAATTGTTCATGTGACCTCTTAGCCAATGCTCTCACTGGCTGTACATGATGTTAGAGGTGAACATCCTCTGTGGATGGCAAAAATAACACGAGGCAAAATTGCTGTCTACGGAGCACCTAGTAGGCAAGTCATAAACAATCTTCAACCCAGGAGGTGCTGAAGGAACCAAAGATCAAGAATTCCAATATAAGGAAGATATATAGGTGTACTCCAAGGACTCTGGAAAAAACAACAATGTTTCTTGTATGGACGGTCAGGCTAGACATATGTTAACTGTCTCTCTCCTTAATAACACCTCTAACTATATTTTACAGTTAGTGAATACAATTATTTAGTTCACCACAAGTGAACAATGAATTGAGGTCATGTGCCCTCCTACAAATTATATACTCTACCAAATACAGTCATGCAGAATTAAATGTAGTAATTGAAAAAATTGAAAGAATGACTTACACCTGTTAGTTACAAATAAATCAATCAACATTAAATTATATTGAATTTCTACTGGATAAAATAAACGAAAAAAGATAACTTAGAATTATAAGATGGCATACAAGATTATATGTGAACATTAAAATACATTATTACTCATTTGAAAGAAAATGGGAATATTAAATTTCTATTTTACTGAAAGAAAGCAAGAAAAATACAATTTTAGAACTTATACCCTCTCTTCTACTCATGATTAATCACGTGACTCCCAAAACGGAGCCCAGAGGACAGTGTTGGGTAAAGGATATTTTCTCCTAAATGTGGCTTTCCTCTCCCCTATTTCCCTAGCTTCCATTGGTTAGTTCTGGTGGTTCAGTATACGACCATTGGTCAGTCATAATTGGCTAGCATCAGGCTGTTGATCAGCCATCATGTATTGTTCTTGACCTGTCACTCGATAAGTTATTTATCATCACCGATAATCCGGTTATCCCTAACAAGCTCAAGATGTTCAACACACTATTTCAATGGAACTACGACTATTGAATTTCACGAGGAATGATAGCCGTACCATTTAATTATGATATTACCTCTGGGTATAGTCAATTTTTCTTTTTGGAGAATACTAATTCGATTTTCATTGCGTATTTTGTGTAAGGCGCAGTGCATGATGTCTATTTCTATCTCTCACTGCATAAATATCAGTATCATGAATAAAGTGCTCCACAATTTCAATATAAAATATTTCATAAGTAAACTGTATATGGAAATATAACAAATAAAGGAAGGGATGAAAATATTTCTCACACCTAGCTGAGTCATACTTTAGTCATAGCTCAATCATACTTTATTCTTAGTTCAGTCATACTTTTGTCATAGTTCAATCATACTAATTATAGTTCAGTCTTACCTTAGTCAAGTCATAGATCAGTCATACTTTAGTCAAAGTCCAGTCATACTTTAGTCAAAGTTCAGTCATACTTTAGTCATAGTCCATTCATATTTTAGTCATAGTTCAGTGATACTTTAGTCATAGTCCAGTCATACTTTAGTCATAGTCCAGTCATACTTTAGTCATAGTCTAGTGATACTTTAGTCAAAGTCCAGTCATACTTTAGTCATAGTCCAGTCATACTTTAGTCAAAGTTCAGTCATACTTTAGTCATAGTCTAGTGATACTTTAGTCATAGTCCAGTCATACTTTAGTCATAGTCTATTCATAGTTGATTTACATTTTAGTATATACCTCAGTCATACTTTATCCTTAGTTTAGTCACAGTGTATACTTAGTTGGGTCATAGTTTAGTCATATTTAGTCTTAGTTCTCATTGTTTAGTTTTTGAACTTTTACGATCGTATAATGGTTTACTATTTTACAAGTACACTATTTCATATAATTAGTACGCAATACCCCTATAAAATGTAAATAAATTATAAAGAAAGTGTACGAAACACTATTTTAGAATCGTTATGTCAAATATTTTACAATCCTGAGTTTTATTCCGCGAAAAATATTTGTATTTGGATAAATAATCAACTGATGAAATTTTAGCAAAGAAAACACACAACCTGCCCATACTCCTCGGCTAATAGAGACACAAAGACAAACACACACATTTATGAAAACACACGGTGAGACGCACACATTCGTACGCATGCACACAAAGCCAGGTGCTGTCTTACGTGAAGTAGAATAAAATAAGAATGAATGGTAAGACAAATCTTTATTTGAGGTCTGATATCAGTGCTTGTAAAGATAATATTTACTTTATTGTCCTAATGTTGTATTTTATTTGAGGTCTGATATCAATGCTTGTAAAGATAATATTTACTTTATTGTCTTAATGTTGTATTTTATTTGAGGTCTGATATCAATGCTTGTAAAGATAATATTTACCTTATTGTCCTAATGTTGTATTTTATTTGAGGTCTGATATCAATGCTTGTAAAGATAATATTTACCTTATTGTCTTAATGTTGTATTTTATTTGAGGTCTGATATCAATGCTTGTAAAGATAATATTTGCCTTATTGTCCTAATGTTGTATTTTATTTGAGGTCTGATATCAATGCTTGGAAAGATAATATTATTGTCCTAATGTTGTATTTTATTTGAGGTCTGATATCGATGCTTGTAAAGATAATATTTGCCTTATTGTCCTAATGTTGTATTTTATTTGAGGTCTGATATCAATGCTTGGAAAGATAATATTATTGTCCTAATGTTGTATTTTATTTGAGGTCTGATATCAATGCCTGTAAAGATAATATTTGCCTTATTGTCCTAATGTTGTATTTTATTTGAGGTCTGATACCAATGCTTGTAAAGATAATATTTGCCTTGTTGTCCTAATGTTGTATTCAATATACGCCATATGATTGAGATATGATGTTTGTGACCTGCAGACTTTATTATAAGTACGCGTCCCCATAAGTTTCCGTTTTGTTTTTTGTTTTCTTTCTGTGGGGTGGGTGGGGGGGGGAGTGTGTTTGTGTGTGTGTGTGTGTGTTTATGTGTGTGTGTGCGCGCGCGCGCGTGCGATTTAGGTCCACTCTGCATTACATTACATGCATCATTTATTTTCTCTGAACAGCCAAGCAGCGCTGGAGGGAACAATATCTTAACAACACATTTGCAATGCTAGAAAACATTTTTCATCTAAGTCCCGAGACACTCAGAAGAGCCCCACAGATATTAATGGCCGAAGCAAGACATATCATTGGAGGGAGAGAAGGATTGTTTCCCTTGAAATTTAGCACTTTTGGCCAGATCTATCGACGGGGACAAGCGGCTACCAGCGAGCAGAATTCGGAAAACAAAGATGGCTTGCAGTCTAACGTCAGTCAGTTGCAAAATTTAAATTTCAGGGAGCAAGATAATCGGAACACACATCACGTTTTAGACACTTTTCTACAAGAATCGGACACATTCCGAACATTCCATCATGACAGAAAGGACAAAAAAGTGTCAGGGCAAATTCATCGACTGGAAAAGGCCAAGAAAAGTGAACTCAAGGGCGACAATAGTGTTTTCAAGGAAGTCACTCTCCCGTCAGGGCAAAATGTTAACAACCCTGACCAGCTCGATCCAGATTCACTTCAAGTCCGGGAAAGAATCGACAATTCTGGGAACGTCGCTAGTTCTGTCCAAACCACGCAGGACCCTTTGCTTCCGGCGTTGGGCGATTTCATTCAGAGGGCGAATCGCGTGGCCAGTCATTGTCCAGAGATCAGCGCCACCGACTTGTCCGCGACTGTAACATTTTCGTCTTTCGGTTTGTTCGAAGCCGAGAGCGTCAAGGGAGTGCTGTGGCATGAGAGCAGCCGGACGGCTTATTGCTTCGTTCCAAAGGCAGGTTGCACGTTCTGGATACGTGTATATTCTTACCTCCTCAACTCCACAGGGCAAAGGGCGCCATCGCCCTGGAACCTGTCCCGCACTGCTGTGCATCAAAGCTCAAACCCTTATGCGCAAGGGACACCGCTATGGTTCTACGACAGCGTCGCCATGCAGGAGGGCGCGCTGCGCTTCATGGTGACACGTGACCCGTACGCACGCCTGTGGAGTGCTTATGTTGACAAATTTTTGTTGCCAGATTTTTGGGCGACACACGGGCTAGAGGTGGTGAGAAAGCTACGACAGAAGCCCACTGAAAGGGCGAAACGGTAAGGCACATGACCTGTACTAGCTCTAGAGAATATTGTTGCTTATTTTATGTGTGCACCTGTGGATGTGTATGTATGATATAACTTTCCTCATTTTCTACGTATTATTCAGGAACAACAGCAATGAAGGACAGCAGCTTCTCTTTCAATTGTGTCTGATCTATTTATGCCTTTCGATGTAAAATATGAAGGAAAAGCCATAACTCTTACCATAGGGTTTTGTTAGAAGACAAAGATGTAAAATATGAAGGAAAAGCCATAACTTACCATAGGGTTTTGTTAGAAGACAAAGATATAAAATATGAAAGAAAAAGCCATAACTCTTACCGTAGGGGGTTTTGTTAGAAGACAAAGATATAAAATATGAAGGAAAAGCCATAACTCTTACCATAGGGTTTTGTTAGAAGACAAAGATGAAAAATTAAGGGAGGATTGTAATGCACAGTTAATATACTAACCAACCATAATCCAGAGAATACAGAAACACAGGCAAAAGTCAATATTTTCGCTTTCGTCTATTCACGGTCATAATCTATATTTCACACACTTTAATTCATAACGTACACGGCGAACACACACAGACGCAAACCATTCGCAACTGAAACCTGTGAAATACACATACATACACACACATGCACTGCAGAAAACAGTAACATTAAGCAAACACCACTTCCATTACCAACATGCTTTTAACATGTGGCTGCAAATTTGTGGCCGTCTATCTCTACATTATGAACGAAAACTCATGCGACAAATTTTACTGCAAAACAACAGTAACTTATTAATACTTTTGAAAAGCGTTTAATGCCCACGACAATACATGCATTGCAGAAAATAAACAGTAATATTTATTGTTCGTAGATTTTATAAACTTTCACTTCGCTTATGGTCGATCGTAATGCGCAAGCAAATCTTTCTTCAGTCATTATACAATAAATATCTCTCATCTTCTAACTGCTTTTCAGTTCTCAATAAATGCGGAACTTCGTTTTCTCTGTTATTTTACAATAAATATCTCTTTCTCTCTCATCTTCTAACTGATTTTCCAGCTCAATAAATGTGGAACTTCGTTTTCTCTATCATTGGGTGCTTTGTAGTTCCTTCGTCCGTCCGTCCATCCATCCACTATAATGCATATGTGTATCAAAATATTCCTCTGTCACGTTCTCTGTGAAATGTTGAGTAACATTCCTTCTCTCTATTTGCTGCAGTTTAATGTTTTTTTAAATCCATTTTCCACAACCCTTTCTATCATTGATCCGCTTAATAAGCCACACTTGCTCTTTTAATTTTCTCAATGCACACTTCGATCATAATATCACCCAGGTGTGTGCTCTAATTTACAGATGCGGAAATGACGTAACGTTTTCAGAATTCGTCCAGTATCTACTCACTTGGGCCGATTCCGACTCCCACTGGGAACCCGTTCATAAGCGCTGCAACCCTTGCCAGTTCAAGCCGCACGTTATTGTTGATGTGGACACATTTTCACGAGATTCCTTGGTTGTGTTACGTAAAATGGGCATAGAATGGGTGATGAAGAACCTGAGTAAAACCGACCAACGGAAGCTAGAGCTGCAAACGCTGATCGACTACAACTTCGATTTGATTGCTCAATCTCATCAACACCGGAAGTGCGTCAGCGAAAAGGAACTAGCCAGCCTTCTTTGGCGGGCTTTTCAAATCAACGGCTACTTGCCGGTACAGGCGTTCTACTCCGCGCACCAGGACGAACACTTCTCGGTGCATAGCTTCAGAAGCCTGGTGCTAGAGGTGTATCAAGATTCGTCTGCCATGGAAACGGAATTAAGAAGCCAAAAGAGACAGTTTATGTTGGAGTCTTACCGTTCGCTGTCTCCGGAGCTGTTGGCGAAATTGCAAGAATTGTACTCACACGATTTCGCTTTGTTTGGATACGACAATTCACCTTTCACCTAAGAGCGTCCTATCTGCGTGGCAAACATGCGTACGCATCCATGGAAAGTTACTAGAAGACTACTATTTGCATTTTCCATTTGAATTCTATACAGTGATAAGAAACAAGCATTATACGTCTCAATTATCAGAGCGTGGCATGCACACAAACAAAAGTGAATATAGATATAAAAATAATAATAACATCCCTTATATTGAATAATTGTCTATAATTGATAATACAGTAATCGTCCTATCAAAGCATTATTAATACATTTACTGCTGCGTACTGTAAAGAAGTTCGTTATATTTGTTATCAATACATTTACTGCTTCACTTTAAGAACGTTTACACTGTTGCTTTAGTTTAATGAGAGGAACATTTAAAAGAAACGAAACACTTTCAAGCATATTAATACTCGAACCCCACTATAGAAATATTTTATCAGCAAAGCGGCATATTTCATCGAGCATATTTCATCGATAATACCCAACAGTTCTGGATGTGGCAGAATCCTTGCTGTATTCTTGTCTACAATTCGATATCGAATGATTATTGCAATAATTTTTATTACTGTAATATGATGTTATGATATTATGAACGATTTTCTCTGATTATGCATGAGCAGTTATTAATATTTTAAATGTATTGACTGATTTGTGTACTTTATGATGACTTTGAAGTACAAAATCTTGGTCGTTATGTAGGGAGGGGAGATACTAACTTTTTGTGCTAAGCGTAATGATTTTTTACCATTTAGCATATGAAGCGTGATTTCCATCAGTACATTGATGTCAATAATTTTGATCACTGTGTAAAATGTGTATGTAAAAACAATTGGTGAAATCAATATTAATCCAATTTAATCAGTATTAATCATTTCACGTCTCACTTCTCCTTGTTGTTATCTTCTTGTCCATATTGAATATTCTTGTTTCCAGTTTAACTTTTCTTTTGTCCACGTACATTCTGAATAGGAACAAAGGGCATAATTTTCTCCAGCAAAATTCTGTATAATTCTCTTCTTTTTCTGTGTGAGAGAAATAATGCCATTCTTTCGTCACTGAAATTTTTTGTGTGAGAGAAATAATGCCATTCTTTTGTCACTGAAAATTTTTGTGTGAGAGAAATAATGCCATTCTTTTGTCACTGAAATTTTTGTGTGAGAGAAATAATGCCATTCTTTTGTCACTGAAATTTTTTGTGTGAGAGAAATAATGCCATTCTTTTGTCATTGAAATTTTTTGTGAGAGAGAAATAATGCCATTCTTTTGTCACTGAAATTTTTTAAAATTTATATTTCGTCCTACAGTCCCCACCATTCCATTTAGTCCACCCCGATGTATGTCTTTGAAATCTTAAAGTTCGTAATGAAGTCTAAAAATTATTTTCCGGTGAAATTGTTGGACATCGTCACTGAAACTGAGAGAAACGTAATTTTTCCATTTTCCATTTACAGTCAAGTGTTCACACTGGAGCTGAAGGACAACATAATTACTTGGTTTTCAAAAAATCAATTTCCCTCTAATCCCTTTGTTCATATTAAAGTTGTAGGGCTTTATATTTGTTGATTACATTTTATCTCCATGCTCATTATGAAGCTGAAGAAAAACACGTACTTTTCCAGCTGAATTCTTGTGATTCTTCATTGAGAAAATTGTTGGTTCTCTTGTTTGTTTTGTATTCCTAATATTCGTTGAGAATCTGGAAGAGCATTTATTTTTAAAATTTCATGTTAATCTAATTACTATGTTCGAAATGAAGCTGGACAAAACCTTTTCTAAGTCTTTGTCATCATTGTCTTGGCAATGAATTTGAAAAATTACTTTATTCATTATGAAACTGGAGAAATACGTCATGTTTCCAGTTGAATTATTTTAATTAATTATTGAAAATTAATTATCTCTACTCGCATTGACGCTGGAAATAGAAAACGTCATTTTTTTCACGGTCATCTCTGGTTTTCATGAAACTGGACGAAAGTAACAATTATATTTAAAGGTGATTTTTTTAAAAGTATCATCCCTGTGTTCATTATGAAGCTTTGAGGAAAAGAATTTTCTAAGCTAATTTTTTTTTTACATTAACGGTGTTCGTAATGATGCTGGAGGGAAACGTCATTTTCCCCAGTTGAATTCTTTATAATCCCAAAGTTTGTATGACTCTGGGGAAAAACGTCATCTATTCCAGTTGAATTCTTTAAAATCCCAAAGTTCATAATGAAGCTAGAAAGAAACAGTTTTTTCTTAAATTTTGAAACTCTACAAAACTGGTCATGGTATTCAGTTTTATCGTTCCTTATTGAACGAACAAAACTAAATTTAAAAAATATATTTCTCTTTTACTCTTTTGAATTAAAGTATTTCTTTAGTATTTGTTCGCATCATGAGTCTACTCAATGAAGCATCCAGTGCCTTTTAATGGAGCTGATCGAGGTTGGATCATGTCGGACACAAAGTTCAGCATACATTTATATTTATTTATTTACTTTACATATATTTTTTGTGCAATTGCATATTTACTACGAAAGAGGCATTTATGTTGATTGTTTCACTGATCACGTAATGAAAACGTTAAGGAGCATAACTCTGCCGTGCATTAAAATTGAACGCGTCGAACTGTGTGTACGTGTGTTCGCATTGCTATTGACAGTTGCTAGAGAAAATAGAATTAAAAAACAAATCGTGAGGAAAATCTTAAACAGATTAGGTATATCCCCGATAGAATCTAGAACCCAGTGATCTATTAAGGATTTGAGAGAGAGAGAGAGAGAGAGAGAGAGAGAGAGAGAGAGAGAGAGAGAGAGAGAGAGAGAGAGAGAGAGAGAGAGAGAGAATCATTCAATTCGGGTACTTCAGGCCTTAGTTTAAGAAAGTGTAGGTTATGATGCCAAGAATACTGAACCGATAGCATATTTTTTTTTGTATTCTGGAAATAATGGTAAAAATTAATGTAATGTAATGCTTGTGTGTTGAAATAAAGTACAATCCGAAAATGTATTACATTCACTAGCACACGCGCGCACGCATGCACGCACGCACGCACGCACACACACACACACACCCCTATCCTTTCGCGCATGCACAAGCACACCTTCAAGAATACACACACATTATCCTTTTCTACTAAATGTACACACAAATTAAGTAATTTATTTCGTTATAACACGCTAGTTTCTTATTATATAATACATCTTTCAACTTTCTTACTATGCAAATGGATTTGTCCAAACAAAAATGTCTGATTAAATGCAAGAGTACTCCGTCCTTTAAATCACATTAGATTAATGTGAAACTATATGCAGAAATAATACTGTGTGTTGGGAATTTGATTTTTTAATTCTTTTACCTCAATGCTCGATTTATTGTTAAAAATAAAAGATATATTCTCACTTTGAAACAATGATTTTGCTGCAAAATTGACAGTGATTATGCTTGTACTCTTGTGCGTGACGTGTGTGTGTGTGTGTGTATTGGGTGTATGTGTGTGTTTGTGCGTCTATGCACACACACTCAGAGACAGACAAATAAAAAGAGGAAGATTACGCTGCTGATGTAAGCGTTGGTTCGTTTTCTGCAAATAATTGCAATAGACATATTGTCTTTGGATTACCAGCCATTTATAATTTTTACTGTGACTCTATCTATAGAACTATTTACTTCCGAGAGTGAAATTAAGCAATATTCACACGTTCAATTCGTTATAAATGTAAACTGTAAACACGATTTGTTTGTGCAGAAGCGTTATCATACTATTCGGTTAGAATAGGTCAAAAGGTCAAGTGAGGAAGTCTCCAGTAGTAACCCGTATGCAGATCAAATTCTTACATCAAAATAGAGATTCCTAAAAGACTTCAAGATAAATAGGACCATCGGATCACTGATAAAAGGAAAACGCAGTCATTACTAACAATTTCACACTTTTAATGGTCTCTTACAGATAATAGGAAAACGCTGTCATTACAATTTCACACTTTTAGTGGTCTCTTACAGATAATAGGAAAACGCTGTCATTACAATTTCACACTTTTAGTGGTCTCTTACAGATAATAGGAACACGCTGCCATTACAATTTCACACTTTTAGTGGTCTCTTACAGATAATAGGAACACGCTGCCATTACAATTTCACACTTTTAGTGGTCTCTTACAGATAATAGGAAAACGCTGTCATTACAATTTCACACTTTTAGTGGTCTCTTACAGATAATAGGAAAACGCAGTCATTACTAACAATTTCACACTTTTAGTGGTCTCTTACACGACCCCTGAATATAACTTCGTCACTGCGTTGAAGTGTTTTGAGTTTCGTATAGAGACAACATAAAATCTTACTCTTTCTCAGAAAGGAATTGACTGCGATTGTGAAATAGTTTTGTATATCAAACACACAGACATACGAACACACATTTCAGTCATGCAAAACCTATCTATCTATCTATCTATCTATCTATCTATCTATCTATCTATCTATCTATCTATCTATCTATCTATCTATCTATCTATCTATCTATCTATCTATCTATCTATCTATCTGTTTGTCTGTCTGCCTGTCTATATATCTATATCATACAAACACTCATAATATTACTTACATATACATAGCAATACATGTTTGATAATTAATAATGCCTGCAGTAAAAATTCTAAAACTTGTCACGAAAAAATAACTGTGGTTCTGCTTCGAATCAAAATGTAACCTTCTTTGTGTAAATGTTAAAACATTCTAAAGAAATCGGCTGCTCTTACTAGGAAATTTAAAATGATTCAATATTTGTATCAGTGTTTCGTTTATTTATCTTATTGTATAATCATTTTTGTACTTACATATTACATACTCTTTCCACCCCTATAATGCTTGCCTTACGTAGGATGTTATGTTACTGTATACAGTTATTTCTTTTGTGACATAAACTGAGTTTCTTAGTTCAATAAAATTTATTAAAAATTAATTTTTGTCAAGCACAAGGATAGTAATTTTTATCATAAAACAAATTCTTCATTCAAATAAAAAAATATCAATTCAAATTTCAGATATAAAGTTATAACGTAATATATTTCACGAAATATTAGCCCTAAAAACACACACAGCATAAGAAATATAGCATCGATCAAAATTTATAATTATAATGTACAATTTAATCATTTTAGTGAACATAGAAATAATATTTCAATTACATGAACATTCTCTAATTCAAATCAATGATCAATAGCAAACATGTAGGAAATATCTCTAAGTCCATTCTTTCTTTATCAGACAGTTAACTTACCATAAGCTAATGATCGCCTTTATGACTGAACTCAAGTTATGTTCAAATCAAATTGATTAGAATATAGATTTTCTTCAACAAAGTAACTTTTGGTTCATCCCCATTGGTTGAAGTTGTTATGGACAAGTATAAGACTATAGTTATTTGTCAGATAAACTACTCATTCAGTTGGAACTGGTTTGGATTGTGTCAGCGATTTCTAGCATATTCTCCACCTTTGTTTACTCCAACTCAAAAATAAGATCATAAGCAGTGCCCAAGGTCGAGTCACTTTGATATTTAACAATTTATAATTTAAATTAAGTTTAGAAATAGGGATAGGCAAATTTACTCCTCCACAGAACTATAGTCTCAATACTGAGTGAATGCAGTCTTCAGGTTGAGTGGAATGAAATCTTTAGACTGAATGGAAGGAAGGAAGTTTTAGGTTTAGTGAAATAGTCTTGAGAGTGCAATGAAGTCGATTAAGTGGAATAATATCTTCATTTTGAATGGAATAAAGCTTTTAGATGAAATTGAATAAAGTCTTTAGACGAAGTGGATACTGAGTGAAATAAACTTGTTAGATTAAGTGGAATAAAGTCTTGATATAGTGACCTAATATATCTAGTGCACTGTGATCTAATCACTATTGATGAAAGGGGCAGACAACAGGAAATTTGCTAACACTATGAGACCGCGACTACTTAATAACAACGATGAGTTTGATAAATTATCCCTTAGGGTCTTGCAAACAAGTGAGCGTAGAAATAATTTATTTATGTCTCGATAACATTGATATATTATAGAGAATAATTGCTATAGAGAATAATTACAGTGTGTAGAAATCCTGTAAGTCCAAGAGTCGTTCCTCTATTACTTTCTGCACTCCATGCACCTCGCAACTCGGAACACCGTGACACTCAACAGACTATTGCTCTACAACACATGTTATTCTAGCTCACTGAAAACATATTTCATCAACACTTTGAATTCAAACATTAATTTACGAGGCTCGAACATGTTCAACGCCGTCTTAGTGATCCTGATGAGTGAATATTAACTTTTTACAGACTGACTGCAATGTAGTATATACTGATATCACTGTACCGTCCTATGTCAGCATCCAAAATGTTAAAGCTGCACCAGTATCAACATTGTGACAACTCACAGATGAATATGAGCAAACTTCACTTAAAACAAAAAAAACACCTAAATATAGAAAACAATTGAAATACAATAGTTTCGGACACTCGCCTTCAGCGCTGTGCTGACAGACGCCAACCAGCTTGGGAGCGAAGATGATGAGTGTGTGTGTGTGTGTGTGTGTGTACTTTGTACAGCAAAATCGAAATAGGGTGATACACCGGTCATTTCAATTGAAACAACTAGCATTAAACTGCTGATTGAACTGGTTATATATATTGCTGATTGAAATGGTTATATATATTGCTGATTGAACTGGTTATATATATTGCTTATTGAACTGGTTATATATATTGCTTATTGAACTGGTTATATATATTTATTGAACTGGTTATATATATATTGCTGATTGAAATGGTTATATAACTTGCATTGAAAAAAATTAATTACAGGAGTGATAAACTACTCGACAGTAATCCTACATAAAATATAAAGAGCACTTTTTCTAGCTTAGCTAGTCTCTATGCCAGCTTAAAACACAGATGAAGAGAATGGAGTATTGTGTAATATTTATATGGCGCACTACTTCTTACTCTGACACAGTAAAGGACTATTAGTCTGTTCTTTGACAACAACACTACTTCTTACTCTGACACAGTAAAGGACTATTAGTCTGTTCTTTGACAGCAACACTACTTCTTACTCTGACACAGTAAAGGACTATTAGTCTGTTCTTTGACAACAACACTACTTCTTACTCTGACACAGTAAAGGACTATTAGTCTGTTCTTTGACAGCAACACTACTTCTTACTCTGACACAGTAAAGGACTATTAGTCTGTTCTTTGACAACAACACTACTTCTTACTCTGACACAGTAAAGGACTATTAGTCTGTTCTTGACAACAATACTACTCCTCTTTCTCACACAGTAAAGGACTATTAGTCTGTTCTTGACAACAATACTACTCCTCTTTCTCACACAGTAAAGGACTATTAGTCTGTTCTTGACAACAGCATCTCATCCTATGGTATAATTTCCAGTAGATTCGACCTTCGTTCTGAAGGTCATGCAAGGCGACGACAAAGCCACTGTATCTCAAGAGAGGCGGACTTATGACTTGTGACGTACAAACTAGAAAACAAAACATTTCTCTACAATCAAACAAACCATATACAATCAGCCCCAAGCCAAAATGCAAATTCCGACTGCAAAAATTGTGATACTTTGCGCATAGCTTGCCCCACATCCTGTTAATATTTCTAGCATAAAACTTATCAAGAAACGTGTTGAGGTATATTTACGTCTTTCACTTCATAAAAGGAATCGTTATTGTATTTTAATGCGAATGTGTTGTGAATCAGTTAGTACTATTATCAATTCACACTCACAGTTGCAAATGTAATTTAATGGCATGAATGACTTTATAGAGGTTTCTAAATAGTCCTTCATTTAACGTTTTATCTTAAGTGTGTTTAGCATCATTTATTGTAGATGAAAAATAGGCCTTCATTTAACGTTTCTATTTTAAGTGTGTTTAATACCATTTTTACTGTAGATGAAAAATAGGCCATCGTTTAACGTTTCTATTTAAGTGTGTTTAACACCATTTACTGTAGATGAAAAATAATTAATCATCCTATCATTTATCATAAATCAAAGGGACATGGAATGAATGATGAAATATATAACTGTTTTTACATCGACATCATTTAAATTATTATCACATCACTATCAACACGTGTAAATGAAAGGTTATTTTTCATTTCAATTTAAAATGATACGTTATTTATCAGTAACACATTTTGCTTGTATCATAAAACTGATTTTTTTCAAGAATAGAACATTTGTAAAATAAAAGTGAATGAGATCTTGATGTAAATTGATCGGTAATTTCGTTTCTATTAATGTGAACAAGAGTAAAATAAAAATTTGAGGTTTATATTTATTAGTTTTAATTAACAATTAGATCAGTCAAAAAGGTTAATGCAGGGCGTTTTAATTTTGAAAATAAATTTCTTTCAGAATGACTGAACAAAAATATTTACACATTAAAAGAATATGGCTTATGTGAAAGCCTCTCTAATCACCGTTTATTAAACTTTAAGAGTCAGGTCTACAGATATGACAAGAGTTCATATTAAGGGCATTCAGAATGGAGTTAAAAATAGACAAAAAGCACCAAATGGCTATGCTGCACAAGTCCGCTAACTGCGTCGCGATGTTAAAGCTGTCTGAAATTTCTGAACTTAGAATGATGCCGTCTGACAACACCTGGGCCAAGAAAACGAGTATTCAGAGCATTTGATGACGTGTGTCTCTCACCAAATGACCTTTGAATTTGTTCTTTGTTTTTAGGGTTGTGGTTAGAAATACATACACTGAATTTAATAAATAAAAGAAACATAATGTTTCCTACATCTATGTTGTAAAACAGTCACTGATTTTTTCTCTCGCTATCTTTCCCCTCATACGATTTAACTTTTCTTCTTTGGATGTTTCTTCAAAGTAATAAAGCAATTCTTATATCTTTGAAAATATTATAAAGATGACTAGCTTTGACTGTCTGAATAGTTAACAAGATTTAGAAAAATAAGTAACATATTTTATCATAATGCCACAGAGCAAGTTCAAGCCACACTGTAGTCATGTTGGATCAAAACGTATCTGTGCTGGAGTGACATACATACCCTGGTAGACTCTGAATAGGACATGACATCACATCAGGAATAGATTCCAAAGCCCAAGTTGAAATCAAAGATCAAGATGAAACCAAAACGAAAACCAAAAATCAGAAACAAAACCATAATCAGAAACCCTGAAACACAAGCAATTGCAGAGTCTAAGTGTCCACTCAATTTCTCTATTAATAAATACTAAGTTTGGTATAGGCCTCTGAAAGAAATATATGTTAACATGTTCAAAATAAAACATAGCATATAGCATCGTATTAAAACCTAACCATTCACACAATACAAAGACGCTTTTACCTTATCCAGCCAGAGTTTACTGTTCCATGTAAAACCCAAAGAGGCAGGGATCCAATACCCCCAGAGACGATTAAAAAAAAAGAGTAAAGGCTATCACCTTTATTTCCCTTGAAATCACATTTGTGTCTGCTAGACACGCCCTTTGATCTGGCCATTTACTTAGAGCTAATACTATTATGACTTTCGTAACAACTTCCGACCACCTCTGCCGATCCGCAAATTAATCCCTTGCCTCGTTTACTGGCCATTTAAACAACAAACACTCGCTCATCTTTCTGACGCAAGTACTAAAGACCGGTCAGTAAATCTGCCACCATGCACGACTCATTCACTCATTCGTTCAGGACCTCACTTCCGAAACAAGCATGATGCAACGTTTACGTCATTCAAATTACCCATCATATAACAGTTGTCAAAGATACACTGACAATCTACAATATCCTGAGTCTAAAATTTAATATTTTAAACCACATAAAATAATAAACTTTAGGGTGAATTAATTACTCATCATATAGCAGTTGTAATAGATACACTGACAATCTACAATATCCCGAGTCTAAAATTTAATATTTTAAACCACATAAAATAATAAACTTTAGGATGAATAGTTTATGTGACAACGTTAATAGGAGCTTTTGTGTGTTTTATATGGTTTTGTATGCAGGTATTATTAATATATTTGCAATATGCATTTGTAGTAAATACGTATATGTCTGTGTATATATGTACAAGTACATGTATTTTATAATGAAGTTAAGCTGTGGAGAGTTTTATTTCTACACAATAGACGTTAATAAATTAACAACATTCTAGATCTCTTGCTTACTAAAAGTATCAGCGAATGATTCGGGGGTGCGAAACACTTCAGCCCCACGCTTTTTTAATGTGACAGACATTAACACTTCTCGGCCATTTTGGATTGAAATAAAACAAAACTAAATCAACATGCACGTGAAATAATCAGAAGGTATGTACAGTTCCAATCAACAACACTGCACATTGCATGACACCACGATATTGAAGATAACTAAATAAAAATGAACTCCTGCTGATTGCAATTAAAAGGTTTGAGGCAACTGATGACACACGTCAAAAATATTTTCGGGCTGTACCATTGTAGGAAAAATGGTTAGAAGCAAACACGACAAACAAAAAAGAAGTATTGTTTTCTATATTAAGAATCTATGAACGGATTTCATACAGCAAAATGTGTCGTGAAATTTTAATGCCAATTGTATAATTAACAAAAGCTATAAATTACCTTCCATCTAAGTTAAACATAATTCCAAGAAAGAGAGACTACACCCCAAGAAGAATGGGTATGATCTGCTGACATTCAGGCATTTCCAACACTATGTAATAATGCTAAAATAAAATGCTTATATATATATTCAAGTACTATGATATTACCGAGATAAATCTGTGAACCATCTCAGCAAGTGGCGCAGTTTTTGCAGTGGTATAGGTAAGTAGATAAATCCTTTTACTTCATTCATTTAATTGCACGTCTTGACTCTCAAATGGTACTAGTAAAATAGTTTCAGCTGCCTCTCGCGTGCGGAAATTATGCAATTAATATTTACTGATTGATATTATACTATCACACGGTTTGTTTGTATGACAATATTTTTGTCCTTAATTATGTGGGGTAAATAGAATAATGTTGTTTAAAATTCCGGAATATGACACACAATCAAAATGAACATTTTATTCTGATTTTAAAAAAAATTAAAGATCCTTTTCTTAACAAGTAGATGGAAATTAAATGGAATTATTTCACGAACTCTGAGTGGCAATTAAAATAAAAGCAAAGTAGTGAAAACTGAAATGACTGAATCAATAATGTAAATATGATGTTTGTTATGTTATTTTATACTCTTGAAATCTACAATATTTTAAGTTAGAAGCTTTTACTACAAGTATTTCATTTGCATTAAGCTACCTATATTTATGAGTTATTTGGTAGCTAATGTGCTATATGCAATTAATAGTATCTCATAACATATAGTTTAACTGAGAGAGAGAGAAAGAGAGAGAAAGTGAGATTATGGGTAGTTAATGTACTATGTGCAATTACTAGTACCAGATAACATATGGTTTCACACACACATGCACATACTCTCTCACACACACACACACACACACACACACACACACACACACACACACACACACACACACACACACACACACAAGCAGAGTTATTAGTATCTCATAAACTATGAAAATAACAGAGAGCGAGAGAGTTATTGAGTAGTTAATATGATTAAAGGTAACTTGTATAGTTTAACAGCGAAGATTATTGGGTATCTATGTGCTCTAGTCAATTAAATGTAACTTATACATTTTGATTTATCACAAAATGATTATTGGAAAGCAGCAGGTGTGCCGTGGACAGATAATGTTTCTCAAAACTTATGGGTACACCGACACTTATTTATTAAGAGACATTTTCTAGGAATCATTAACATTCGCACTGCCATTATTGTTGCTTTTAACGTTTTAGAATAACTTTTATAATGAAGTGGAAATCATTAACGTTCGCACTGCCATTATTGTTGTTCTTAACGTGTTAGAATAACTTTTATATCGAAGTGGAAATGTAGATCGAAGTAAACGTAAATTCATTAGTACTTTCCTACAATTTCGGATTTTAATATGTACCAAAAAATGTCTAATTTATTCATGGTAGGTTCCAGAAATAAACGACTGAAAAGCAATGGTTGCTTTCACTGTGTATCTCGGCATTTCAGCAGTCTTGTTGATCATCGCCTATTTCCGGTTCATCTTTCGTATCCGGTACGTATGTTTTGTTTAATGCTATATGCACATTCCTAGAAGATAAATATTTTATTTGAAATACAGCGATTGCTTGACTACGTTTTAATATATTTTGATACAACGTTTGCAATTACCACGTCATCATAAGTAATATGAAATGTCATTAATTCAATCATCACAATAAAATTTTGTTCAAGGTAAATGTAAATCTAATTCTAATTAATTTCATTCTTCCTGTTAAATTATTAGTAATTATTAATAATTAGTTATTAATTGTTATTAATATTTTCGATTGATAGTAAATATAACAAATTATTTATTTTAAGTTAATGAATAATAGATGATTGAAGTTAAATTAATGTATATATCCTGCAAGCATTGCAATAACGTTTGATAAGATGTCAGGGATAGTTTTGAAAGTATGACAAATTAAAATAATCAAACTGATTTTTGAATATTGAATGCGTTTATTACAGTATATTCCAGATTATAATGACTTGCCTCGTAATATATACATTTTGCATTGTTGTTATATAATAGTGATATGAATGGATATGATTTGTATTTACTTAAAAAGAGAGATAATAAAGAATACATGACTTAACTTTCGCTCCACTCAGCTCCAAACGCCCTGTTTCCTAAGTTGTTGTTTGAAGTCATTTGTCTTACAATCCCAAAGCCAATAATGAAATACTAATGCAATTTATCGCACTTCTTTTTTTTGACATGTAATAAGAATGTACAAAACGTGAACCTAACTCATTAACACAGATATGGTTCTCATTGATTTGCAGAAGGGACAAGGAACCTCCTTATCTTCCAGGACATTTTCTCTGGGGCAATGCAGCCGACTTTGCAGAGCACGCTGTTCATTTCATCAACAGAAGTCGTAAGGAATTTGGTGACGTTTTCACAATTCGTGTGTTGAACATGCACGTCACCGTCATCGCTGACCCCCATGCCTACGAGACGTTCACACAAGATAAACGGTTTGATTTCGGTGAGCTTCATACACAAGTTACCAATAACGTCTTTCATTGTGACCTGAAAAGAGATAAATTGTTAGACAAGGTTTGGAAAGGGGCGAACGGAACATACTTGAATAAAATAATGAAAAGCTTTGACATCCATCTTCAAGAAGCTCTTCATGACTTCAAGGACTCTAAGGAATCTGAAAATGGACGACTGGAAACATATTGCCAGTGGAGAACTGAGAAACTTGTCACCCTCACCTCTGTAACTCTGTGGAGAGCCATTTTTTACTCCATCTTCGGACGTAAAAACAGTTCCAACCTCGTGCCAGAAGTGCAGGAGTTCACTCCATCGGGCTCCTTCAACAATTTATCCATCTATCACAAGTTTTTCAATTACCTTTGGCTGGGCGTGCCGGTACGCTTATTTCCCAGAGCATTCAGAGCCCGAAAGGCGTTAAACCAGCAGCCACGGCCCGAGGTCCTCATGGCTCGAGAAGGAGTATCTGACTACCTCAAGTTCACTACTGAGCACATGCAAAGCACTGACCACACCGACGAAGACATCAAAGGACACAATGTTATTATGATGCACCTCACTTACAATGTGTTCCTTATCGTCTACTGGTGCATTTATTTCATGTTAGAACACAAAGAAGCACTGGCAGCTCTGAAACGTGAACTATTCGAGGTGATCAAGGCGAAAGAAGAAAGCAATGATTTGATCTCGCGTTTTACAAGTGAAGAAATAAAAAATCTGCCAATCCTTGGTAAGTGGATTTCACTATCAATGAAGTCTTCCACAGAAAACCGAATCAAATTAATTAAGGAAACATGCAGCAAATTCAAACAAAACACGCATATTGTACAACTTTTATTGTAAATAAAATTTCTTTGTCAGAGACAATGCTTACTAAGAAGCCGTAAACCTTACAATAAATTGTTTGACAGTATATGTACATTTTTTTCAAAATTAAATTGTGTAACGTCTATTTAATCGCTTTACACTTACAAAAGTGGTACCAATAATTTCCTTGTGATTTATGTTTGTTTCTTCCAATTTAGATTTTGCAGACAAGTGCAAGTAATATTTTAAGTTCTTGAAAAGTGAGATTCATTAGCTAGAGTTTAGTGATTCTTTCTAATTTTCAACTGTATTCTCGGCACCCGGCAATACGTAGCAAAAGGACACGTTGACACGCTGGAGCAAGACATCAAATCTACTAGAACGCCTGAATCATAAATTGTGGTTTATGTAACGCTGAGTTATCTTTGACTAAGTTCATTATGAGACAGATAAGAATTGTCTGTAAATGGTAATTTCTTGTTTATGAACGCGTAGTAACACATATCAAAGATTTGCTTTAAATATTAATATGTCATCCAGCATCAGGAAAGAACCTTGATTTTCATAACTTGCATAAATGTCTGCATATACTTTTTAAAATATGTTTTCATGTACATAGTTTACTTTCCTGGACTCCTCACTAACTTTTCGTTCTGATTTCCAGACTCGTTCCTGAAAGAAACTTTTCGACAAACAAGCGGGGTTTATGTGATGCGCTTTGTCAAGGAAGACTCTGAGTTCCAAATGCCCAGCGGACAGACATTCAGAGTGCGGAAAGGGGACCGGTTGGCTATGTACCCGCCTGCCGTTCACTTTGATCCAGAAATCTTTGAAAATCCTGAGGTACTGTTGCTTTTACTGCTTAGGGAAAAAGCTGTAGGCATAATAATGGACAACTTTAAAGTAAATGTTAGTTTTAAAATTTGGTTTATGTACGTACATGATGTGATTCATCAAATTGAAAATCCCGTAGGACGAATATTCGTTTATTAAAATACGTTTTTACATTTGTAAAAAAAAATACAAGAAACCTTTAGTTCAATCGAAATATATTAAAACATTTTGCATTAAGCAGCAAATCAAGATCCAACGATAGAATGCATAGTGGTGCATACTACGAAACCCAGTCGTTTAATTTTAAAATGTGCATTATTTTGCTAACTTTACGATTTGAAATAAAAGTAAACCAATGGATTTTTATCATTGCAGACATTCAAATATGACCGTTTTGTGGATGCCAAGTTCTTCACAGGCGGCAAGGAGTTGAACACTCCCATTGCTCCTTTTGGCTCACTCTGTCCGGGCAAGCGCCTGGCCATCCTGGAGGCCAAATGGTTCATCATGAATATCATTAGCTCTCTTGACATGGAGCTGCCCGAAGGAGAAAAGACAGTTCCTGACAAAGCTTTCTATGGAAACGAGATTCTGTCTCCACTTCATGACGTCAATGTCAAATTCAGATCAAGAGTCAATGGCCCCAAATTGGCTTTCGCATCACGCTTTTCTTCGCAGTCATAAATAAAGAATATCTTTGTTTTCGTCGTTTAGTCTAACATTTCTCTTACTCTTCAGACGTAACACCGTTACGTGAGAGATGAATAGTACTGATAAGACGATAAACATTACTGTCTACCCAAATTGCATGCAGTTCTTACATAAGGCAGACATATAACTCCAGCAGAAAAGATAAAAAGAAAAATAAATATAGTATTTCCTCACAGTCACTAGTAATTGCAAGACTTCAATTTCTTTTGGCAATTTAAAGTCGACAGTATTACGACAATTGTTTTTTTATTGCTTCTGTATTAAAATGATAAAAATCAAAGTGTTTTGCCTTTTTATTTTGGAGGAAATGCTAAATGCTTGCATTGAAAACATTTTTTGTTGTAAACAATTATTTAGATTCAAGGGACATTACTCAGCATGCATTGTAGAGCAAATGCATGGTAGAGATTTTACAAAGCATGTTGCTTGCTATCACGTGTTACATATTAAGAATATATTCGAATACATTACTTGCTAACGAATCCACAATGATCTTAGAAAGTACTGTAGGTTTATTTTATGATGATGAATATGATAAAATTGATGATGAATGGTGACAATAAAGTCGAGTTTCTTAGTTCTATAAAATTTATTAAAAAAATATTTTTTGTCAACCACAAGGACAATAATTTATATAATAAAACAAATTCTTCATTCAAATCAAGCAATATCAATTCAAATTTCAGATATAAAGTTATAGCGTAATTTATATCATGAAATATCCTTTTGATTGACATAAAATAATTAATCGATTAGAAATCCTCTACATAATGGGATAATTGCAGTTCTAGGGTATTTCAGTTCGGTTAACAAACGCGTCAAATTTAAGTTAAAAATTAAGAAAGGGTCTTAGCTAAAATTAGTTTTGCATGTCTGAAATATATTATTCTAATAAAAACGCTAAGTGCTATGATTTCAACATTAATTTATCATAAAACAAATTCTTCATTCAAATCAAGTAATACCAATTCAAATTTCATATAGGGCTTTATGGTAAATTTATATCATGTAAAGAAATCATACTATATATAATTAAAAGGTTTTCATAGCGTTTGACATTTGATGGAATAATTCCCGTCGAGAAATGTTTTCCTTTATGTTTGGCAGATAAAGTTAAGAAATATACTTATATCTCTACACAGATAAAGTTAACAAATATACTTATATCTCTACACAGATAAAGTTAACAAATATACTTATATCTATACACAGATAAAGTTAACAAATATACTTATATCTCTACAAAGATAAAGTTAAATATACTTATATCTCTACAAAGATAAAGTTAACAAATATACTTATATCTCTACACAGATAAAGTTAACACATATACTTATATCTCTACACAGATAAAGTTAACAAATATACTGATATCTCTACACATATAAAGTTAACACATATACTTATATCTCCATGCAGATAAAGTTAACAAATATACTTATATCTCTATACAGATTAGATTATTAAATTTACCAAAATAGATACCCGGGCTTATCTAATCACGTGGAGAAAAATACAGATTGGAATGGACAGTATTCACCTTCAAGCTGCAGTTGTGAATTAATTTCATCGAAGATCTGTATTAAGATGGCTTCTGCATAAATATTTCACACCACACAATCACATTAAATCATCCAGAAAATTTCACGGATTACACACTAATATATATGTATATAAGACTAATACGGACACTTCACATATATAACTTCGATTGGATTTATTCATTAGAGAATTAGTTATAGATAACTCTCGTCAGGACTGTTTTAATTTTGCCTGATTTACTTCCCTTGATAATTTCTGGCTGTTGAAATATTTACAGTATTTAATTTCTCTAGTATGCAGATATTTGGACGACGATTTGATGTTTCTATTTCCACATTTATTTAGTACAGTATGCCGTTGAACCATAGCGCCTACTTAAAAAAAAAAAAAAGAAAGATGATTGACAGATAATTGCTTACACAGTTCTCAGAAGAGAGAGTCGGTCCAAGAGTTACCTTTCTTGCTATTTGAGTTAAAAGTATGGAAGAATGTTTGCTGAAATCATACACTTAGCGTTTTTATTTAAATAATATATTTCAGACATGTAAATCTAATTTTGTTTTAAGCCCTTTCTTAATTTTAATTTAAATTGAACGCGTTTGTTAACCGAACTGAAATACCCATAGAAAACTCAATAATCTTTTTGTTTCGAAGATTGATAATTGAATTTACGATATATCAAGCACAATTAAACATATCAGGAACTCACTTAAATTCGTTAATCGAATGCAGCTGATCTCTGAGGCAACATGTATTTGGCACTCGGCCTTAATAAGTTATAGTCATAGTACTTAGTGCCGGTAATCAACACAGCAGGAAACTGTTGAAGGTATGTGGTTTTTGCTTGACTAACTAATATTATATAATGTTTATCTTTTAACATTAACTATATTTTATACTGTTGTATTTTGGTTTTGATATTAAAATGTATGATGACCATGTAAGTAAGAGTTTTATGTCAGAGAACACGTGAGGATGAATTCTTAGCCCATGTGTATATTACAGGTAGATCAGCAATCTTGGACGTTGAATTCGATGAGCGCTGAGCCACGAAGTGACCCCAGGGTGGAACGACCAAGGGGCCAGAGACACAGTTATACAGTTATATATATATACACGTCACTGGGACTCCAGACGACACATCAGGAAACCAAAGCTAAGTGACTATAAAACCAACAAGCTGAAAACAGCTTCATTTAAAACATAAGAAATTCAATCGAAATTAATCAAAGTACTTTTAGAGTCCACTCAAAAACATTCAGTGTTCTCTTATAAACTCATTTATAGTTCGCTCATAATAAGTGAATAACTTGCATGCATTAACATAGTCACTCATATATTACCGCAATATTTTCACTGCACTTGATAGTACTTTTTTTTAGTTAGAAAATTTGATTTTTCTTACACGCATGCTCTTTACTTAAGTGTGACTAAAAATGAATGTTAACAAATATTAATAGAAACCTGTTTTGATGTGACTAGACTAGTTTGATATTTCATGACATGACTTGGCTATGATATAAAATTTTCCTATCGTAATTTTATATAAAAATCAATTTCTTCTGTGACATCTTTGGGCACCCTTCACTCATTATGATTATTATTAATTAATTAAGAATACATAACTAATTACTAGTGATCAAGAATCTTAATTTATAGTTATTAATAATTCTCCCATAAGATCAACATGCCTCTCCTTTGGCGGATTATAAGGGTGTCGTAAAACTCTATGCTTTACACAATAATAACACAGACGTGTTGCTGTTGCCTAATGATTTTGCAGGAGGAAACTTCTTACTAAAGGAATCATTTAAAAAATCGTCTTTTATTTATATTTAATCATCCATCCGCTATTATTCCAACATAAGGTGTTAATATATGTGCAATAAGTTTACAATTAAATATACAGTATATTAATATAATCAAAAGAGCATTGACATTTACATCAATTGACACCAATGTTATATATATTGCTGATTGAAATGGTTATATAAATTGCATTGAAAAAATTAATTACAGGAGTGATAAACTAATCGACAGTAATCCTACATAAAATATAAAGAGCACTTTTTCTAGCTTAACTAGTCTCTATGCCAGCTTAAAACACAGATGAAGAAAATGGAGTATTGTGTAATATTTATATGGCGCACTATTTCTTACTCTGACACAGTAAAGGACTATTAGTCTGTTCTTTGACAACAACACTACTTCTTACTCTGACACAGTAAAGGACTATTAGTCTGTTCTTTGACAACAACACTACTTCTTAATCTGACACAGTAAAGGACTATTAGTCTGTTCTTTGACAACAACACTACTTCTTACTCTGACACAGTAAAGGACTATTAGTCTGTTCTTTGACAGCAACACTACTTCTTACTCTGACACAGTAAAGGACTATTAGTCTGTTCTTTGACAGCAACACTACTTCTTACTCTGACACAGTAAAGGACTATTAGTCTGTTCTTTGACAGCAACACTACTTCTTACTCTGACACAGTAAAGGACTATTAGTCTGTTCTTTGACAGCAACACTACTTCTTACTCTGACACAGTAAAGGACTATTAGTCTGTTCTTTGACAACCCGACTTCTTACTCTGACACAGTAAAGGACTATTAGTCTGTTCTTTGACAGCAACACTACTTCTTACTCTGACACAGTAAAGGACTATTAGTCTGTTCTTTGACAACCCGACTTCTTACTCTGACACAGTAAAGGACTATTATTCTGTTCTTTGACAGCAACACTACTTCTTACTCTGACACAGTAAAGGACTATTATTCTGTTCTTGACAACAATACTACTCCTCTTTCTCACACAGTAAAGGACTATTATTTTGTTCTTGACAACAGCATCTCATTCTATGGTATCATTTCCAGTAGATTGGACCTTCGTTCTGAAGGTCATGCAAGGCGACGACAAAGCCACTGTATCTCAAGAGAGGCGGACTTATGACTTGTGACGTACAAACAAGAAAACAAAACATTTCTCTACAATCAAACAAACCATATACAATCAGCCCCAAGCCTAAATGCAAATTCCGACTGCAAAAAATGGTGATACTTTGCGCATAGCTTGCCCCACATCCTGTTAATGTTTCTAGCATAAAACTTATCAAGAAACGTGTTGAGGTATATTTACTTCTTTCACTTCATAAAAGGAATCGTTATTGTATTTTAATGCGAATGTGTTGCGAATCAGTTAGTACTATTATCACTTCACACACACACAGTTGAAATGTAATTTAATGGCGTGAATGACTTTATAGAGGTTTCTAAATAGGCCTTCATTTAACGTTTCTATTTTAAGTTTGTTTAACACCATTTACTGTAGATAAAAAATAGGCCTTAATTTAACGTTTCTATTTTAAATGTGTTTAACACCATTTACTGTAGATAAAAATTAGGCCTTCATTTAACGTTTCTATTTTAAGTGTGTTTAACACCATTTTTACTGTAGATGAAAAATAGGTGACCCGTCAAATGCGCGATAGGGTTAGGTTTAGGGTTAGGATTACTATTAGGGTTATGATTAGGGGTTAGGGTTAGAGTTAGGGTTAGGATTAGGGTTAGAGTTAGGGACAGAACGCGTCGTCGCGCTTTTGTCCATCGCGATTTTGTCGGCGCGCATTTGTCAGTGAACCGAAAAATAGGCCTTCATTTAACGTTTCTATTTTAAGTGTGTTTAACACCATTTACTGTAGATAAAAAATAATGAATCATCCTACCATAATAAATCAAAAAGACATGGAATGAATAATGAAATATATAACTCTTTTTACATCGACATCATTTAAATTATTATCACATCACTGTGAACACGTGTAAATGAAAGGTTATTTTTCATTTCAATTTTGAAATGGTACCTTATTTATCAGTAACACATCTTGTTTGTATCATACTGAATACTGTAGATAGAAATTAGAAAACTGATTTTTTTCAAGAATAGAACATTTGTAAAATAAAAGTGAATGAGATCTTGATGTAAATTGATTGGTAATTTCGTTTCAATGAATGTGAACCAGAGTAAAGTAAACATTTGCGTTTTTTTTATTTATTAATTTTAATTAACAATTAGATCAGTCAAAATGTTTAATGCAGTGTGTTTTAATTTTTTGAAAATAAATTTATTTCAGAATGATTGAAAAAAATATTTACACATTAAAAGAATATGGCTTATGTGAAAGCCTCTCTAATAACCGTTTATTAAACTTTAGAGACATGTCTACAGATATCACAAGAGTTCATATTAAGGGCATTCAGAATGGAGTTTTAAAATAGCATAAAGCACCAAATGGCTATGCAGAACAAGTCCGCTAACTGCGTCGCGATGTTAAAGCTGTCTGAAATTTCTGAACTTAGAATGATGCCATCTGACAACACCTGGGCCAAGAAAACGATTATTCAGAGCATTTGATGACGTGTGTCTCTCACCAAATGACTTTTTTATTTGTTCTTTTTTTTTTTAGGGTTGTGGTTAGAAATACATACACTGAATTTAATAAATAAAAGAAATATAATGTTTCCTACATCCATGTTGTAAAACATTAGTCACTGATTTTTTTCTCGCTGTCTTTTCATATCTCATAAGATTTAACTCTTCTTCTTTGGATGTTTCTTCAAAGTTATGAAGCAATACTTTGAAAATATTATAAAGATTACTAGCTTTGACTGTCTGAATAGCGTTACTATTTTTATAAAGATGACTAGCTTTGACTGTCTGAATAGCGTTACTATTTTTATAAAGATGACTAGCTTTGACTGTGTGAATAGCGTTACTATTTTTATAAAGATGACTAGCTTTGACTGTCTGAATAGCGTTACTATTTTTATAAAGATGACTAGCTTTGACTGTCTGAATAGCGTTACTATTTTTATAAAGATGACTAGCTTTGACTGTCTGAATAGCGTTACTATTTTTATAAAGATGACTAGCTTTGACTGTCTGAATAGCGTTACTATTTTTATAAAGATGACTAGCTTTGACTGTCTGAATAGCGTTACTATTTTTATAAAGATGACTAGCTTTGACTGTCTGAATAGCGTTACTATTTTTATAAAGATGACTAGCTTTGACTGTCTGAATAGCGTTACTATTTTTATAAAGATGACTAGCTTTGACTGTCTGAATAGCGTTACTATTTTTCTGTTCAAACGTCGAGAAAGTTTTCGCTGGATACCTTCTCAAACATTTCTGTCAATCTGATAACGATTCATTTACACTTACAACTACAGGAATTACTTTGTAAAATAATTTGCAGATTGCTGTCAATCTGATAACGATTCATTTACAGTTACAACCATAGGAATTAATTTGTAAAATAATTTGCAGATTGCTGTCAATCTGATAACGATTCATTTACAGTTACAACCACATGAATTTCTGTTGTAAACTAATTTGCAGATTGCTGTCAATCTGATAACGATTCATTTACAGTTACAACTAGAGGAATTTCTTTTGTAAACTAATTTGCATATTGCTGGTAACTGATCATATTGTATCATCATTCTCTTTCATATAGAATGACAAAAAAATAAAGAGTACAAAATGCACAGAATATCAAAAACTGAAATAAACTATGGGAGGTTAATTATCTGTTTCCTTCTACAAGCAATGATGAGAAACCATTTAAACAGTAAAACCGCTCTTTTTCATTTTAATTGTCAGAATCAAAGTATTAAACAGTCTGGAAACAGGTTTAGCTAGCGACTAGTCTAAATTTAATTGAATACAAATTAACAGTGTCGCTCAGTCTCCAAGTCTAAACCGGAAAATTGAAAATTGGGATATATCTAATCTGATTGTACTAGCAAATGGTGTCCCCAGCACACCTTTGACCTACAGGTCCATCTTTAGGAACACGATATACGAAGAATGATCTCCTCTAACGCATGCACAAGTGAATCCAAGCACAAAGGTGGTATTCGTTTATACAATAGAATTAACAAAAGTTGAGAAACATCATAGGCATTTGTCAGAGAGAAGCTTGTGACGACTACCAAGCAGAGCAAGTAGATACTGAACTCTTACCTAGAGGGCCAAACGAAAATATTTGTTGTGCTCACCATGTGCAATGGTGTGTAGGTAACAAATGGGTAAGCGTATGTTTTAATGTTTATTAAACTGATTCATTGTTTATTTCTTTAATGAAAGTGTTGTGCTGAACAATATAGAAAAATAAGGTCTGTGTAAAATTATTAGCACCTAACCTATGTCTGAAAAAAGCTTTTGCTAAATATTCGAAAGTAAATGTGTTTACCACTAAATGTACCGACTAAGTCTGTTAATGTACGGCATTAGATTCTTTGGAACAATACATGTGGAAATTCTTAATTTTCGGACATATTGGTCAGTGTTTTAACAGAACACAATAATCTTAAGTTTACCTACGTAAGTATTTGAAATGAAACTCTTCAAATCTAAATACAACAGTCCAGTTACACTCTTGTTTTTCATCTACTCGAGAAGACTACTCTTAGTATAGGCTTTTTCAGCCATCTCTAGAAATGACTGATATAGAATGACAGATTTTAAATGCCAGTGCTATGTGCTGTGTGTAGTGTGTCATTGCAAGCCTTCAAGCTTTTTACAGAGTGTGCTGTGTACTGTGTCATTGCAAGCCTTAATACCTTTTTCTGTGCAGTGTGCTGTGTAGTGTGTCATTGCAAGCCTTCATACTTTATACTGTGCAGTGTACTGTGTAGTGTGTCATTGCAAGCCTTCATACCTTTTACTGTGCAGTGTGCTGTGTAGTGTGTTATTGGAAGCCTTCATACTTTATACTGTGCAGTGTGCTGTGTAGTGTATCATTGCAAGCCTTCATACCTTTTAATGTGCAGTGTGCTGTGTAGTGTGTCATTGCAAGCCTTCATGCTTTTAAATGTGCAGTGTGCTGAATATGTTAAGCAGTGCAGACCTTTCAGACCTTTTGCATTAGATTACCTTAGACTCATCTAACGCATACTAAACATACATCAGCTGCATGCTAAATTTCATAACTGAGAATTGATAAATTAATGAGTATTTAACAAGTAAAATTATAAATACAATTTATAAGTATTTATTTATTAAATGAGTATTTAACAAATACATTTATAAATGCAATTTATTTTATATATTTCATTCAGTAATGTGTTAAAACTCATCCATTAGATTAAAATAAAAAATGGGTGATAATTTAAATAGTCTCTTTAAAACTGTGTTATATAGTCTTTGCAAAAGAGAGAATTACTATCTTAGAGATAAAGACCCTTCATTTGAGTTAATAGCATTTCTTTTAGCAAAAAGTGAATCATCCGTTTAAGCCCCATAAAAACCGCATAGCAATTGATTCGTAAAATGATTACTTTTTAAAAATGTTCGTGCGTTATTTACACTAAGGAGACAGATTTCCTCTCTGGACGCCATATTGCCATTATGATCGGTTTATTTTAGTTTGCTCATCATTTCAATTTTGATTTATTCCGCCTGTAGGGCAACTTGTCGCGCAGCCCTGACTTCTAAATAGATGGTTGTAAGCACTGTGTTCACTGAAATGCAAATATTTATATACTTACATATATACGTCATTATTTAAGCAGGTCAATGTTAATTCCAGAAAATGACAACAAACATTTATTATACACGTATTTAATTCAAATACATTAATTCCAATAGCAATTTACGTTTTAAGAAATGCAGATAAGGGAATCAAAAATACGTGCTTACAAATAAGGGGCAAGTGACGTAATTTTATAGCACAAATATAAATTACAACTTTTAGAATACAAATATAGGACAAGGTACACATTTTTAGAGCACAAATAAATGTTAAGTTACTCCATTTTAAAGCACAAATAAAGAGTAAGTTACTCCAATTTAGAGCACAAATATATGGTGTTTCATTAGTACACATTTAGGGCACTTATAAAGGGTAAGATACATCATTTTAGACCACATACAGAGGGTAATTACATCATTTTAGACCACATATAGAGGGTAATTACATCATTTTAAACCACATATAGAGGGTAATTACATCATTTTAGACCACATATAGAGGTAAAGGTAATTTATATAACTTTGAAAAAGTACAAATTATGGGTAAGTTGCATCATTGTAATGGATTAAGAGGTGAGAAACACGTTTAGCTCTGGATATAAATGAAGATATAAAACAGCATTTAAATACCTTGTTTTGGTTTTTTTTACACATTTCTATCCATAAAACCCCACGCCACCCCCAACAGTGATTTTGGCTTTTTCATTTATATTCCATTATCTGACATCTTTTAAGACTGCAGAACACTGACCAGTTATATGTGGGTGTGTACATTGTATGTGTGAAGGCATGCCTGACACCTACATAGTTGTAAAATTTCCGGTCTTTAAGTACTTCAAAACAGTACGAACATAATTCTGACAAACATAAGTTGTTTTTTTTAAATACTGCAGGCTAAAACAGTCTAGAACGTCGCTGTCCCATTTACTAAATGTAAGTATTTCCTTGCTTAATCGGTGTTTCATAGCTGTATATGAATCTTGTTTTTTCTCAAATCTTGCAGTCTTTTCCATAGCTGTATATGAATCTTGATTTTTCTCAAATCTTGCTGTATTTTCTATAGCTCAAGATTTGAGGCAAAACAAGATTCATATACTAATCTTGCTGTCTTTTCCGTAGCTGAATATGAATCCGTTTTTCTCAAATCTTGCTGTCTTTTTCATAGCCAAGTATGAATCCTGTTTTTCTCAAATCATGCAAGTTGTTGTCGCCGCAGTACTCTGGGTTGATTTTGTAATAATGAATTATATCAAATATAAGTAGTTAGTTGTGATATAAAGACATCTGCAAGTGCCGATGTATAGTATGGGTCACTGGTTATATATGTATATCTGCAACTGTTACGCTGATATACTAGTAGGCCGGGAAATTAGCTCAAGGCCCCCACTCAGTTATAGCTGAGAATCGATATTAATGTATAGACCTATGACAATTATAAATAGACGAACAGAGAACAAGACTAATCATTAGATTATCACTTCAGACTACGATAACAAATGATAGAAATGACTTTAAATAATAATAACAAGAAATTTAATAATAGAAATGTTAATAAGATTTAGAAGAATAAGTAACATATTTTATCATAATGCCACATAGAGCCAGTTCAAGCCACACTGTAGTCATTTCGCATTACAACTTATTTCATGCGCTGGAGTGACCTACACACGCTGGTAGACTCTGAATAGGACATGACATCACATCAGGAATAGATTCCAAAGCCCACATTGAAATCAAAGATCAAAATGAAACCAAAACGAAAACCAAAAATCAGAAACAAAACCATAATCAGAAATCCTGAAACACAAGCAATTGCAGAATCTAAGTGTCCAGTCAATTGCTCTATTAATAAATTCTAAGTTTGGCATAAACTTCTGAAAGAAAGAAATGTTAACATGTACAAAATAAAACATAGCATATAGCAACATAATAAAACCATTCATTCACACAATACCAAGACGCTTTTACCTTATTCAGCCTCTATATACAACCCAAATAGGGATGGACCCAATCTCAAATGCTACCCCAAGAGACGATTGAAAAAAGAGTAAAGGTTAAAATTCACCTTTATTTCCCATGAAATCACACGTGTCTCATAGACACGCACTTTGATCTGGTCATTTACTTAGGACTAATACTATTATGCCTTTCATAACAACTTCCGACCAATTCTGCAGATCCAGTAACAATGCACCCTATTGTATATCCAAAAACACACACACACTGCAAATTAATACCTTGCCACGTTTACCGGCCATTTAAACAACAAACACCTGCTCACCTATCTTACTCAAGTACTAAAGACTGGTCAGTAAATCTACCACCATGCATGGTTCAGGACCTCACTGCCAAGCATGATGTAGCAAGCACATCATTAAATTACATATAGTGTTCATATTAAGTTACACATCATGAAAATTTATATAAAACATATGGGAATATATCCTATCATATAACAGTTGTCAAAGATACACTGACAATCTACAATATCCTGAGTCTAAAATTTAATATTTTAAACCACATAAAATAATAAACTTTAGGGTAAATAGTTTATGTGACTGTTACATGTCCAGTATTTATTTAAAGACCTTGCTTCAGAAAATTTAGAATTTAATTTAAATAAATCCACTCTCTTATTCTGAACAGACTGGTTGCTCAAGTTTATCCTTCCGTCTCAAATAAAATTTGCTTCTGGTAGTTCAAGACAGACAAATTTACAGACAGACAAACTTGCGTACAAAGCATGGTTTGGGAACGTTAAAACAATTATAATTAATTATGCATTCAATCCTTCATCTGACTCATTCACCCCCACCCAAACCTGTTGGTCTATTGCATAAGAAGTTAACTACGAATAATTGTTACAACAAGAAATAAGAAATTTAATAAGTTGAACCAATAACAAAGGTTAATCAAAGATAGACGACATTTAGTCTCCTAAACTATGCTATTGAGTGCTTACTAAAAGTCAGTTAGGTTCTTCACAGATTGAGATATGATATAATGTTCAAGAGCATTTGACTGATCACTTAGCTCTTTTCAATATGGCGTCGTTATGTAGCACGTGGTCCCCAACAATTCGGCTGGTTCCTGGACTCACAGCTAACTTGGTAAATAACGTCTCGTCTGTTCACTCTCTCGCCAGAATTTGGATTATGCCAGTTGCCCACACAGTTTGGAACAACCTTCAAGCATTCACTTGTAGTGAAGTTTACGACGACGCACCAAAGCAAGAACGACAACATAGAAGTACGAAGGATAAAGAATCAGAAGTTGAACCCGCTCTGGAAATGATTAAATTCCCATGAGTGATTGCTTACAGTTTCGCAATCCAATGCACGTGGTTTGATAAATAGCATAGCTTATTCCTCGACCTATTGTGTCTTTACAAATATATTTAAATATTTATGAATAAAGATAGAATGTAGTCCGCACGAGCGTTTACAATTAACGTTCACATGAACATATGAATTCCCCCCAAATATTTATATTTCACAATGGAATTCATATAAAAGTATCAAGTTACAATTCAAAATCACGCATGTGCGCTTTACAATTTACAATAACAAAACATACGCAAATGAATTTAAATTGTCACTAAGAATTTCGCAAACGTGCGCAGACGTTCTGCGATACAAAACTCAGTTATTTGCTTTATAAATTAAAAGGGTTTCAAGTTTACAAATTAATTTATACAATATAACATCTCGACTTAGCCACACTTCTATCAAGCCACGTGTTTAGAGGAGATTGCAACAATATAATTTTCTGCAATAAATTACATACATAAATTCTCACAAAGATAACGTAAAATAGAAATACAATTAATATTCTAAGAAATCGATGTGTTACCTTCTCTATGCAGCCAATAAGTCTGACGGCGGGTTTTCGTACTCGACTTTCGTACTCGACTCACGGAATTCAGATGCCTGAGACGTTTGCATCGGTCAGCTGTTCCCTCGTGAATAAATGCAGCGGGCACGATCGGCGTATTTAAAGTGGTGACGCTTGATTCGACCTACAAATCAGCTATTGTCTTGATTCGACCTACAAATCAGCTATTGTCTTGATTCGACCTACAGCTATTGTCTTGATTCGACCTACAAATCAGCTATTGTCTTGATTCGACCTACAGATCAGCTATTGTCTTGATTCGACCTACAGATCAGCTATTGTCTTGATTCGACCTACAAATCAGCTATTGTCTTGATTCGACCTACAGATCAGCTATTGTCTTGATTCGACCTACAAATCAGCTATTGTCTTGATTCGACCTACAAATCAGCTATTGTCTTGATTCGACCTACAGATCAGCTATTGTCTTTATTCGACCTACAAATCAGCTATTGTCTTGATTCGACCTATATATCAGCTATTGTCTTGATTCGACCTACATATCAGCTATTGTCTTGATTCGACCTACATATCAGCTATTGTCTTGATTCGACCTACAAATCAGCTATTGTCTGAATGTTGCATAATCGGAGTGAGTTCTCTCCCTATCTATGATTCTATATATATACTAGAGCATGACGGGTACTGGCTCTAAACAAGAACTGAATCCAAAATAAGAAAATAACAGATTTGAAAAATGGGAAATGGGTTAAGAGTTCAAGGTACGATTTTATCTTGACTCTGTCACAGTGACAACGTTTATTGGTGCTTTTGTGTATTTTATATGGTTTTGTATGCAGGTATTATTAATATGTATTTGCAATATGTATTTGTAGTATGTACGTATATGTTTGTGTAAGTATGTACAAGTACATGTGTTTTATAAAAGGTTAAGCTGTAGAAAGTTTTATTTCTACACAATAAACGTTAATAAATTAACAACATTCTAAATTTCTTGTTTAATAAATGTATTAGCAAACGATTCGTGAGTGTGAAACTTTTTGAAAGTGACAGACATTAACTCTTCTCGGCCATTTTGGATTGAAATAAAACAAAACTAAATCAACATGCACGTGAAATAATAATCAGAAGGTATGTGCAGAGTTCCAATCAACAACACTGCACATGACACCACGATATTGAAGATAACTAAATAAAAATGAACTCCTGCTGATTGCAATGTAAAAGGTTTGAGGCAACTGATGACACACGTCAAAAATATTTTAAGGATATACCATTGTAGGAAAAATGGTTAGAAGCAAACACGACAAACAAAAAAGAAGTATGAACGTATTTCATACAGTAAAATGTGTCGTGAAATTTTAATGCCAATTGTATAATTAACAAAAGCTATAAATTACCTTCCATGTAAGTTAAACATAATTACAAGAAAGAGAGACTACACCCCCACCCCCCCAGGAAGAATGGGTATGATCTGTTGAAATGCAGGTATTTCCAACACTATGTAATCATGCTAAAATAAAATGCTTATATGTACTCAAGTACTAAGATGATACCGTGATAAATCTGTGAACCATCTCAGCAAGTGGCGCAATTATTGCAGTGGTATAGGTAAGAAGATAAAACCTTTTTCTTCATTCATTTAATTGTACCTCTTGACTCTCAAATGGTACTAGTAAACTATTTTCATCTGCCTCTCGCGAGTGGAAATTATGCAATGAATATTTACTGATTGATATTATACTAGCACACGGTTTGTTTGTAAGACAATATTTTGTCCTTAATTGTGTGGGGTAAATAGAATAATGTTGTTTAAAATTCCGGAATATGACACAAAATCCAACTGAACATTTTATTCTGATTTTTTAAAATAAAATTAAAGATCCTTTTCTTAACAATTAGGTGGAAATTAAATGGAATTATTTCACGAACTCTGAGTGGCAATTAAAATAATAGCAAAGTAGTGAAAACTGAAATGACTGAATCAATAATGTAAATATGATGTTTCTTATGTTATTTTATACTCCTTTTTATTCTTGAAATCTACAATATTGTAAGTTAGAAACTTTTACTACAAGTATTTCATTTGCATTAAGCTACCTATATTTACGAGTTATTTGGTAGCTAATGTGCTATATGCACTTAATAGTATCTCATAACGTATAGTTTAACTGAGAGAGAGAGAAAGAGAAAGAAAGTGCGATTTTGGGTAGTTAATGTACTATGTGCAATTACTAGTACCTTATAACATATGGTTTTACACACATGCACATACACACACACACACACGCGCGCGCGCGCGTAGAGTTATTAGGTAGTTAATGCGAGTATTGTAATTACTAGTATCTCATGAACTATGAAAATAACAGAGAGCGAGAGAGTTATTGAGTAGTTAATATGATTAAAGGTAACTTGTATAGTTTAACAGAGAAAATTATCGGGGAGGTATGTGCTCTAGTCAATTAAATGTAAATTATACATTTTGATTTATCACAAAATGATTATTGGAAAGCAGCAGGTGTGCCGTGGACAAATAATGTTTCTCAAAACTTATGGGTTAACCGACACTTATTTATTAAGAGACATTTTCTAGAAATCATTAACGTTCGCACTGCCATTATTGTTGCTCTTAACGTGTTAGAATAACTTTTATAACAAAGTGGAAATTCAGATCGAAGTAAATGTAAATTCATTAGTACTTTCCTACAATTTCGGATTTTAATATGTACCAAAAAATGTCTAATTTATTCATGGTAGGTTCCAGAAATAAACGACTGAAAAGCAATGGTTGCTTTCACTGTGTATCTCGGCATTTCAGCAGTCTTGTTGATCATCGCCTATTTCCGGTTCATCTTTCGTATCCGGTATGTATGTTTTGTTTAATGCTATATGCACATTCCTAGAAGATAAATATTTGAAGTACAGCACTTACCACGTTGTCATCATAAGTAATATAAAATGTCATTAATTAAATCATTACAATAAAATTTTGTTCAAGGTAAATGTAAAACTAATTCTAATTAAATTCATTCTTCCTGTTAAATTATTAGTAATTATTAATAATTAGTTATTAATTGTTAGTAATAATTTAGATTGATAGTAAATATAACAAATTATTTATTTTAAGTTAATGAATAATAGTTGATTGAAGATAAATTAATGTATATTTCCTGCAAGCATTGCAATAACTTTTGATAAGATGTCATGGATAGTTTTGAAAGTATGACAAATTGAAATAATCAAACTGATTTTTGAATATTGAATGCGTTTATTACAGTATATTCCAGATTATAATGACCTGCCTCGTAATATATACATTTTGCACTGTTGTTATATATAATAGTGATATGAATGGATATGATTTGTATTTACTTAAAAAGAGAGATAATAAAGTATACATGGCATAACTTTCGCTCCACTCAGCTCCAAACGCCCTGTTTCCTAAGTTGTTATTTGAAGTCATTTGTCTTACAATCCCAAAGCCAATAATGAAATACTAATGCAATTTATCGCACTTCTTTTTTTTGACATGTAATAAGAATGTACAAAACGTGAACCTCATTAACACAGATATGGTTCTCATTGATTTGCAGAAGGGACAAGGAACCTCCTTATCTTCCAGGACATTTTCTCTGGGGCAATGCAGCCGACTTTGCAGAGCACGCTGTTCATTTCATCAACAGAAGTCGTAAGGAATTTGGTGACGTTTTCACAATTCGTGTGTTGAACATGCACGTCACCGTCATCGCTGACCCCCATGCCTACGAGACGTTCACACAAGATAAACGGTTTGATTTCGGTGAGCTTCAAAAACAAGTTACCACTAACGTCTTCCATTGTGATCTGAAAAGAATAGATAAATTTGTCGACAGGTCCTGGCAATGGGCGAACGGAACATACTTGAATAAAATAATGAAAAACTTTGACATCCATCTGCAAGACGCCCTTCATGACGTCGGGGAATCTAAGGAATCTGAAAATGGTCTACTGGAAACCTATTGCCAGTGGAGAACTGAGAAACTTGTCACCTTCACCTCTGTAACTCTGTGGAGAGCCATTTTTTACTCCATGTTCGGACGTAAAAACAGCTCCAACCTCGTGCCAGAAGTGCAGGAGTTCACTCCATCGGGCTCCTTCAACAATCTATCCATCTATCACAAGTTTTTCAATTACCTTTGGCTGGGCGTGCCGGTACGATTAATTCCCAGAGCATTCAAAGCCCGAAAGGCGTTAAACCAGCAGCCACGGCCCGAGGTCCTCATGGCTCGAGAAGGAGTATCTGACTACATCAAGCTCACTTCTGAGCTACTGCTTAACAATGACCACACTGACGAAGACGTCAAAGGACACAATGTTATTATGATGCACATCAGTTACAATGTGTTCCTTATCGTCTACTGGTGCATTTATTTCATGTTAGAGCACAAAGAAGTACTGGCAGCTCTGAAACATGAACTACTCGAGGTGGTCAAGGCGAAAGAAGAAAGCAATGATTTGATCTCGCGCTTTACAAGTGAAGAAATCAACAATCTGCCAATCCTTGGTAAGTGGATTTCACTATCAATGAAGTCTTCCACAGAAAACCGAATCAAATTAACTAAGAAAACATCCAGCAAAATCAAACAAAACACGCATATTGTACAACTTTTATTGTAAATAAAATTTCTTTGTCAGAGACAATGCTTACTAAGAAGCCCTAAACCTTGCCATAAATTATGTTTGACACTATATGTACATCGTTTTCATTAATGACAAAAATTAAATTGTATATCGTCTATTTAATCGTTTACACTTACAAAAGTGGTACTAATAATTTCTTTGTGATTTATATTCGTTTCTTCGAATTTTGATTTTGCAGACAAGTGCATGTGTGGCGGAAAATGCAAATTAATGCACTTAATTAATTAATTAAATTAATATTTAATTAATTCTTCACTTTGTAATTTTAAATTTCAATTTGAGCCATTCAAATCTCAGCGTGATGAGTTTTGAAACAAACAACTTTGACCTGCATCCAGAATAAAAGGGATTTTATTGTTCAATGCAGTTTTGATAAATACGATTACGCGTGGTAAAATTGTCACTCGTAAGTGCAGACCCGGTCGACACACAAGTCAAGCTACCTAAGCTAAGTCGCCGTCTATTGCCGAGTCGAAGGAACCCGTGTTTGAAGTAATAATCTACTTTTGAGAGGTAACACGTCTACTTCTTGCAAACGTTATTGCATTTTGTTAATTGTATTTTGCATTTGAATTGATTTATGTATTTTGTGCAAATTATCGCTAATATAGCCTGAGCACGTGGTTCGCTTGTAAATGACAAAATCTATAAGTTATTGTATATAAATTATTGTATCTCTTTTCCATTGTATCTTTAATTTATATAAATCTTAAATTCACTAGTGCCAGGAGCGTCTGTGCACGACACGAATTTCCCTTGTAATTCAAATTGTTTGCGTGTAATTTTAATGCTAATTGTAAAGCGCTTTGCTGAATTTGAATTGTTCCTTTGTGTGAATTCCAATTTTTAATGCTGTAAATATTTGGCAATTCGTACGTCATGTACTGTTAAATGTAACATATATGAAAATCACATTTACCCTTTTAAATATAACTATATTTAAATTGTAAACAGCACGATAGTCGAAGATTCTAACTCAGTGCATTTAAATGTGAAAAAACGTGCTTGGGTTGGCGAACCTAAAACGCAGAACGATCATGGAAAACATCCTTTGTCTCCAGATCGGGTTCTTAGCTTTTTGGTTTTATTCCTACTGTCATCCCTGGGGACGTATGTCGACACACGTGTCTACACATCCCTTGTCTATGCTTACGTTCGTCGATTGGCACAGTAACTGAAAGACTGTGACTGTAAGATGCTACGGCATTGCTGACGAAGGACTGAAGTGAGCTGGACTGGATTGAACCGGTTTTGGAAACCACGAGGCATCATGAGCGCAGATAAGTAGAGTTGACGATCACGATCAAGAGAACTATTGAGCAATATCTCGCCAAGAACAATTGACTTTAAGATTAATGGCAATAGTTTATTTGCCATGAGTAGAACTAGACTTCGTGCTCGTATTTAATTGTCATTGTTAATTGTTAAATATTAAATCTTATTTTTAATTTGTTAAACCTCTTCGTAGTAAATTCTTATGCATAATAGACCTAATCATGTGGTTTGGATGGGGGCTGCTTGAGCTGAATGACGTAATGAATGCATATTAATTAAGAGGAATTTAACGACTCCAAGCCAGCTATTGTACGCAAGTTGTCAGTTCGTAAATCTGTTGTCTTAACTACAAAGACGCATTTTTGGCTTAGTCGAAAGATAATTTGAGCAACCAGTCTGCTTAAGGTGGAGAGAAAGAATTAAATTAAATCAAACAATTTTAAAGTTCTTTAAAATCCTAGGCAGGGTCTATAAATAAATACTGGAAACGTAACAGATGCAGACATTTAGGCATAACGAAATTCAACTTTGTGCCATGCAGAACTGTAGTTCTTATGGCGGAATAAATTTACCTATCTCTATTTCTAACCTTAATAATGACATATTTGTTGCCAATGTTATCATTCCCGACCTTGTCATTGCTTTTGATGATATTTTTGTCAGAGTTGGAGTAAACAACTAAGGTGGAGAATGTGCTAGACCTTGTTTATGACCAGTTCGAACTGGATGAGTAGTTTGAATTTTTAAAATTAATAATCTCACACTTATCCATAACAAATTGGTCCGAAGGTTATTTCGTTGAGGTGCTCTATATTGTAGTCGTTTGTATTTTGACATAACTCAAGTCCGGTCATAAAGGTGATCTTTGTCTTGTAACCTTTATCCACTTTAGACTGCAGTGACTATTGTACTCTAACACAAAACATCGGTGTGTGTATCCAACGTTGTCATCGACCCTATCAGTAAACATTTTGCTGTAAGTTGATTCCGGTGAAATCCATTCGAGAGCCAATAAAGCGAAAAATGTGTCTTGAGTTTGGTCTCATGACGTCAAGAAACTTTCTTGAACATTCCTCGTGGTGTGCTGAGGATCACACATGAAGTTTTCGGAACATTCCTCCTGATGTGCTTTGATATCGCATGTGAAGTTCTGGGTGATTCTCCAAGGTGTTTTTTGTGAGCCAATTAAAAAATTCTGGAACAGTTGTAGAACGTGCCTAGATGGGTACATTGGACTATCTCCTAAACTACCTAAAGAGACTAGCTGCAAGCCGCTTGATTGTGTACATTGACTATAATTATCTCTAAAATTCCACTCTCATTTCTGTAATGAATTATATATGATGTACATGCTATGACAAACTGGATGAGTGTCTAGTGTTAATCAAACATTGTTGTGAATTGATGTAAATGTCAATGCTCTTTTGCTTCTATTCATATGCTGTTTATTTGATTGTTGATTTAAGAAATTTATTGTTAAATTTATTTTATTAACCTTCTTGCACATATATTAAAATAAATTATTTTGGAGTAATAGCGGTTGATGGGACTCAGGAAATATAACTAAAAACCGGAATTTTATTCCTCATTTAGTAAGAAGTTTCCACCTGCAGATATTTAATGTAGCAGTTAAAAGTCTATATTATTACTGTGTAAAGAAAAGAGTTTTATGACGTCATTATAATCCTTCAAGTGAGAAAGACATTTTGGTTTTGTGGGAAAATTATGAATAATTATAAATTAAATTATCGATCACTTGTAATTAGTTATGTGTTATTAAATAATAAATAATAATCATAACGAGTGAAGGGTGTCCAGAGAGGTGTTACAGTGTTCACTATATATATAATCACCCATCTACCTGAAAAGAACTTTTATTGGCGCAGACGAACTTTGAAAGAAACGTATCAGTAGTAGTGGGGTGGGGTGGGGGTGTATAGTATAAAATAAATAAAAAGTCGGACATAAGGGACATGCGTGCTTCGAACATGGGTGTACGTTACTAGTTTTATTTGGGTATATGCCGGGTCAGTGCTACCCGCAGTATTTACCTATAATATTAAGGTTAACACTGGAAAGGGTAGATGTGCGGGTTACTCTTCTGATTCATGTCTGAATTAGAGAGGTGTAATATATATTATATATATCATAAATGAAAGACAATGTAATTCTCAAATATTTAAGAGACACATCTCTGTGTTTAAAATACCTGTTGCAGCTCCTATTATGAGTATGTGATATGAGATGAAATATATCTTAAATTTAGCACTGCCTTAACTTGACCTTTGGAGACAATTTTCGTAGTCTTGTACCCGCTTCAGACAATAATAACTACTGTACTCTACCAGATTACATTTTTTGTTTGAATCCAGCATAGCTGTCGAACCTATCACTAAATGTGTTGCTGTAAGTTGATTCCTGTGAATTCTGTTTGAGGACCTATATGGCGAAAATTGAGGCTCTAGTTTGGTCTCGAGAATTCATGAAAGTTTCTCATGAAGATTGTGACGTTTTGGACGGTTTTCCACCACGTGCTTTGTGAGTGTATCAAAGATTCTGGAATAGTTCTGTAATGTGCCTAGAAGGGGTACATTGGACCAACCTCTAGATAAGAGTGATTTGTGCAAACCGTGTGATTGAGAACATGCGCTAGTGATACTTGCCATCATTTAAAGGTTATGTAAATTGACTTTGTCTCTCTAAACTTCCACTCCCATTTCCGTGATGAATGGTATCTTTGATTATATATATATATTACATATCGTGCATATTTGTCTGCATATATTTTTTAAAATATGTTTTCATGTACATAGTTTACTTTCCTGGACTCCTCACTAACTTTTCGTTCTGATTTCCAGACTCGTTCCTGAAAGAAACTTTTCGAAAAACGAGTGGGGTTTATGTGATGCGCTGTGTCAAGGAAGACTCTGAGTTCCAAATGCCCAGTGGACAGACGTTCAGAGTGCGGAAAGGGGACCGGTTGGCTATGTACCCGCCTGCCTTTCACTTTGATCCAGAAATCTTTGAAAATCCTGAGGTACTGTTGCTTTTACTGCTTAGGTAAAAAACTGTCGGCATAATAATAGACAACTTTAAAGTAAATGTTAATTTTTAAATTTGGTTTATGTACGTACACTATGTGATTCATCAAATTGAAAAGTCCGTAGAACGAATATTCGTTTATTAAAATACTTTCTAACATTTGTAAAAAATTACAAGAAACTTTGGTTCAATCGAAATATTTTAAAACATTTTGCATTAAGCTTCAAATCAAGATCCGACGATAGAATGCATAGTGGTGCATACAATGAAACCCAGTCGTTTAATGTTAAAATGGGCATTATTTTGCTAATGTGGAATTTTGGGTGTACTTGTGTACAGATCTTTGTGTGCGTGTGTACAGCGCTTGTTTTATTTTACATGTAAAACCATGCCTGGCAGGAAACCAGGTTATCTCCCGCTAGTTTTGAATCGCGTGGTGCACTATTGCCCCTCTACTGTAGTTAATGTGTAATGCTGCGTTAGTGAGTACATTTCTAATCGTCCTTTATCATGTTATACATTTATTGACTATAGTTAATATTTATGTGTTCAAATAGGAAGTGGGTTGTAGTTTGTATTTTAATAATTTTGTATGTTGGTATTTATTATTTTCTTAGTGCAGTTTATGATTTATGTGTTTGAGCATGGTTTCCTCCTCTCAAAAGAATAAAGTTATTTATTTTGATAAATAAATAATTTTCACAATTGAAAATTTATCTTGTAAATTATATTGTAAGAAAGCCTTCCATTTAAAGAATATTTAGTGTAGTTTCTTATATAGTAAAAGCATTATATAACTCTAAGTAGTTTAAAAGAAATTTATGTTAGAACCAAAGGAAGATATCACATCAGTTAGAACCATTTTCAGTCTCTGTGCCAGAATTGTCTACTGGAGTCCCCTTTGCGGCCAGGACTTTTAAGTTATATTGTATGTGAGAGGATAGTCATGTTTTTCGGAAGTTTGTATGCAATCATGTAGCCAAACAGAGAGAGAGGCTTGGTTGGTGGTATGTGGGAGAGATGTGGAGAGAAAGACAAAACGGTTGGCGGTGTGTCGTCTGAATAAAGACCGTATGTAAACGTAAACACGGTGTTGCGTGTTGTCATCTTTTGAAGTGGCTGTCGGTTTGGCATCATCATCATCGTTTCATCTCGCATCCTTGGGTGACCCATAACAACACCACCACCACATCCCATCACACTAACTTTACGATTTTAAATAAAAGTAAACCAATGGATTTTTATCATTGCAGACATTCAAATATGACCGTTTTGTGGATGCCAAGTTCTTCACAGGCGGCAAGGAGCTGAACACTCCCATTGCTCCTTTTGGCTCACTCTGTCCGGGCAAGCGCTTGGCCATCCTGGAGGCCAAATGGTTCATCATGAATATCATTAGCTCTCTTGACATGGAGCTGCCCGAAGGAGAAAAGACAGTTCCCGACAAAGCTTCCTATGGACACGAGATTCTATCTCCCCTTCATGACGTCAAGGTCAAATTTAGATCAAGAGTCAATGGCCCCAAATTGGCTTTCGCATCACGCTCTTCTTCGCACTCATAAATAAAGAATGATATATTTTCGTCTTCGTCTTTTAGTCTAACATTTCTCTTTCTCTTCAGACGTAACACCGTTACGTGAGAGATGAATAGTACTGATAAGACGACAAGCTTTACTGTCTAACCAAATTGCATGCAGTTCTTACATAAGGCAGACATATAACTCCAGCAGAAAAGATAAAAAGAAAAATAAATATAGTATTTCCTCACAGTCACTAGTAATTGCAAGACTTCAATTTCTTTTGGCAATTTAAAAACTATCAAAAATCGACAGTATTACGACAATTGTTTTTTTTTTATTGCTTTTGTATTAAAATGATAAAAATCAAAGTGTTTTGCCTTTTTATTTTGGAGGAAATGCTAAATGCTTGCATTGAAAACATTTTTTGTTGTAAACAATTATTTAGATTCAAGGGACATTACTCAGCATGCATTGTAGAGCAAATGCATGGTAGAGATTTTACAAAGCATGTTGCTAGCTATCACGTGTTACATATTAAGAATATATTCGAATACATTACTTGCTAACGAATCCACAATGATCTTGGAAAGTACTGTAGGTTTATTTTATGTTTCACAAGAAGGAGTTATTGCCCCTTTGGGTAAGACATACATGAAAATGTCTAAACCCAGGCTATTGTGCATATCTGCAAAGAGTGTAGCGAATTTCAAAACTTTACGCATGTTAATGTTAGTTTACTGAGACAGAGCCTACTGTTAAAATACTTTAGTACGTAAGTATATAGCGGGAGAGCTGTTACTCAATTTACTACTCAATAGTATAGAGCGGGAGAGCTGTTACTCAATTTACTACTCAATAGTATATTGTGGGAGAGCTGTTACTTATACAATTTATTACTGAACAGTTTACACTGTACGTAAGTATATTTTGGGAGAGCTTTGGGAGAGCTGTTACTTGAATAAATTTACTACACAATAGTTTCCACTCTGTGTTGCGTAGACTACAGGAAAACTAACTCAGTACATTCAGTGCAATGCAAGACTACAATGAATCTCATTGAACTAGAATACAGTTCAATATACGAAAGACAGGATTCCTAGAATGTGGAATAATTCAGTAACAATAAATTAATATTAACACAAGAAATCTTTATAAAGTTTACTAGATGCTGTAAATACCTGCTCCATTGCAAAACAATTGAATGCAATTCATCATAATGATATGAAATAAAACAATAAATACACTAAACTAATGCAAATACAATAAAATATTATTTATTTAAACGAATAAAATATACACATATAACGATGTGATACGATACTATGCGATAATATAATACAACACAACGCAACATAATATAACATATAACATAAATACGAAACTAACAATACAACACAACGCAACATAATATAACATATAACATAAATACGAAACTAACAAAGCAATACAATACATATCCACTGAACTAAATAAAAATGAAAATAATAAAATACTACTGCCCTAGAAAACAATTCAAATATAATAAAATACGAATTAATTCATAAGAAAACATACATATTTTCCCACTACTATATTCATTATTTTCATGAAATCTAAATATTAAAGTCTCAACAATAAATGTTCATATAACAAACAATGGTGGTGATAACCACATACATTCTTGTAAGAATTAATAAATATTAATTTTCAAATAAGAAGACCCACACAATAAAATGCACAATGCTAACATGCATGTGATAACTGCCAAAGATCAATACAATTTAACAAAATAGGTTTCTCAGTTTAATGGTTAAACAATTAAAATAAAAGTTCAGGGTGGTAAACCCAAGTGTCAATACTTATTAGAATATGAATCATTACATGTCGACTAGCCTACCTAAAGTAATGCAGCCCTATTATGTGATATTACTCTTACTCATGCTGATTTGGAGTAATCACTGTGGAGATACAGTGATAATGCATCTGCAGAAAAATGACATCGATAGATAGTGGTGAACACACTTGCCAAAATACTGGTGGAGGCACAAAGTTAACAAACACAAATGGTGAGGTTCACAAATTTAGTTCAACTTTGTATATTGAAAGCATGCAGGTAGAGATGAATAAAGCACTGAACACTGAAAAATGGTGGTGTATGCACCCACATACACAAGTGACAACCTTTTGTACCATTCTCCACTGGTGAGTGCAGGAAACACTTCTCGTTGATGAACGAAAAAGTACTCAAATGGTGATGACCATTGGGTGAGTGGTGTCAAATATTCTTCTCTTTGTTCAGCACCTTCTCTTTAGTCCCGGCTATAATTCTCTGAAAGCTGGCTGCCAACAAGGTTGACCTGTGTAGAATGCTGACGAGACTCTGGAGTCTGAATGTCAAAAGGAACTGGGTGGTCATCACCAATTCTGCACAGGTAAACGGTGAATATTCTTTCTCCAAATTATTACAAAAACTTGTCAGAAAGATGACCAGAGCTCATTGTAGAAAAATATATGAACTTCCACACCTCACTGTAGCTTGGATGTACATGCACTACACTAACATGGCGACGCGGTACTTTTATGTGACTGGCGAAAATCTCAAGTTGGACGATGCTTCTAGTAAGCTGTCCATGGCAAAAACATGTAGCACGACGAAAATATTTCCTAACAATGGGCGCACTACTCCTAGGGCGCAAGAACTCCTAATTATATAGTCTCTACCTAAAAATTACAATAAAAAGTATAAAAGATTAAATCTAATTTCTACCTACTCATAACACATCTAAGAAGTCTTGACAAAAATAAATTGACAAATCATTTTAATATAAATACTAAAAATTCATAATAAACATACACGCATACAAACTCACTGACAGTGACTGACCCTCATTCATTCCACAATAGGATTACTAAAAAACAAAATGAATACACCATATAACCGACAAGGGGAGGTAAAAGTATCTTTAAAACAAAACACTTTTTTTTTAAAAGAAAGACCCCACCCCTCGATCGTGACAGATAAAGAGAATGTTGTATTCAACTTCAATAATGTTTCTTTGAAATTGTGTTATTTGAAAGGGAATTAAGGTCTGAGAATCCAATGTATGGGTTCACTCATTCATTCTCTCTCTCTCTCTCTCTCTCTCTCTCTCTCACACACACACACACACACACAAGCACATACACGCATGTGGATCTAGAGAGAAAGAAAAAGACAAAAAACATTTCTTTCATTGGACTTCAATAATATACTTTGAATAACAAATTACTTTGTGAAGTGTAATATTTCCATGTGAATCCCTTATTATTTGAGCTGAAGAAACAAAACCACAAAAAATCCATATAATACAACCCTCATATAGGTAGACATCAGCTTTAAACTTTCAATTAGTTTTCAATATTAGAAAAAAGATTAAAGAATATAAGTCTATTTTCACAATCCATCGATAACATGGTGCACCCAAAACGACTGTGTAAATGGATTTATTCTGTTTTCTATAGATCCGGGTTTCACATTTTTAATTACTAGCATTATCTAAATATTTTTCTTACATATTTATACACTATGATTACACCCCAAATATTCACATGAATTTCTAGCGTTATAGAAAAGAATACTTAAAAAAATATGTATACACTGTGATTATTCCACGATTAATCACACTAATCACCTGCGTTTTTGAAAAAGAATATTCTTTTCTTAATTTTTTTATACATTGTGCTAACACCATGATTTATACTATTTTACTGCTTGTAACCCACACCAAGAAGATGACTGGTTACTTTACAGGTAAGCTAACTCACACGGATCAATTCGTGAGCAAGGTCCTTTAACCATTACTGATACTAATTTGTAACACCAATGGGGGAGACAAAACATAATTCTTCTCAAAACAATCATTGTAATTCTTAAACACAATAAAAAGGGCTTGTTCATTCAAATCATTTAAAAAAAAATTCTTTCACACATCTAATTAATGAATTATAGATATAATTTTTGCCGGTTACATTGCGATCATCAATGAGTTTATCTTAACTGCACTTTTCGTGTCTGTGTGTGTGTGTGCGCGAGTATCCTCTCGATTTATTTTCACTTATCAGTTTATAGAGCACATTAATTACACAACATGCAAGAATGGTTTAGACGAGAAACGGAGCAATAGTTATCATGTATTAAATATTTTAATTCATAACCTAATCGACTTCAACTGGTTAACCTAGGTCATACCTAGATTTTCCCCCTTGACTACACACATATTTTTCAAATCGCAACTGACTCAGCAATTAGTACTAATAAAGTGCTTTAAAATAGTCCAAGTTTGAATTGGTTATGGTACATGCAAGTGTCAGAAAGAAAATCATGAATATATCTTGCTCAAAATTCTGCTATGCACAAGAAAATCTAACCTTTGAAAGAATTTTGATCTTCGGCGGATAGAAACTTATAATGATTTATACTAGTGAACATCAATATCGTTAATCAAAGAAGTCAACCTTTAAATTGTCAAAACAAAATATAGCCTCTTCCAGGTTTTACAACTGATTAACCTTGTCACTCCTTCAGGTAGGACAAGATTTCAGCAATTCTGGTAACTTCACTGCACCAGAATTCTCAAGAATGTACTCAGTATACTTGCTCTGATACATCAATAGTGCATAGCTTTCTTCTTTATGCTTACACGCTCTGCAACACACTTTGCAAGTTTCTCCTGCATTCCCAGTCACTCAAGTCACAGCCAGTGAATAAACAAAAGGTAGCTAGGAACTTGAAAGTTGAACTTGAGGCTTCACTTGAGACTCACAGCTCAAGGTTGAACTCACACTCACAGAGTGAGACTCAAACCAACAAAAAAAGGCACTTGATCACTGCAACACATAATTAAGAAGCACACCTAAGTTTCTCGTTTTATCACAATATAACTCCATTCTATCTGACACTCCATTCTCAAACTTACAATTCCTGCAACTGTATTCATTATCCCCATACATGCACATGGTAAAATAAACACAGTGTATCAAACAATGTCACATATTAATACACCACATGGTTCATAGAAGTAAAGAAGAAGAAATCTCCTCTTATGTAGAGAAGGATATTTCGGTATCACATGATACGAGTGCAGTGTGTAATAAGAGTTTGACAGAGATGGGTGCAGTACAGGCATATTATAAGACTAAATTGATAAGTAGTGAGAGTAAAGATGACAGTTTGACTTTGTCTAGCATGACCGAGTATAAGTCAGAACCAACAAGAGAAATCAGTGACAGTGGTCATGTAGAGTCTCAGAAACAAGATGACATATTAGAACTGTACTGAAAACTGTCACAGACAGACATGTAAATGACAGTGACGAAAGGCATGTAGATTATTCTGGTAAGGAAGACAGTGTGAATTTAACCTGTGAAATGCAAAAAGAAGGACATAATGAAGTTATTCAGTGAGGTAGAAACAGGTGACGAGCACTGTGAGCTAGTGACAGAAATTAACATTAAAGAAATTCCTACCACAGTTCTTAATAGTCTGATAGAGATAAGACAGAGAGAGTTAACTTAACCAAGACAGACGAAGTTGACTTGATAGAATGGGTGATACAAAGGAGAGAAGTTGTATCTCCCAGTGATAAGATGATAACTTCACAGTATGACACAGACAAAACTGTGTTGACATTGCCGCAAGAATCTGACTTATTATTTATGACAGATTTGGATTGCAAAGTGACTAAAGAATACATAGACTAAGAGAAAGACAATTCTATAGACACCGAGGAAATAACTAGTGTTGACAGAGAAGCCAGAGTATCGCCTAGTTACAAGAGTACAGAGACATACAATTACATGGAGCTTGATAAGATGGTGAAAAACCCAGGTAGCGCAAGTTACAGACGTAAAGAATTTGGCATTGGGTTAAGTGACAGATTGGGACGGATAGTTCAGAGAGATTTTTTGTTAGAAATTACAGATGACACTAAGATTATAACAGTACCCAAAAAATTGTAGAACACAAACACAGCAGGTTTCAAGCCATCAGGGCCTTGTATCGACAGTGTTGTTACATTTAAGGACAAGTTGGAGAAGCAAATGATGTAGTGACAGATGTGTGCAAAGCATGTGTATTCACTGGTGAGTGATAGAAATAAAAGAGTGAAGAATTAATAATTGGAATTCTCTATCGCCAATATCACATAATGTTTGTAAATATAGAATATTTTTTCCTACTGGTAATTGTAGAAAAGTTTGAATTTACTTGTATATTTGAAATTAAGATATGGACATTTTGTGTAGTAAAATTTTTGTTTAAAATTTTTTTTCTTAACAGATGTCACTACTCTAGTGACATTTGTAAATGGGGGGAGGAGGAGGTGACGCTTGAGCGTCACTCTTGCATAATGTAAATAAGATTAATGTAGAGGTGTACATAACCATTTACTTTTCATGTTTTCTTGTGAGCTAAGTCTGACGGAAGGGACGATTTCCAACTCAGAAGAATAAATATGCAGTATGCAGGACAGGTGGATGGACGGTGGTTTGAGGGGTGAGATGAGTGACATATGACTTAAGAGATGGTTTTCTGACTGGAAGCTTAAATAGGTAGTTGCGAACGTGACTGAATGATGAACGCAGTGGCTGCAGGGGTGAGATGAGTGATTCCGGTTAACTGACATGCGAAGTTAGTATACATAGCCAGTCAAACTTTTTTCCAATACTTGCTGTCACGGGCCGCCTATGTTGTTGTTGTCTGACTGACTGTCGCTGGCCTCTCTCTCCTTCTCGGTCAAAGGGGTGGGGTCAGGTCAGTTACCGTGACTTGCCGGGATCACATCGAACGATCAGATGTTGATGATCATTCTCACACTCAGACACCACGAATAGTTTTGTGGGGGTTAGGATTAGCTTTATTCTGAGATGTGGGGTAAAATGTGAAAGCCAGCGTGTATGTATGAGTGCGGGATGAATGTATTTTGAGGGACGGACAGAATGAACGAACAAACAACCGTAGCACCGCACTTACACCACAGAGAGAGAGAGAAAAACCCAACTCTTGATGAAGAGTTAAAAAAAGAAGAAATTTATTCTAACAACTTGGGGCTAATTCTCTCGTACGGTGTTAGTCATTCATTCAAAAAAATACATCCGCTCGGCAACATTCATGGGATAGGGGGAAAAAGAAAGAAAGAAAGAAAGAACAATGGATATGATAAATGGTATAAAATGACAAGCAGAATTTATAATAGGTCTAGCAGTGAAAACCGCAATACTATCAAATCATGTAATATTATCAAATCATGTAATATTATCAAATCATGTACGGAAAAGAGCGGTGATGACCGCAAATAGCAACACTAAAAAGAGCAGCGGTGAAAACCGCAATACTATATCAAATAGTATCAAAATTTCTAATACCAATTTGTGGGTAAAATCCCACCACAAAAGATGAACACTAAAATTATCTCCACTTAAATTAATTGTCTGTAAAAGAAAGTTTAGGGTAAATACCCTATATCAATCATCAATGTTTATATAAAGAAATGTCAATAATGTTTCAATAGAGTCCTAAATAATTAATAAACTATGCTAACCTGCCTAAATGAATGCACCCTGAGAAAAGTTCTTCTACTTATTAATTTCAAGGAAAAGAAAACGCACGTCTGCGTGACGAAAAATAAACGTAGTGGTATTGGCCAACAAACTAGGAAAATCACGATGATACCGCAGATAATGTACGTAGTACATTCGACGAGTTGAGGTTGTAGAACCGTCAGGCCTCGTTGACTGGCACCAGGCTGATGAACCTGGTGGCCCTTTCGCGTTGATAAACGCCGAAAGTATAATTCTAACTCCTCGCTGAAGAATAGCGGGCGAAGTTAAAAGATGGTTGGTATATTGATGAGTGGTGGTGAATATCTTTCTCCCGGCCCAGTCTTGTCCCGTCAGCACTTGACGCAAAGTCACTGATGATCAACCACTGTCCAGGTTTCGGGTCCAACGTATGATACTGGCATCCGACGCAGGTTACCATAAAAGAGTTGGGTGCGACAAAACACACCTCCAACGCTGTATAATACGTGGAAGATATTCTGGCCTTTCTTCCCCGATTGTGACGAGAATAGAAAAGACGGTCCGGACTCGGTGTAGGCAAACCATATAAGACCTCACACCTCTCTGTAGTCCAGAACATACACACACACACTGATTCAAAATGGCCGGGTGAATCCTTTTATTCTTTCCCTCCCAGAAAAAATAACTCATTAGTCATGACTGCTTAGGCTATTGTTCTCGGGTTTTGGTGCATTCATTCTAAAGGTGCATTGACTAAGAAAATAGTTCCTAATTAAATTTATACTTAAGGTCTAAAAACTGACTAAATGCAACTTCTATCTATTGTTAAAATAACTAGCCTACCTTGACATAAATAAATATACAAATGAGCTTAATTATAAAAGTAAAATTACAAAGTAAGTATTCACACTCTCTAACACTCTGACAAAGCATGAACATAGTACCACTCGCTCATTAATACATTGAAAAAGTGTACACAAAATAAGCAAAAGCCCTGATGGCAATTTGGAACAAACTTGCTGTCAGCACATCTAATTAACCTTTCACCCTAACCTGCAGGTGAACTCTTGAGAGCGTGATAGCGTCCCAGTTGGGTCACGTATGGGCAAGGGGGAGACAATTCACAGGAACAAAAATAAATTTTCTGACTACCCCCTCCCATCCCCGTGACACTTGCGATCATTATTCAAAGTCCGGTTCCAAAGGCAGACCATGAGCCTTGGTGAGTTGTCTGATTACAATATATGAGAATGAATTTAGAATAATTTGTACATATAATTATATATATCAAATGAATCAATCCCAAATATACAATATCTTTAGATCAAGGAACAAAATAGTTCTGTTAGATTAACTCCGTATTATTGAAAGTGTTTTATAACAAGGTGTATCCAGTGAAGTGTGTTTGAGCACTAACAATTCTCTTGCAGACAAGTAAGTTTAGTGACTGGAAAGACGGAAAGAGGGTGTAGAAAATTATATAGACTGAATTTAAGCATTGCACTTGAATATTTCCAGGGCATGCCCTTTTTGTCTTTTACTTTTCCTTCCTGTTGCCTCGTTGTTTGTATCACCAACATTGTTCCTCATCTTGAGAGATTTCCCTATGATCAACATATGAGTAGTCTTTGTTAATATCTACTGGGATAGCCCAATGGTGGTGAGAATGGAGATGCAGACACATCGTCATTTCTAATACAAGAAGGTTCGAGAGTTCTCTAGCACAACTGCATATACGAGTTGAAAACGAGCCCTGGTGCCATATTGATTTATAAACTGTCCGTGTGTTCTTCCTATGATGCAACATATGGTGGCCCAACAGAACAGGTCATGTGCTCAGTCTTTACCTCCTATTTATCTCATTTTCCATCTCTAAAAACGAATTCTTAACCTAAAATAGATTGTTTCTCGAAGTAGTCATTGTCAATATATATGTGACTGTTTCAAAATTTAGTTGTATATATTTGTGATTGTCACGGGAAAAGGGACAGCAATCATAAAAATTTAATTTTTTTATTTTACCTAATTATTCCCCTTTTTTTTGGACGCACTGTTTTGGGTTGCGCTGTGTGTCAGGTGATTGACGGATGGATGGGTGGCGTGATGCTTGCATTGTCAGTATGTTTGCAAGCGTGATTGCTTATTTTTTATTTATAACAATTTGATTTGATTTGTTTACTTGTTCATTTATGTTAGGTGATAATAATTAAATTAGTGATAGGTAGATTATATATTTAGTTCATTAAATGTTCATTAAATAGAAATTTAATTAGGGATTATTTTAGCCAATGCACCACTAAAAGAATGCACCTAATAACAATAGTCATCCATCTTTTCACGTGCCTGATATTTCTAGAAGGCCGTGGAAGAGTTAGGTTTTATAAAAGGAAATTACAGGGACTTTTTCGAGTCAGTGTAAGAGTGTTTGCGCGCAGAGCAACATCAGAGAGCTTAGACGTTTTTTATCGTCACATTCTGGCGCCGTCCATTTTGTCTAATTTTTCGTAATTAGCAAAATAGGAGTACAAGAGTGCTCACCATTTGTCGTCAAGACTTTGCAGTCTTCGTGGGATAGGACCAGCTGGCTTCTACCCACCCAGCCACAGGACGGGCACCCTCCCCTAGATTGTCGGCAGGAACCAGGGCTACACACAGACTGGGGATTCTGAGACAAGTCTACGGGGCACACCTTCATTTACACTCCGGTTTTACACTGTCTTCTCTCCGCTCTTTTCAGAGCGGGAGGGGGGCTTTCTTTTGCTGTTCAGCAAGGGAGGTCAGTCAACGAGGCCTGATGGATCTTCGTCAACTCGTCATTGAATTCATGTACCACGTACATCGTTATCCATCTATGGGGCCGAGATATCACCCGTGATTCTCTTTGCCAGTGTGTTGGCAAGCTTGGCTACAGTTTCTTCTTCACACAGACGTGTGTGTTTTTCCTTTTCAACATTCACTTTAGTAAGTAGGTTAGATTTAGTTAGTGGTGCATTCATTTAGGTAGGTAGTTTAGATTAGTTTCGTAATTAATTAGAAGTTTAGAACATTATTGACATTCATTTATAGGAACATTTTACCTATAAACATTTATTAATTATTTGGGTATTTACCCTAAACTGTTTAGAAACATTTTCTCATATAAACATTTTCTTATAAGTATTTGGTGAACTGATTATTGGGTTTATTTTTCACCCTAAATACTTAAGACATTTATTATTAACTTTGGGTTTTCACCCATCAGTCTAATTTAAGTGCTGATATTTGCGGTTTTCACCGCCAGATATATTATTAAATTTGCTTTTTCATTTTATTTTAATTTTTTATCATATTCATCGCTCTGGTCCCCCTATCCCATGAATGTTGCTGAGTGGATGTTTTTCAGAATGAATGACTAACACCGTACGAGAGAGTTAGCCCCCAATTTATTAGAATAAATTTCTTTTTTTTTACTCTTCAACAAGAGTTGGGTTTTTCTCTCTCTGTTGTGCAAGTGCATTGGTGCGGTTGTTTGTTTGTTCGTTCTGTTCGTCCCTCACAATGCATTCACCCCGCATTCATACATACATGCTGATTTCTCACACTTTGCCCCACATGGAGAATAAAATTATCTCCCCATAAGAACATCATTGGTATTTGTATGTGAGAGTGATTTATTTTTTAACAACTTAAGTCATTCAGTGTGGTCTCAGCAAGTCGCGGTATCTGACCTGACACCCCCCCTTTGTCTGAGAAGACGAGAGAGGCCAGCGACAGTCAGACAACAACAACAATTAACCGCCACCCGCAACATTTTTGGTGACCCTCTGACGTGATAGGGTAAGCTTTGTGTGTATTATTGGATCATTTCTTTTCTTTCTTTCCTATTATCATCACCATTGATAGAGAGATTATGATTTTGCTGTGATTTTGTTATTGATTTTATACTGTTAGGGTTTTTCTAAATTTTTTTAATTGACTGGTGTTGTTGCTAGTACTTTGACATGGCAGACAGAACTAAGATTAAGAGGGAGGGAAAGAGACTTGGACTGACAGGAGACAGGTTGACAGCATATGTAGAAAATGAGATGATGACTTCAGAAATTAGAAGGCTAGAATTAGAAGTAAGAGAGAAGGAGAGATGGGTTACTTTAGAGGTAGAGAGAATGAAGATGGAGAGGGAGGAAATGAGGAGAAAGACCGCCTTAGACATAGAGAAGTTGAGGGTAGAGGGTAAGAACGAAGATAGGAGGATACAGCAGGAGCAACTTGACATAGCTAGGGCAAGTTTAAGACTTAAGACGAAGAAAGTAGAAGACAGTAACAGGCAACATGCAGAGTTAAGCAGACCCAAGATACACTTAGCTTATTTCAATAGTGAGACTGAGACTATTGACGAATTCTTGACCCGCTATGACAGTTACATAGCTGACTACAGACTAAGTGACACTGACAAGAAACGTCAGCTGGGTCAAGTCCTACAGGGCGAGGCCTCTAGAGCATTCGCAGACCTGACTCGTGACCCCAATGCAACTTACAACGATGTTAGGACAGGACTTATGCAGACTTTTCTATGTACGACAGAAGGGTTCCACAAACGGTTCAGACATACAACACCTAGGACCGGGGATACGATGCAGGCCTATGGGGCTCGCCTGAGACACTACCTGGATAGGTGGATCGACCTTGCGGGCATAGAAAAGACCTTTGACGGACTGTTTGACTTGGTCCTCAGTGACCAATTCTTACACCGAGTACCCAGCGTGATGGCTTCGCATTTGAGACGTAATCTGCCACCAACATTTTCAGACTTAGTTAAGATGGCAGATTTATACAATGACCATCCAGACCCAGGGTACAGAGGTCAGACTAGCAACATAGCGACACCAGCATGACGTCAACAACAAAAGACAACTGCCCCTGTGATGAAAAGGGAGAAGCCCCCACCAAGTCACCAGTACCGGGCTAGACCACCTCAGCTCAACAACCCACCACGATCAGATCTGACCGCAGTAAAATGTTTCACCTGTGGCAGGAGAGGAAACTTGTCCAAAGACTGTCCCTCTCCTCATGACGTTAAGGTGTGTACCTATGGGGGTACACCACTTAGGACACATCGTGGAACAGTAAATGGACGCCATGCAAACATCTTGCTGGACACTGGTGCCTCCATTAACTGTATAAGTGAACGTCTTGTCCTCCCAGGTCAACTGCTGACCAGAGGCATAAGGATTAGGTGTGTCATGGGGCACATCACACTGTGCAAGCGTGCTCTCATAGAGATCACATCGGACATGTTCTCAGGCACCACTATTGCAGCAGTAATACCGGAGCTGGAATTTGATGTTATCCTAGCTGCCGAGCAAGCCCACTCACCCACAGGTAGGATCGCGACAGTCTGTCCAGTAACGACACGCGCCCAATGTGAACGAGAGCGGAAGGGACTTCCAGCCCTTAAGATTGCGGAGACCACTTTCCCCCAGCTAACTACATCCCAGTTAGCCCACTTTCAACAGAGTGACCAGACGCTGGCACCTCTGCTGAAGCTCGCACGCCAAGGCACGAGCACCACGAATAACACCGGCACTGTCACACATTTCTTTAAAGACAGCCTGGCATATAGGCGTACAGAGTGGAAGAAGGTGGGCAAACGATCTACCACCTGTCTGCTCGTCCCCACTCCCCTAAGACCCCTCGTTCTTTCCTTAGCCCATGATGTAATCATGTCTGGGCATCAGGGGGGTCATCGCACAGAATTGCGTATACGGGAGGACTTCTTTTGGCCAGGCCTGGCAAAAGATGCTCGCTTGTACGTCCGTACATGTACCCAGTGTCAACAGCACATAGACAAGGGACGTGTAAAAAGGGCTCCCTTAGAAGTCATACCAACTGTTGAGGAACCTTTCGCGAAGGTGGCCGTTGATATCATTGGGCCACTAGTACCAGCAGCCGAAGGTGGCTACCGATACATCCTCACAGTGGTTGACTTTGCAACACGATACCCTGAAGCCATCGCCCTCAAGACTATCACCACTATGGAGGTAGCTGATGCGCTTCTAGACATATTCTCATGAACGGGAGTACCCCGTGAGATATTGAGTGATCGTGAAACTCAGTTCACATCGTCAATGATGGCTGAGACTAATCGTCTCCTTGCTTGTAAGCAGCTCTTCTCATCGCCGTACCACGCCCAGTCAAATGGTCTCGTGGAACGTTTCAACGGCATGATCAAGAAGATGCTGGTGAAGATGGCTTCTGAGCAACCTGATCAGTGGCCACGCTTCCTCTCCCCCCTGCTCTTTGCGTATTGTGAGGTACCACAGGAGAGTACAGGGTTCTCCCCCTTTGAGCTGCTTTATGGGCATCAACTGCGCGGGCCCATGAGACTTCTCAAAGAGGCATGGACCAGAGGGGATACCATTGGAGACACTCAAGACATACACACATATGTCTCTGAGTTATGACAGCTTTTGGCCGAGACATGCCACCTCGCACAGGAAAATGTCCGTTCGAAACAACCGCGGTACAAGCATTATTTCGATCGCAATACCGCCATTCGTGAACTCGAAACTGGACAGCAGGTACTTCTCCTGCGTCCAACTCATAACAATAGGATGCAGATGCGTTGGCGAGGTCCCTATCGTGTGGTCCGTCGGGTGAAGCGTAATGACTACTTAATTCAGATAGGGAGTAAGGTCAAACTGTATCACATTAACATGTTCAAGCGGTTCCAGGAACGCGATGCTGAGATTGTTTGTAGCATGAATGTGGTGCTCATCTCACTGGAGGATGATGCTTTCGAAACAGACACAATGTCTATAGGGACTCCAGCTGGAGCCTCAGTCAAACAGATCGAGATAGATCCTAGTCTGACGACTGTCCAGCAGGAAGACATGCGGCGGTTGCTACACCAGCACGCCAGCATATTTACAGATCGACCAGGCTACTCAGACTTGATAGAACATCGTATCAAGCTCTTGAGTGATAAGCCAATACGACTTAAACAGTACCCTCAGAAATTTGAGAGTACTAAATATGTAGTCGAACAGGTACGCGAGATGGAGAGGGATGGGATCATCGAACCTTCCCAGTCCCCGTATTCTTCACCCATCATCTTGGCCAAGAAGAAGGATGGCTCTCTACGGTTCTGTGTTGACTATCGACAGCTGAACCAAATCACTGAATTTGATGCCGAGCCAATCCCAAACCAGGATGAGCTCTTCTCGCACTTGACCAAAGCCTGGTACTTTTCAAAGTTTGATATGTCACGTGGGTATTGGCAGCTTCCAGTAGCTATTGAAGATAGGCCTAAAACCGCCTTTCCAACACCAATAGGCCTCTTTCAATTCCATCGGTTACCATTTGGTCTTGCCAATGCACCTGCAACGTTCGCACGTTTCATGCATAAACTGCCTCTAGACACGGTGAACGCACTTAATTTTTTCGATGACATATTAGTGGCCACCGAGACATGGGAGGAGCACTTACACTCAGTGAGGGGCTTACTCACCATACTCTTAGAGAAAGGTCTGACGGTCAAACCTTCAAAAGTCCGCGCAGGATTCACTGAAATCGAGTTCCTTGGACATATCATAAGCAAGGGGCAGATCAGACCAAACATGGATCTGACTGCCGCCATCCAGAATATGGCCACCCCTGTGACTAAGAAACAGGTACGAGCAGTATTGGGACTGGTGGGGTATTATCAGAAGTTTGTTCCCCATTTCAGCACACTTGTGAAACCACTGACAGACTTGACGGGCAACCGGCAACCCACCAAAGTGGAATGGACAGACGAGTGTGATAGAGCCTTTGGACAGATTAAGGAAGCCCTGACATCCAGACCCATACTACAGCTCCCTGACTTTAATAAGGGATTTGTCATTAGGACAGACGCATCTGACCATGGTGTTGGCGCCGTTCTCTTACAGCAGACCAATGACGACTACTTACCCGTAGCGTATGCCTCTAAGAAGCTCCTAGAACGTGAGACTCGCTATTCCACCATTGAGAAGGAGTGCCTTGCTAGAGTGTGGGCACTGAAGAAATTCAGTGCCTATCTCTACTCGAGGCCCTTCGTCCTACAATGTGACCGCTGACCTACTTACGGAGTAGCGCATATGATAATGCCAGATTGACCCGGTGGACTTTGATGCTTCAGGAGTATAGTTTCATTGTCGAACACATTCTGGGGAGGGAGAATACGGGAGCAGACGCGTTATCTCATCACCCAGTATCTGACATATTAATATAGCTTTTTTTCGTGAAACTTTTTTTACCCTTCAGTATTAAATTTTTGTTGATTGTTAGTTGACCTCCACCCTTCGGGTTCGGTCATTTTTTAGGAGGGAGTTGTCACGGGAAAAAGGGACAGCAATCATAAAAATTTAATTTTTTATTTTACCTAATTATTCCCCTTTTTTTTTTGGATGCATTGTTTTGGGTTGCGCTGTGTGTCAGGTGATTGACGGATGGATGGGTGGCGTGATGCTTGCATTGTCAGTATGTTTGCAAGCGTGATTGCTTATTTTTTATTTATAACAATTTGATTTGATTTGTTTACTTGTTCATTTATGTTAGGTGATAATAATTAAATTAGTGATAGGTAGATTATATATTTAGTTCATTAAATGTTCATTAAATAGGAATTTAATAAGGGATTATTTTAGCCAATGCACCACTAAAAGAATGCACCTAATAACAATAGTCGTCCATCTTTTCACGTGCCTGATATTTCTAGAAGGCCGTGGAAGAGTTAGGTTTTATAAAAGGAAATTACAGGGACTTTTTCCAGTCAGTGTAAGAGTGTTTGTGCGCAGAGCAACATCAGAGAGCTTAGACGTTTTTTATCGTCACGTTCTGGCGCCGTCCATTTTGTCTAATTTTTCGTAATTAGCAAAATAGGAGTACAAGAGTGTTAACCCTTTGTCGTCAAGACTTTGCAGTCTTCGTGGGATAGGACCAGCTGGCTTCTACCCACCCAGCCACAGGACGGGCACCCTCCCCTAGATTGTCGGCAGGAACCAGGGCTACACACAGACTGGGGATTCTGAGACAAGTCTACGGGGCACACCTTCATTTACACTCCGGTTTTACACCGTCTTCTCTCCGCTCTTTTCAGGGCGGGAGGGGGGCTTTCTTTTGCTGTTCAGCAAGGGAGGTCAGTCAACGAGGCCTGACGGATCTTCGTCAACTCGTATTGAATTCATGTACCACGTACATCGTTATCTATCTACGGGGCCGAGATATCACCCGTGATTCTCTTCGCCAGTGTGTTGAAAAGCTTGGCTACAGTTTCTTCTTCACACAGACGTGTGTGTTTTTCCTTTTCAACATTCACTTTAGTAAGTAGGTTAGATTTAGTTAGTGGTGCATTCATTTAGGTAGGTAGTTTAGATTAGTTTCATAATTAATTAGAAGTTTAGAACATTATTGACATTCATTTATAGGAACATTTTACCTATAAACATTTATTAATTATTTGGGTATTTACCCTAAACTGTTTAGAAACATTTTTCTTCATATAAACATTTTCTTATAAGTATTTGGTGAACTGATTATTGGGTTTATTTTTCACCCTAAATACTTAAGACATTTATTATTAACTTTGGGTTTTCACCCATCAGTCTAATTTAAGTGCTGATATTTGCGGTTTTCACCGCCAGATATATTATTAAATTTGCTTTTTCATTTTATTTTAATTTTTTATCATATTCATCGCTCTGGTCCCCCTATCCCATGAATGTTGCTGAGTGGATGCTTTTCAGAATGAATGACTAACACCGTATGAGAGAGTTAGCCCCCAATTTATTAGAATAAATTTCTTTTTTTTTACTCTTCAACAAGAGTTGGGTTTTTCTCTCTCTGTTGTGCAAGTGCATTGGTGCGGTTGTTTGTTTGTTCGTTCTGTTCGTCCCTCACAATGCATTCACCCCGCATTCATACATACATGTTGATTTCTCACACTTTGCCCCACATGCAGAATAAAATTATCTCCCCATAAGAACATCATTGGTATTTGTATGTGAGAGTGATTTATTTTTTAACAACTTAAATCATTCGGTGTGGTCTCAGCAAGTCGCGGTATCTGACCTGACCCCCCCCCCCTTTGATCGAGAAGGAGAGAGAGGCCAGCGACAGTCAGACAACAACAACAATTAACCGCCACCCGCGACAGTGATATATTTATTTTATAATAAATCTTTATTTTTGTTAATCCCTTCTTATGCATGTTAATTGATACATGTCTGGAGTAATCATTGGTGGACGAGTCAGTGATTGGATGAGTGTTAGTAAGTTGATAAAAAACATTATTCCTTTAAGTAAGAAGTTCCACCTGCGAACTGATAACTTATGTGTAGATAGTACTTAAAGCGGTGTATGGATGTGGAATTCATATGGGAAACCAGATCCTAAATTAAGATTTAACCACTGATAAGTGATTACGCATTATTAAATGATAAGGTATTCATAATAATAATCATAACAGAGGCAGGATGTATTATAGCACCACAGGCACTATAGTCATTATTTGGTTCATTCACGTGAGCAAACTATAAATGAGTGAATTCTAAAGAACTTTGAATAAAGTTCGAGTGAATATGATTGTATAACTAGAGCTTGAAATTGTTGACTTTATAATTATGTAAATCTAGATCTCCTGATGTGTAATCTAAGGTCCTAGGGAATGTCATTAGCGGACATCCATGCAGTCTGTTGAATCAGTCTATGTCTTATTGTCCTGCTCTGGTTGTACTTTATGGTTCAACACTAAACAAAGTCAACCACCAAGATAAGGTCGTTCCATTCTTTTATTGTTTTATGGCGCACCAATCACCGTCAATATCTCAGATAAGGGTCAGATAAACTCTCAAATAAAATGCTGGTCTGCCAATAAAAATACACAATGGCTAATATATCATCCTCATGTATTCTCTGATATAATACTCTTAGTTACATGGTCATCATGCATTTAAATATCATATATTAAATAAAACAATATAAAATGTAGTTAATATCAAGAGATATACATGAGTATAATATTAGTTTAAACAGGCAGAACTGCATATCTTCATAGGTAATACAATACATAGTATGGTTTCCTGCTGTGTTGATAAAATAATAAGCAATAAAGATTAGAAATGTGATTCTAACATCTTAAGGCCGGGGAGACAAATTACAAGTTGTCTTGGTGGTCAGCTGTATTTGACTAATGATTTACAGGTGAATTTCTACAACATTCATTCATGTGGATGTGCTTTGTTGTGAATGGTTAATTTAGTGAGTGGTCTGGAATATTCAGGTATATTTCTAGCCTGAGGATAAGGGTTTTCCTCTCTACAAGTTAAGCTTATGTGTAGTCTAATTTTAGAGAAGTTGTGGGTGTCTGCTACATACACCAGTATGTGGCAGATGTAATGGAAGAAATTCTAAAATCCAGTTTATTCCCGATTCTAACATTTCTCCTTATTAAAGAATAATGAAATTTTACTAATTAATTCCACCCATTACCTCCATACTGCAGGTAGTGCATTTAGTGGTTTGTTTTTGTTGGATTCAAAATAAAAGAAGAAATGACACATAATTTGTGTGTGAGGTGTTCTTTTCCATACGGTTGAAAGCTAAATACAGGAAAAGAAGTTGCGTTGTGGATTCATCTTGTTTGAGTGTGTTAATTTGTTCCGTGTAATGTGTGTATTGTTTAGTGACTGTTTTACAAAGATTGTGTTTCTGTTTGTTTCGACTAATGTGTTGTTGTATTTTAGTCTTTTGTTTATAGTTTGTTGTGTGTTGCTGCTGCTGGAAGTAGTGAAGTTTTGAAAGGGACATGATTCGTCCGAATGTCTGCAGTTTCATTACCAGTAATGTTTGTGTCTGGCGACTCATGCTATTATGTTGGGAGTGTTTTTTATATGCATTTTGTAAACGTGGTATTTACGTTCAGTTGTGTTGCGTGCTTTGTGTGTGTGGATAGATATTACCAGTACTTTATACACTGGTCAGCGTTATCTGCATTGTAGCAAAGACCAAATTAGTAGATTAACCCGACTATAAATAGATTCAACTCATTTCGAGACTGCAATCATTGCGGTTTTCTCTTAGCATAGATGAACACAAAAAAGTAATGTATGTGTAAACACTGTAAAGTGCTTGGAGCTGTCCAATAATAAACACTTTATTAAGTCATCATTATCAACATTGTAGTAATTTTCAGTATTATTTTATTACCAAAAATATCATTACAGAGGGAATATTGACTTGATACACAGGTACACATATGTGGGTGACTATACTATAAATAGAAAATAAATAATGACTAGGATTGTAAAAATTCTAATCATGACCGCTTATCTTGAAAGTCATGTGGTGAATGACATAAATAAATATGATCTCAGTCAAACAGCTATTACTATGAAGGAGAATTCAGGTTTCTGAAAGGTAATATATTATTATTTCAATGAAAGCTTTATATGATTGTTTATTTTTACAGACACATAATCCTAGCTTTACAACTTTCACACACACACACACACAAACACACACACACACACACACACACACACACAGAGAGAGAGAGAGAGAGAGAGAGAGAGAGAGAGACGTACTTTCAGTTCATTTGATTACTTAATTTATAAAACTTAATCTTATTTAATCTCTTTTGAAGGACTGGAAAAATCCATAAAAGATAAAGAATGAGTTTGGTGAGTTTTATTAAAGTTCCTTAAGTATGATATATATATATATAGATAGATAGATAGATAGATAGCTTCACTCGGAGGCATAAAATATCGCCCGGCCTCACATTAATAAATATTAAGAGAAATAATATTGAAAGGAATAAAATCTGATGAGCTGAAAAAAATCACAAGTTTTAAGTCACAGGAAGTAAATTAACAAGAAAACAAATCACAGAAAGGAAGTCACAGTAAAAATTTGTGTGTATGATATAGTCTTCTGATATGTTATCACTAAACTAGTACACCTATGCAATGCGCCTTGCTTTGAATCAGACTTATTTTTAAAATGTAGCTATTTTAAAATCTTGTTTATTACGTGATTTGTGTCAGAGAGATCTGAGCAGAATCTTAAAAAGTTCTGGGACTAATAATTCCACAATTAATATATTTTCAAGTTCAACAAGTTGATAAATAGATAATTAATGTACTCATCAAAAGTATCTCAAGTTTCATATGCCGAATCTACCTATCTGCACACTGAGGATTTTAAGATATATTGAGTTACTCACAAACGCTGTTTGTTGTGGCCATGCTGTCACACAAATTGTTCCTCGACACAAATTTCTAGTGTCAAAAATTCACGGCCTCCCTGCCACCATTATGGCGATGGGTTATTGCCGCACCCCGTCCCACCGAGTTGACCTGCCTCTCAGTAGTTTAGGCCGAACAAAAACGGTTACAATACCATCACTCTGCGACAACGCTGATGTCGTGGATTGTCATAACACTAACAGTGATGTCGAAATGGCATGGCCCTTTGCCCTTCCATCACAACAGCTTCTCGGACGCAAAATGCTCCACACACAGGATAGGCTGGTTGAAGTTTTCTTTTACTGTTCCCAGTAAAATGTCCTGTAGACTGTTTTACCATGCACTGTAGTTGGCTTACTTGTCTAGCCAAGAAAATCTAGCGGGGAAAATCTCGAAGTCCAGTAATCTTTCAATGAGTTGACAAAATGTCCAGTCACTCTGCCTCCATGACTAGGATAGTCAACAAGGCGATGAGAGAGAATGCAAAAGGAAAATAAAAGACTTTCTCCCTTGTCCACCACACTGTGTTCTCCTCGGATACTTTGGTGTCTCTCTGTAGACTCAATTTTTTTCTTTTCCTTTTTGTTATAAGTAAAGGTTCTCTTTATAATAGTTCTGCTGAATCCTCATTTTCAGCACACAATTCTCTTGTCATCGTAAGTTCACATCTCTCTCACTTGGCATGTGCCAAGAAAAACTCACATTAAACCTCAGGCATTTCTAAACCTCAAGTGCACATTTAGTCCCAGTAAAATAGTATATTTTATAATTACAATTATATCATATTCAGATTAAATAAATATAACCTTGATTACGACAATATATCATACAATGTGTCAGTCTTCTAATTCAATCTTTAAACACCCACGCATCACAACAATGAAATAACTACATTCACATGAATGCATAAATATAGCTTCACATGCTGTTACAGGAAAGGATGAACAAAATTTATATTTTATTTCACAAATAAAAAACTGCTAACAAATCTAGTGGAAGTAACCAGAGTTTTGTTATTACACATATATGTATTACGTAACTCCAGTAACAGTCACCTAAGATCTTTTTAGTTAGACAGACGTTGTACACACAGTGTGTGTTATCATATCATGTTGAATATATATATTTTTAGAGAATTATATATATATTAAGGAATTAGGGCAATTACACATGACTGATCACATGTCGTTTAGGAAGAAGAAAGCCAATGTGTAATTGAAATGATGATAGAGAGCGTGTGGCAGGACGAAAATAAACATTCAAGGACAAATCATGTCATAAGGCATGAAGCTTCTGGAAGTTTTTGAAAGCTTTTAGGGAGGCTATATAATGGAGAAAGGAATATATTTTTACACTCATGCTGGAAATGTGGATTCATGTGAAGACCTACCACTCCATATGTATGAATATCTTATGTACTGAGATTTCATAAAGAAAAGTTGAAAATACCTCTTACCATCTGTTTTCCATCCATCTGGCTGCCAAATATTGAGTAACAAGGCAAAATTATCAGTATTTTGATTTGGCAGAGTGGGAAGGTTCGCTGTCAAGACAGCTTATGCACGTTGGTTGTATGCTGTTAACAACACAAGAGGCCATTTTTGTTCCTCCCAGTCTGAGCTTGTTTGACTTCATATCCCACAGTCGAGTGGCTAGCACCTACATTTTCCTTATGGACATGATGATTTCTACACTCGATAGAATGCGATGACACATCCCATTGGACGATTCATCTGATAATGTTCAACTTCGTTGGTTTCTTCTGTTGACAAGGCTACCTGCAAATAATGACAATTTTCGAGTTTGGCAACAGTCAACTGAGCGTCAGATGTTTCCCTTGTGATAATATGAGGATAGTGCCTAGACATCCTGCAGGTCTACATTACTATGCGAAGCAGCCATTGCATCATATCTTCACTTTGAAGTACCCCTTATGAGTGACGTGTACGATTACGTCATCTTCTTGGAACTCTGACATTACTGAGTAATAATTGCAAGGCAAACACACATCTAGAACTTTTGAGATTAAGAACATTTAAATCTCTTAACGCATCTAGGACTCTTAAGAATATGAATACTGAATCTATTCTGTTTATATCCATTTCTATTGTATCATTTGTGAAATAGGAACTTTAGACTAACGTTAAAATTCATGCCTATTTTGTTTTTGAACTATTGTTGAAGCAGCCCCTTTTGCCACATAAGAATTGTGTAGTTAAGCTTTATTTTACATTTGAATTTCATCATTTTCATCTCCCCTTAAATTCCCACAGAGTGCACGATATTGGAAAGTTGAATGTTTGACTAATCACTGTGTGAAAGAGTAGTGCCCCCTTTAAATCAGGGAATAAACACCTGATTTAATCATCCTCAGCTACCTTGTTATTCATAGTTTTTGAGAGGGGTGAAAGAATTTGTATTTATATTGTTTTGTACCGTTTGTCTCTTCATCTGTTTATTCTCTTTCATGATACTTGCTCACAGCATACACAACCAATTAAACGTTCCTTTGTATGCCATAATAAAACTGGGCCCCACCCAAACATCAATGGTGTATGTCATTGTGTGTCTATGTAACAACCTGACTTGATGTATTACTGGCATATGTCACATGGGCTTTTCTTGGAGATACACCGGAGCAAGCCAAAACAGACCACCCCTTTGAATCTAACTTCAGCTCGATCCGGCTTCATACCGGCGTTTTGTGACACATGCATAATACACAGAATACATTTATGGATGTAACATCAAGCATATTTTTATAACTCACTGCTTTGAAATGTAGGTGAATTTTCATCTGGTACCAATTGACCAATTCAATGGAGTCACATAAAAGATAATAGCAATTGTAGCCATGAGCTATTTTATTATTGTCTAAACATTTTCCTGAGCTTTCAATGGATCACTATCAATGATGGGTTCATTAAAAATATATATTAGTGTGCAGAAGTAGTTTGCTGGAAGGTTTCTAGAAGACATTGATTGCTAAAAATATTGAGTGATGGCCAATCTAGTAGCTCAACTAATGTGATTCAAACTTGAGTCTATATCAGAATAGTAATGGGTCAGATATATAGAGCAAAATGAGGTATAGAAATACAAATATTGTGATGTTTTTGTGGGAGATGGGAAAGAGGTTAATACTCCTCTACCCTGGGCCCCCGTAACCTTAGGCTAATCCCCAAAATACACCTCCTGGCTGGCCACACGTGCCAGAAAGAAGAATGATAGATAATGTAGAATAGAAGAGTAATAGTTCTAGATGATAGTTCGAGCCCATGATACATACAGCCAGGATAGTATGTACATACAGGTGATAAACTACAACATTTAACATGTAAGTAATCTGTGTATCAACAATAAACGTACTCAACAATAAATAACATAAGACAGCTTGGTCACATACAGCAAATAGTTCAACAGTTACAATTAGAGTTTGTAAGTGTTTATATTTCATAATCAGGACATTAATGTATTTTAAGAGAATGCTCACTTTGAGTTCTAAGGCAATGTAGTCATTATTTGGTTGGTTTGCATGAGCGAACTATAAATGAGTTCACAAGAGAATATTAAATGTTTCTTAGTGAACTCTAAAGTACTTTGAATAAAGTTCAAGTGAATACGATTCTATTATGACTGGAGCTTGCAGTTGTTGACTATATAATTAGGATCTCCTGATGTGTAGTCTAGGGTCCCAGTGAATGTCAGCATATGCTAGTGCAGTCTGTTGAATCAGTCTTTGACCTGCGGTCATTTTGCTCTAGTGTTGCTTCATGGTTCAACACTCATCAATCAACATTCAGGATAAAGTGGTTCTATTCTGGCATTGTTTCCTGGTTAAACACTCAGTGATCAATGTTTCAGATATGGTCTCTCATAAAGTGTCAATCTGCCATAATTATACATTTATATATCATAAGTGAAATATAACTATATATGACACATGCACCATTTAGTTAATGAAGATAATTACTATTATTAATTAGTCTTTCATAACTAATTTCAAGTGATGAGAACATTAATTTTATTTTATTATTTATCCTCCAACATACACCACTCACCTCTCACTTGGCAGATATTTTGGCATTGTAAACGTTTTTACAGTTACACAACATAAAACATTTACAGTCACATCAGGTTTTCTGCAGGTGGAAAATGTCTTACAAAAGGAGAAGGCAAATCTTACTTTAATCCATATTTCGCAAGCCCCCATCCACCCACTTTCTTCTCCAACATAAGATTATCAAATTCAATATGCATAAGAAGGTCAATATATTTAACAATAAATTTATAAAGAAAATTAAATATGCATATGACAATTACAATGAAATAAATAATTTGACATCAATATTCCATGAACCCACATTTAGATAATCATAGTTTACACAGTCACTCACTTCATAATAATAATATATAGTTACAGTTCAACAATAGTCAATACAAATTGCAGTTTAGTCCTATCAGAGAATAGAAATGGAGTTATTAGAATAGGTTATTGTAAACTTCACATAACCTAGATTAAAGACAGCTTCCACAGTTTTTCACTGGTCTTTTCAATCACATCACAGTGTTAAAATGCCCATGCTCAGCATGTGTTCCTACTTCGTTTGCAAGAAGACACTAACACGTCGTTACTCTCAACCAACCTAGCACTCACGTGCTGTCATTTTCTTGAACAGAACACAATCACAATGATTATGTTATCTTCACTGGACTGATATATTTAGCATTCATGCTTTGGTACATCAAAAGTAGGGGATAGCATACTCATTTATGCTTACACACTCTGCAACACTTTGCAAGTTTCCTGCACTTTCCCAGTCACTCAAGTCACAACTAGTGAACCAACAAAGGGTAGCTAGGAACTTGAAAGTTGAACTTGAGGCTCCACTTGAGACTCACAGATCAGGGTTGAACCCACACTCATAGAGTGAGACTCAACCACAACCAACAGGAAGAAGACACTTGATTCACTACAACATATAGCTGAGGAGCAAGCCTAAGTTTCTTGTTCATCAAAATATAACTCCATTATATCATGCATGTATTCTCCAAACATACAATCTCCTGCAAGAGTAGTTATTAGCCCCATGCACACACGTGGAAAAATAAATACAATGTATCAAATAATGTCACATATTAATACACCACATGGTCACAGCTTAGCTCAAACATTTGTATTAAATAAATCAACTTACATAGTATATCTTTACATAAATACAAGTGTAACATATCAATAGAAAAATGTATGAAATGTTTCTAAGTCCATTCCCTCTCAATCAGTCAGTTACCACTCAAGCTAAGGACTGCCTTCAGAGCCGGACATCTCTCTTTCAGAATTCTCTACTGCAAATAAACTCCTTAAACTCAGCCAATGGATAGCTCCATTCTCATAAATCATAATCATTGGACAATAAAAAATACTGTTCACCCAGTTTCCACTAGGTCAGTAAATCTAGAATATTCTTGCCATAGGCTGTTTACTTCACCTCGAACACTTTCAAAATAATGCCATAAGGAGTGCCCAAGGTCGGGTCCTTCTAACAATTTAGCAACTTATATAACAAGTAAAATTTAAAAAAATAGATAGGGGCAAATTTACTGTAATGAGATAAACATGAATATAATATTAGTTTGAGGAAGCAAAACAACATACTTTCGGCAGTAATATATACAGAGGATGGTTTCCTGTTGTGTTGAGAGCTGGAAATAAGGGTTAGAAATGTGATTCTAACTTGGAGCCAAATTACGTGTTGCCTCAGTGGTCAGCTGAATTCGACTAATGATTTACAGGTGATTTTCTAGTACATTTAATTCATGTAGCTGTGCTGTGCTTTGATTGGTTAATTTGTTAGTTGTCTGGAACATTCAGGTATATTTACGGCATGAGGATAAGGATCTACCTTTTAGAAGGTAGGTTTATATTATATATTATGTAGTCAATATTTAAAGGAGGTGTTGGTGTGGGCAACATAAGCTATTATGTAACAGAGGTAAGTGAAGAAATTCTAAAATAGGTTATTCCAATGCACTAATATATCACCTTAAACAATAATGAAATTGTCACTGTACTGCATAAAGAGCATTAAGTGGTTTGCTTTTTGTTAATTTTTTAAAAAAGGAAATAATACATAATTTGTGTAGGGGGTATTTGTTTTCTCACGGTTGAAAGTCAAATATGGGAAAAGAAGTTGCTTTCTGGATTGATCTTGTTTGACTGTTAATTTGTTCCGTGTAGTGTGTAGTTGCTTGAGCGTTTTAACGTCTTCCATTTAATCTGTGTATTGTTTGAGGGAGTGATGATTTTTCAGTTTTACAAAGGTTGCATGTTTCTGTTTGGTTTTTCTTAATGTAGTGTGGTGTTGTATTTCCCTTGATGAATGGCTTTTGTTTCTACTTTCTTGTGTGTTGCTGCTACTGGAAGTAGGGAAGTTTTGAATATGTGGCTGGATTTCAAGTGTATTTCTCTTTTCTATATATGCGTGTGAAAGGGTATGATTCGCTCGATTGTCTGCAGTTTCATTACCAGTTATATTATTGTATTGGGACACATGCTAGTAGAGTGTGAGTGTCTTTTAAATGCATTTCCTTAATGTTGTATTTACTTTAAGTTGTATTGCGTGCTTTGTTTGGCGACTACATGGTTATTGTGTGTGTGTGATGATATTTGAAGATATTAACAGTTTATACACTGGTCAGCGTTATCTGCATTGTAGCAAAGACCAAATTAGTAGATTAACCCGACTATAAATAGATTCAACTCATTTCGAGACTGCAATCATTGCGGTTTTCTCTTAGCATAGATGAACACAAAAAAGTCATTCTTTAGCTCTAAATAAAATTAATTGTACCAAAGAATAAAATGAAGCAGTTGAAACAGTGCTTTGGAACTGTTTCATTCACACTCTGTGACAAATATCGAAACCACCAAAATAAGTGGTGACTGTATAGTGTTTCGACTGAATTGTCAGTTTTGCTCGATCTGTCAAAGCAGTGTAGTGAAGACATTTGCGAAGCACATAACTGTGGGAGAACGAGAGATTTAGTAATGTACTTTAAATTATAGTAAACAAACCTCGAACGGACCAGAACTTTGTCTTGAATCAAGAAAGGGACCATCAAAGTGTGCAAGCAGATTTATAGAAAGATGTAGAATTCTTCACACATTCTTTCTGCAACTGCAAGAAAAATAAAGCAGTAAGTGTTTACGTAAGGAATTTCACACTAGAAAAGTGGGGAGGTTTGCAATGCAAGAAGAGTGTTTGAATGCTTGCTATTTGGTAAGAAAACTTGTGTAACCTATTTTATAAAATCTATTGCTTCTCATTTATATTGAACAAGATTTTAAAAATTATTTTAGATCCTGAGAGAGACTGTGCAAACGTAAAAAATATTATTATCTTTCTTGTTTGCAACCAACAATTTATAGGATATAAATACTGTACACGAAGTGCAATATATAATATTTTATGATATAAAATGTTTACCTCATCAGGTATGATGTCTATGTAGAGCCAAGCATACACCAACTAGAGATTGTGTGATCTGTTGAAATCATACAGCGAACCTGAGTATGGATATTTTATTCTGTTAGATTTTACACTTCCTATACTTTCAATCTGCAGAGCCCTCTCTCTCTCTCCCTTTCAGATAAACTCAATGAAATTACATCGACGAAAATGATTATATCATGTCTTACTACTAAACTATAAAATAAATCTCTATGGTTAAAGTTTAAGAATACAAGTATGGTAAGGCCAGCTGTTGACAGAAATGTAGTTGTAGGAACTAATATAAAACTGGTACAGTCCACTTCAGACCATTTGCTTTGCTTGACTGCAGCTATTACATAAACACAGATGACACACATTTAGATACAATTGCCTTTCTTTCAGCACTCTCACACTTTCGTGTCATTAACACCTTGTATTTATTGCATTTCATTCATATTAACTTCATAGGTAGCAATGGAAACGATTCATTCGATTAACGTTTTAGAGAGCAATGATAATATTTCTTTTCAAATAACTTCATAGTTAGCAGTGGAAATGTTCCTTTGAAATTAACTGCAAAGTTTGTAATTGCTTTTCCTATGCCTTTCTGGGGATTTTAAAGGGAGTTGATTGCGTTTGTATGAGGAATGTGATCAGTGCCAGGTGTATGTGACTTTGGTTTTGTTCTTTTGGGTATAGTTGGTTTGGGTGGTGAGTGGTAGCTGTAGTAGGTTTGTTGTTTTTCTGATAAGTTTCCTTTCTTCTGAGTACTGGTTTCATTGCAGCAGAAATAAATTGCCCCTCTTGTCTGTCCTACAGTGAGTGCATGGTTTGCTTTGTATATGAATCTTGTGGAGTTGTACCATAATTTATAGATAGCTCTGTTGTAGGATATAATGGTGTGTTGAGTGGGGGAGGGATAATGTTATATGTATGTTTATTATCTCTGCGTGGATTTCTGATGTGTGGATTGGTGTGCTTAGTAGTTTGCCTTGCTTACTGCCATAGTTTGCTCTTTTGTCTGCCATCTCATTTCTTATAATATTGGTGTCGCTGGCAATTCGTAGTAGTTTTATTGTCCCATTCGTTTCTAATGTAGCTATGTGTTTGGCTATTTGATTTGTCATTTGTGTTCTTGTTGATTGGAAAGGCTTTGCTAAGTTTTGTAGCGAAGTTAGCGTGCCGGTAAGAGTAGGTGTGCTGTATAGGTGTGGTTTTTATTGTTAATGAAAGTGCTTTTTTTTTCCATTGCGGTTAGCTCTTCAGTTAGGATCGAGGGTGTCGGGTTGGGTTTATGTGTGTGTTTGTTGCTGATCTGATTTGCTTGGCTTTTGGAGCCATCTGTGTACCTGTGGTTTGGGTAGTTGTTGTTCATGTTTCCAGTTATTAATATTTAAGAATAAATTTATTAAATTAACAATCAAATAGACATAAAATATATACAAATACATTTATCGGACATCTGTATTCCAGGAAACAATGTTTAAGTATTCCAATATGTATTCAATCTTGATCTTTACACCTGATTCAGCAGTCAGATTAGTATCACAAATATATCACAGGACTACTCTTATCATAGAAGATATTAATTACCGATATGATAATAGTTCGTACATAACCTAGTTCAATGACGTAAGCTGTAACAGGCGTGCTTTTGTAACAATGTCACAAGTTTAGTGTTGACAACAGAATAGTCAATCTTCCAGTGCTCTGCTAAGCACATTGTAGAATGTTCCAACACTGTAGATCCCTCAAGACTCGCCACACATTCGCCATATTATTTTCTCAAGTAGGCAATCACAGTAACAAACTTCTAGCACTCCTTTTGCTAGAAAATTCCACAGTGGAGTCGGTCACACTTGCGGATGCACACAAACAGGTGCAGTGAATCATCACAACTGCCACACTCTAGGATGGACACTTCTTGAATCCATCACAAGCTTACAAAGAAGAATAGGAGAAAAGGCTAGCCCCTTTCTGAAAATTTCAGAGAGCAATGCTAAGTTCCAAGTTTAATCATCACTATTTTCCATTCTTTCCTACATTCATTCTCAATTACCTACAACAGTTTTTATTACCCGTATAGATCCGTGCAATATAATAAATACAATGCAACCAATTTCAAATATGTTTCTGCTAGAAACAATGTCATTTGTACAACATATTACGTACAAGTGTCTTAATTCACAATTGTAGAAATAATAGTTTTTTAATATATTACATCTTTACATTACATTACAATTATAATATATCAATAGCTAAGGGAACAAAATATTTCTAAGTCCTTCTCTCTCAATCAATCAGTTAACTCACCACTAAGCTATCAATCGCCTTTTCATGACCGGACTTGAGATATCAAAATCAAAGTGATTAGAATATAGAACTTTCTTCAACAACTATCCACTGGATAGTTCGTTATTTTGTAATGGATAGCAAACTTTATTCACCCACTCTGGACTGGTTTGGATTAAATAAGTAAGTTCTGGCATATTTTCTACCTGCATTGTTATTTTAACACTGGTACTTATAAAAATATCGTCATGCGCAGTACCTGAAGGTCATGTCACGAGATATTTTATGAACTATATAATAATAATAACTAATAATTAATTTTTAAAATAAGGACAAGCAAATTTGCTGTGCCACAGGTGGGTTACTGTATTTTGTGTGTGTGTGTGGGGGTATTTCAGGAAGGCTATGTAGATGTTTGGGGAAGAGGAGATTGTCCAAAGAGGCAGGGGTTTTGCATTTGTGCCTTCAGTGTTGAGTGAGTGTTAAGTGGTGTACTTCGCGTAATCTATTAGTTGGTATGGGGTGGGGCTTGCCGCATCGTGTTGTGTATTAAGCTATGGCCCGCTTGCAAGTGCTTTATCATTTTAGGTCGTTTAACAAAGGGCATGCTCTTTGCTATTCGAGTTTTAGGGCTACTAGCAGATAGGGTGATGTTATATAGCCTGTCTTGATGCTAATGTAAGGCAAACAGCAGCAGAAGTTTGATAAAAACCAATACAGTAGCTTTATTGTTAGCTCAGGCCTAACATACCGACGTTATAATATTATTTATGTATAGATTATGGAATACAGTCTTGGAATTTGTTGTCTTTTGAGCTCAGAAAATTGTTGTTTTCAAGAGGGTAAATTATTTCTTATTAATCAGCTAGAATAAAACGTCCCCATATGAGTAATTGTTTGCTGAAAATATATATTCTGGTAAATAAATTTTAAGTAGGTGCTTTGTTGTTTTCACTACAATTATTTGTTAGATAGAATTATCTTGTGCATGTGGATATATATATATATATATATATATATATATATATATATATATATATATATATATATATATATATATATATATGTGTGTGTGTGTGTGTGTGTGTGTGTGTGTGTGTGCCTGCTGCGTGCGTGCGTGCATGCGTGTGTGTGTGTGTGTGTGTGTGTGTGTGTGTGCCTGCTGCGTGCGTGCGTGCATGCGTGTGTGTGTGTGTGTGTGTGTCAAAGTTGTAAAGCTAGGATTATCTGTCTGTAAAAATAAATAATCATATACATGTTTCATTAAAATAATAATACATTGCCTTTCAGAAACCTGAATTCTCCTTCATAGTAACAGCTGTTTGACTGAGATCATATTTGTCATTCACCACACGACTTTCAAGATAAGCGGTCATGATTAGAATTTTACCCATCCTAGTCATTATGCTTTATTTGTATTATAGTCACCCAAATACGTGTACCTGTGTACCAAGTCAATAATTATTCCCTCTGCAATTATATTTTTGTTTTATTAAAATAATAATGAGAACGACGATGATGATGATGACTACGATGTCGATAATGATGATGACTTAATGAAGTGTTTGTTATTGGAAAGCTCGAAGCACTTTACAGCGTTTACAAACTTTACACATACAGTACAAAATACAGTCTGCTTAATACATAAACAAGTACAGAATAATTCAACAAACCACACACACACACACACACACACACACACACACACACACACACACACACACACACACACGAATTTTCAGTTCATTTGATTACTTATAAATTAAACGTGTGCAATTAATCTTATTTAATCTCTTTTGAAGGACTGGAAGAAATCCATGAAAGATAAAGAATGATTTTGGTGAGTTTTATAAAAGTTCCTTAGCTATAGTAGATAGATAGATAGATAGAAGGCATAAAACATCGCCTGGCCTCACATTAATAAATATTTAAAGAATGAATATAAAAAAGAAATAAATCTGGTGAGCTGAAAAATATCACAAGTTCTGCTAGGAAAACAAGTCACAGAAAATATCACAGAAACTGAGAAAGGAAGTCACAGACAAAACTTGTGTGTATGATATACTCTTCTGAGATGTTATCACTAAACTAGTACAGCTATGCATTGCGCCTTGCTTTGAATCAGACTTATTTTTAAAATGTAGCTATTTTAAAATCTTGTTTATTACGTGAGTTGTGTCAGAAAGATCAGAGAAGAATCTTACGCCTCCTTGATATAGTGTAGTCATGTTCAAACGTGTTGCCCACTAGGTCATAAAGGTACCAATATTATAGAGAGCTTTATTTGCTACCGAAACTATTCAAAGGAGAAAAGGTACTTGAAAAAATCTGAAAGTCAGACAAATTTACTCATATGCACATTATGAGTATCACATAAATAAATTAATTGATCAGTCTAAAAAAAATAACACATTTTAAAAAATAATTTTGCCTTTTTTTCATACCACAAGAGAAATCTCATAATAACTCAAATTAATTTTAAATGTTTATTTGAATACATGCAATAATTTTCGGAACTAAATGAAACTAATATGCAATTAGATGCCAATGCAATTATATGTTTATAGCATTCAATGCAATATAATTTTTTTTTTTAGATATTTGTATTGTTTGTGAGTTTTATTAATATTGCATGCCACCGTTCAAATTTATAATTTATTAGAACTTACATATATGCCGACCGTTTTGATCATTTAATACCATATTTAAACTTTAAAATCGCTGACTAGTACGAGAACAATAGAGCGCTGTTAATATTACAGCTAATACAGTTCAAGTTTTAATCCCGATCAGTAAATAATTTCCAGAAATGAAAAGAAACCAACGTATTGACATAAAATGAAACTAAATAAAAATTCATGAATAAAATAATATTTCAAGCAGTCATTTCACACCAAACATTTGTTGGTAATGTATGTTAGGTGATTTTATTCTACAATTAGCAATCGTAGGTATTAAACAAGAAAAGTATTTTTAAAATGAGTAAATAAAATCAAGCAAACAAAACCGACAATTACTGCCTTGTTTAAAACATAAAATAAAGCAGCAAAAATAGTACAGTATTATCAAAAACATAAAACTACATTAAAAATGTAAACCAGGTTAATTTATGAGATTTTTATATCTACAATAAACATGTTATTAAGTCCTATTCAAGATACTAGAATTGTGTATGTCTTTTTTAAAAAAGCCTTTTCATTTATTTATAGTTACTATATATGCTTTCATAAAAATAATGACAGATGTATTGATAGAAATACAGATAGACAGATAGATACATACATACATATAAACATCCATAGATACATAGAATAATTTATTGTATATATATATATATTGTATATTTGTTTTAAGGTCTCACTAGTCATTTAAGAGTTGATAGATACAAAACATGTGTTGCGTTCTTTGGTAATCGGTTTTGATTTTCTGTTTCTAAGATAATTAATTACTTTGTCAATTAATGCATAACTAGCAACCCAAATGAGGAGGGACCCAGTCTCGAACTCTCACCCCAAGAGACGATTGAAAATAGAGAAAGGGGTAAAATTCGCTATCACTTTTATCTCCCCTTTGAAATCACATCTGTATCAGCTTGGATCCGATCAATTACCTAGAGCTAATACTTTTATGACTTTCTTAACAACTTCCGACTACTTCTACCGGTCCGGTAACAAGGCTTCCCATTGTACACCAAACACACAAACACTCACACACACACACACACACACACACACACACACACACACACACACACATTCCGGATTAATCCCTAGCCATATTTACTGGCAATGGTCGCGCATATTTAAACAACAAAACATTCCCTCACCTGTCTGATGCAAGCACTAAACTCAGTAAAACTGCCACCATGCAAAACTCATTCGCTCAGGAACCCACTTCCGAAACAAGCATGATGCAATGTACATTTCACTCAAATTACAAATAGTGTACAAATTAAATTACACGTCATGAAAATTTATATAAACTGTATTTGAAAATTTCCCATCGTATAACAAGTGTCACTTCACATCATTCCTTTCATCCATCCAACTATCTGTTGGTCCGTTGGGATTTTGGTTTGTTGATACCTCAGCCTATTGGTTTTGTACAAACATCATACTTCATTTTGCTTGAGAGCCAAGTCTACTTAAACGGAGTCCGTGAAGTGGTCTCTAATCTACACGTGATAAATACAAGAGTATGGTGATAATGCTAGGAGACTTCACCAGTATCACTAAGTCATTATGATAATGTTACGTTGGCCAGGATTGTGAAAACTGTGCGGAAACGTTTAGAGGTAGAGAGAGAGAAAGGAAACTGAAAGAGGGAATTTATAAACTTGCTAGACGTGGTTCAGAGAGAAGTTAGAATTATAAGTGGGTCTAACGTTTCTCTGATTAGACTAATACATAATTTGATTGCTGTTTACTTTCTTTTAAAGTTTATTATTTTTATATAAATATTTTATCAATTGTTCACCTATCTTGCGTCATTTCTTATCATCTTCACTCGTGTAAAGTTCATCATTTATATTCAATGTAACTGTCTTATGTATTTTTCAAATTAAATGTGTGGAATTCCTTCCACTTGGGGCGTGTACGAGTTACCGGTAGTTGTTAACCGCAATTGTTGGGTTATTCGAATTATCCAATCATTTATGGGCGACCAACAGAGAGATAGCTAGCTAGCTAGCTAGATAGATACACACATACAATTAATTCAACTGAGTATATACTCTCAAACAATTAGTCAGAAAAACCTTCAAATAAATACACCTGCAAAAATACATTGAATTCTGTTGTTATACCTTCATGTTATACATAGTCATTCACGTATGTGCACATACATTGATGATATATAAGAATTCATATAAATTGCATATATCGATTATGGCGTTAATTGATGTACTAACTCTTATTATTTATTTATGTTTCAATAGCGCAAATTATTGCAAGAAATATCTTCTCAGGTATGTTGAATGAAAGAGACTAAGATGCTTTTCAAAGCTATTGAGTATATACAAACATCTATCTATCTATCTATCTATCTATCTATCTATCTATCTATCTATCTATCTATCTATCTATCTATCTATCTCTCTATCTATCTATCTATCTATCTATCTGTCTGTCTGTCTGTCTATCTATCTCTCGATCTATCTATCTATCTATCTATCTGCCTGCCTGCCTGCCTGCCTGTCTATCTATCTATCTATCTGTCTGTCTGTCTATCTATCTATCTATCTATTAATCTATCTATCTATCTGTCCATCTATCTATCTATCTGTCTGTCTTTCCGTCTATCTATATATCTCTCTATCTCTCTATCTATCTATCTATCTATCTGTCTGTTTGTCCGTCTGTGTCTCTCTGTCTGTCCGTCTGTGTCTCTCTGTCTATCTATCTATTTATCTATCTGTCCATCTATCTGTCTTTCCGTCTATCTATATATCTATCTCTCTGTCTATCTATCTATATATATATCTATCTGTCTGTCTATCCGTCTGTGTGTGTGTGTCTCTCTCTCTCTCTCTATCAATCTATCTACCTGTCTGTCAGTCTGTTTGTCTATCTATCATCTATCTATCTATCTATCTATCTATCTATCTGTCCATCTATCTATCTATCTGTCTGTCTTTCCGTCTATCTATATATCTATCTATCTCTCTCTCTCTATCTATCTATCTCTGTTTGTCCGTCTGTCTGTCTGTCTGTCTGTCCGTCTGTGTCTCTCTGTCTATCTATCTATTTATCTATCTGTCCATCTATCTGTCTTTCCGTCTATCTATATATCTATCTCTCTGTCTATCTATCTATATATATATCTATCTGTCTGTCTATCCGTCTGTGTGTGTGTGTCTCTCTCTATCAATCTATCTACCTGTCTGTCTGTCTGTTTGTCTATCTGTCATCTATCTATCTATCTATCTATCTATCTATCTATCTATCTATCTATCTATCTATCTATCTATCTATCTGTCTGTCTTTCCGTCTATCTATCTACTCAATCACCATGCACTCACCTACCATTCTTCCATCCATCTGTCGATCAATTGATCTATATAAGCTTTAAAAAAAATAGTGACAGATATATTGATAGAAATACATATCGACAGATTATATATTATATCGACAGTTTTATATACATATAAGTTATATAGATCGACAGATATTTGTTTTAATGGTCTCACGTGTCGTTGAAGAGTTGATAGATACAAAACATCTGTTGTGTTCTTTGGTAATCGGGTTTGATTTTCTGTTTCTAAGATAATTCATTACTTTGTCAATTAATGTATACTTAGCTAGCTAGCTGGGTAGATAGATGTTTGGATGGGTAAATAGATAGATGTTTGGATGGGTAAATAGATAGATGTAAATA